>CAWUFW010011019.1:0-648967 GCA_963921515.1 Calotriton arnoldi
TCATCAGTGATGTCATCAGTGATGTCATTTGAGATGTCATCAGTGATGTCATCAGTGATGTCACTGACCATGTCATGAGTGATGTAATATGTGACGTCATCAGCAGTGCATTGCGGGCGCGAGTTATAGTTAGCTGAACTAACTATAACAGGGGAATTTTACGGGTTTTGTACGAGTGCAATGTCCAACTAACTATAACTGTCCCTAAAACCTATGGTTTTTTCAGTGAATATATATATATATATATATATATATATATATATATATATCACTTCTCCAACGCCCTTTGCTAGAATGCCAGCGCTCCTCGTCTGAGGCGGTGCGGTTTTTCTCCGGCAGGGCAGCCGGTCAATATCATAACACAGCACCTCTAATCACAGAGGTTTTTGAAAAACGCACTCACTCGGGATCTTGATCTCAGTTGTTTTATTCCGTGCAAACAGCAATCGCCATGCCCATTGCATAAGGCGAAAATGTGAGCGCGTGTTGGAAGGGATTCGGGATGGATTACATCCATTTCTGATCGTGCTGGTGAAATGAGGCTTTGTTCAGACCATCGGAAGAAATACAACAAATGTGCGAGTGATACCAACTCACCTGGCTGTCTTCAGTAAAGGATTCCACACTAACACCAGTGCCACTGCCACGAAGGTACTAACTTTTAAACTTTGAAGTTTGAAAATAACGAGGACTTCCAGATCGTATGTTTAAGACAACTGGCAGTGCACTGTGGGATTTGTATTTCAACATGCAGCCATGTGATCCTAGAACTTTTAAAAAGCATGCACGAGCGCACCTGGCAATTAAACTGTCTAACCTTCCACCTGTGAGCAAGGCCAATTGAGGCTGAAACGTTAGGTAATAGGAAGGATGTCGTGCTGCAGGATACTGAATAAAAGCGTCAATGCCAGTAATGGGCCTCATTTCCTTTGTTACACTTGCTGGTGTTTGGATTGGCTGCTCCGTGCCCATCATTCTGAGGCCGCCCTGAAGGGTCAGGGGCTCCGGAACAGGAGAATGCTTTGTTTGGATATATATATATATATATATATATATATATATATATATATATATATATATATATATATATATATATATATATATCGAATTACCAGTCCTTCGTGCAGTCCTCACACACAAGAGATACGGACAACTTAGTAAGCTTGTTGTCAATGTTGCGCTTTATTTAGAGTCTTCGGTGCAGTTGATCATGACGCGTTTCGGCCAACACAGTGGCCTTGGTCATATATATATATATATTCTGGGTATAAAGCCACATGTACTCGGCATAAGGGTAATAAGTCCGGGTGTAAAACCTCGGAATTGCAGCTACACAATATTATTTCTGTCTTGTCAAATCCCGTTTGTCAGGGTAAAATCCACCAGTCTTGCTTCGGTGAATCAGGAATGTGATTTCGCCCTTGTCCATATTCTCCAAAATGATGAGAAATGGCCTAAAATATTTTGCCCAATCCTATGAGTGACCAAGATAATATATTTTTAAATGAAAACACCTGCATTGACGTAGAACTGTGACGTTCTTACGTGCTCCTGCCCTACGTTGTAGAAGCTTGAGTTGTGGTTTCAATGGAATTACAATAGATCAAATCATGCGAGCAACTGACATGTTTCTAACACTGCACGCTTGTTCCCCAAAGACCCTGCAAACCAGTCAGATTTTGACACTCATTCTGAGGTTCAGGTAACACCTGATGCAGTCATTTTTCACCTGAAACCCCTAAAAGCGTGAACAGAGTTGTAATAAGGAGCTTTGAGACCCCAGGCATGATAAATTATGGGGACCCCTGTTTGTAAAACCTGTGCATGTTATTACCCATTTGTTGCTAATTGAAGACTGCGTGATGACAAACAAACTTTCAGAATAAGTCCTTACAGGTCCTCAAAAATTCCTAAGATACCATTGGGCAAGGAGAAACAGACTGAGAGGTAGAGGTAGGTAGTGATGATGGATAGTGAGATATGAAAATTTACAGAGGTCAACCAGATACAGAGAAAGCTTACTTTCCCTGGTGGGGGGGTGGGGGGGGGACTTTGGGGTCCCTGTGCAATTGCCCACTTTGCCATTCATTAAAACGTCTCTGGGTGTGGAACCAGTCACTGTGGGGTACAACAAGATAACAGCATTCCTAGTTTTCATCTACTAAACAGAGAATTACTGCAGAAATCGGTACTGCACTAATTTCTGAAGATTATTGTAGATCACTGTGCTGTTTTGTGTGGACACATTTCGTGAAAAGTGTCCTCAGAACTCCCTTGTGTGGTGACATGGCTCGGAAATTCCCATTACTTAAAATACGGATTTGGCGAAGAAACACCTCGTTTCGGCCCAAATCGGTATTTTCATGTAAATTAGAACCAGGGCCTGCGAATTTATTGACGAATTTGTTGTAGAAACATTGATGCAACGGGTAGCCTACAAATTATTAATTAACCCTGTAATGCCTGTGAGCAAAAATAATTTAAGCACAGGTTAAGAAATATGGAAATTCGCATTCGTGAAGATTGCCACAGTGACATTTTTTAGGCATGCATCATCATCCTTGATTTCCGTTTGGAAAAGTGTGTTGACACGTATCATGGTGAAGTAATCAATCGAAAACAATCAATGCCCAATTTAAGTTTCATCGCTCCATGCTGTGAAGTCAGTCATTATTCGCCACCAATTGACGGATTTTGTGGCACTTCGAGAGATAGTGAGGAACAATAGGGGGCTCGTAATTGGCTCAGCATTGTTGTGTTGTCACAGTGTGACAGAGAATAAGACGGATCTGACGCACTCGTGACAAAACAGAATTATTCTTCAATCAGTTGTAAATTAGCCCCATAATCTGGCTCAGTGACAGCACTTGAAACCCAAGTCACCCAGTGTTTGCAGTCAACAAACACAACGAGCAGCAGGCTTCGCATCTTCATTAAAGTGTCACACCCACATACCTCATTCCTGCTGTGGACGCTCCCACCTCAAAGGCCTTGAGGGATTACCAGCGTCAAAAACACGCCGCTGCAGTCAGTCACGAGCTCTGTCGAGGCTGACAGCCAATGCTAATTAGTGAGCACCGGCCTAAGTACCTTTTCATTTTGCACTGTACATCATACATGGGCCTTGTCCTCAATGTTTTGCACGGTGCAATAAACGGTGCAAATCCACTTTCCACCATTTTGTTGTTCGCATAATAGGGAAAACTGGCTTTGCTTACATTTTAGAAGTCTCCATTTTAAACGACTTTAGATAAAGGCGAAAAAAGGGTTTACCGAATAGGGATGAAGCAAAACATTTGCGTCCAATATTTAATGAAAAAATATGACCGAATTTGAAGCCTTATCGGACAGCACGTCTCACTGTGCAAGCAGCGACCATTGTGCAAAAAGCACATTGCCTTTTTGCATTTTCTCTAGTGAAAACATTTCTTTGAGGCGCACAGGAACACAATCGTTTTTACTCTGTAAAAGCACCGAAATAGTTGAAATAGGATTACCTCCCAATTTTCCCCTCAGTGCAAAATGCACATCATCTGCAGCCACATCACCAACAAAGCATACAATCTCTTGAGTTGCGACCTAGTCCGTTTGATTGCCGCTGAGCAGCGAGCATTCGAGTTTTACACTTCAGCGTACCCAGGCGTTGTCTTCATCCAACAAATGACTACTAGAAATTACTGCTCACGGAACAAAAACGACGCCTATGTTTTCCTAATTGTTTACACTTGTGCCTCATGTATTCAGTCGCGTCTGTCGGTTTAGTGCACATGCGCGAGAGAAAATCATTGTTTTCCACTGTCAACACGAATCCCCATAAAAGGACTCACCAGATTCTGTCCTTAAAGCGCCATTTTATATCATGGAGTGTAACACCCCCCCCAGAAATAAATGTTAAAAGCCGTAAGTAGAATGTGAGTGGGTGCTATTTTTCGAACATAATTAACCACCTTAAGTTTATATTCCACGCCTATCAATGTTGATGGCGCATTATGCAAGTGCCAATCATTAACATATATCTTGCACATATCTCCATCAATTTATAATGCGCGTTGTTCGTATTCTATCATTCATGCATTTCTAATGCCATCTTTTGCTGCCTTCTAAATTTAGAATGAGAACATTCAACATTGTTAATGCTAACATGTGCCTTCTTTCTCCCTCGCGAGCCACGTCATCGGATAAAGCCGCAGAAGACAAGCAGAATTTTAGAAGCAGATGACACGCACAGTCTGTTTTTTTGAGAAACTAAAGATACCTGAATCCCTCAGTCTATTTTTATTCGTGGTAATGTTTCTCTGTGCCTTTACGTTTAAATTAGGACATGTAAATGGTTGTAACTAAGGAATGTTTTAGAGATGTGTAAGCAGAGCCACTGGAATTCTGCAACAGTGGACGACCAAATTATACATCAAGGTTGACTAAATTATGCCACAAGCAAAGGCAAATTCTGTGGCGCAATGCAGTACATTTAGTGCTAGTATTAATTACTTCATTATTGTATCATTTTTAAATATGTTACCACTGTCTGGGAAAGTGGTTCGCCTTTATTAGTACCATTTTAACTCCAAATGCAGCATTTATCAACTGAAAGGTGACCAGTCAATGTTTGTGAAGGTCATTCTACTGTGCTGCAAAATGTTACTGCGTTTTGAATAGCTTTTGATCCGTTTCATCTAGAAACAAAATGTTGTTAAAATTTGCAAATTATACACCCAATGATGGACTATGTGGCAAATGTGGCAAATCCATAATTATGCAGAAAAGTGTGGCTTCACAATCACATAATTCCAGTGGCTCTGAAAGCAATACAGCTTTCTGTTTTAAAAGGCAGGCTGATGTTCACTTGCTACGTAAATAAAGGCGGCTGCCAGAATATTGCAAGATTTATCTTCCATCTGTCAATTACAGAACTCTGAATGTGGGGTGTGCCCCATTCCAAGGGTAACCACATTTTTGAAACTCCAAACCATAACATTTCACAAACATAGAAGTTGGCCTACAATTTTGCATCCACCAATGGACTTAGAATGATTTGATTGACAGAGCTCACCAACATAGAGCACACAGACATTGAAGCACTAAGGGGAATTAAATGCAACTTTTACGCACAGTATCATCTGTGTTAACGGAATTGCTTTCTGCACAGGGCTGATAAATAATTTTTCACTAGAACACATGAAAACTTGCCTGCCTTTGGATTAGCTGATCATTTAAGAAAACTGGGACATGTGCCAAATATACTGAAATTTTCTAGGACAAATGATGAAAAACTAGGACAGTCCTGCCAAATCTAGGATGCCTGGTCACCTTACCCACTCCACCATTACCTGTGTATACGGCACCGTAGACCTACAGGAGCACTCGCCCTAGACATGAAGCAGTGTACGTAGGGTGGCTAATTGGCAGACTCGCTGTTTTGCCAGAAGCAATCAGGTACCCTCCCGTTGATGGTGGAGTCACATATGCCTGTTGCTGACAGTGATTTTTTTTGGTCTGGCTTGACAGCACAGCTGTCACCAGGAAATTATGTGAGCTTCACTATAGAGGGGTTTTGACACCGCCCACATGTTGAGAGCCAGGAGTACATGTTTTGATTGGACAGATGTTGTGTGCTTCCACAAAAAAATGCTTGCCCTTTTCGAGCTATGATCATTTTGTTTATTTATCCAGCCGCCTGAGGTTGAACTTTCAGGGTCCCACACATCACACTGTAATGCTATCAAAGTGTCTTAAGATAACTAAATAGTTTATGGTGTTTGCCTTTCTCTGGCAGCATCACAGATGGGAGGAGGACAGTCATTAACCTACATGGACTCTTAGGTCTGCCTTGACAGTGCAACTGTCACCTGACCTTTAACCTACACCGATATTATTCTATGATTCTTTGCTTCCACTCAAATACGTATCCATTCTCATGCTATTTACTTGTATGGCCAGGTACGGCCTTGACCCACTCTTCCTAATGACACAACCCTTACTAAAATGGCCCCTTTTAACGGTGTAAGGATTACCGCCTCCTAAGTCATTTTCACACAAGAAAAGTTTTTTGGATTAGGGGGTCGTTAAACCCCCGGCCGTATTTATTAAAATTAAAATTAAAAAATGTAAAACAAATTTTTATACATTATTTACATAATACGCAGAAAGTCCATTGCATTACATTTGATTACATTGATAGGTACATATGTCATGTTGCTAACCTTAACATTTCTCTAATACATATATATTCCTATCCGATCTAGACATTACATAATCAAATACGTTAATCTTTCTGCGTATTCCTATTTGAGCCTACGGCAAGGTCAATGACTGGCGCCAGATCCTGATCAAAACTATGCCCGCCCTCCAACCGGAGTGCGCATGCGCAGGGGGCCCATTCCCCGGGAGGTACTTCCCCCCAGAGCACCCCCATACGCCCAGCAGATTAACTCCATAAGGGGCCCTTGCAGTTATGCGCCGTTTACTTGCGCCCTTGTGCGCGTGCGAGGTGGCCAACCAGCCTACTGGAAAGCGTAACTTCCCTCCCCCCGCACCCTTCCAGCCAACCGGCTGTAACTGCCCCTGGAGTTCTGTGAGAGACCACTTGTCCCTCCCCATTGGGCGACCCCATTCAAGAATGGCGCCGCCCCCTAAGGACCTTAAATTTACTGCTCACCAATCATGACCTTACCGCTGACCAAGGAATAGCACTATAAATACGACAATTGAACATTTCCTGTAAAAGAAACAACGACGCTTCCTGAAAAGGAGAAAAGAAAAACAATGCACATGCCAATATAACAAGTCAACCTGAAAAGAAAAAACTGCAAAACACAATATTCAAAAACCTTGCTTTAGGGGATGGTGGATGGGTGAAAATTAAAGGGAGCCTCCTAGCGAGGCCCGGAGACAGATCCCTGTATAGGCTGAGGGAGCGGTGTGCAAAGAGGCAGCCTTCGCCGCTCCCCAGCCTTTTATTGCCCTCCAGTGCGTGAGTGTCCCGCCAGGAGCCTGTTCAAACCGGCCCCCGGCGTTTGTGCGACGTGCGACCCGGAAGTGATTAGTATCACTTCCGGGGCGCGAACCGGACAACCAATCCCTGACTGGGGCGCGCCCGCCGCATCACAGGTGTGCGATGGGCCTGCCCCCACATCGTCATCGGGGGCCGGCACGACCGCCATACCTGCGGCGTGTCCGATGCCGGCCCCTGCCTTTCTATATGGCCAGGTACGGCCTAGACCCCCTCTTCCTAATGACACAACCCTTACTAAAATGGCCCCTTTTAACGGTGTAAGGATTACCGCCTCCCTTCCACCCCAAGGTGGCAAGTCATTTTCACACAAGAAAAGTTTTTGGGATTAGGGGGTCGTTAAACCCCCGGCCGTATTTATTAAAATTAAAATTAAAACATTTAAAACAAATTTTTATACATTATTTACATCATACGCAGAAAGTCCATTGCATTACATTTGATTACATTGATAGGTACATATGTCATGTTGCTAACCTTAACATTTCTCTAATACATATATATTCCTATCCGATCTAGACATTACATAATCAAATACGTTTATCTTTCTGCGTATTCCTATTTGAGCCTACGACAAAGTCAATGACTGGCGCCAGATCCTGATCAAAACTATGCCCGCCCTCCAACCGGAGTGCGCATGCGCAGGGGGCCCGTTCCCCAGGAGGTACTTCCCCCCCGAGCACCCCCATATGCCCAGCAGATTAACTCCATAAGGGGCCCTTGCAGTTATGCGCCGTTTACTTGCGCCCTTGTGCGCGTGCGGGGTGGCCAACCAGCCTACTGGAAAGCGTAACTTCCCTCCCCCCGCACCTTTCCAGCCAACCGGCTGTAACTGCCCCTGGAGTTCTGTGAGAGACCACTTGTCCCTCCCCCTTGGGCGACCCCATTCAAGAATGGCGCCGCCCCCTAAGGACCTTAAATTTACTGCTCAGCAATCATGACCTTACCGCCACAGGCCTGCATAGTTGACCGACTATCAGGCCCCCCCCAAAAGCTCACTGAAAGGTCATGCCCTGTCCCTATACCCAACTAACCAGGCCAGAATATTCTCCATGAAGATTTCATTTCCTAATTTGGACAAATGGACGCCGTCTTTTAAGAAGCACAGCTCCCCCCAAATGCACCCATGGGCTATAGTCTGCAGATGTGGAGCCCTGAATAACCTTGCCAATTTGTTATTAATTCTTTTCACCTAGTGGTTCAATGCCCTCACAGACTCACCTCCCCACCATTGGAATCTCGGCACCATCTGTGACCAAACCAGGGTGGACCCTGGGCATAGACGTGCCAACCAACCCACTTCGGTGATTAGTGTTTCGACCAGCCCCCTTCTACCCAGGTGTACCAAGTCATTCCCCCCCAAGTGCAAGATAATAATGCTAGGGTTAGCCCTTTCCCTGTCTTACAGGTCTAACACGAATCTCCTGAATTGACCCAAGCGCAGCCCCCCCTGCCCATGGAATGATAACCTAAAACCTGCCTCCCTCGCTCTCCTCTCATAGTTGCCTGAAAGAAAAAAGTTACTTAAACGTCTCACATATGAATGACCAATAACCCACACGACGTGTGTTCCTCTGTCCCGGGCGTGCACCCGCTCTTGCGCTGATCCAGGATGCTGCTGTGCCGTTGCAGTTTCCCTCCTGCGTGACAGGCTTGAGAAACTGTAAATTAAGCAGAAAAGAAACCCAGCATCAGAACACACCGTCTGAGCAGTTCTCATAGCATATGCAGCTGCACATAGCGCTTATAGCAATTGGAGGACCACCTGCCAATCTTTTGCACATTGCTCCTGGCCAAACCCCTTGCCACTGCTTCGGTGGCAGCCCCTATCCTGAATGAATGTGTACCAAAGCTGCTGGGATCCAGCCCTGCTTTCTGGACCGCCATGTCCAGGACCCTCTTAAATTGAAACTTCGTGAGTGGGGTACCATCAGCATGAATTAACAATGGCCCCCCTGTCTTCCAGGGTCTTTCCCGCAAAAGGCCTCCAGGTTAGTGATAGGGCAGCAAATGCTCCCCTGCGCCCGGCACAGTACCACCCCCTCCCCACGGACCTCTTGGTCTGTCTTAGATCTCTGGATAGATATGATCAAGGAGTCGCCTTGGATCCTCACATGACTAAACTGCAAACCACCCCGCTGATCTTGCTTGTTTTTGGACACCAACTCTCCAATTCTGAATGCGCCGTAAAATGCCAGCGAGAACGCGGCGCGGAACAAAAAGGCTTCCGCCTCACTGTTGCAAATCTGGCTAAGGGTGCCCAGTATTGATGCCAGGAGATCGACCCCTATAGGCCGCCTTAGGTCCGGTTGTGACCCCTGGAGACGCTGCCAACCCTTCAGAGCCTTCCTGACTGTGAAACTATTCGCCGGGTCCCCCCTACCCTTTGCTTGCGCGAAAAAGGAGATTGCTGCTACATGCCTCCTTGCTGCAGCCACTGAGCGCCCCTCATCTCTCAACGCTCCCAGGTAAGAGAGCACAGCCCCAGTATCATGCCACCTCTCTCCCCACTCCTTCCCCAAAAAGGTACAGTATGCCCAAAACGCCCCTTCGTAGGCCTTCCTGGTCCTGGGAGCTAGGCTAGCTGCCACGAGGTCCGGTAGTTGGGGGCACCAATCTGCCAAAGTCGTTCTGGGAAGGGTGTCTGCTTCTCTGCCGCAGCTGGGAGATGTGCCCTGAATACCTGCATCTTGAAGCGAGAAAGTGCATCAGCAGCATGATTTAACACTCCTGGGACATGCTTAGCCCTAAACTGCATGTTCAATTTCATGCATAACAAGATTATCTCTTTCAACAGACGGAGGATCATCTTACACCTTGCTGCCTGCTGGTTGATGCAGTCCACTACTGTCATGTTATCTGACCAAAACACCACTGACTGATTCCGTAATTGCTCAGGCCATACTGATAATGCCACAAAAATAGGAAAAAGCTCCAAGAAACCAATGTTGTTCGTCAAACCGTTGTCCACCCACCATGCCGGCCACCGCTGTGCCACCCATTCAGTGCCCAGTATAGCGCCGAATCCTTCACTGCCCGCCGAATCAGTCATTAAACCCAACTCAGCGGAAGAAGTGAGCGGACCGGGCCATATCACTGTTCCATTGAAGTCAAGCAGGAATGCCATCCAAATCCGCATATCTTGCTTAACCTCAGCAGACAGCCTGGTGTGGTGATGTTTCTCCTTGAGACCTGACATGGCTTGTGAGATGGATCGCGAAAATGGTTGTGCCATTGGGATGATACGCAACACGAAATTCAATTGACCCACTGTCTGCTGCAGCTGATGCAGCGTAACTTTCTCCTTGTCCAAGCATTGCTGCAACGCTGCCCTGAACTTAATAACCTTATCTGTGGGCAGCCGAAAACATCCCTGGGTTGAGTCTAACTATATCCCCAAGAACTCAATCTTTGTGGATGGCCCGACCATCTTTCCTGGTGCCAAGGGAACCCCAAAACTCTGCATGAGCGTGCAGAACCCCCGTAGTGCCCTCTCGCACTTCTGAGAGCCTGCTGACCCAAGGAAGAGGAAATCATCCAGGTAATGCAAGACATGCTGGTGCCCAGTCACCTGCCTAAAAACCCATTCCAAAAATGAACTGAATTTTTCAAAGTATGCACAGGAGACCGAGCAACCCATTGGCATGCACATATCCATGTAGTACTTTCCCTGGAACTGGAAACCCAGTAAGTGAAAATCTAAAGGGTGGACTGGCAACAGGCGGAAAGCTGACTCAATGTATGACTTCGCTAGCAGCGTGCCAGGGGCCAGACCCCTGAGCATTTCAGCAGCTTGATCAAAAGATGCATATTTGACTGTGCACAGCTCCTCATCAATAGCATCGTTCAGGGATTTCCCCCTGGGTGCAGACAGGTTATGGATCAGCCTGAACTCTCCAGATTCTTTTTTAGGGACCACCCCCAGGGGTGAACAGACAAAATTCCTCACAGGGATGGCATCAAATGGTCCTGCTACTCTGCCCAGGCGCAGCTCCTTCTCTATCTTTGCTGCAGCCACTTTTGGCTTGGCCCTTACTGATAGCTGATTCCTGCACTCTGGTGTCCCTACATAATCTGGGGCGGGGATCCTAAAACCATATCTGAAACCGTCTAGCAACAATCTGGCAGATGAAGAACAAGTGTATCTATTCAACCATGGGATCAATGCAGTTGTTATAATGGGCGAACGTGCTTTTATCAAGGTAACATCCTCACTCCCGCTTCTTCTTTCCTCTATCTTTTGATTTTTTAAAACACTTGGATTCTGGGTGTGATGTATGGGCACAGAAGGAGCATGCGTGCTTGAACTTACACGTGCCTGGAGCCCTAGAACATGTGCGCCTGTTGAAGTCCCAACACATCCCTTTTTTACCTCCCCCACTACTGGGGGTAGCGGGGGAAAATGACCAAAAAGACTGAAAGGACTGGCCCTTTGCACTGTCTTGTGACCCACCACCGAATTGGTCTAACCAAGAAATCATGTCAATTTGGTCCCAAGTCAGGGCAGGATCTGAGGCCTTTGCTCTTCTGAAGCTTTTATCATATTCCTTCCATCCTATGCCCCCATATTTGTCATGTGCCCCAGTGATCCTGCTCTGGTAGCACGCCATTTCTGCGGCCAAATTTGGGAAACGCTCAGCCATAACCGCCATGTAAACTGAGAAGCCCTTCACCCAGTTAATTAAAGTTTCCTCAATCCTATATTTTTGCAATTCGCTTGCCCATTCCCTAGGGAGCATCCAATCTTTCTTTTTCTTGGCCTCCTCCCTTTCAGTTTCATCAAGCAGCAGGGAGAATATACTGATATAGCTCCCCTTCCAAATCTTTTCTTTCACTTCCTGTGTGACATGCCTTGCCAGCTGTTCCCTACCGGTGCGCGCTTCCCCCATACCTAAAACGGGCAACGTCTGCCGCTTACCTGCTGCGGCTGCCCCCGCTGGCTCTGCTGGCTTCTCTTTTGCTGTGTCCACACCTGAGCTGCTTGCTGGAAATTCTTTGCTGGCCCCACTAGGGGTTACATCTCTTGCTGGTGTGCCAGGGGTTGGCGCACCCACCCCGCTAGGGGTTGTAGCGCCCACTGGCGTGACAGGGGTCAGAGCACCCACCCCTTCCCCGGGCATAGCGCCCGATGCCCCATCCAACTGAGCCATTAACTGCCTGGCTTTGCCAAGTAAGTCCTCCCCGCTGCCAGACATCCCAGCTGCAGGGGACCAATTGCCCACCTTACCCAACCAAGGGAGAACCGCCGCTAAACTGGTTACCAGATCCTGGGGTACTGGGGAGACCCCCATGGGGCCACCACCCATAGGGGCAACTGGGGCCTGCGGGTTACTGCCTGCGGCTGCTGGTGGAACACCCCCCCCGCTACCCGGGGGCTCACTCCCCCCAGAGGAACCCGGATCCCCCCATCCCCGCTTGTCTGTGGAACCGGCATAGGGGCCACTGGTTCGATGGGGCCATTTGCCCCCTCACCCCTCGGTGTCTCCCCTTTTTTAGCTCTACTCTTTTTGGGTAGGGGGGGAATGCTGCCTTGGGAGCCACAATGGACCTTCTGGGCCTGCCTTCACCATCCGGCCCATCCACTTTCTCTCTGAGGTCCTCAATGGCCTGTCCCATCTCATCCACTCTTTTTAATCTATCCTCCATGGCAGCCATTTTCTGCATCATAGCCTCCATCAAGCTCTTCATGCGAGAGCGCTGTTCCCCTCGCTTAGCCTTCCCGGCCATCGTACCTTAAACAGTAGGACACCCTAAACAAACGTGTGTTTAAAGTGTAACCCACTACCCCAACGTGAGAGTGCCTCCCCTCAAACTAAAAAGGCACCCTTGGAGCAGCCTACACTGACACACCCCACAGCACACTGCGGCCTCGGACCCTGCCCAGACCCTTACCTTACCAACGTTGGGGGTACACAACCGGCCACAAGCACCCACGCAACGAGAGCCACGCCCACCAGCTAATCTAGTGGGTCAGGTGAGTCTTTGCTCAAACCCGCGTGGCTCCCAGAAGCGCTGGAATGCAGGCCTGTCTGTGTCCCCTTAATGGTCTACAGCCTCTTTCTTGTGCTGGTGCTACTCAAAAACGCCGTCCGCAACCCAAGGTGCAGCTCTCCTGAAGGCCTTGACTGTCGCACTCCCGTGCTCCGCGCCTTCCAACTCGTTGTTTGCTTTGCTAAAAAACAGAAAACAGATCAAGTGAAGCCTCTTAGCGAGGCTGAGGGGCTGCCGCGGAAAATGCCCGTCGAGGTCAAAACACGCTAGAGACTGAGCGCTGTGCTTAGACTATTGGCTCAAAATACTTGCTAGCGCAATGTAAGGCTGAGAGCCGTCTTCGCTGCACTTGGATGCCCCAATGCCAGTACCTCTGTTAGTCACGGATGAAAAACAAGGGCCAAAACCACTGACCGTAAGTGCCCCCAATTAGGCTCCTAATGCGCTAGTCCCGCTGCACAAACCCGCCTTCCCCTCAGTTGTTCACTGGTAAATAGCCCGACTGCACACCCAGCACACTGGGCTTCAGTTGAAACCAAACTGCCCCTGACTCGAGCTGGTCCTGCGCCGGTCCTGCCCTTTTAAATGTGCCAAATTGTCAGTTAACCGCCTGCCCCCAGTCGCGCTGGTCACGCGCCGGTCCCGCCGCTGTTAAATGCGGTAATATTGCCAATGAACCGCCTGCCCCCAGTCCCGCTGGTCTCCGCACAAACCGACTCATAAAATCAGCTGTCCCAACTTGGGGAAGAGCGCTCCCACCAGCCGCGTTGCTCCGGGTCCCGCCGAACTCCCTGCTCCCGCTCCGACCTGAAAAACAGAAACACACACGATGTTAAGCCTCCGAGTGGGGCTGAGGATCCTCGCAGTACCGTCGACGCGCCAACCTGGAAAATAGAAACATCAAAATTAAAGGGAGCCTCCTAGCGAGGCCCGGAGACAGATCCCTGTATAGGCTGAGGGAGCGGCGTGCAATGAGGCAGCCTTCACCGCTCCCCAGCCTTTTATTGCCCTCTAGTGCGTGAGTGTCCCGCCGGGAGCAGGTTCAAACCAGCCCCCGGCGTTTGTGCGACGCACGACCCGGAAGTGATTAGTATCACTTCCGGGGCGCGAACCGGACAACCAATCCCTGACTGGGGCGCGCCCGCCGCGTCACAGGTGCGCGACGGGCCCGCCCCCACATCGTCATCGGGGGCCGGCACGACCGCCATACCTGCGGCGTGTCCGATGCCGGCCCCTGCCTTTCTATAATGTGTCACATTGCCATACAATATTCCTTTAAAGACAGATCTATTGGCATTGCCAAAGCTTGTTCCAAGTGTAAGTGCAACATAGGCCCAGTAAAACTGATACATGATGCATGTGTAATGTATTAGTGTTTCATAAACCTGAATTACGCACATAGGTCTTTCCTTGTGTAGGATGTGCATTCCAATCAAGGTATACAAAGCATCATTATTTCATAATGGGCTCAGTTCATAATTTTTTCCTCTGTGTAAGTGTGCCCTACTCCTGGAAATTCAAGAGGGAGACACACCAATATCAGTAGTAAGTCATACTTATTATTATATTCCTTTGAGATATGGGCCATATAAGTGTGAATGGATAAAAAAGGGGTAGTATAGGAAGTATGGCTATGCTTCTATCAGACCCACGAGTGACACTTAAATCATTTCCTATCATGCTCATTGCTGAGGATGCATAATGGGTTCCAGACAGAGAGCAGAGCAGGTTAAAGACTTACAGTGCATGACTGCTGTGCCCTCCTCAACCCACTCTGGCTGGTGGCATCCCTCCACACCGGCATAAGCGCTGGAAGTAGAGGTGATGGGGCTGCTGCAGCACCCCCTGAAATAATCGTTCAGAAGGTGAATGTGTGATAAAGATTCCTTTACGTTTTGTATTATTTTGCCACATTTGCTGCAGCGTTCACTGCTGCTCATTCGTAAACTGGAGTATACTTTTATTTCTATGAATGTAAAGTGAGTGGATTTTGTAAATGTGATCTGAGTGACAATCCTGCTGAGGTGCAGGAAACCAAAGGAAAGGCTGTAGCATGTCAGTGTTTTCTAACACACAACATTTAAATATTGGGAAATTAACTATACACATATTTCAATTTATATTAGCACTTAGGAAGCCACAAATGAAGCACTTTTTTGTAATTTTGAAATGTGATTGAAACAAAGATTTTAATAGGATTAAAAACAAACCTAACCACTTTACTTGGTGATGCACAAATGATAAATATTCACTGAAACACGATTTCCACACATTTTCGGTTTTTGCTCTATATATTTCCACCTGTAAAACTGCATGTCGATGCAGATTTAATGCCCATATCAATTGAAAATGTGCTGTCTGTAAATAACAATGTCCTACCTCACCAGTGCTCCAAAATGCACCACCAACTACATACAACACCCATACAACTCTCCTGCTGAATGTGCTTGGCACATTTGCTACACTTGTTTTTTAGGTCGAGCCTAGCAGCACACATGTGCTGCTATGTGTGGCATGCTGTAGCCACTTCTACAGGCTTAGGCCAAGCCCTCGCTGCTGATTGGTTAAAGTGTGTATCATTCCGAAAAGCTTTCTTCTCTATGGTTTCTTGTGGGTATATGTCCCACCTTCTCGTGTCTTACTCCTTCCGTGGAGTATTGGCCTATTACGGTATCCTTTCTCTGAAGGTTTGTTTTTTGTGTTTGAGCACTCTTTGCAGCTTGTACGTCGGCTTTAGCTTGTGGCCGCCCACCTTTCCTTTCTATTTATTTACTTTTGTAGCATTTGCGACATGCCACACTTTAGCTTCACATGTTTAATGGTAAAGCGCGGCTTGCTGTGAATGCTACAAAAGTAAATAAATAGAAAAGAAAGGCTGGTGGACGTCATGTTTAATGCTAAAGCTGACATACAAGCTGCAAAGCCAGCAATGATGTAAAGGCGGCCGCCCACCTTTCTTTTCTATTTATTTACTTCTGTAGCATTCACAACACGCCGCGCTTTAGCTTTAAACGCATGCACGCCTGTACATTTTGAGTTGTTTGCATACTTTTACGAACCTCCGTTCCTCGTTTTCATCTGTCCTTTCAGTTGTACACAAAACAGCTGCCCATCTAAGCACTACCCGCAACTGTTATATACAGCATTGCTGTACGTGTGGTGGGCACAGTGCCAGTCTGCTGTGTACGGAGCAGGTGTAAGCACTGGCATTGGGCCCCTCTGTTGTACACAATGGGATGTCCATCTGGTCACTGCCCTCATCTGTTTTACGCAGAGTGTCTGCACAAGTGGTCATCACTGCCCCAACTGTTATACACACAGCAGCTGTCCGCTTGGGCACTGCACCCCTCTAATCTCCTCTCGGGCACAGCACCCCCCTACTGAACATGCATAGGCTGTCCATCTGGGTTCTCTATGCCTCTGTTGAAACAGAGCACCTACCCCTGTGGGCATTGACTCCGCCACTCTACACACGCGAATGCACATCTAGGCACTGCATCCTACTACCGTACATGCAGCGGCTACCTGTCTAGGCATTTGATGCACCCTGCAATGTACTGCAACTCTCTAGGTGCTGCAACCCTCTGTGTACTGCTCCCCTCTGCTCTACACGCAACGACTGGAGATCTAGATGCTGCACTGTCGTCTAGGCACTTTATGTACTGTACCACTCAGGTGTACACACAGATGCTGTGGGGGTTGCTGTCCTTTACGCGTTGAACATTTCTTCTGTGAACAAAGCAGCAGTACCTCCAGGCGATTCTGAACCCCTTATCCCGGGGTCAGACCAGGCAGGAAGGTGCCCACAGTCTGTGGAGTTAAACCTGTCACTTGCCCCCTAGGCCCCCCAAGCACCTGTAACCAGCACCCAGGCGCAGAGCGGGTCTCACTAAACTGAAAATCTGCAATTTGTTCCATATGACGGGCTTCTCCAGAACATGGCTACCCTCAAAAACGAAAATACAGATAAATCATGAAGAGAGAACCCGCGTGGCACACATAGACTCAACACGGACGCACCACCACATGGTCGCACTCATGCATACACGTCTTCCACAGCTTGCCAAAACCATCTAACCCCCAATGTCTCACTACAAAAAATGCAACCTTCACTGCAAACCTAAATCTAGTCCCACTCAGTTTCCACATACATTATTGTGTTAGGGTGGAGAATCTGGGCCTACCCAACACACCACACACATTCTCACACACAAAGAAACAAGCATGCACATGGTCAATATTTCTGCTGCAGACAAGCTAGCATGGTTGCCTTTTCCATCCTTTATTTGCTCACCGCACCCAGAAATCAGCTACTCCTCCTATTCATAATGCAATGCGAGCATGTAAACAATATTATCCAAAGTGTCGCCTGCCCTAAAACAGGCGCATCTTTCTGAAAGTCGTATGTGAATATGAATTGTGCAATAATTGTGGCATTTGGAATTTAATACAGGGTTTCAGTTTAAAGCATGGTATTTCCGCGGCATTTGACACGGTGAACCACAATATCCTGGTCGACCTTGTCAAGGAAGCAGGAATTCAAGGCCCAGCCCTTAAATGGATTGGTTCCTTTCTAAGAAACCGATTTCAGGCGGTCCGCCTAGGCCAATTCACGACCCCTAAGATGAGAACTACATGCGGTGTTCCTCAGGGCTCCTCACTTTCCCCTCATCTGTTCAAATTATACCTTCTCTGTGAGAAGTTGGCCTGGCATATGCTGTCCACTAATTATAGTGGGCACCTTGCACCAGTCCAAACAACCCCTTATTGGAGATAGGTTAAAGACAACCTTATTGAAAGCTATCCTAGTGGTAGCTATGGAGAGCAGCCTTCAGGCTAAGTCTTGAAGGAATGTAAAGCAGCTTGTTTTACCAGTCTATAATCTCTTGAGTGACCAAATGAAAGAGCACCACACCAGGTATATATTCAAAATATATGTATTTATTGCTAAACACACCCCTCTAGTCTCTTTATGAGGCTAGAGTTCGAAATACACAAGTTATAAGTTATTTAAACACAGTAATAGCACAAATACACGTTTGGGCCCTAGGGGCGTACCAAACCATATACCAATAAAGTGGTATAAGAACCACGACTGAACTAGACACTAGGCCTAGAGCCTCTAGAAGTGCTTGGACCACAAGGAACCACCCAAGGTAGTGACACAGGGGACCCACGGGGGACGCGTGCAGTGTAAATACACAACCGCGATACGCCGTTAACTTCTATGGAGAAAGTCGCAATCAGGAAATTAAAGAAAAGGGACACTTAAAGGAGGACTTGGAGCAAACCCTTTGAGAACTAGGTCGTTCTAGAGTCTCTACCCACGGGAGCACCGGAGTACTCGTGTTACCTCACCCAGGAAGCCGGGTGCATAGGTGCCTTTCGGGGTCGGGTTTCGTCGTCGATTTGAATGGCGATCTGCTGCAAAGTGCTGCTGGCGACCAAGTGGAAAGTGTCCGGGTGGATCCAAGAGTGGATCGGAGATCTGAAGAACCTGAAAGCAGAGGGGACAGAGTCTGGGTCACTAGCCAGTGACCAGGAAGGCGATGAGCGGATGCCCACCGATGTCGAGTGCTTCAGGTAGGTTGACGGTCGTCTTGACTCTTCAGCCACGAGGTCCAGGAGGTGTTGTCGGCAACCAGGAGCAGGATTCTGGCTGGTACACAATGTCTGTCGAGTGCTGAGGTGTCGGCGACCGGATTGGACCCAACAAGCCTTGGCAACGGCAAGTCTCGATGAAAGTAAAGAATGACGATGATGCAGACCAGCAAGGTCTGAGGAACTCATCCAGCAAGGGTAAGTGAGGGCAAGCCTGGAGCAACCAGGGTGCCCAGGAAGAAAAGGATTGGCTTTCGTGAAGGGCTACTAGCCAACGGGCTAGCGACTGCGAAGGAGCCTCGAGACGTCGCACGTGGAGCTGGCTCACAGGACACTCGTGGAGTTGAGGCCAGTGATCTTCAGTGCAGTTGGTGCTGGAGGCTAGAGCTACTCGGAGCCCAAAGCACGACTTCGTGGGAGACCCAGAAGAGGATGCACTAGCAAATGCGTGCGGTGTCCAGGGGTCATGGTTCCACGTTACCCACGACAGCTACGGGCCTCAGCTTTGTTGGGGACTCAGGGCAGCCTCGAGGAAGTCTGGAAATCTACCTCTGGTGATGCAAAGACTTCGGCGTCTGACGGGAGCTTCAGCGATGCAGACCAGACAATTGCTTCTTTGGTGCCTGCCAAGCAGGGGAGTCACTCCTTGACCCCAAGGGAGATTCTTCTGTCCTCTAGTCTTAAGTAGAGCGTCGAAGGTCCAGGATTCTGTTTCAGAGTTTCGTCCAGGGATAATCTAAAGTCCTAAGGACTGAGTTCCTATACTTATACTAAGGTTAGGGGTTGGACTACTCTGTGGCCCCACCTATGGGTGGGTCAGGGCAGAGGGGTGGCTACACCCCTTTCCCTTTGTCCAGTTTGCGCCAAAGCAGAGGCTGCAAGCCCCTGATCCGGTTTGAACTGGGGTATGCACAGGGACACCAAGTGTGCCCCCAGTGCAGGACTTCAAAGCACCCGAAAGTGCTCCCGCCCAGCCCCAATACACATTATCCTATCTGGGGAGGTGGTCACACCTCCCTGGGACAGGAAACCTATTGTCCAGGCTTCCCCTGCTGGAGTTTCGTCCAGCAGCAGGAGGCCAGACTCGTGGCTGTGGCAGCAGCATCCATTTTGTGATGCCAGGGCTTTAGAAAGAAGTTACCGGCCAGGCCAGGGTTAACATGTCTCTCCCTCTAGAAGGGTGGAATGCTACCCCCGCCGCCAGAATTGGCGGGGGTAGTATTCCAAGATGTTTGACACCAAACACGACATGTTTAGGTGCAGCCATTCCAAAGTTAGCATTTAACGCGAGGTTATAATGCGCTTAAGAGTATATGGTCAGGCTGCACTACAAACAGCATCAGAGAAGGGTCTCCGAACGCTGCAGAGGGGCCTTGCTCATGCAGGGGCACCCTCTCACATAGGAACCACGCACTCTGCCTTCAGGATTGATAAGGCCTGCCATAGGAGTGACTTATAGGTTTATATGTGTGTATGTATTTAGTGATATAGGTAACCTATATCACAGTAAGGAGTGCATGCACCACCTTACCCAGGCTGCAGTAGCAGACCTGTGGTGTCAGTTTGGATGGCCTTCCAGGGGTGGCATAATACATGCTGCAGCCCCTGGTAGGCCTCTGAGGTACCTATGCCCTTGGTACATAGTATACCATATACTAGGGACTTATAAGGGCACTCCAGATTCCAATCAGTGATGTGCCTAAGGCACATGGAAACCATTTTAGAGAGGAAGCAGCTAGGCTGGGGTTCTGATTAGCAGGGCCCCAGCCAGACTAAGGTCGAAAACCAGTGAAGCATCAGCAAAAAGTGGGGGTACCCATGTGAAGCAGATCCTACTCTCCTACACAACCCCCCCCCAAACGTAGGGACATTAAACTAACCTTGCCCAGTTAAGTCTTCATGATCTAAGTGGAAGTACCTAGAGAGTCCATCTGCATTGGCATGGTTACTCCCAGGTCTATGTTCCACTGTGAAGTCCATCCCCTGTAGGGAAATGGACCACCTAAGCAGTTTGGGGTTTTCACCCTTCATTTGTTTTAGCCATAAGAGGGGCTTATGGTCTGTCTGAACAAGGAAGTGGGTACCAAACAAGTATGGCCTCAACTTCTTCAGAGCCCAGACCACAGCAAAGGCCTCCCTCTCAATGGCTGACCAACGTTTCTCTCTAGGGGTCAGCCTTCTGCTAATGAAAGCTACTGGCTGATCCTGACCTTCTTCATTCAATTGTGACAGTACAGCCCCTACCCCCAATTCAGATGCATCAGTTTGAACAATGAACTTCTTGGAGTAATCAGGACTCTGTAGAATGGGAGCAGTGCACATGGCCTGCTTCAGGTCATCAAATGCCTTTTGACAGCTAACTGTCCACTGAACCTTTTGGGCATTTTCTTAGAAGTTAAGTCATTCAGGGGTGTCACTATTGATCCATACCCCTTGACAAATCTCCTATAGTACCCAGTCAGGCCTAAGAAGGCTCTCACCTGAGTCTGGGTAGTTGGAGCAGTCCAGTCCATGATAGTCTGGATCTTGCTCTGCAAAGGTTGAACCTGGCCTCCACCCACAAGGTGGCCTAGGTACACAACCTGACTCTGCCCTATCTGGCACTTAGTGGCCTTGATAGTCAGGCCTGCCTTTTGCAGGGCCTGTAAAACATTCCTGAGGTGGACCAGGTGATCCTCCCAGGTGGAGCTAAAGACAGCAATATCATCTAGATATGCTGCACTATAGGCTTCCAGACCTGTGAGAACTGTATTCACCAACCTCTGGAAAGTGGCAGGTGCATTCTTCAGACCAAAGGGCATCACCACAAACTGATAATGCCCACTAGGGGTTGAGAATGCTGTTTTGGGCTTTGCAGTATCAGCTAGTCTGATCTGCCAGTAGCCAGCTGTCAAGTCAAATGTGCTGAGATATTTGGCTGAGGCCAAAGTATCTATGAGCTCATCTGCCCTTGGTATTGGATGGGCATCAGTCCTAGTGACTGCATTGAGACCCCTGTAGTCCACACAAAACCTCATCTCTCTTTTTCCACCACTGGTGTGAGGTTTTGGCACAAGGACCACTGGACTAGCCCAAGGGCTATCTGAGGGTTCAATAACTCCCAACTCCAACATTTTCTGGACTTCAGTCCTGATACAGTCCCTGACATGGTCAGGTTGCCTATAAATCTTATTTTTAATAGGCAGACTGTCCCCAGTGTCCACTTCATGAGTGCACCAGGTGGTCTGACTGGGTGTCAGTGAAAACATGTGTCTAAACTCATTGAGCACCTGTCTACAATCAGTTTGTTGCTGGGTAGTGAGGCTGCCTGCCAAGGCTACACCATCTACTGACCCATCGTCAGGGTTCTGTGAGAGCAGGTCAGGGAGTGGGTCACTCTCTTCCTCCTGCCCTTCATCAGTAGCCATGAGCAAGCCCATGTCTGCCCTGTCCACATATGGTTTTAACCTGTTGACATGGAGAACCCTGTGGGGACTCCTGGGTGTTCCTAGGTCTACTAAGTAGGTAACCTCACCCTTCTGCTCAACAATAGTGTGGGGTCCACTCCATTTGTCTTGGAGAGCTGCTGGGGCCACTGGCTCCAACACCCACACCTTCTGTCCTGGCTGGTAAACAGTCAGTACAGCCTTTGGTCATGCCAGGCCTTTTGAAGTTCCTGGCTAGCCTCAAGGTTTTTAGTTGCCTTTTTCATATACTCAGCCATCCGGGAGCGGAGACCAAGTACATAGTCCACTATGTTTTGCTTTGGGGGCTTGAGAGGTAACTCCCATCCTTCCTTCACCAAGCACAGTGGACCCCTGACAGGGTGGCCAAACAAAAGTTCAAAAGGGCTGTAACCAACCCCCTTCTGAGGCACCTCCCTATATGCAAATAAAAGGCAGGGCAAGAGTATGTCCCATCTTCGCCTAAGCTTTTCTGGGAGCCCTTTAATCATGCCCTTCAAGGTTTTGTTGAATCTCTCAACTAAACCATTGCATTGTGGGTGATAGGGTGTGGTGAACTTGTAAGTCACTCCACACTCCTTCCACATTGCTTTTAAGTATCCAGACATAAAGTTAGCACCCCTGTCTGATACTACCTCCTTAGGAAAGCCCACTCTTGAGAAAATTCCCAGGAGGGCCCTTGCCACCACAGGTGCTGTAGTGGTCCTAAGGGGAATAGCCTCTGGGTACCTGGTGGCATGATCCACTACCACCAGGATAAACCTGTGCCCAGATGCTGTTTGGGGATCCATGGGACCAACAATGTCAATCCCTACCCTTTCAAAGGGCACCCCCACCACAGGTAGTGGTATCAGGGGGCCTTTGTAGTGCCACCTGCCTTGCCACTGGCCTGGCAGGTTACACAGGAGCGACAAAACTCCTTGGTGTCTTCAGACATGTGGGGCCAGTGAAAGTGAGGGACAATTCTGTCCCAAGTCTTGTTCTGGCCCAGGTGACCTGCCAAGGGAATATCATGGGCTAGGGTCAATAGGAAGCCCCTGAACTTTAGAGGTATAACCAACCTCCTGGTAGCACCAGGCTTGGGGTCTCTACACTCTGAGTACAGGAGTCCATCATCCCAATACACTGTATGGGGACCACTAGCTTTCCCAGCAGCCTCAGCAGCAGCTTGCTGTCTGAGGGGTTCAAGAGAGGGGCAGCTCTGCTGCTCCTGGCTCAGATCTGCCCTGGAAGGTCCCCCTGTCCCCAAGAACTCAACCTGGTCAGGTTCAAGCTCCTCTGGGACAGTTCCTTCCTCAGGACTGAGATCATCCCCCTCAAGGGACTGATCTTCCTTCTGAGCCAAGGGGAAGGCACTGCCTTAACCCTACTACTCCTCCTCTTGGAAGGCACTTGGTCCATTATTCCAGAATCCAAGGCCTGTTTAGTGCTAGACATTTTGGCTTGTGACCTGGTCACAGCAAACACATCTGCAGGGATCCCCAGCATTTCTGCATGGGTCCTGAGCTCCACTTCTGCCCAAGCTGAAGTTTCTAAGTCATTGCCAAGCAAGCATTCGACTGGTAGGTTTGCACTCACCACAACCTTCTTAAGGCCAGTTACCCCTCCCCAGGAGAAGTTAACAACTGCCAGAGTATGGTCTGTTCTGACGTTGCTAGCATTGGTCACTTGGTACATCTCACCAAGTATAACTTGCCCAGGATTCACAAGGTCTTGTGTCACCATGGTGACACTTGCCCCTGTGTCCCTAAATGCCAAAGCCTCTCGTCCATTGATTAAAGGCTGTTGTCTGTACTTGCCCAGATTACTGGGACTCACAGAGGAGGTCACATCCATGCCTCCATCACAGACTAACACAGCCTGAGTTAGTTCTCTGACTAGGTCAGAGCCCAACTCAGTACCCAGGGTGAACCCTACTAAACCCTTGGCTGGAGCACTCCCACCAACTGTAACTGTACTAGGGGGAACAGGTGCCTTAGGGGCATTGGTGGGTGCTGGACTTGAGTCTTTGGACTTGGTGCAATCACTGGTCCAGTGGGTCTTTTGCTTACAGACCTTGCACCATGGTTTTCTTTGGCCTTTCCCTTTTGTAGACTGTGAATCCCCACCTGAAGAAGATTTTTGGGGGCCTTGTGAAGACTTTTGATCTTTACCCTTCTCCCCACCCTTTTCAGGGTTCTTTGCATCTTGCTTCTTAAGGTCACCACCTTGGTTCTGTACCTTCTGCCTCACCCTGGTTCTGACCCATTTGTCTGCCTTCTTTCCCAATTCTTGGGGAGAGGTCAGATCAGAGTCCACCAGGTACTGATGCAACAGCTGATTTTGACAGTTATTAAGAATCTGCTCCCTCATTATCAGATTGTACAATCCTGAGAAGTCACACACCTTACTGCCCATCAACCAGCCTTCCAGAGCCTTAGCAGAACAATCCACATAGTCTACCCAGTCTTGAGTCTGTGCTTTTTGGGTATCTCTGAACTTCAACCTGTACT
Organism: Calotriton arnoldi; assembly: GCA_963921515.1. NCBI lineage: Eukaryota > Metazoa > Chordata > Amphibia > Caudata > Salamandridae > Calotriton > Calotriton arnoldi. The sequence goes on from CAWUFW010011019.1 coordinate 24,537, forward strand.
GTTCAGTTGTTAGGCCAAACCCATCAATAAGAGCACTCTTCAAGACCTTGTAATTATCAGCATCCTCCTCTCTTACAGTGAGGAGCTTGTCTCTACCTTTGTCTGCAAAGGAGAGCCACAAGATTGCTGCCCACTGCTCTTGAGGGACCTTCTGTACTTTACAGGCCCTCTCTAGAGCAGTTATCCATTTGTGGATGTCATCCCCACTCTGGTAGGGAGGGACAATCTTGCTCAGGTTCCTATGGTCATAGGACCTTTCCCTATCTCTAGGGACATGGCTGCCACCATGGGACTCTAGTCCCAACTTTCTTCTCTCTTTGTAGAGATCTAGGGACTCCCTGTCTATAGCCAGTTGCTGTTTTCTGAGTTCAAGTTGAGCTTCCTCATATTGAACCAGCCTCTTTCTTCTCTCATGAGAGGATTCCCTCCTATGAGAGGAGACAGAGGTCCCTATGGAGGTGCCAGAATGGTTAGACTCCTGAGAAGGAGACCTAGACCTTCTGGGCACACTCATAATCCTTCCTGGGGGGACAAAGTGGGGATCATTCTCATCTTCCTCTTCATCGTCCACAGGAGGAATTGGGTTATCCAGGTCAGGGTCATTGTCACCCTCCTGGTCAGTTCCAGAGGGGGGGCTGGGGGTACTGCTACCCCTGGCCCCATCCTCATCTTCTGCCCCACCCTCTGCCCCTACCCCTTCAGTCCCTAAGGGCCTGCTGAGATCATAAGCCTCCAACATCTCTCTAAGATGTTGGGTGGTGGGACTTTGTCCTGTCTTCAATTTCCCCAAGTTACATAATGCTCTCAATTCCAAGAATGGGAGTGTATCATACTTGGAGGGGAGAAGCCCATGGGCTTCTGGCAAGGACTCACTGGGTCCTGGCTTTGAAGACATCACTAGTGAGGTGTGGTGTATGCACTACCTACTCTAGTGTGGCCTACTAAACTCTCTTGAGTTGTAGAAAGGGTGTGCTATCCCTTAACACACAACTCTAAGTTCAGTAGAACTTACTGTATTCTAAGCTTAAATTATATGTACCTTAGGTACCTTTAGTGGTTTTCAGTTGATCAATTCAATTGAGATTATCTGGTAAAACAATAGCAAGCTGGAATTCCACACGCTGCACACCAATGTGAGAAGTTGGCCTGGCATATGCTGTCCACTAATTATAGTGGGCACCTTGCACCAGTCCAAACAACCCCTTATTGGGGATAGGTTAAAGACAACCTTATTGAAAGCTATCCTAGTGGTAGCTATGGAGAGCAGCCTTCAGGCTAAGTCTTGAAGGAATGTAAAGCAGCTTGTTTTACCAGTCTATAATCTCTTGAGTGACCAAATGAAAGAGCACCACACCAGGTATATATTCAAAATATATGTATTTATTGCTAAACACACCCCTCTAGTCTCTTTATGAGGCTAGAGTTCGAAATACACAAGTTATAAGTTATTTAAACACAGTAATAGCACAAATACACGTTTGGGCCCTAGGGGCGTACCAAACCATATACCAATAAAGTGGTATAAGAACCACGACTGAACTAGACACTAGGCCTAGAGCCTCTAGAAGTGCTTGGACCACAAGGAACCACCCAAGGTAGTGACACAGGGGACCCACGGGGACGCGTGCAGTGTAAATACACAACCGCGATACGCCGTTAACTTCTATGGAGAAAGTCGCGATCAGGAAATTAAAGAAAAGGGACACTTAAAGGAGGACTTGGAGCAAACCCTTTGAGAACTAGGTCGTTCTAGAGTCTCTACCCACGGGAGCACCGGAGTACTCGTGTTACCTCACCCAGGGAAGCCGGGTGCATAGGTGCCTTTCGGGGTCGGGTTTCGTCGTCGATTTGAATGGCGATCTGCTGCAAAGTGCTGCTGGCGACCAAGTGGAAAGTGTCCGGGTGGATCCAAGAGTGGATCGGAGATCTGAAGAACCTGAAAGCAGAGGGGACAGAGTCTGGGTCACTAGCCAGTGACCAGGAAGGCGATGAGCGGATGCCCACCGATGTCGAGTGCTTCAGGTAGGTTGATGGTCGTCTTGACTCTTCAGCCACGAGGTCCAGGAGGCGTTGTCGGCAACCAGGAGCAGGATTCGGGCTGGTACACGATGTCTATCGAGTGCTGAGGTGTCGGCGACCGGATTGGACCCAACAAGCCTTGGCAACAGCAAGTCTCGATGAAAGTAAAGAATGATGATGATGCAGACCAGCAAGATCTGAGGAACTCACCCAGCAAGGGTAAGTGAGGGCAAGCCTGGAGCAACCAGGGTGCCCAAGAAGAAAAGGATTGGCCTTCGTGAAGGGCTACTAGCCAACGGGCTAGCGACCGTGAATGAGCCTCGAGACGTCGCACGTGGAGCTGGCTCACAGGACACTCGTGGAGTGGAGGCCAGTGATCTTCGGTGCAATTGGTGCTGGAGGCTAGGGCTACTCGCAGCCCAAAGCACGACTTCATGGGAGACCCAGAAGAGGATGCACTAGCAAATGCGTGCGGTGTCCAGGGGTCATGGTTCCATGTTACCCACAACAGCTACGAGCCTCAGCTTTGCTGGGGACTCAGGGCAGCCTCGGTGAAGTCTGGAAATCTACCTCTGGTGTTGCAAAGACTTCGGCGTCCGACGGGAGCTTCAGCGATGCAGACTGGACAATTGCTTCTTTGGTGCCTGCCAAGCAGGGGAGTCACTCCTTGACCCCAAGGGAGATTCTTCTGTCCTCTAGTCTTGAGTAGAGCGTCGAAGGTCCAGGATTCTGTTTCAGAGTTTCGTCCAGGGATAATCTAAAGTCCTAAGGACTGGGTTCCTATACTTATACTAAGGTTAGGGGTTGGACTACTCTGTGGCCCCACCTATGGGTGGGTCAGGGCAGAGGGTGGCTACACCCTTTCCCTTTGTCCAGTTCACGCCAAAGCAGGGGCTGCAAGCCCCTGATCCGGTTTGAACTGGGGTATGCACAGGGACACCAAGTGTGCCCCCAGTGCAGGACTTCAAAGCACCCGAAGTGCTCCCGCCCAGCCCCAATACACATTATCCTGTCTGGGGAGGTGGTCACACCTCCCTGGGACAGGAAATCTATTGTCCAGGCCTCCCCTGCCGGAGTTTCGTCCAGCAGCAGGAGGCCAGACTCGTGTCTGTGGCAGCAGCATCCATTTTGTGATGCCAGGGCTTTAGAAAGAAGTTACCGGCCAGGCCAGGGTTAACATGTCTCTCCCTCTAGAAGGGTGGAATGCTACCCCTGCCGCCAGAATTGGCGGGGGTAGTATTCCAAGATGTTTGACACCAAACACAACATGTTTAGGTGCAGCCATTCCAAAGTTAGCATTTAACGCGAGGTTATAATGCGCTTAAGAGTATATGGTCAGGCTGCACTACAAACAGCATCAGAGAAGGGTCTCCGAACGCTGCAGAGGGGCCCTGCTCATGCAGGGGCACCCTCTCACATAGGAACCACGCACTCTGCCTTCAGGATTGATAAGGCCTGCCATAGGAGTGACTTATAGATTTATATGTGTGTATGTATTTAAGTGATATAGGTAACCTATATCACAGTAAGGGGTGCATGCACCACCTTACCCAGGCTGCAGTAGCAGACCTGTGGTGTCAGTTTGGATGGCCTTCCAGGGGTGGCATAATACATGCTGCAGCCCCTGGTAGGCCTCTGAGGTACCTATGCCCTTGGTACATAGTATACCATATACTAGGGACTTATAAGGGCACTCCAGATTCCAATCAGTGATGTGCCTAAGGCACATGGAAACCATTTTAGAGAGGAAGCAGCTAGGCTGGGGTTCTGATTAGCAGGGCCCCAGCCAGACTAAGGTCGAAAACCAGTGAAGCATCAGCAAAAAGTGGGGGTACCCATGTGAAGCAGATCCTACTCTCCTACATTCTCCCTCTGATCCACGCCCTGAAAGAAAGGAAAGTTCACACCTTTAATTACGCGGACGATTTCCAACTGGTGTTTTCCATCAGTAACTCTCCTACATCCGTCCATGAATTCCAGACTACAATGCTGTTCATCCGCGACTGGATGAACAGCAACCATCTGAAGTTAAATCCAGATAAGACGGAAGTGATTCTTACAGGAGGTCCTTTAAACCCTTGGAGTCCCCGGTTCTGGCCTAAAGAGCTGGACCAGCCCCCTACTCCTTCTATATCTGCCAAAACCCTAGGAGTCATAATTAATAATGACCTCACAATGAAAACTCAAATAGGATCCGTAATCTCAACATGCTTTTTCCAACTAAGAAAAATAAGGAAAATTAGCAGGTTCCTTACACAGGAAGCAAAAATACAAGCAGTCCTGGATATGGTGATATCCCATATAGATTACGACAATTCTCTATACTTCGGCATCCCCGCTTATCTCACCCACCGTCTTCAACTAGTACAGAATCAGGCAGCCAGACTGATTCTTCAGGAAAACAGGCGTCAACATGTCACTCCTCTTCTAAGGAAGCTGCACTGGCTCCCCATAGCTCAGAGATGCGCCTTTAAGGTGGGGTGCATTATCTTTAAGTCCCTGAATGGTAGAAACCCCAAATTCATCTACAGCCTTATTGAAAGATACATTCCGACCCGCAACCTGCGATCTGCCCATATGCATTTCCTGACTATACCCTCCTTCAAAGTGAAACGTTTTGGTGGAACAAGGTTCGCCACTCTAGGCCCCAGATACTGGAACTCCCTGCCTCTAGAAATCAGATCCTGCACAGACCTCATGTGTTTTCGTAGACTCCTAAAAATATGGCTATTTAGACAGGCATACGAGTAACATCTCAGACCAGCACCTTTAGAGTAGCGCCATGAAACCAATCTGGTGTACGTGCGCTTTATAAATAAAGTATAACATAATATAACATAACATAACATACATCAAAATCCTGCCAAATAAAACCAAGAAAGTTTTCGGGAAATAATTTAAAGATCAAATGGGCAAAATAAATGCAGCTAAATAGTAGTTTTTGTCAAATGAGGCGCATGCCAATCGCCGTAGACAGCGGGCCTCTTCCAGACACAGGGGGATGTTGCATGGTTTGTATAGGCAGTGTGTTGGGCAGTGAGTTTGTGTGACGTTACCATTGAAGCTTTCCCTGTCGTTTCACATGTGCCTAAAAACCAATAATACTTTGCCCAATTTATTTAGCAAAATCTCTATTTAAAAGGAAAAGTTGGCCATTGTTGCACTGTTTGAAATATTAAATGTGTTAATTTGAGAAAGAATGGTAGCATCGGACAACATAAGTAAAAAGCATTGTCATTTACAACGCCAGCAGCTCAAACTTTAACAAATGCGAGACCGGTTGCAATGCAAATGCTTGTTTTGTATGAAGCTTGGATCTTCCACACTCCTTATGACTTCCGTGATATAACATTAAAGGCAGCACCCCCACTCTAAAAGTTGTTCCAGCACCACTGCCCACCGGAGCTCCCGGTGTGGTTACCAGAGTGCATTTCATGATGCAGCGCTACATGCATTTCCTGTGCATGTTGTTGGTCCCGACTAGCCCTGTCCCTTCCCCCGCTATTGAAGTTTGTATCCTGGGACACTGTACACTTCAACATTGGTAAAGACAACTGGTTTCATATGCTGACGCCAGGGGCGTAAAACAGGCCCCCGCAGCCCCCGCGGAGCGGGGGGGGGCCCCTCAGCACAGTACTCCGGCCGGAGAGCTCCTGATTGAGTTCGGAGGGGGCCCCTCCACGTACCTTGCAGGGGGGCCCCCTCAAATTTCGTTACGCCACTGGCTGACGCAGGCACAAGTGTACATTTGTGCATGCCTGTGTATGCATGGGTTAGCACATTATGCACTGCCTAGCTTTGCCAATGCTGTTTATTTATCTATGGCTGTGACCAGCGAATTACCTCGGCACATATGTACTTCGTCTAAAAATGCTGCTTGGGAAAATACAGTCCTCAATAATAATAATACGTATTTTAGTCAACCTACTCTTCAGTCTACGGTGCAGAGTAAAATGCTTTTTTTTTTTTTGGGGAAAGAGAAATGTGAGCCAGAGTGTCTGAACCGGGTTTCTTCCATTACCTTCTATTCAAATGATCCTGTCAGACGAGATTTCTTTCCTTTACAGATGTACAGTATCATTGATATAATTTACATTGCATTCCTCATTTATATTAAGCCTCTGATCAATCATTGCTGACAGCAGCGTGCCTTTGTGCGCGAGGCTGTAGGACAAATGTTTTAGCTTGTGAGGAGGAAATTGTTAGCATTTGAAAAGAGGGCAGTGCATGGAGGATTAATGGCCTACAGTGCTTTGATGGATTAGAAAGCAGGGAAATTGCTCAATATTGATATGAAAATGTTTGCGGATTGGCTGCGCGCTGCTGTCAATGGGAGCTGAAGGCCGGCGATTATGTCTGCGGAGCCTTATCGGGCCAGGCTCCACTCTCTGCAAAGTCTCGCGCACAAAGGGCCAGCGCGAGCTCGCGCAAAATGGCTGAATAAGACCTTCTACCACAATCGAAGCATTCAGCTTGTTCTTTCACAATGTCGGCTTTTGTCCCCCTTTATTTTCTATTGGACATCGCTGTATTAACATATCTGAATATGGATGTGAGTAAAAGGAAAATTACACAGGCAGCAATACAATTTAGCATCTGTAACATTTTGAGTGCTGATCCTAAATTAAGGCATACAAAGAAAACGTGGCATTGTGGTATACAATTCAATGCAACATGAGTATGATTCCGTTACTCCCATGTTGTGATAGAAGTGTATCCATTCTGATATACCTTTCTGTCTGTGTTACTGGTAAAGACCAGATTTTGTCCGACAAATGAAATTCTAAGGTCAACTACAATGAAACAAGCATTGGCAAAGTCGATAGGACCTGCCTTTGGGACCCAATAGCTTCACCAATGCCTTTTGGCGATGGTCTACAGCACTGGGCTTTTTCCTGATGGTATGCAGCATCGTCCAAAAACATAATGAATAAATACATTTTACAAAAACACAAAGATGTGACCGCTCCTAGCATGCCTGCTCCAACGGAATAATGTGGACACAATTTGCTTTATTTTTTATTTACAGATCAAAGATGTGGGAAGCCACTTGTATCAGTAAATAAAAAAAGAGCATTTTTAGTGTGAAAGTGCAAATTAAAAAAGGATAGAGGGGGTGGGATAATGTAGACGCAGAAGAGGGGCAGCAAGTGGGGACAAGGAGGGGAAAAGCATTGTATGAGGCAGAGCAACACAAGAGGGAGAAGCACAGAAGGAGAGAAAAACATAGAGGACAGGGCCAGAGAAGAGAAGAACATAGAGTGCGGAAGATGGGGAGAAGCACACAATAAAGTGAAAAGCATATGAAAGAGTTAGAAACACACAAAAGTGACAGCAACAGCAGGAGCAGGGAGAAACACTCATGGCGAGAACAACAGGGAGCACATGGGGGCAGGAGAAAAGTACTCAAGAGAGAAACATGGAGCACGGGGGTGGGCATTTAGGGGGAGCACACATGGAGAGAAGGATAAGGCTGATAAAAATATGCACTCTCATGAAGTGCTTAATCAAAATGAAAAAAAGTTCCCACCTTGCTTCCTGTGCCCATGTCACATGTGGGCCTCGCAGTCTCGGGGCTGGCAGGCGTAGGACCTCAGTGGGCCCCTTTTAAGAACACAGAAAGGCAGGGCTCAGTCTCTTATACCAAGTGCTTTAAATGGGCCGGAACTCACCGCACAGAGTACCGGCACTTCCGAATTTTTTTGCCGTCAGTACCGGCACTTCTCTGTAGCCAGGGAGCGTACCGGTACCCTGATCCATGGCATGGCAGGCGCAGGTTAGGTTTCTCCTCCAGTGCAGGGCAGATGCCGCTCTGCTTCCAAGGAGATTGTAATGTACCGAGCTGTGAAGTAGCCTTTTGCAGAGTTGCAGCGCCCATTTGAATGTCCCCAAACTGTAGGGGTTTGAGAGGGCTTGTGTCACGCTGTGATTAACAGGACAGGATCTCTATACAGACCCTGCACTGTCAATCGGGTGCGCAACGACCATTCCAGTGAAAGTGCCATCATGGCTTTCATTATGTGTAATGAGTTAATCTGTTTTATTGACATACACATTTCTCGTGTGCTTTAATATGTGCAGCAACTAGTACAAAAGTCATTATGTATGATCATATCTTGCCCTTAGCCCCACCCCTAGCCCCACCCCTAGCCCCACCCACTTGCCACACCTCTACTTTATTGAGTACCTGCACTTATTTTTTCCCATTTAAAGCACTGCTTATACCCTCCTCACAGTGTCACCAATATCAGCCATCGTGAACCAGCAGATACTCTTCCCCAATACGTATTACGCTAGACATCGAGTTACCTACAACCCAGTTCCTCCCTGTGCATCAAAAACATTTCTGTGAACTCATGGTTTGCCTTTCCGCCTGGTCTCGATGGCAAAAAAGAAGTTTGTTCTTATGCAAATCCCGCCCCCCCTACCAGGCTCAATTCTCTTTTGCTAGAGGCCTATACCCCCATAGCATCCCACCTAAGGTACCCCAACACCTACTGGAGAGATGAACTGGGCCAAAACTTGGTCCCCTTGCGCAGACTGCATCCTCCACCACCCCAAAGAGCCACCAACAATAAGGGCAAACACCAGGAATGGAAGGCTGGCAAGGACAGAGGAAGCAACTGACCCAATCGCAAGTCAAAGGGACAGGTTTTAAAATGCTGCAAATGTCCCCCTTTGACGTTCATGTGAAAGTGGTATTCTATCAGCCTTATTCCTTGAAAGATGTCAGAGTGACCAGAAGTGTCCCTGTCACCATGAACTAATACCGCACCAATGTGACTAAAGGCAAACCCCATACAATTATGACTCAAAACCTGCAGCAGTCTGACATACATGATACCAACAGCAAACCTCCCAAAAACGGAAAACAAGGGATGAGTGGGTGGGGAACAAAGAACTCCTTACTTCCGCGGCCCCTGAGCAGGCTGCTGTTCTGCTGGTGGCTGGCACCAGTGACACAGTGAGGCGGGCAGGAATCTAAAAACTTAGCCCTGCCTTGAAGTCCTTAAAAAAGCAATTCTTTAAGGCCAGCCCTTACCACTACCAGCTACCACAAGACCCACATGGGACACAGGCACTGGAAGCAAGGGGGTGGGCCAGATGAAAAAGACCACAGCAAACTAACCCGCCATCTTGCATCCTCCGGTCCCACCGCGCCCGTAATAATGTTGGCTGTCACCATTTTGAGGAAGATGTTCAGGACAGATGGACAAGCTGGGACAAGGAAAGCCATCAAACAAGAAGTAAGCAAATGAGAGTGTCAGTAAACCAAACCAATGGTAAGTAAGACCCTCTAACATCTTGGTATGACCACAGTTGGTCATTTGACCTAAAAAGGGCATCAATTACACACAAATTTACAGAAACTAAAATAAATCATGTAATATGACTGGTGCATTTGAAACTGATACATGCAAGGAGTAAATCTGGTGCATAATCGTATCAGTTGTTCATGGTAATCAGCATAACATTCTTGAAAGTCTTCAAGATACTGGCCAGCCCCACTGCCACCCTCCGAGGAACCCTCATCTACCGACCCCCTGGACCCTGCGGACCCTTCGCCAACTCCATCACGGACATTATCTCCCCGCAGGCCATCGCATCCACCAAATACACCCTGCTGGGAGACCTCAACTTCCACCACGACAACCAACTGGACCCCAACACCACATCCCTCCTGGACAACCTCCACAACATTGGACTCCGCCAGATCGTGACCGAGCCCACGCACTCAGCAGGACACACCCTCGACCCCCTCTTCACTACAGGAAACTCCATCACCTTCAGCCACACCACCAAACTCCCATGGACCGACCATCGTTGCGTCCACTTCACCTTCAGAACACCCACCATCCACAGACTGCAGCACCTGCTCCCACGAAGAAACTGGACCAAAATCACCGACGACCAGCTCACCTCCTCACTCAACAACTCCACCCCAACCATCGCGGAAAACGACGACCCCAACACCGCAGCCCGAACCCTGCATAGATGGATCTCGGACAGCACCAACACCATAGCCCCCCTCAAGAAAAACAACAATACCCGCGCCAAGAAAGCCAGATGGTTTACCACCGAACTTTGAGAGTCCAGACGCACATGCCGCCGCCTCGAAAAGGCCTGGAGGAACACCAAATCCACAGAAGCCCACAACAACTTCAGAGCCGCCACCAACGCCCACCATCAACTCATCAGAGAAACAAGGAAAAAGCGATTGAAGACAGAATCTCCACCCACGCGCACAACAGCAAGGAACTCTTCAGCATCATCAAGGAGTTCGCCCAACCCACCAGCGAGTCTACCAACATCCCTCCCTCACAAGACCTCTGTGACAAACTCAGCACCTTTTTCCACCACAAAATCAAGAGCATCTATGACAACTCGACGAAGACAACCAACACACAGAACCCTCACCAACCACCCCCGACACCTGGAAACCAGCGATTGATGACTGGACATCCCTCACCACCGAAGACACACTGAAGACAATGAAGTCAATCCACTCAGGGGACCCCACGGACCCCTGTCCCCACCACATCTTCAACAGAGCCGCCGACACCATCGCACCCATGATCCGCCACACCATCAACCGCTCCCTGGCGACCGCCTCGTTCCCCGACGACTGGAAACACGCCGAGGTCAACCCCTCCTAAAGAAACCCTCAGCGGACCCCACCGACCTAAAAAACTACAGACCAATCTCCCTGCTCCCGTTCCCAGCGAAAGTCATCGAGAAAGCCATCAACAGCCAACTCGCCACATTCATTGAAGAACACAACATCCTCGACTCCTCCCAATCCGGCTTCAGAAAAAACCACAGTACGGAAACCGCCCTCCTCGCCGCAACAGACGACATCCGCACCCTACTGGACAAAGGAGAAACAGTAGCCCTCATCCTCCTCGACCTATCAGCGGCGTTCGACACAGTCTCCCACCGCACCCTAATACGCAGACTCTACGACGCAGGAATCCAGGACAAGGCCCTCGACTGGATCCGCTCCTTCCTCTCCGGCAGGACGCAGCAGGTCAGACTCCCCCCTTTCCTCTCAGACCCCACACCTACCACCTGCGGAGTCCCCCAGGGCTCCTCCCTCAGCCTGACGCTCTTCAACGTCTACATGGCTCCACTCGCCCCCATCGTCAGAACCTACGGACTCAACATCGTGTCATACGCAGAGGACACCCAGCTCATCCTCTCCCTATCCAACGAGCCCAACACCACCAGACGCAACTTTCGAGAAGGCATGGAAGCCGTCGCCAAATGGATGAAAAACAGCTGCCTACAACTAAACACCAACAACAGAAGTACTCATCATGGGCCCAAACCCCGACGCCTGGAGCGACACCTGGTGGCCCCCCACCCTCGGAAACCCGCCAACCCCCACAGACCACACACGCAACCTGGGAATCATCCTGGACTCCGAGCTCAAAATGGACCGCCAGATCAACTCTGTGTCGTCTTCCTGCTTCCACACCCTCTGCCTCCTTCGTAAGACCTTCAAATGGATCCCCCTCGAACACCAAAAGACCATCACTCACGCCCTGCAGCAGACTCGACTACGGCAGCACACTCTACGCCGGAATAAACAAAAACCTCACCGCAAGCTACAGAACATCCAGAACGCCGCCGCAAGACTGGTCCTCAACCTGCCAAAACACTGCCACATCTCCCAGCACCTGCGCACACTCCACTGGCTCCCCGTCGAGGCGAGAATCACCTTCAAGATGCTCACCCACGCACACAAGGCCCTCCACGGCACCGGACCAGCATACCTGAACAGCCGACTCAAATTCCACGCACCCCAAAGGACCCTACGATCAGCCCAGCTCTCCTATGCCATGGTCCACCGCACCAGAAAGACCAGATCGGGAGGCCGCTCCTTCTCCTTCCTCGCGGCCAAAGCATGGAACGCCCTTCCGCTCCACCTCAGACAGACAACATCGCTCCCCATCTTCGCAAGAAACCTCAAAACCTGGCTCTTCGACAAACCCCCTCCTTGATGGAATGGAACCTGCACCCCCCCCCCCACCCCTAGCGCCTTGAGACCCTTACGGGTGAGTAGTCGCGCTTTAACAAACCCCTGATTGATTGATTGAAAGTCCCATATTTGTGAACGCACAGCAAGTGTAAGGCAAACTTTGTGTTATTCTCTTGTTAGTCATACTTTCATACAATAATCTTGGTAAATATGTGCAGGTGAGTTGACCAGGGGATTGAACATCAAAACAGTTATATGAAGCCAAAACAAAACAATGATATCAAACAATTACACACAGATTACCAGTCTATTCTGAATATAAAGCAAATTAAAGGATACACATTTCATTGGTACCACATTTTTCACCTGATAACCAGTATTAATAAGTGCAGTCACAAGTATAATAAGAACAATAAAATGATGACTGAGGAACTGGAGCGAAAAAGCAAATGATTGAAAGCAGAAGAATCTTAAGAGAGGGGGAAGTAATGCCATAAGTGTGTGTGGCATACACGACCCTTAGGAGCTGTTCCATTATTCCCACTTACGTCATTTTTAGAGTAGGCGTTGTCTGCCCTATCAACAGTACTGAATATGATGGCATGGCAAAGGCTTTGGCACACCCTTTAGGGAGTCATCTCTGATTTGCATGGAAGAAAATGAAAAGCTACTACTGTCGAGGTTGTGAGTCCCTTATAAGTACTATAACTGAGCTCATCCGTGGGAAGTGCCATTTCTAGACCACACTGTGGGGGCGGGGGGGTCTACAAAGTGTAAATCCCAATGTAGGATCTTGGATGGGGCTAGATTGGTCCCAAGTATCCTCTTTGCGCCGCTGCTTTCCATGATCCTCTACAAAAGCAGCCACACATGCCAAATTGTCTGTGTATCTGTGCCATTGTACCCGCCATTTCATGCTTTTCTACTGTTCAAGTGTTGGGGCCTCTCAAGCCAGACACTGAAAGAACAGCAGGTTCAATGGTGGGAGACAGGCCAAATTCTATGCAGCTGCATAGCAGTGCCACTCCAGGGCTCCAGGTGCTGGCTACTTAATCTGGCGCTCTGCATAATATTGGATCCAGTACATCAAGTGCATTACCTGGCCTGTTCATTATTAGAAACTGTGTAATTGTAAATAATAAATATCTACATTATCCTGTTTGAATGATATCATTATACATTTTAAGCAACTTGACAATATAGTGTAAATCTTGCCATCATGGCCAGAATGCACTGTATAAAATCAATACAGCGAGACGTACATACTCCTGGATGGGGATGCCCCTTTATTGCTAAAAATGTTTTGTCAGTCCCCCTTCCTCTCATCATTAGGTTCACAGATTGTCCTATTGGAATCTCTGTATCTGCCACTAAGATGTCTGTAGCTATAGGGCACTCCTGCACCACATTTGCCCAAGTTAAACCGGCAACGAGTCCCTTGCCATCTTCCCTTCTCTAATTTCCTCTCCTTGCACATCCATCTTTCTCAAGGGCTAAGTACCAATAGTATCATGGAGATGCCTAGCACCACCAGGTTGTATTCAATGTGCTTCTTCGCCCAGCTGAAGCAGGGATTTGTCTCTTTATGCTGCTGGAATGGTCACCACAGTGATTTCAGCTTTCCAGGTAAATCCACAGAGCCTCCACATCTTTTTCAAGGCCCAACACCAGATATAAAATCTCCCTTGAAAGATGTGGGTTGTTATTGCCAGATCTGACTTCTATTTAGTGTAGGCCACTGGCAAATGTTCCTGTCTTTTTTCCTTTTAGCTTGGCGGACCAATGTATCCCCATAAAGCGCTATGGTTTCTCTACTCCCTTGTCTGAAAAGAGGGAAAACGCTGAAACAGCTACTTTCCCCCCCCCCCCACAATTTCTTGGTCACAAAAGCTGCTAAATCTGCCCCAGTCACCCATGTCTTGATAGGAATTTTCCTCTTTGAGCTGTGTATATTGAAGTAGCACACTACTTCTTTTATAAACTGTCCAGGGAAATTCTTAACCACATCCTCTACTTCCTTACATTTTCAGCCATCTCCATCTTGCGACTTGCTTCTCATATTACACCTGCTTGTCTCCCTTTCCTTGCCATTGACTACTATTCTTCAAAAACACCTCGACTTTGTTAGATGACCTGCTCCCTCATTTTGCCACACCTCTTCTGGTACTTACTGATATTGAACTACCTCTGCTCCCATCCCTCTAAATCTCTCCTGTTCTTAGTTCATATTCTTGCCCCCCTATTTTCTTCAGTTGCTCATCTCCCTCCCCTCTTCCTTTCCTTACCTCTCCTTTTCCTATGATCCATTGCCTCTCCGTATGCAATGCACCATTCTTTCCCTAACCTCTGGCCTTAATTCTAGCCTTTCCTCCACACTACTTCTCTTTCCCTGTTAGTTCCTGTCTACCATGCAGCGTACAGTGGTGGCCTGTCCTCAGCTATGCTTAGCTCTGTGCTTCCCACGCTTGGAGGATGGATCACTGTCTTCTTATCTGCACACTAACTCACAGTCTTTCTCTCAAATGTTTGTGCCACTGCCGACTTCCTATCTCCTTTTGCATTATCACTCCTTTAACCATATTCTTGCCTTCACCAACTTTTCTTTCCTTATTTGTACACACCCCTTCCCTCGCTTCCTGTCACATGCCACCCCTTGGCTCCTTGGTCCGAATCCTCTCAACTATCCTGTCCTTCAGCTAATATGTTTGCTTTGATTTCTACCCCAAACCTAGGTAATCCAGTGGAGAGCTTTGGTTATCCAGTGGATGGGATCTAAAACTCCTTACCTTGGACTCTATCTATGAGCCAAAGCTTCCCCTCACTTCCCTTTGAGGGGGCCGGTGGCTTCAAAAGGTGCAGGTTAACCAGCAGGGTTGAATACACTATGCTGTTCACACTGTGGGCCTGACTGCCTTCCTCACTCGCAGCGGTCTTCACAGCAGCTGCTCCATGCCCTTTTGTCCTCTTTTGCCACCTGCATGCTCTGTAAGGCAAATAAAATGTGGCCACGTCCAGGATTACACTTCAGCCAGGTGATAAACAAGACCTCACTCCCATGACTTTACCATAACACCTTGTATCAGCACACTGGGAACCAGAGACTGCAGCCATCTTCATATCAGGACTACAGTACCGTGGTTGGAGGGGTCATTATTCATTGAAAATTAACTGGGTATCAGTTGCTTGCTTAAATCAATTATGAAGTAGTTTCATTTTATGACATGTATATCTTCACTGCTTATGGAGATGGTTCAGTTCCTCTGTTTCTTATCAATATAAAGATTACAATTTCTCTTATTCACTACTAACCACTTCTTTTGCTATTGTCATTACATTGTGGAAACCGAAGTCCTTGTTGCTAGAGCTGCGTAAAGGTCTCAAAGTCAAAGGCATACTAGACAATAACCTTGTTTACTCTAGACTCTTAGAACTAATTTCAATACACCTTTGAACTTTATCTATTCAAGAAAAAAAGTGAAGGGCAAGAAAATCCCAGTATATTTGGCAGGTGGTGTGACAAGGACAGAGTACATTGACATGGCATGTTTACAGCTTTAAAATCCGTTTGATTACTATTATAGTCAGATAAGTAACTCACAAATATAATGAACATCCCCATTTCTAAACACTGCATGTGAGGAGAACTGCAGTTTACATTTAAGCTCTTAGTCAGTTAAATATTATCATCATCATCATCATCCTTCACCCCAGCATTATCAAGAAAGCCCTGTGCTATGTATGGTTGCAATCGCACTCATATCGCCTTAGGTTTGGATCTGGGTGGCATGAGCAGGATGAAATTATATGGAGCATTATGGCAATATATGAGGTCTTGGACCCAATCTTTATGGTGGGGAGAGGACCTCTACACTAACTCATTCCAATTCTTCTTTTAGATAATAAAAGTTTGAGAGCAGTTTACTTCCTGATCTTTCATATATCCAAGTAATGCCTTTAGAGGGTCAGGCTCATATCTAATGTCTGTCATTTTACCTAACCTGTTGAAAATATTGTGCCGAAACGTTTGTATATAAGGACACCAACAGGATAAATGCATAAAATCAGCCATCTCTTCTCGGCAACTATAGCATCTGGCATCCTCTCTAAGATGACATCTATGGAGTTTAGTGGCATATAGCAGAATCATTATATGCATATGAATTGTATGAGCCTGTTTCTACCGTTGAGTGAAATGTTTTGATTGTTGAACAGCTGATGTCTTGCTGCCATTTCGGCGAGTTCTAGTCATATCCAGAGATCTATCATGCCAGACCAGGCCATGGAGATGAAGCGACTTCAGGCTTAGAAAGAGGTTCAAAAACAGGTCCAACAGAGGGCAACAAGCAGAATTTATTTGAAACCAAGAGTGATATGAGTGAAGGTTCTGAAGGCCTACAAAGGGTGCAGGAAATGATAGTGAATCTATTGACAGAGATTAAGAACCAATTTTCCATCTCAGAGAAGAATCTAAAAGAGATTCATGAAGATTGCCCTAAGCTAGAAGAGAAAATAGATAGCCTAACCCAACGCACAGAAGCACTTGAAAAAATGGTTCAGGAACTTAGTGCAGTGGCTGGTTGTTAGACCTGGCATCTTTTGGCATGTTTCCCATGTCTTTTTTGTTTTCTGACCTCCTGTTTTTATGATATGTTGGACTTTGTTTTGCTGGTCTAGTGCCTCTGTGCACTTTTTCACTGCTGTTCAGTGTTAAAGTGCAAGTGCTCCTACTCTAAATTGTGTTTATGGATTAGTGTTTCCATGTTTGGCTTATTTGATTTACTAATAAGTTCCTAGTACAGTGCACTGGGGGTGCCTAGGGCCTGTAAGTCAAATGCTGCTAGTGGTCCTGCAGCACTGATTGTGCCACACACACAAGTAGCGTTTCGAAGGTTTATCAGACCTGCCACTGCAGTGTCTGCGCGCAGTTTTTACTGCCATGTCAAACCTGGCATGCACACCTACTTGCCAGGCCCTAACCTTCCCTTTTCTTACATGTAAGGCACCCCTCAGGTAGGCCCAAGATACCCCCATGGGCAGGGTGCAGTGTATGTGAAAGATAGGACATGTCCTGGCTTGTGTGACATGTCATGATAGTGAAATACTGCCAATTTCGTTTTTCCCTATTGAAAGGATATCTGCCCCCATAGGCTAACATGGGAGTTGCTTTGTAACATCTTACAAGTATAACTTTCCATGGAGACTGGACAGAGAAATGGAGTTTAGGCTCTCTGAACTCAGAATTTAATAGCACAACGTTTTAGGGAGATGGTTTTTAAATTGCGCGTTTGAAAATGCCACTTTTAGAAAGTATCAAACAACACCTCAAATGCCAGTACTGATATCAATTCATGAGTTCATTCATACACCATGATCACACACCTCAATTGTCATGACCATATCAATATTTATTCATATTAGCTTTTTTCCGAAAATATATTGGTCATCAGTTTAGAACAAACATTTTGTCAAAATTTACGTACACATTTTTCAATACACAGGGACATTGATAGTACGATATTTACAACAATGAACAAATCACATAGACAATACACAAAACAAATAACATATTAAAAATAAATATTCCAAAACCATTTTTTAAGCTCAGGTTCTGTTAAAGTGAAACCTTATTTAGAAGCGAAAAACTGCCCTTGTGACTAACGTAGTACAATAATTTAATTTTTTTCTACAAGGGCGCCAAACAGTGGCCCTACTGAGCTCATAGAAGGCATTCACAAATCAAAGCAATTAGTAATGAGCATAGTGGTGCTGCATGTGTACAACACTTGTTTGGTGGTGAAACAAACATTCGACTCGTTTCGAACCCTTCTATGTCTCTTTTCGGGTTCTCCTCAGGACTCAGAACACAAATGAGCTGAAAAATAATAAATCACAATCATATTTAACATGTTCATTTATTGCCATCCAAATCGCCTTCATCACAATACTTCCACACCAAATTACCTCAATTCTCCAAAATTTAAGTTTTAATCCGAATTCAACTCAAAAACAGTTGATTTTTCTCCATCCAATCCTAGATTACCAATATATTGAGAATCTAGGATTGGATGGAGAAAAATCAACTGTTTTTCTTCCCCCTTTTCCTTTGTGTTCTCAGATGGAGGTGGAGTAAAATTTGAATTGTTGTACACATGCAGCACCACTTTGCTCATTACTAATTGCTATGATTTGTGACTCCCTTCCCACAAGGGGGGTTGAGGTGTGTCCTGCCTTTCCTGGGTTACTCATAGTTGGGCTGAATAGGCCTGGTCTGCATTTAAAGTGGTGGGAGGAGTTTTCACTAGCACCTGAATAGGCAGGGTCTCCTCTGTACAATGGTGTCTCCACCTCCTGTAGTGAAGCTTTGCCAGATAGGGCAGAACTGGTTTGGACTGGGCTCAGAGACCCTTGCCACAAAGAGAACAAAGAGAAAAATGTGGTATAAATATTGGGGGCCCGGAACTCTTTTGGATAAAGGAACCTGCCTAGAAGAAGAGCTGGAGAAGCTGTGAGGAGGAACTACCACTTTGCTATGTGCTTTGCTGTGTTGGCCTGCAGTAGCTGCTTCTGTCTTGGGCAGAGAAAGGACTGGACTGAACTTTCTGCAACTTCTTTGTGTGAGTTTCTCCAAGGGCTTAAGGTAGAGCTTGCCCCCTGTTCAAGAAGTCTCAGGAATAGCAAAGACTTCAAGTTCATCTGCTACCAGCACTGGGAACTGTGTGATTTGTGCTGCAACAGAAGAAAAAGCAACCCGACGCTGTCAACAACGCCGCTGCCAGCTCCATGTCCTGAAGGCACTGCAGAGGGCTCTGCCACACTTTGCACTGCAACCCTGGTTTCACCTACGCCACCGCCTGATGCCACCACCGAGCCGCTGCTTGCACCGTGACCTGTGGCTCCACACCCACATCGACACCGCTGCTTGCACTGTGGCTTGAGGGCACCACTCGTAAGTTACACGATACACTGCCCCATCCCACACTGCAGCCTTGGCCTACCGACGCTGGTGCCATCGACTCCAGTTCGGCAGTCAACGACAGCACTTCAGAAATTACGATGCCGCTGCTTGCACCATGACCTGCTAGCACTGTGACGTGCACCGCACCACTTTGCACCGCAGCCCTGGTCTCAACAATGCCGCTAGACGCCATCACTGAGCCGCTGCCTGCACCGTGACCTGAGGGCACCCAGTGCCACACTGCTGCACTTCGCACTGCAGCCCCAACACCCGCCGACGCCAGCGCTCCTGACTTCAAACCGCACGGAGTTCGATCTGCAACGCAAGTGACTTCAAGGGCCCGACGACTCCTGCAGCGGCCTCAGGAACCGACGCCAGCTGACACCGACTCTTCAGAGCTCACCGCGAGGTCCCCGACGCCATGCACCTCTAAAGGTACTGTTTTGCGGGTCTTCCCGACACCGCAGCTGGCCCACAATGCCGCGGTCAGCCAGAACTATTTGGATTTGTTGTTCACAGGGCCGTGATAGCCCGGGACGGAGCTATCGACTTCAAGGAACTGTTTTTTAAGTCTAGTTTTGCTTATTGATATTTCTAAGAACTGTATGGTGGATTTGTATTGTTTTTGGTCTTGTTTGCACAGATAAAATATTAGATATTTTTCTAAAACTTGTGTGGTGTCCATTTGTAGTGTTTTCACTATATTACTGCTGGTTATGTGCAAATGGTTTACATGCTGCCTCTGAGATAAGCCTGACTGCTTGTGCCAAGCTACATAGGGGGTGAACAGGGGTTATTTTAAAAGTGTACCTCCCTTATCCTGACTAGGAAGACGGGTCCCAAGAATGTAGGGAAGGAATTTAAGAAAGGTGATGACATACAAAGGTGGTTTTAGGGCTATGAGTCATCTACCCACATTAATGGGGTCCCTGAAAGGAAGTGGGGAGCAGGATTGTGGCCTCATTTCTCAGAAGAGGGGAGGGACACCTTGTTGGCTTTGGGTAAGGGGTACAACCTCACCTACACTGACATGACCGAGTCCCTTCTTACTAGGTATGGTCTCACCCCTGAAAAGTACAGGGATCATTTTAGGTCCAGTAAGAAAACTGATTCCTAGGGATGGTTGGAATGTGTGGATTCTTTTGCCACGGTCAGCCAGAACTGTATGGATTTGTTGTTTACGACGCTGTGATAGCCCCGGACAGAGCTATCGACTTCAAGGAACTGAACTTTAAGTTTATTTTTGCTTATTGATATTTCTAAGAACTGTATGGTGGATTCTTATCGCTTTTGGTCTTGTTTGCACAGATAAAATATTGGATATTTTTCTAAAACTGGTGTTGTGTCCTTTTGTGGTGTTTACACTGTATTACTGCTGGTTATGTGCAAATACTTTACACACTGCTTCTGAGATAAGCCTGACTGCTCAAGCCAAGCTACCAAGGGGGTGGACAGGGGTTATTTTAGAATTTTAACTCCCTTAGCCTGACTAGGAAGAAGGGTCCCTACTTGGACAGGGTAGCAACCTGCCAACTAGAGACACTCATTTCTAACACTGGCTCTAACATGAAAGACATTCACTGGTTAAAACAGAAAGGGAAAGAGCTCTCCTATAAGCTCGAAAAGCTTGAGAATAATGAAAGGCTGTACAATGTTAGAATCTTGAATGTTGCAGAGGGGGTAGAAGGGAGTGACTTAAAGCTCTTTATAGTGAATCCCTTTAAAAAAGCATTGCCACAGGAAACCTCCACAATCAACCTTATAGAGGAGATCTTAAGGATACATAGGGTTCTGTTTAAGTTAAACACCATGGGAAAAAAGATGCAGAAATTCCTGGTGAACTTTCTGTCGTACTCTGTAAAAGAATGGATACTGGTGTCTGCTTTAAAAGAAACCATTCTTTGGGTTCAGAATATTACCTTTTCTGTTAGATCCGATATTTCACATTTGACAGAAGATAAGTAGTGGGAATTAGGCAAGCGTATGGAAGAGCTGAGGAAGCATGGAGCTAAGGTACAACTGCGATTCTCAGCAATGCTTAAAGATATGTGGGACAATAAGATGCACAACTTTATTGAACCAGAAGAGGTTGACATGTTCATACAGCACATTAATTTAGGAGGGAGGGATACACCCAGAATAAATATATAGAATCATGCAAACCCCAGTGAGAGAGATCAAACGAGCATAGTATATGCCTAGAAAAAGATTTGGGAGGGTTCCCAAGTGTAGGATAACATGAGGTGGGGAGCTTGTGGGAAAAACAAAACCAACAAATGTCCTCAAATAGTGATGAGATGAAGGTAGGCAACCCCAGGCCAAATTAATCTTAAGTGGGTTGTATAAGTACTGATAATGAAATAAGGTATCAAGCCCTGCCGGTGTTGTCTCTACTAAGTTGGAATGTGAATGGTTTGTGGGTCAAAAATAAACAACGCTTGATTTTGCAATGTCCTAGAGATAGTGGGGCACATGTAATTTTGTTGCAGGAAATACATCTGTTAAGACGAAAATGCAAATGATGCTACATCAAAGATGGTTGAAGCAAGTTGCTGCCACTGATTAAGAGTGTTGTACTAAAGGTGTAGCCATTGTCATCAGGGCAAATGCAGAAGTTGAGATAGCGTGGCATAAGTAGGATGAGGGCGAGCGGTCGTCAATTGATGAGATTAAAACTTAACAAAACTTCTTCATGGGGGAAGAATTCAACATTCTATTTAATGATAGTTTAGCCAGATCATCTAATCATTCCCAAATATACTAAAGCGCAGACTTACCTGCTATCCATGATAGAGAACGTACGTTTACGTGAAGTGTGGTGGAGGGAAGAGTTCAAGCACAGAGATTACACATTTCATAGTAAAAAGTATGGTCATTATGCCAGGCTAGACTACTTTCTTATAGAAAGCAAGGAGATAGACTGGGTGCAGAAGATAAATCATCTCCCTATTCATCTATCCGATCATGAAGACTTGTACCTGCAAATTAAACAGTTAGGGCCTGATTCACAGAACTAACTTACGTGAAATACGTAAAGTTAGTAATTTTCGGTATTCACAGAATACACTTAGCACTACTAACTTTATGTCCGCTCCCGGGCCGGAGATTCCGGCCCTGTGGCGGAATTTCCGCCTCTGGGCCGGAATCTCCGCCTCCGGGCCGGAATACCCTCATTTAGGCCGTTTGAGCATGGAAACGGCCTAAATGAGGGTATTCCGGTCCGGAGGCGGAGATTCCGGCCCAGAGGCGGAAATTCCGCCACAGGGCCGGAATCTCCGGCCCGGGAGCGGACATAAAGTTAGTAGTGCTAGTGTATTCTGTGAATACCGAAAATTACTAACTTTACGTATTTCACGTAAGTTAGTTCTGTGAATCAGGCCCTTTGTTTGGAGGATCAATAATAGATGGACTCTCGATAGATAATTTCTTCTTCAGTAAGAAGTGGTGCTGGAGGTACATGGAAAATCTGAATTTTTTTCAGTTTCAATCTAGAATCAGCACAAATTAATATAGGTTGTGATAAATATAAGGCCTTTCTGAGGGGGATACTGCAAAATATGTCAGTGGCCCTGAATTGAAAATAGAAACAGGATATAGTCAATTAGAGCGAGAGATTACCAGCTTAGAGGCAATGTTACAATCAACTAGAAAAATGTAATAGATGTAATACAGAATAATCTTTGATGGACCTTCGGTTAAATATCTATAATAAAGGAAGAGGAGAAGGTGAGACAGGAGTGGAAAGTAAGCAGGATTAGGAATTTTGAGTATGGAAAAATGTGTGGAAAGCTGCCAGCATGGAAGGCCACATCGGACAGAAATAGGAATTATATTAAGGGGATAGTTGATGAAAAATCAGAACTGCATTCGGAGGATAATCAGGTTATTGAAGAAGTTCATCTTTCACCAATGCATGATTCCGCTCCAGAAGACCTATCTTATGCACGAGCTGTGTAAGGCTATACCATATTGACTTTAATGCCCCAGCATATTTAGCAAGACTTATTCCATGAATATATACCTTGAAGGCATCCTGCACCATCTCCAAATGTTCAACAGAGACTTTATTATGATCAAAATATTCCCTGACGGCCATGGCAACTTTGAAGCTAAATACAATGTTAAGTAGAGACTTGGAAGGGAATCTCCATGAGAAGTGAGGGTGCTTTTCAGACACCAGCACCATGGCCATAGGAGAGTGGTTAGAATATGTGTGTGCTAAGTGTATGCAGGACTGAACCTAGAAAGCACATCCTTTGACATTAGTGTATAATTAATACAGGAGTACATAGTATGATCACAGAATAAAGTATGAACTCAACACCTTTAGGATTTCTATAACCCCATATGTAAAGTAACTACTCCTGTTCCATTACACAACATATTTCTCATGTAGCAGCTGACAGTCTTCTAGGAGGTCTTGCCGATTGATCAAGTTCAGGGTTCAAAATACCATTAAAGTAACCCCATATATTAATGCAGGAGTCAAACCTGGCTATCACCTACTGCAAATCACTATAGAATTGTGGATTGTTATAATCAAGGCCATAAATAGAGATCAACACAAACCGTTTCCCCTCAAGTGTGCCCGTTGCCACCAGATATCTGCCATCAGAATCAGAAATAGTGTCAGTGACGCATCCCAAATTTGTTTAGAATCCAAAGCAACACCCCCTTGACATGACAGCTGAAGAATGATGTAATGCATTACCCTCTCATTTTATGAGTTAAACCCTGGGCATATTGCTGGGTAAGATGTGTCTCCTTAATCAGCACCATGTCTATTGAGTGTCACCTTAAATAGTCTGAGATACAACATACTTTCCTCTGGTCACATAATCCAAGCATTATGACCACAACCAAAGTAACAAGGCAAATATCCATGAACATATTAAATCACAGTCATCTAGGTAAGAGGACCAGGCACTAGCATCTGTACAGCTCAACTCAGAAGCACGACCAGCAGGGTAGTTTTTCAGAGCCTTCATTAACAGTTGTGAGTTTATGGATATGTGAGCTCTATCCCCTAGGGCAATTCTGAGTCTAGCGGGGTACAGCATACTGTATCCAGTGTACAATGACTGATGCTTCTTTTAACAGGCACAAGCAGACACCTGGATTCTTGCACCTGTTGAGTGAAATCAGGGAACAAGGAGATCTCAGGGCCCGAGTGCCGGAAGACATGCAGCTCATATGCTCAATGGAGCTCAGCATCATGCTCTCTGCAAACGAGTAGTCTAGGGATAATGGGCCTAGGCCCAGATCCTGATATCAGCTTCAGGGAAAGAGAACAATGCACCTGATCCATAATTAACAGTTTGGAAAAACTATCTCAGGCAAGCAGGCCTGTCAACCATTTCTCCACGATTGTCTTCATGGTTCCAGTACTGGGTGTTCTCAGCCACACCCAGTATTATGTTGTTATTTCACCTCAATCTTGCGTCTATGACTTCCGTTTTGGATCATATTGCCACTAGTTCATTTTCAATTTTAGATAGAGTATATTTACTGGTAACACCATCATCCTCAACCTCTGAGACTCACCTTTCCATCATGTCCAGTCAAGACGCATAATTGTCAAGCGCACTGTCTTGCAATCCATTCAGTAAGTCATGGCATACCTTGATGGTCTGAAGGCTGTATTTTATATCCTGCTAAATGAGGTGTATATCTTCTGAGCAGGTATCAGCCCCCAGGGGATCCGCAGACTGATCTCCATAGGCGTCCCTTATGGACTTTCTGAGATTAAAAGTATTTTTGGGCAATGATATGTCTATTTACCCATTTGGCACAGCTCTGGGGCTTCCCCCTGACTCTGAGTGAACTAGGAGCATGATGACAGGGGCAGCAAACGCGTTGCGGCAACCCCTTCTGAGACTGCACTGCCCGGAGCACTCCAGTGTGTATGCCAGCAAGTAAAGGCCTACCTGGAGAAACGGTGTTGGCTGAACAATGACTACCTGCAGGGTAGAGGGCAACAGCCAACTGCCTGGACACATGGGGGAGGCTCGTTGGAGCACCACTAGGCAATAGGCTCAATCAGAGACTAATAGACTTCGGGCAGAAGCCCATCAGGTGGCAGCTGGTAATAAAGGAGCTGACTAATTCACTGCTCTCTATTAATTCACCTGTGGTCTCCAATACATCATACATATTGCACAGACATCGAAGCCCCAGCAGAGGGCCCTGTTGACCAGGCCAGCTCCCACCAGGAAGCAGGCCTGCTGAATGAGTCAGTAGGGCCTGTGAGCAGTCTCAGGGTGAGCCGCCTCACTCAAGTACTTCAGGTGCATAACCAGAGCCCAGGCAGTAAAATAAGACAGGTCACACTACGTCTGTAACTTGAAAAATAATCAAACAAGTGTAGGCTAGGATCAGGGCAATTCAACAGTAGGTGCAAGTGGGCTCCTAGTGCACAACAGGGACCAAGATCCACATTCTGGCTAGTGTCACAAAGCAGGCAGGAAGCATAGGCTGATTGCGCCCAGGCTATCTTCAGCCCCCACCTTCTCTCAGATCTCACCATGGTTCACTGGGCTCCTGGGCCAGGGACTGTCAGCAGGGAGATGGGCTAGACCACACGTGGGTCACACCACTCACCCGCAATGCAGAGCTGGTCAAGTCACTGTATGCTGATGGAGCACCGGGAGGCCCTGGGCGCCATGTCTCTGAGGCATGGCCCAGAGTCACAACATAGGGTCGCCTTGTGCTGCAGGCATTTCCGCAGTCACTGATGGACATCGGCATCTGCTAAAGTAAACTGGCATCAATTGTCAGTAGGGTGCAGTACCACTGCACAATGGGTTGTATTGGATTTGAATTGCAGCCGAAGGAGCCGCTCTAGAAGACTGCCATCTTTAAGATCAGCTAGCACCGCCTTAATCCAATATACTTTTTTGCTAAATATTTTTTCTTATTGTTTTGTAACGCAATATATGGAACTTCGATTTCAATATTTTAATCAAGAGCAGAATGTTTTATTCTCAACTGTGTAAAAATGTCTCACCTGTATTAAATGTTCAGCATTAAAGAGGGAATGGAATGGCCGAAAGATTAAAAATCCGTTTTAACAGCACACAACAGACCACCTTCAGAAAGCTACTAGCAAATCATATGACACATCATTGATTTGTAAGTAACAGTACCATTTTGTAGTCATACATTTATTAAATGTGCAGAATGATCAAAGACTGCAAAAAAATATTTATCCTTGTTTTACATGAATTAATGACTAATCATATTGTAGGAAACACAGCAGGGTGCTGATTTATATGCAACCTAGTGTGTGAAAAAGCAGTCAGGACTGCATTCTTGAATTGTAAAGAATAATTATGAATGTGTGTTTAAATTCAGTTTATAACCTGTCATTCTTAAATCTGATTTAGAGATTAAAGAGCAATCTGACCTTAAAAATGTGAAGGTGTTTCTCAAACGGAAAGGTCACCTTGACATGCAATCTCGACTGCTATGCTCTCTTCTCATTAAACAAGATAGCAATTTAGAATTTGCATGACAGTTTAGGGGACTGAAACATTGCTCAATACTAAAAATATTGTTTGTTTCAAATTCATTAAAACAACACTAGGATATTGCACTTTAATTAAATTATGGTAAAATACAACTAGACACACACATTCTGATGTAATAATCACTTTTGAGAAAAAATGGTAAAATTGAATGAAACATATATAGGAAAATATGTCTTGAAGAAAGGTTTTTGTACAATGAAAATGATACCCCTGACACATTCCACCCTGCCTCCCATCTTCTTGCCATCCTCATTTCCTGCCTTGTCTTCTTTTCTCCTGCCAATGAAGGACAAAATGTAATATAATTTGTCTTATATTTTCTGTCTTTGCCAAGTGATGAAGTTAAATCATATAGTTAAGTTTAAAAACTTACACTTGAAATGATACATCCATAAAATATACTTTTTGAAAATCTTCAAATTAGAAACTGCATTCTCTAGGTCTTCAATACAAGAAAGAACTCAAGGAGAAAATGGGGTGTGCAATTACTGTAGAAGAGAAGACGGATGGGGGGGTGGTGCAGGCAGATAAGTAGAATGCGCCACAATCAGTATATGTTATGTTTTGTTTTGTTTGTGTATATTGGCATATTATGCATATTTGCATTAGAAGGGTTTTTCAGTACCAATGAAGTCTGGGTACCCACACTCTTTCCTTTTCCATATGAATTATTGTTACCTTTAAGGATAACCGCAGATGTTTTCGAACAGCCAAAAACCATTAGTAGATTTGTTGGTTGTGAAATTCCTCTTCTGATCACCTAGATATTTTTGCAAAATTTGAAACGAAGAACTGGGGAAAGGAGTAAGCTCTCCTGAGCTAAGTAAATCATGGAACTCAAAGAATGCTTTGAAAGCAGCAGTTGCAACAAGATCCGACATTGTGCAGACTGTATTAAATTTCTGCTCTAATGATCCAAGTTAAGCCCAAGGAGCTCGTTGAGGAGTGGTAGATGCATCATGGAGAAGGTCAGCTTGGCCTTTGTCATCCACACCTTTCAGCTTTAGAGACCTGGCACTTAGCATTGTATACTAGGGTCAATGCTCTTTATCAGCCAACTATTGCAGCGACTGCGAAATTTATTTACCCCAATCACAGGAGGGCTACAAATTGTGCAGCCTGTTGTATGCCAAGTAATCACCAATTGCTTTGGTATTTAATGGATGTGTAATTTATGAATCATTTCCACTTATGGATATGGAAATAGGGAATAGCATCCTGAGGGTGCATGTTATTCCCGATCACAAGGTTCGCAAACAATGCATGTGCGCTATCTGCCTGCCCACATTGTGCCATGAGTGACCCGACGAAACTCACATAGGCCAGTATGCACAATTTGCACCTGAGTTGTAACAGGAGTTTGCTCCCAGCTCGGTACTACCTCAAGAATCGGGACTGAGGCCATTGCAATTGGACCAGCCTTGAAATTATCGAAAATGAGTAGGTCTGGGCAAATTTTGCTTAAACTGGTGTAGTCTTGCATAATTTTTGGCATTTCAGGTTATGATTGTTATGTGAAATGCCCAAGATTACTCATTTTGCCATGTCTCATAAATATTTAATTCGGGTAAAAAATCCTATTGCAAGAGCATGGGAACAACACGAACGACCTCAAGTGACTGTTCTTGTCACGCATGATTTTTCTCTATTTTTTAGTGTAAAATGAATTCTCAATTTCAAAGGATGCACTTTGAGTTAAAAAATATAGCAAAATGCTAGATCAGCATATTTGGGGGGGCAATTCATGTAATTTATGCATACAAAAGTACACGAATTTCGCCCAGGGTTAGAATCGAGCTCTTTATCATCTGGCAAATTCCTATTGCCTAGGGCCTGCATCAACCATTATGTTTCCACATGTTATTAGTGGTTTTGAGCATTAGTCATTAGTAATATATTGAAGAAAATCACCTTTTGAGAAGATGGCTGGGAGTGCATAAACTGCGGAAATTGACTCCTCTAATCAATTGCTTCAGTTTAATTTCAATTGTGTTCCGATTTAAAAATTCTGAACATAAGTGATTGGTCAAATATTTTATTTCATCATGTTTTCTGCTTTATTTTGTGTTCCAATTCTGGTCGCTATTGTTTTGAGTCACTTGTTAGATCTGGTGCTAGCCAATACCTTTTTATTGTATTAAAATTATATATATAATGTACCTTCTTCCACGGGCTTTCAATCACCCCTCTTTATCTATCCAGTTCTGTCACTCTCATTTTTCTTCCACCTGCTACAGCATAGAGCAAGGGGCAGTGGGCCAGCCCACTTTAACTATTAACTAACTTCACTCTGAGCGATGGAATTCTGCTTTTTTACAAGAACCACATCTGCACACAAAGTAGTTCACGTAAATATCAGGGACTAAAATGGCAATGTGTGCTTTTTTGGGACCAGAGTAATATTTTTGCTTATAGCCAATATTTTATTATATTGTGGAGGGCCCACCAGCTCCCCCTGATATAAAGTTTTACAAAATCTACCACAAAACAAAAAAACAACAAGCACTGACAAAGCCAAAAGGCTGGCAGCCAACACCAGGCCCATTGGCTTTGCCAATGCTTGTTTGAAAATGCTTGCTACTTCACTGTAAACAAAAAGGCAAACAAGAGTCAAAAAATAAACCAGGAGGCTTCACAACCTATCAACAAACAGACATGAAGGTTTCAAACAATACAGCAGTGGTTCTCCAGAAATGCGGAAGTCATTTATATTGGCAAAAAAAAGACACATTATAAATGTGCAGTAAAGCAAAGTTCCAGAAATTTAGTAACAACACTTACTTCCTCTAGGTAGCACACCTTTCGTATAGCAGTTTTCTTCAATTTTCGAACTGTTAATTTCAGGTATGAACGGATTGCGGTGTGCCTCCTGTCTAGAACCGAAGGTCTAGCTACTCAAAATCATACTTGAATGAGCTCCTGCAGTGGTGGAACATTTAACAGGGTACCACATCTATGTGTAACAACAATTATTACTAGATCATTGTTTGTTGACAATAGTCACATTTTATTGAAAATCAAATGGAATCCAAGAGTATTCAGTAACAAATATTCCTTCATTAACATGGGGCTTTGGAAGAAAATATATAAACGCCATTTTAATATGAAAAGAACACAGTAAGAAGCTTTTTTATGATTCTATTAGGTTTTCCAAAACCAACTGAGTAACAATTGTTTTAACACGTAGATGTGGTTCGATGTTTGACATCCCACCATTGTATAAACCTTAATCAAGTAAGCCTTACCCATTTGACCATCTATAAAAAATATGTTCAAAATGTCACTCTTTAGGAAAGCCTGCCCTGAGTGACTTGCCCATACTGAGCTCAATCATGTCTCATCCTGAGGATCTGTCAGATTATGAATAGTCCAATGGGTCTACCTTCCTTACCGCAAGATGCCACATCCTGTTAACCTTTCTGTTCTGAGACAATTATCTTGCCTGCTAAAACCAAGGGGCAATCTTAGGGCTGTAATATGGGCGGCACAAATAATGATGGCACTAAATGAAACATAAAAAAATAAAAAATCTCTGAGTCAGTCGCATCTTTCTTTGATAACTTTGGTATGTCATAAATCATCTCTCTTCAAAGACATGACACACCTGCTTGGTGAAGGGTGTAGAGCAGCTGAACAAAGTGCAAAATAATCATAATAAAGCCAAAAAAATTAGCTTTTTCATGAAAGTGTATTGATTGGCTATTTCGTAGGTGTGGTTGTGTGGATTGGTGAATGAATAAATGAAAGAATAAGTGAAAGTCTGGATGGATCAAAGGCTGACGAGTGAGTGACAGGAAGGATGGAATACTATCAGGGCACAAGTCCTAAAAAAAGAAGTGAGGGGACGCTCCATGTTAGGTGGTGTCACCGGAAGTGACGTCACGGCAGGAAGTGACGTCACGAAAGATAGTCCCCTCTCATTACAGGTCTTTTCACTATGGCTCCTGTAATGAGCCTTATCTCGCTCATGCTGGAGAGCCGAAGGTACCACATATTTGCCGGCTGTGGTAAGACTATCTCGGAAGGGTCAATGTGTAGAAGCAGACATGTCACAGCTTTCTCCGCTCACCGTGACACTGCCCCCTCTGTCCACGCCTCCTGAGCTGCCCTTGCAGCGTCACTCCACCCCTCTGTTCATAGCCTGACTCCTGCCTCTTGGTTCTCAGCTGGCACATTCTCCCCTCACGAACGTTCTTCTGTTCTGTTCTTCTCTTGTGTGTCCTCTTTCCTCGTTCATCTGCTTCTCCCCTCTCGGTGCCATCTTCCTCTTCTCACTCAATCATCCCTTGCTTTCATCCTGCCTCCGCCACTACTAATTGAAAGCCCAGCTTTTGGGCAGGGGGGACGGCGTCCACCCGGTAAAAACCCGGTAAAATAAGTGGGGGGACGCCGTCCACCCGCATGGTACCCCGACTCGAGCCCTGAATACTATGATGTTGGGCCTTGCTGCAGTCCCACTGATGACATGAAGATCTTCGCTTCTCCAGTCGCTTCTGCTCACTCATTCATTTAGGTGCTCACTCATCCATACATGTTACTAGTCACTCACTGATTCATACATCTGTTTACTCAGATATGTGCTCATTCATTTATCCACACTCTCGCCCAATTATTCTTTCACCCATCAACTCATTACCATATTGAGACGTCCACAGGCTACACGTTCAGAATCACAAATCAGTGCCTTTAAAGGAAACAAAAAAACAGATGTATTAGCTAGTGTGTAACTCAACTATTACCGCTGGCCAACTTTAAGATTGGAGTGGTGAAATCACAGCAAAAGCTAAATAGCAAGAAATGCCTTTGGGTGTTGTGAGTCTGTAGGGCTTATCATCTCTGGCTTTAGCTTCACTAGTGCTAATGCTTAGCGCTTTAAAAGCGAAGTACGCAATTCAGGGAGCAGAGTGGTCCATCCCTTCACAGGCATCTGTTCACCTGACAGGTGTATCTCTTTTACCTGGATATCTGCCAAGAGATGTTGAAATGTATAGCTTCCCTGAGATGATCCCCTAAAGGAAAACAAATGAGAGCACGTATTACTGATCTTACAGAGGATTCCGACCCGCCCAGAAGCACCTGGCAATATCTAACATGATCTACTAATTATGGATGCTGAGAACCGGCACAGAAAGATGGACCTCACTTTACTCCGCCAATGGGCAATCAGCTGACAGATTAAAGCAGCTTATATAATAACAACTTTTTCAGAAAACCAAAAGAGCAGAAAAAGCAATGCCTAGGCATCCAATCGGAACAAAGATATGCTTTTGTTTGGTGCGGAGAGAGCTAAAGAGAGGGATGTGTGTGATTGAATGAGTATGCAAGAGTAATTGACGGGTAGCAAGATTGAGCATGAAAAAGAGCTGTGGGTGTGTCGAGTGCAATTTAGGGATGTATGACGGAACCACGCATGCCATTAACATGCATGCCTTTACAACCCATTCATTACAACGCATTTCGTCTTTATAATGCAATCCTTTACCACAAAAGTTTTTACCATGTGTATGCCTTTACCACACATGCCTTTACAACATAAATGTAAGTATTTGAAGGTAAGTATAAACCCTTTATATATACATATTCAGGGGTTTTAACTTACCTGTCAAATACATACATTTTCATCATAAAGGCACGAATGGTGTGTATATATATTACCTAATGTCGGTCGCCAGTAGGTAGTTATAGTTAGGACCTGATTTCTATTAAAAAGCTCCTACCCCCTCACGCACCCCGGGGACCGCCACCTCCACTGGGCTAATTTACTCAAATGAGCCATGTGAGTGGCTGTGTGACTGTATGTATTCTTGTGCGCATTGGTGTGGGAGTGGCTGTATGGGTGTATAAGTGGTTGTGTAAACAGCTGTCTGAATGAGTGAGATGCTGTGTGAGTGGCTGTATCGGTGAGTGAGTGGATGTGTCAGTGGATGTATGGGTGGGTGAGGGACGGTGTAAGTGGCTCTATCTGTGGGTAAGTGGATGTGTAGTGACTGTATCGGTGAGTGAGTGGGTGTCTGAATGGCTGTATGAGTAAGTGACTGGGTGTGTAAGTGGCTGTATGGGTGTGTGAGTGTCTGTTTGAATATGTGTTTCTTTACATGACTTTGTGTGTGAGTAACTGTATTGGACAGTGAGTGTCTGTGCGAATGGCTGTATGGGTGAGTACAGGAATGTGTGAGTGCTTGTATGGATATGTGAATGGGTATCTAAATGGTTGTGTGAGTGTATGAGGGCATCTATGGGTGAGTGAGCAGCTGTGTTAAGAGGCTGATTGGGTGAGTGAGTGGGCGTGTGACTTTGTAGGTAAATAAGTGGATGGGTAAGTAGCCATATGGGTGAGTGTGTGGTTATGTGGCTGGGTGAGTAACTGGTTGTATGAGTGGCTGTATGGATGAGTGAATGGTTGTGTAAGTGGGTGTACGCATGAGGGAGTGGGTGTGTGAGTGGCTCTATGAAGGACTGAGTGGGTGTGTGAGTACTGGTATAGGTCTGTTAATGGGTATGTCAGTGGTTGTATGGGTGTGTGAGTGGGCGTAAAAGAGGTGTAATGGGGGTGTGAGTAGGAATGTGAGTGCTTCTGTGGATAATGGCACCAGTGATGGCATCAGTGATGTCATTTGAGATATCATCAGTGATGTCAATGACCATGTCATGAGTGATGTATTATGTGAGGTCATAAGCAGTGCATTACGGGGACGAAAGATATATTTAGCTTAGCTAACTATAACTGTTGAATTTCTCTGGTTTTGTACGTGTGAAATCTGACCCTAAATATAGTATAGTAAGGACTGCCGCTATGTTAAACCTGCCCCTGGAGTACGTGGTCACCAATTAGGTGAGACGAGATGCCACCCGAATCCATCCGGGGACTGGGGAGTGGCCTCCCACCGACTTCCGGGTCGCAGACCGGTACTTCACAGTGCACTCGAATCTTCGGCGCTTGTGGAGCATTGGAACGCTTACTGTCAGTTTGGCGGTAAGTGAGGAGGTCTTTGTATCGTGGGGCAGCCTCATGTAATACGTTCTAGATAGCAATGCGATATGCCCAGTCTCGCTACAATTAGTGGGTGAATGGGACGGTTTGTGGTTAACAGCGGGACAAACGCCAGGATAACTTTAGCGACACACTATGGCATACATGTTGGGCCCTGATTCTGAGAATGTTTTAGGTACAGATGGCATGAAATTTGAATACACCTCTAAAACGTTGATAATTAGAAGATGTTGAAGGTGAAATGAGATTTTACCATGATGCCCCCACAATGTGGACGGGAAAAAATACATGTGTCTATTCACAGGTACATTGTTTTCCTGCTGCACTGAGTTCTGCGGGGGAGGCTAACTTTCAGAGCCCCCTCGGTGAGTTGCTCGTAGGAGTCCACCTGGCAACCACCCGGTAACTATGTCATATTGTGAAGACACAAAACATGAGGTGTGTTGTAATTTGAAAGTGTCAACATATGATAACTGTTTATAATATCTGTTCTTTTTGTCTCTGGCACTATCACTCTTTTCTTTATTATTTTTTATCAACCACTACAGATCCACAGCATCAGTGAGGTGGAGATGCATCCCCGTGCCCCGATGAATTTGCCAAAAACTCTTTGAGCAATGAAACATGTTGGCCGTTCAAGTTAAAATGGTCTAAAACATGCCGTTTCTTTTAACCGAGTGTGGACACTACTAAAATAAAGAATGTGGGGGGTAGTTGTTCACAACTCATTTTTAATCAGATTTATTCACTTCTTTTCACATTACGGGGCTTAGACGTTGGATAGATGACACCATCATTTACACGTTATTAATATTTTTTCACCACTTCACATGAGCCTAAGAGTTAGGTCACACGTCTTTCTTTCTGTCAAGAAAGTTGCTGATGATGACAGGACGAGCAAACTGGTGAATACCAACCAGTAGCTCCATGGATGGTGCTTACGTGAGGCTCTTTCTGACTTCTCTCACATTTTTTCTTCGGTCTGTGTGAGAATAGCTGTGGATGGTTGACAATTTTTAAATGAGGAACACTTATAGGTGGGCATGACTAGATAATTCAGCAGAGCCACACCTAGGAGTAGATTATAATACCCGTTTAACAAACCTTCTAAAGACTACAATGTGTTCTTTATAACCAGGTTGTTTTTGTATGAAATTCGTGAGTGGAGGACTACCTGGTTATATTCCCTCTCTTGCTCCTTATTTTGATTGCTGATTAATGAACGGCGGCTCAGCCGTGAGAGTTATTTGCTGTTTTTAAGATGGAGGCTTGATTTTGCCAGATGACAATGTGTGTTGGCAATGCCTTCTTAATTACCAATTCCTTATTCAATCAGGTCCTCAAAATCTTTTTGATACAGATTGTCTTTAAACAGTTTTTGTTTTTCTCATGCAGCTGCCTGTGAATGAGTACATGCACTTAGTTGCACCTACTACAGTTGATATCCTGTTTAGCAATGGAAGGTGGGATTCGTTTCTGTTGTTGATGGACAGGGATTGTTTGGCCTTCTCTGACGAACAAATCACACTGATTTTATCCGGCCCCTCTTTGCTTCCAGATGCACCACTGATTAATAGTAGCACGGCTAGGGAAGAATGGGAAAAATTGACCAATATTAAGAAGCGCCAGATTTGTATTGCCCTGCATGGGGCTTTGATGACTGAGTACCTCCATGCCAGTGCCACTCCAGCTAGCCCATTAGTGAGAATTGAACCTAAGATTTTCTTGAGGATAAACAGTTCCGTTTAGACTGGAGCTATGTAGCCAACAAGTGCACTTGTGATTGGCTAATACCCATTATCAATACAGCTAAGAGATTGAGTGAAGAACTGTTGAAAGAAATAGTGGATTTAGAGGAACCCTTAAAGAGGGACGCCACGATTAACGATGCAAAAGAACAGTTGGCCCGGATACAGAGTGATCTCACTGATTACAAGACCTATATGGTTAATCAAAAAATTAAACGTCTAAAACGTAATTTAGAGCGTTTCTCACACAAATGGGCATTCCCATATGTAGAGGACAAACATTATCAATCTAGTACAGAGCAGGTCCAGCAATATCCATATCAAAGAGGAGGCAGTCGACAGGGCAAGAGGGCTCCCTATAACTGGACCTTTGACAATATGAGTAGTGAGGAGGAGGAGCTAGGTGAGCAACCATTTACCTCAAACCACCCGAGGGTTAGATTTGGCCCCCAAAATAGACAGAACGAGGATTTGGGCACATTATTGAGGTCTTTTTTAGGCCAAAACCAAAGGGGCAACCGGGGGGAGGCCAGAGAGGGAGAGGCAAGGGGCGTCAAGATCAGACATGGCAGACCTACTCCCCAAAGATAACACGCAGCAGGGGGAGGGTACCCCAGTGAACAACATAGTAGTAAACCTCTCTGATTACCAGCTATCACCAGCTGAGATTCATGTTCTCAATAAAGGCCTGGGCTACATGCCAATCCCGAAACACGATGCTTTTAAATTCAGGACGGAATGTTTTCAAATGATGCGGAAGATCCGTCTGCATACGTTTTTTGAAAACAAGACATTGGATCCTCCCTCGTTATTTTCCACCAATCTACACCGCCCCTCGGTATTTTGTCCCCCCAACTCATCACTGGGCCCAGAAGTTACAGTGTTTGAACAACAGGTACTTAAGGATATCACAATGTTGGAACAGTCGCATGGTCAGCAAACATTCCAGAATATGAGTAAGACCGACTGGGAAGCAATTAAATCTTTGCAGATGAAGAAAGAATAATAATAAAACCAGCTTACAAAGGTGGTGCGATTGTGGTTCTCAATTTTAAAGACTAAGAAACTAAAGTATTGAAACTGTGGGGGTACGTTCAAACTATACACCAATCATGAGAGACCCCACTGGTGAACTTCAAGACACAATCAGGGAGATGGTTGCGGACGCCAAAGAAAAGAAATGGATAACCCACAAAAAAGCTGAGTTCCTTATTAATCCCAAACCACGAACTCCAGCATTCTATATTTTGCCTAAAACTCATAAGGCCCAACGTCCACCTCCTGGACGTCCGATTGTGTCTGGAATCCAGTCACTGCTGGAACCCCTGTCACAGGTTGCTGATTTCATTCTAAGGGAAACCGTCATTAATCAACCATCCATTGTGCAGGATACCACTGATATCCTCACTATACCTAGAACCTCTGGAATATGATCCATCCATCCAATTTCTGGTCACTATTGGCATTGAATCACTATACACCAGCATTCCCCAAGATGCCACGCTGGTGGCAGCAGCACGTGCACTTGGGGCACACGAGTGGTTCTATGACACACCCCATCTTTTGTTCTTAAATGCTTTGAACTAGGAACTTCTTTGGTTAACTGTACCTACAGGTCCCTGGGACCTCGATGGGGGCAACTTTGGCGCCTAGTTTGGCATGTATCTACGTTGGTCAATTTGAGGAGAATTTTATACATCATGTTTCCAATCCATTCTCACAATATATATCTCTTTGGAAGAGATACATTGACGACGTGTTATGCATTTGGGCAGGACCTGAGGACTGATTACATGACTTCCATCAGTGGCTTAATGAAGCCGACAGCTGTCTACGCTTTACGTGGA
Source organism: Calotriton arnoldi (assembly GCA_963921515.1). Lineage (NCBI taxonomy): Eukaryota > Metazoa > Chordata > Amphibia > Caudata > Salamandridae > Calotriton > Calotriton arnoldi. Next base: position 61,608 of record CAWUFW010011019.1, read on the forward strand.
CCATTGACAGACATACAGCTGTCTACCTGGACCTGGATATAACAGCAAGGGACCAAAAACTCTACACCACAGTCCACCAGAAGCCGACGGACAGTAATTTGCTTCTGCATTACCGGTTGTTCCATCCCAGGGCACTACGGGATAACCTCCCGGTGGTTCAGTTTTTTAGATATCGTAGGAACTGCACAGACACAGGGACGTATGTTGAACAATCTGAGAGTCTTGTTAAACGTCTTGTGGAAAGAGCCTATCCCCAAGAATGATGAAGAGGGCACATAAGAGAGCTTTGAATACACCGCAAGAGGTACTCATGGAAAGAAGTATAAGAACCAAAGAAAAGTGCCTCCTAGTAGTGACTACTTTTGACCCCCTGTCAACTAAAGTTAGACAAATTATCAGGAAACATTGGCACTTGTTGGACATAGGTCCGAAAAAAATGCTTCAAACGAGTTTTGCCTTCAAAAGGGCAACTAATTTAAGGGACTGGCTGGTCCATACTCGTCAATACAACTCACGAAAACAGGAAACAGGGGTACCACCAGGATATTTCCCATGTGGTAATTGCACAGTGTGCAATCTGACTAAGGTGTCTAAGAGTGTTACTTTGGTGGACGGTAGAACCTCGTTTCAAAACAAGTTCAGCAATTGCAATACTACCAATGTTATTTACCGCCTGACATGTAACTGTGGGCTACACTACATTGGCCTTACCACAAGGAAAATCAAGGTGAGGGTCCAAGAACATATTAGCACCCTTAAAGCTGGGAAACTCACTACACGACTTGTCCGTCATTTTCAAGAAGCGGGCCATAATTGCAGGGACTTGAAATGGACAGTTTTGGGAAAAGTGACAGGAGAAATACATGCAATTCAGAACATCCTTGTTCGCAAGGAGGCCCGCTATTTTTTTTCTGAAAAGGTAGACCAGGTGGGTCTGAATGACTCCATTGAATAGCATATGGTGGGCAAATGACATCAGCCACACTATTCTAGACCTGCTGTAAGGAGGTGACATACATATAACAGTGTGGGTACCATTAGCAAAAATACCCTCTTTACATAAATGACCATAGGCTGGCTAGCTATCGCCAGTATGGGTCATTTTGGGGTACACCAGGAGGTAGGGCTTCATTATAGAGAATGAGGAAGCACTGATGGCTAGCCTTCAGCACTGGCAGGAGGAACTCCAGCTTCAAGGGTTGGAGCCTGATTGGTATATGTGCAGTACAGGATTACTATGCAGGGTGTATTTTCCATGCATACCCTTGGATTTAGGGCCTTATGAAAGACACCTTTTCCACTAGGCCATGAATGTGTTAATACATCATCTCTAACATGCTTACCAGTTCCTTCCTATTATGAGACTAGAATGATGCACGCCTCAAACATGTTCCCCCCTTTTCTACAGACAACCTGGCTCTGAGATGACACCCTTCACAATGTAGAATCACTTCTGTAGTAAAGTATGGGGTGGTTGAATTTTGTATCCCGCTCATATCAACCAGGAAAGGTAACATCACAGCCTGATAGCCTATGTATACTGGGACCAAAATTCTTTATGTTTGCCCTAGCAGTAGTGGATTAAAGTAACACGTTAGGTGCAGCATGTTATACCATTATTCATATTTTAATAGGCAATAAGGATGGAGCCAGACATGAGATCTATGGTCTGACGCTCCTTTAAAACCGCACATCAACTCATGTAAGTGGTATTTTTAGAACTGCATATCTATAAAGGCTGTATTTCTCAATGCTGCATAGTTATTTCTTACATGAGCACAGCACTCGAGGGGTACATGAGATGTTGTACAAACACACCAAAACTGTTTAAAGATGGCGCCCGCTATAATCTAGTATGACTGGCGCTATGTTATACCTGCCCCTGGAGTACGTGGTCAACAATTAGGTGAGGCGTCTCTTAATCCCCCTCTGGGATCGGGGAGTGGCCTCTGAGTGTGGAGACCCGCCCGACGCCCGCGGTCACCAATCAGCTGTGATGCCACCCGAATCCATCCGGGGATTGGGGAGTGGCCTCCCACTGACTTCCGGGTTGCGGACCGGTTCTTCACAGTGCGCTCGAATCTCCGTCGCTTGTGGAGCATTGGAACGCGTACTGTCGGTTTGGCGGTAAGTGAGGAGGTCTTTGTATTGGGGGCAGCCGTCTGCAATACGTTCTAGATAGCAATTGCTACAACTAGTGGGTGAATGGGACGGTTTGTGGTTAACAGCGGGACAAACGCCAGGATAACTTTAGCAACATGCTATGGCATATGTGTTGGGCCCTGATTCTAAGAATGTCTTAGGTGCAGATGGCATGAAATTTGACTACACCTCTTAAACCTTGATAATTAGAAGATGCTGGAGGGGAAATGAGATTTTACGATTCCGCTCCCACGATGTGGATGGTAAAAAATACATGTGTCTATTCGCAGGTACATTGTTTTCCTGCTGCACTGAGTTCGGCAGGGGAGGCTAACTTTGAGAGCCCCCTCTGTGAGTTGCTGGTAGGAGTCCACCTGGCAACCACCCGGTAACTTATCATATTGTGAAGACACAAAACATGAGATGTGTCATAATTTGAAAGTGTCAACACATGATAACTGTTTATAATATCTATTCTTTTTGTCTCTGGCACTATCACTCTTTTCTTTTATTATTTTTTAGCAACCACTACACATCCACAGCATCAGTGAGGTGGAGATGCGTCTCGGTGCCCTGATGAATTTACCAAAAACTCTTTGGGCAATGAAACATGTCAGCCGTTCAAGTTAAAATGGTCTAAAACATGACGTTTCTTTTAACCGAGTGTGGGCACTACTAAAATAAAGAATGTGGGGGGTAGTTGTTCACAACTCATTTTTAATCAGATTTATTCACTTCTTTTCACATTACGGGGCTTAGACGTTGGATAGATGACACCATCATTTACACGTTATTATTATTTTTTCACCACTTCACATGAGCCTAAGAGTTAGGTCACACGTCTTATTTTCTGTCAAGAAAGTTGCCGATGATGACAGAACAAGCTAACTGGTGAGTACCAACCAGTAGCTCCATGGATGGTGCTTACGTGAGGCTCTTTCTGACTTCTCTCACATTTTTTCTTCAGTGGGTGTGAGAATAGCTGTGGATGGTTGATAATTTTTAAATGAGGAACACTTATAGGTGGGCATGACTAGATAATTTAGCAGAGCCACACCTAGGAGTAGATTATAATACCCATTTAACAAACCTTCTAAAGACTACAATATGTTCTTTATAACCAGGTTGTTTTTGTATGAAATTCATGAGTGGAGGGCTACCTGGTTATATTCCCTCTCTTGCTCCTTATTTTGATTCCTAAACAGAACATCCCTGTAACCTTTTGTTTTTTCAGTGAATTTTGAAGGTTTTTTTAAATTCTATTTGCTAACTATAACATCCCTGTAGCCTTTGGTATTGTCAGTGAATTTCTATGGGTTTAACTAGTAGACGTGTTGCAGAGTGGTGGAGAAAGGGGGCTGGGCCTCTGATCAGCTCTAAGGAATCCCACTGTGTAGGACTTACAGGATGTACCAGGAGGGCTTCTTGGCCCCCAAGGTCCCTCATGTGTAAAGTGGACTTCATCCCCCAACCAGTAGTGCACCACCAGTCTCATTTGCAAAGTGGAGGAAAATGGGGGTGAGGCCTGCAATCCCTCTGTGTTGGACTTATTGGAGCTAACAGGAGGGGTAGTTGGCCCCCAAGGACGTCCTTGGCCCAGTTACCCCATTCCCCGGGGCATGACCACCATGTTGGGGACCACAGGGGGAGCTTCAAGGCCCCCGGGGTCCCTGCCGGCTCTCCACCTCCTGCGGGAGCTGGCAAAGCATTTGGACAAAGGGAGCTGCAAACATGCAGCTCCCTCTGTCCAAAAGCCATTCTGCTCTGCTTTATCGACACAAGAGCATTTTCAATGCTCTCGCTTCCATGAAGCGGAGCAGTGTTTGCTATGGCTTGGCGGGAACGGTGAACCTGCCAAGCCATAGCAAACTGCAATGTTCTGGGGGTGGGCACCCTAGGCCATTGCTGGAGCCAGCCCTGGGGGGTGGCAGTCCCCAGGGCCATTTACGGCTCCACGAGAGGTGCTGCGCAGCCTCCCTCCAATAAAAATTAAGCCCTGGGGAGGTGGTGGTCCCTCAGGCTGAGGGGGCTGCAGAGGATGTGGGGGCCGCATGGCCCCCGTATATAATTTAGTATACAGTTGCCCCGGGGAGGGGGCAGTCCCCAGGGCTGAGTGGAGGACTGGAACCCCCCCACGCATTATTTTTAAATGTAGCCCGAGGAGATGGCACTCCCCGGGGAGAGCCGGGGGGCCGCATGGCCCCCCGCATTTCAGTGAATCAGCCCTGGGGAGGTGGTGGTCTCCGGGGCTGTGGGGGGCCCACGTGGGGCCCCCCATCATTAGTTTTATTTGCTCCAGGACCTGGCCCATCCGGGGACCTAAATTAAACGAAGCGCTCCATTTTAAAAAAAAAAGTTCAGCGGCATTTAATGTGTTTTCTTATTTGACTGAGAGGTGCGGAATATGAAAGTGAGCATCGGGGCCAGACAAATACACAATAATGGATGGAACATGAGGCACTCAAACGTAAATACAATTCCAGAGGTTTGCATTCATGTGTGTACTGTTTAAGTGTTTATGCCACATCACTGGGAGTAATGTACGCTTCCTCAACAGCTCTTGCAACAAGCAGCGTCCCGCCAATGGTGCATGCAAAGCGGCGCCATTGCAGGAAAGCATGTCGTGCCTGCAGAAGGAGAAACTTATTTAAGAAAAAAGTGCTCACAGACTAAAAAAGACATACCGTGTAACAACCTAAGTAAAAGGTCCAGTCGCTATGGGAGGTAACAAATGCAGACAAGGCGGTACCAAGGAGGGGCTAAAAAGCCTAATAACGACTCGGAAGCCAGCGTTTACGAAGGACAATGACACAAGCCAATTAAAAATATGGGCGGAGAGTGGACGGGGCTTCAAAGCCATACTCCAATACTGCATGGCTTGCAGCAGCGCATGCGCTGCCCAGGCTCGACTTAAAAATGTGGGTCATCTGGGCAAAACAGATGACTTTCGTACATGCTCCAACCAGTTTTTGGATAGATAACAGCTCTCATCAGATGCCACATCTGTCTTTTGCATGCATGCTTATACTTTAACAAGCATTTATATGCAAATTACATGAAATACACTCTGACTACCTGCACTGACCTTATAAAAAAGCAAGTATCATTAGTATTATATAAGTCATATCTTCAACTAAATTTTGGGAGAGACACAGTTAAACCTTCTGCTATATTATTTTTGCTGGTGTATTCAAGAAATAATACTGGAATATGAAGGTATAGCATTCATCATTATCCTAATTGCTAGATTACATTTAGCTAAGAATTGTATCAAACCAGGACCCTCTCGTTTCAGGTACTGGTGGAAAAACTTTGTAGAGTATCATGGATCGGAAATTCTATTTTGGATGTCAGCAAAAACACGAGACACCATGCTCATAATTCTGACCTACTTAGAAAGTGGTTACCTAGGTCCTAACAGGTCGATTCACAAAATAAGAAATTGGAATGGGGCACAGTATGTCCTACCTGATTAATATTAACTGGGTTGAAAATCACTCAGATTGGCCAAAATCACAGGGATGGTGGCCTGCAAAAGACTGCAAACCACCATACCTCTTATTGCTTTTAAAAAAATAACTCTTTTTAAAAAAAGTTTAAGTGATAGTTGTCAATGTTGCCCTGCAAACCATTGATGCATCTTGTGCTATTTCAGTATTCAGAAAGGACTGACAATAAGCCCCTTCCAAATACCAAAGTGGTATCCATTCCCAAACTCATTTTAGGAGTTGGTAAAACTTTAACTCTTCCTAAAATGGGGTTTGTGCATGGGCAAAATCCTTTTGTGGTCACAAACACTGAACTGGAGTGTTTGCGACCCCAAAAAGGATTTGCATATCTGGCCCTCAAAACCTTGCTGTGACTATCCTGGTCTTCGTTTTTGTCATGCCAAACCATACTGTGAGATTATTTTTTCACCAGAGATGACATTATTTATGAGTCAAACTGTACATCTAACGTGCTGTATGATTTTTGCTCATAGTTTTCATGTATTTTTGTACTGTACTGCCTTTTCAATAAAAAATAAAATAAAGGCAGGAGCCTGTGTGACTGAGCAGGCTGGACTGGTCCATTTACAGCAAGCGTGCGGGGCCTGCATATTTTAGAGTCCTCAACTTCACATTGGACACACCAGAGGCTGGGAAGGCTGGGGCAGATAGATAGTTGCTGCCACCTGCTTTCAAGTCTGTCAAATACTCCAGAAGATCTATCTTGCCATCCACATTAAACATCATGCTCCTCACAGAGATGTTGCCAGAAGCAGAATGGACAATCAATCCTTCTGTCTTACTGAGCTACCGAGAAAACAGGGCTCAGGCAGATATGTGGTGCTTCTCTCTTGCTGTTTGTGAGTATACATACATGACAACAGTGGCCTTCCATTGCAGTGCAGTGACCCTTCACATTATATGCACTACAATGGAAGCACTGCTGGTCCATAACTGCAACGCCAATGAAATGTCTGTCGCATCGTGAAGAGGAAGTACTTCTGCAGACTGATCCTAAATGTGAATAACACTTTCAACAAGCATTGTCTGTAGGGGCTGACCCAACTCTGATTACCCAGAGTAATTTTCTATGTAATTCTTATTTTGCTCATGAGGTAAGTTCTTGCATTCAGCTATAATTATCTTTATTCAGACCTCAAAATATTCTCCGATGGAACTTAATAGTGGTGGAAGTCAGTGGCGGCTGGCATCTATGGGAGGGGGGCGGGCACGAGCTCAAATAATATATAGAAAAAAACGTACCTTACTCGAACACGACGTCCTCTGGTCCAGACCTCTTCTTTCACAGGAACTAGAACTGTATGCAGCAAGTCCGTCGGCCAATTCTGGCACTGCACTCATCAGCATAAGAGCAGTGCTAGGATTGGTGTGAGCGGCCTCACTCAGCGCTCCACAGCACTCTGGAGGCTTTGGCTTTGTCTAACCCAGCTGTCTAAAGCTGGGTTTGTGATGTTTAAAGTGTGCATGTGTGGCTGGCCGTCACAAGACGGCCAGCCAAAAAGACATGTGCGCTTTAAACAGTGCACAGCCAGTCCATCCTCCTCCCTGATGCTGTTACTCAGCAGCGCCCCACCCTGACGCTCTGTTCCGGACGGGGCATGAAAAATAAATTGGTAATAAATTACCATTTTAATTTTTCATCTCTGGGGGCTCTGGGGGGCTTTTAATTGTGGTGGCACTCCTTCTCTCCAATGAAGGAGCCTCCCCTGGTGGAAGTATATTATGCAAATAACTGTAATATAAATAAAATACGCAGATCAAAAATAGTAGCAAGAATGCAAGCAGTAGAACATTGTTTCATCAAGATACCCCTTATCCAAATAGAGCTGTATCACTCCTAAATACTTAATAAATAACATTTAATTAACCCTAAAATCATTCACATTCTATGGGGCATATTCTGAAGGACCTATCGGCGAGTTAGCGGCACTTTATCGCAGCCAAAGTGGCGATAGATTTATCGCACCATTCACAAGCTGCTGCTAACAGCCGATATCGCCAGTTTTCCTGCGATAGCAGCCGCAAAAAACATCGCCACGGATGACACCAGCAACTAACACTAATGAGATGCAGAGTAGGCGTACCTGTGCAAAAAGCCGTGACAACACCACTTCGCAATATTCTCTACAACCAGCCAGATCGGCGATAAGATCCCAAAACAGGCGATAAGGCGCGTTAGCAGCAGGGATTTAACACCTGCTCTTACCAGGTGTTAAGTCGGACGACAACCTGCACCACAAAAGGGAGCCCAGACCAGAGCCACACCTGAAGAACAACAGATGCCATGGAGCTACTGATCATGCAGCTCGGAGCCCCAAGAGGGCCACAACACCCACCGCAACCACACCCAGGACCCCCTCCCCCCCCCCCGGGCCCTACCCCGGACAAAGATATTTTACATCAACCTTACGAAATCATGAACAAAACAATTCGCCTGATGTCGCACAAGTAAGATAATTAACATTCATGTGTGGTCAGAAAAAGGAGAATCATTCATTCATCTTTGAATTTCCAAACAAATTATTTTATTCAAATTTAACTCAAAACAACTATTCGTAAGAGTCATGGCGGGTCTTCACTGGACAATCTGTAAGACACAGCCTGCAACACAATATTCAAGATAAGAAGGTGTGTCATGCGCTCATCAAAGGACAGAGAGAGAGAGAAAGAGAGAGAGAAAGAAAGGGAGAGAGAGTGAAAGAGAGAGAGAAAGAGAGAGAAAGGGGGAGAGAGGGAGAAGGAGAGAGAGAGAGAAACAGAGGAAGAGAGAGAGAGACAGTGAAAGGAAGAGAGGGAGAAGGAGAGAGAGTGCCGACACTGCGGACCCAGGCCTCACTGCTCACCTGCTGCCGGTATACACTGCAGTCCACCAGGTCCCTTATCTGAAACAGAGTCCAGATTTATGAATGGCAGAGTCCATATCATTGCACACGCCATCATCGCTTGGCCGCCCCTGCGCACACAGGCTGCAGCACCCCAGCCCCTCCCGCTGCCCAGCTGTGTATGCCCGCCCCTGCGCACCCAGGCCTCACTACTCACCTTCCGCCACCAGCGTGTCTCCAAGAGGGCCCACCACGTGCCGGTGCAAGCTCCAAGCCCGGTGCGCGTGACCTTGGCAGCCTCCACATCATGCAGCCCCACCCCGCGGGCCACCAGGTCACACACGTGATACTGGGTCTTGATTTCGCAATGGCAGAGATCATATCAGTGCACACGGCATCATCGCAGGCTGCACACCCGCTCAGCCCTATAGGTGCCACTAACCCTGTGAACTGCGAGGCAACGCCACGTGGCGGTAGGCCCACGCTGCCCACTGGCTCAGGCCTACACTGCGGTCCAGCAGGGCTCACACAAACCCTTACCAGTCCGGACCGCCATGACGGCGCATCATCGCAGGCTGCACACCCGCTCAGCACCTAAGGTGCCCCTACCTCAGTGCACCGAAAGTCACCGTCCCATGGCGGTAGGCCCGTGCCGGCCGCAGTGTTTCCGGTACCACCAACTCTGTGCAACGCAAGTCATGGACCCTTTCTTATTGAGTCTCGTGATATGCCAGGCGTACGCAGCCATGGCACCTCCGGCAGTGGGGAAGAACTGGGACACGTAGCGTCGTCGTCGTCCCCTTTATATGTATGCCGAGTGGGCTGGGTCGGCGTACGCCAGGCCAGCGTAGGGGTGTGAATAATTATCCCTGGGCTCTGGGCGTGGTTCATTTCTGGGCTGGACAGGAAACCAACTGATGCGTGTGTCTCTGTTGCAGTGTCTGCGTCACACGGCCCGCAATCAACATTGTTGCAATGTTGCATGCACCCGGAGGGTGGCTGCGCACAAAGGGATTGTACAAGGAGCGCAAGGCCGCTCGGACTCTTGGCTCATGAATGCCAACTGTTGTGTGTGTATCGCTATTGGTGCCCCATAAGCCTCAGGCCTAGCCTCAATTGCAGCGCGAAAGCCACATCACATTTCCAGAATGCAAGCAGTAGTCAGACTAACATTAGGGATGAAAGCTCCTTTGTCTCAATACATAAGGCGGAAGGACATCTGCACCTCCGAACTTGGTCTTGCATGCGGCAGGCACCCCCTGAGAGAGATACCATAGCAGATGATGACGACTCCCACACTACGCACAGCGCTAATGATCGACCAACGTATCCACACCCCACACACAGAAGTCCTTGCTCGGGGTACTCTTGCATGGAATTCCCTTGACACTTACGTACACAACAACCCATACGTCCAAACGTTGCACACACATACAACTCATTGCTCCGAGCAGTGGCATATCATCCACATAACTGCCGCAGGTCAGAAGAGTGCCGGTTCTACGAGAGCCACCAACGCAATGGCAGAACATCCCGGGCACATGCACAACCCCTGTCACGTGGAACTGTACCGTGCACGTATGCTGCATTTGTTGGGGGCACTGCCACTGGCAGTGTTGTGCATCAGTTACCGTCTGAGCTTCCGTCTTGCGTACGTCACCTGTGTCCAGCCCTGGTTCCACTGTCGATCATGCATATTCGAGTGGCCCATGGATGTCTGCCTATCCAACACAACGGTAGCTGAAATGGATTATGACTTGTGTGTGTGCCCCCTGTTGGCCCACGACCAGGAGTGTAACCGTGATACCCGTTCATGGGATGCCTTGATATTTGGCGTATGTGCTGGCAGTTGGGCATGGGAGATTCCACAAGTCCTCGTGTGCAGTGACCACATCGAAGCGCTCCCCTATTGGTCTGTGTTGCAGATTGGTGAAACGGCATGGACGGAGCACATCTGTCCGGACCAGTTAATGGATTGGCTCGCCCTCGTGTTTGTTGAAGTCGACAACGACGTACTCTTGGAACTGATTGCCCAGGAAGCTGCGCTTGCATTCATGGATGAGTAACTACGTTCCTGCAGCCACAACTGCTTGTAACCCAGAGCACAGGTCCCAACACCTTGTTGCATCTTGGAGAAATGGTCACATATCCCACCACAACAGTGGACATGGCTGCATTCGCCTGGACTCAGAATGCATGTGCGTGCACCTACGCGTGTTGACACACACCTGTGCAAGGTGAGGCAGTCCCATGGGCGGAGCTGCACAGTGTCGCTTGGCATGGTTCCTAAATCTGACATACTGCTGGAGGGAGAGTACACACATGGCAATGTAGTACTACATGTGACCTTGTTGGACCCTTTCACCTGCTCACTGTCAGCAGAGCAGACAGTCTACGCAGTCCGGTGGTACAGCACTATGCAGATCCCATGGGCTGTGAGTCATGTCCCCTGACACGGAGCAATGAGCATACGCCAAACATCACATGACTCGTCCAGCAAGGCAAGGTGGGCTGAGACCATTGCCATCCGTAATGATTTGTGTTCATTTTTGCCTCCCCATTTCTTGCACCTCTACATGTTCCCATGCTGCCTGTCAGTGTCTGAAGCATTGGTCTGCATGTTGTGGCCCTTGTCTTGCCCGTACTGACACGCACATGCTAATAAAGTCTACGCCACTTCACTAGTGTTCAACTGTGATGAGTGTTGATTAGAATGACAAATCGTGTGCCTCAATGAGCATTGTCCATACACATGGAGGGACTGACTGACGCATTTCACTTAGGGTGTTGTATTCCTCTTAGGGTGTCCGTATATAGGTTTTCCTGTATCATGTCCTTATATAGGCACAATTCGCCCTGCCCTTATATAGGCATAAAATCCCAGTCCTTATTTAGGCATTAAACCGTGCACTCCAAATACAGGCATGGTCTCCGACATCCGTCCACCCTAACGTCACAACGAGTTCTTGAAGAACAGACCCTTAGGCTTCGGGAGTTTCCCTAGCACAGGACTATTGATTTCTTCAAGGACTCATCTATTATGCATGAACCGTTATACCTTAGGGGTTCATTCATGACGTCTTCCGCTGTCCGATTCACGTCAATGCTAACATTATGAGGTACCTCTCAGGTATAAATATACCTTCCCTAGCCCTTGTAAACCAGAGAAGACCTCGACTTCAGAGGAGCCCGTTTCCCGGCCTGACGCACTGAGAAGACGCTGTCATCCCTGCACGCAGAGAGTCCAGCTTCCAGTGATCTGACTTCCCTTGCGGGGTGTTGGAGTTCGAGCCTGGCAAGAGATTCCCACCTCTCTCATTCTTAAGGTATGGAGCTGACTAGAACCTAGAGGGACTCTTGGCATACTAGACTCTTGGCATACTAGACATACTGGGCGTAACATACTCTTAGTATATCATAGTAAGGAATACTTCACCTACTTCAAACCTCTCCCTACACCTAGGTTAGGTTAGGTACACTGGGGTAGAACTAGCTTAGAGACGCATCGTATGAGTACTCGCATTTTTAGCTCATGTTATTTATGTATGTGAATATACGCTAAAAGATAATGCTAACGCAGTACTATTTATTTCTACTGCTTACTCTGTACATTATTTATCTTGCATACTGTCTTGTGATCTAACAGCACATATAACTTACACGAGAAACAAGACTGTTCAATAAATCCTTTTATTGAAACGCCTGTCTATTCTTTCTGTGTAACTTTGAGGAAAACTAAGCATGCACGAGTGAGCTGAGTGAAACGGTTATCTATTGTTTCCACGACTCTGGGACACGTTCTGATTCTAAAGGGAAACAAAGTTGTCATGTTTTGCGGCTGCCAGAAACTACTCCCTTCTTGTTACCCAAGGAGTTTCTAGTGGCCTCTGAGCTAGCTGGCACAAGTAATTAAGTTTAATATACTCGATGGGGACATACCGACCTTAATCCTATGTCAAACCTATAGGGTATATTATTCCAATGCGCAGAGCCTATTAGGGAAATAGGAGCTACACTACATGGCGCCCAACGGTTTGGTAAGGCGGTAATTTAACGCTAGATACTGAGTAACTCAGCTGTGCTTTTTCTCTCAGAGACCCCTACCCATATACTCCAAAAGACGTCTGGAGTGGGCAGGGTTAAGTATCCACCACGGCTACATAGGGAAACACCCTATATATTAGCTGTTTGGTTTGCTCAACGTTGACGGATACAGTGTTCCAAAATATTATGCACCTTATCTTTGTTTCCTTGAAACTTGTTTTAAATTTTTAAAAATACAAATGCCTGACACCGAGAATGGTGGAGCTCCGGCTGACCCAGTCGTAACAGCTTTTAACATTACAGGTTTAATTGAAACCGAGGAGGGTGTTATAAACATCCATCCAAACTTAAGAAGAGCCATCACTCTAAAACTCATAAAACACGGCCTACCACCGAGAGGCTGTAGAGCAATTTTCGTGATAGAGGCACACGAATCCTTTCAGACAGAGGTATTCTATTCATGGATAGTATTCCCAGAATCAAATCCAGTAACAAAACTGTTTCACTTCTACAAAGAAAATGATCCACCAGAGGAATATATTCCTTTCGAGGATATTGAAATTCCACTAACATACCAGGAGCATCAGCTCTGGTTTAAAGGCGCCCTCAAACATCACAAAAACATTACCAGGCTCGGTCCACTAGGTAGACCAGGAGCAACATGGCCGATTCTAGCCGGCTACACACCTCATCCTGACATTGAAGAGATGTCAGACGAGGAATTACTTACTCAACTTACAGAGTTAATAAAAATCTACAGACAATTGGTCCAATATGTCATGCGGACTTTTACAGTCCAACCACCATTAACACTTCCAAATCAAACTCCTCAATCGGGGAATACACTAAAATTACACCACAGACTCTAAACGCAGTCATGGGTAAAATGCCCACAAAACGTGAGCAAATTCCATTCTGGATAGCTCAAAAAATTACTCAAATCGAAGCAGTATTTCCAAATACTAGCCCGTATGAGAAACACAGAATATTAACAATCTGTTTACCAATGGGGATCACACCACAACTGGAAGACTGCACCACTTGGGGCTCAGTCTTTGCTGCCATCTATACTAAAACACATGGTATTCCATCAATAGCGGTAATACCTGATGTCCTGAAACAAATTCAAAACGAATACGGGGCAGAGCCTGCTCTGAATTTTGGTATGAAATTACTGAAAAATTTCGACCAGGTCTCAACAATAATATTATCTAATATTAAAGGGGAGGCAGCAGCAGTGGCGATCCGCCAACGATTAAGAGAATTCGATGTTACAGAACATCAAACTGAGCTACCCAGAATAATTGAACAATCCTATGCAGAATTAGGCAGAGATAGTTTGGGTGGAAGACCATTAAAACCAAAACTATCTGAGAATCCTGAAAAGGACTCTATTAAACAAACTCCTACATCTTCTAAAAAGAAGTGGGAAACTAATAAACAAAATTCAAACGATAAACGTTCTCAATCCCGAGGTAGGTCTCCTCAAAAGGAGCCCTCTGAAGGGAGGTATAACCTCAGGAATAGGGATAATTTGAAAAAACCTGACAGGTATCAAGATACTGATACACGTTCCTCTCGTACCTTTCAGATCTCGTCACGGACTTCGGAAAGAAGAGGACGATCAGAAAATAGAGAAGAACGCGTGAAATCCAAAGAAGATAACAGGCTCCAAAAAATAAAACAAAACCTCAATTCTCCAAAAAGAAAGTAGCAGGTATAAAAATCAGACATGCCGAGAATACTGAGAACACAACTCAAGAACAGAGAATGGGCTCAGACAATGCTGGACAGTGCAGCAGAAGTCACAATAGTTCGCCAGAACGTGAAGGAACTTCTGGAGATAGTGGACTTGAATGAGTACATCACAGTAGAGACTGTAGACACCAGGGTTAGTACTCCACAAAGGTTATATGAAATAACACTCAGAATGGAGGGAGATATACCTAGACAGGTGAAAACACTCTTTTGGGAAAAACTTTCAAAGGGCTATGACATACTTCTAGCAGAAAAAGACTGGCCACCACAATTTGTCAGGGAGTGCCCACATGGCGAGGACATTATTATGCCTGCCTTCTCCAACCATATTCCAATTCACCAAAAATATACATATGCCAGGAAATGGGCAGTAGCCCAGGTCCCAGCATTATATAAAAATCATGTAGGATGGGATGAGGACTCACCTCACCATAAAATACATCTGAAACATGAACCAACTGCATAAAGGCAGTGCCCAATAAGGCAAGAAGCTACAAAACAGGTCAGGGGGATCTTAGATCAACTTGAATACCAAGGGGTGATTGAAACATGCACCTCCTCAATGAACAATCCTTTGTTTCCTGTCTCCAAACCAGACAACACCTATCGTCTAGTTTTGGATTACAGACATTTAAACACTTGTTCTAAAACATTTGCAGTGCAAAATGCACATAGCACAGCATTAATGAATAACATTGTGCGTAAAAAATATAAAACCACATTAGATATCTCAAATGGTTTCTTTTGTCAAAACATAGCACCTGAAAGCAGGTACTTAACAGCATTCTCCATAATGGGGACCCAGCGTCAATTTTGTCGACTCCCACAAGGGTTCAAAAATAGCCCGGGGTTATTCTCAGCGAGGGTAACGGAGTTACTACAAATTTATGACAATGAGGCATTGTCCTATGTCGATGACATCTATCTGACGGACGATGACCAGGACAAACACTTGAACAGGGTAAGCACCATTATATTGGGCTTCGCCTCTGAGGGCTACAAGTTCAACTTTAAAAAGTCCAGAATTGCCCATCTCAATGTCCTGTTTCTAGGATACGAGCTTTCAAGTGAAGGCAAGAGCTTGGCAGCTAACTTTTTAGAAAAGTGTGCGCTGTTCCAACCTCCAAAAACGCTGAAAAACTTACAATCCATCCTGGGTTTCCTAAACTTTGGAAGAACATACATTCTAAACTATGCGGAAAGGGTTAAACCTCTCTACGCACTAATCAAACCTGATTTTTCAATCAAAAATTGGACACAAGAACACACAGAAATCTTGCGTTCACTCCAGGCTAACATGTTAGCAACAAATCACTTACAAACACGTGTAAGTCAACGCAACCTGGTGATCCGAATAATTTCGGGTCATTGCGGATTCACCTACTTAACATTTAATGAGGGTGAAAAAATACCAATTGCATACAAATCTCATTTGTACACACAAGCGGAAATGCGCTTCACTTCAACTGAAAAAATTCTGACAGCAGTTCAAACCGCTGTAGCAAAAGAAAGAGCCCTAGCCCAAGGGAAACGCATTATTGTCGTGACCCCAGTACCGGCTTTAGAAGCGGTCACAAAAGCAAGCATTCCAAATGCTAAAGCATTACATCCAAGATGGATACAATGGGTTAATTCTCTTGCTGCAACAGATGTTGAATATGTTTTTGATCCTGATTTAAAAACACAAGCATTCCTGCAATATGAACAAGAATGTCCTCTGCCCACTGAAATTCTGCCTCTTGATCAGTACGAATTCATAATTTACACTGACGGATCCGCACAACCCGCAACAGGGGGTAAGCAAGCTTACAGTGCAGCGTGTGCAATCGTTAAAGGTCGCATGCGAGATGGCATCTTCAGACCTATGGTCACAAAAACACAATCTCTAGGAGATTGTACAGCTCAGCGAGCTGAACTACAAGCATTCAAACTGGCACTTGAAAGTACAGATCGAGAATTCCCCACATTAATAGTGTGCGATTCCTTTTACTGTGTTCAGTCGTATAATGAATATATGCAAAACTGGCTTGAAAATGGATTCAAAGATGCGAAAGGTGGCACAATAAAGCATAAAATGCTTTGGGAACAAGTAGTTCAGTTGAAAAACGAACTACCAAAGGCTCACGTGATCCACACACTGAGTCATCAACGTGATGGCGTTCACGTTGCAGGGAATTCATTGGCTGACGAAGCCGCAAAGGGGGCTGTTCAGACGGCCTCCGTAGCTGCGATCACTCGTTCAAAAACGAAAATAGACAGTGAGATAATGTTGGCTGTCAATGCTACAAGCAAAGGCAGTGGTGCAGCGTTACCAAAAAAGTTTCCACTCAAGTACTCTTATGTAATTGATGCGAACAACGTTCCTTTTGCTCGAATCCCTGGAGTGGGGGATAGGGTAATTCCAAACATGGAACGTAGAGCAGCTTTGATTTATGAAACACATTTGGGGGAGGGTCTGTCACATCAAGGGATCTCTAAAACAATATTGACATTAAAAGAGATGTACTGGTGGCCTGGGATGAATACAGAAATACACATATTCATCAACAACTGCATAGATTGCAAATTACAGCGAGAAAGCCACCAGACACCATGCTACGAATGTAGCTGCCCTGCACAGACACCATTGTTAGACAGCATTAGACTATCTATGCACAGGCGTCCTCGTGGACAAGTGCAATCCCACAAATACTAAATCAAGGTTCCTATGGATATGGCATCAGCGCTCGGCTGACGCTCGAACTGTTATAAAAGATTTGCGAGTCTTTATCGGCACATACGCAATAGGCACACTACATTCTGACCAGGGCCCTGCGTTTAGCTCTCGGCTTACAAAGAAGCCATGGCCAGTCTGGGCGTTGCATTGCGGTACTCCTCTCCATTCCATCCTGAGGGAAATTCGGTTGTGGAAAGGAAAAACCGGGACATAAAGCAGTCTATAACAGCTAGGGTATTAGGTTCGGGTGATGGGTGGGCCAAACATCTTTATGGGGTCCAACGCTCATTAAATAACTTGCCAAGAAGTTCTCTAGGGGGGGTCACTCCATATGAGGTCCTATTTGGGACAAGAATGTGGGTACCAGACCTCGATCACGTAGGCACAGTGGTGGAAAATAAACCGTTTGATATCAAAGATCGTTTGGCTGTTTTACAGGACTTAAACAAATTAAGAACGAAACAAAGCAACTTGTTCCTGCAGCCAACCACCACTGGGGATCAATCGGCTGTCCCAGCAAGGCCTGTCTGGATTCCAAAAGTTGGGGATCTAATCAGAGAAAAGATTGCGGTCAAGAAGGAATTTGGACCTTCTTACAGACAACCAGTACCTGTCCTAGCTGTTCAAGGAACAAGAACAGTACTACTGCCGCCCCTTGCTGGAAAAAAGGAGAAAGGATTTGTGTCCATCGACCTCATCAAACCACAGTATGTGGCCAATACTAAATAGTAGGCCTCGTGGACTCCGACCTAGTAGCAGACGCACTCCTCTCGCTACTATCCAAGAGGTTCAGACTGAAAGACTGATAACCATCGAGAATTCAGCAGTAACAGATGAAGGACTGAGCAACAATGCTATGGAACTCATCCCTCTTGAAACTCAAGTAACAGTTCGTCCAAATACACCTGTCTACACCAACGTAGCAAGTGATCAATTGGTTACAGCGATTTCAACAAATCCTGATGCAATTTCAACAATTGACAGAACTGCTTCTGGCTATTTCATTAACTTTGATACGTTCTCAGAAGATCCCAGTGAACCTGAAACGACGCCAGCATCATTAACTTTCAAACAGCAAGTACAAGACTTTCTTCACTTTCTGAAAAAGACTTATCTGGTTTCACCATGGATTGAACTCTGGATTATTTCTGGAATATTTGTTTTCCTGCTTTGGCTAGCTTTGGTTATGACTATGAGCGTGCTTATAAATGGCAGATACATCCATGTGAACTCTGAAAGAAAAGATGTGAACTTACTTTTGAAACCTCATAAATCTTCCCATCGTGAAGCAAGAGACTTGTCAACAGTGAACATCACAGCTGTTCCTATACAGGATGGTATAGTGTGGGACAAAACAGATTTTGATATCTTCGGCCCAACGGAACAATTGAACATTCCACATTTGTTTAAAATTCACTAAGTGATCTCATTTCGTCTAGTACCTATTCTGATGATTGGGACTTTGAGACTGTTAACGACATAATGTTTGACCTAGAAAAATCTGCTGCATTTTCTAAAAATGAATATTTAGAGGGTTCATCAGACTATGCACAGCTGTATTGCTATAACCACTATGGTCATCATTTTTTGCATAAATCTGCATACCCTAGAAATGTGTTTATGTTTAACCAATGGGAGCATTGTCCTACACCACCAAAAGGTAGTTCAAAAACATTTGCTAATAAGTTTCCATATTTTTCAGGTTACAATACATCTGATCCAGAAACGTTTTACTATAGAAATGTACACAAAACAGGACTGAAAATTATGTTAACAAATACAAAACAGATTTATTCTGCAGCATTTATTGCCCAACTGTCTAGACAGGGTTTCGACTTTTGGAAAGACACAATAGACACAAAAACTGTCTGGGGTACTAAAAATTGGCAAGTGCAGGGGATAGAAGCTTTATTTAGAGCCTGCATCATCCCTGAACAAATCATGTTTTTGAATGAAACTGTCCAACAAACATCTTGTCTTGGACTAGCCAAGATCAAAGAGATGAAAACACCTTCTGTACCAACACCTGCAAGTGATAACAATACACAGGCAGTGGTTACAGTTGACAAAATACTACAACTCAAAAGAACTAATCCTGATTGGAGAAAATGGTTGATCTGGCCCACAGACACGAACAACTGTCAGGAAAGATTCCTGAATAAAACTCAGGGCTTTACTATTCACAGGCCAGACCCAAGATACGTCCAAAGACAGCATACGGGGGTAGTAACAACATACAGTGTAGGAAAATTATGCATCGATTGGCTACAAAAATCTACACTTAAGGATGTGAAACAACACTTATCCTTACTTAACCACTTAACCGCGGTGGCAATTCCGCCGCGGTGCGGCGGTTTTATTGAGTGGGCGGGGCCGCGTCGGCCAACGGATGTGCGCAGCACTATGGAGGTAGTGCTCGTGACGGCCGTTGGCCGACGGGCGCATGGAAGGGGTTAAAGAAGACGCAGACCTTAGGGAATTCTTGCTTGGACCAAGAAAACCGCGTCAAAAACGTTTCATATATGCCGGCATTTATGCTGCCTATAATGAAGCATGGAAAATATCACAGATAGAGGCCGCAGAACGAATACGTGAACTTGATCGTATTAATTTAGAGAAAACTCTCTCTGTGGTCGACAATGGGTTAACAACTTTGTCCTCCAGAATATATTCATTGGACGGCATTGTATCCTCTGCTATCGACATACTAGAACAAGATCTGGCAATGTTACAACAAGGCCAATCTCAATTACGTTCTATTGTGTTATTAAGCTGGACGCTGCAATCTTTGCGTGCGGGCTATGTGCCTTGGCGTTTTATCAACACAACGGCCCTGTTTGCAGAATACAATCTAACTGATAAACAGATCGAACTGGCACAAAGAGAAGCAAAGTATACAGTGCTGGGCATTGAAAAACTGGAAAAGTTACCATTCACAGTGGCAGAAAAACCAGCTACAGAATGGCTTATTCATGGCAAAATCACACTACCTGTGACTACTTTTCAGTTTCAGTATTGCCTCAAACAAATGCAAGCAGGCAAATATGAAAGGTTGGGTAAGGAATACATTAAGACATCTTGGAATTTACCATACACATATAGATGTTGGTGTGGGGATCGTGAAGTGTTTCTGAGCGGTACACACTGTAGAAATGCACTGAGCGGTTCACTAATATGTCAGGACATTTCTTTACACGGGGCTTGTAATGGTTCTGTGGCAAATTTGTCTTGCCATCAGCAGGGTGCACCAGCTGCTGTGATTAATCCAACGTTTGGACAACTTTCTAATGGGAGTTACCTCATGTTGAATGATCAGAGTTGTTGCGGCATGTTACCAGGCATCCCATATCTAGTAACGGTGAACTCCAGGGTCACTTGCTGTATGCAAGTATTGTTTGCCCCAATAGACACAGTCAGGGAGTCGCCTTTGTGGCCTTCGCTGAACGTCTCTTTTATAAGATTTGATACTTTAAGCAGAATGAAAGCCATGCTTTTACAACAAACAGTGCCTTTGACCTCGGCCAAAGAAACCTATGATCTACAAATTGCAAGGACTTCGGCTGAGATACAAACTTTAATACGTACAAACTGCCCTATACATTTCGTAGAAATGATAGGACGTATCTTTAACATGTCTGATACAAGCGGAATTGTACATGTATTTAAGAGCATCTGTTCCGGACTGTTAGCACCTTTCCAGGCAGTCCTCGGAATCATCCCAAACTTTGCACATTCGGTGTTTGGTGGCATACCATTAATTCTAGCACCTGTTGCCGGAATTCTATTTCTCTTCCTGCTATTACGCTATGGCCAGCCTATTCGCAGACATCACTCCAAGCGAAGTAGAGAAGGCTCTTCTTGAACGAAAGTGCCGTGAGCGAATAGTACAGCTTTTGGGCATGACTCGTCTACGGGAACTTAATACCACGTGGTTCCTGTCGTTCAGACCAATCTGGCAAGATTGCATCTTACCTGTTCTACGATGCCTGCTATGCGGTAAAGAATGCGTGTTGGACACCTGTCTAACATTTCCATCAGCTACGCCAACGGATATCGATACTCTGCTGGACCCGATAATGGCCCATGCTCTGTGTTGTCCCCAGAGGCTACCAATCCTGATGATGGCATTCATTGAGATCTCACAGACGCTTCCGGCTGCTGCTGAGGTACGAGATGGATCTACAGGCACACAGGTAACAACGGACGCGAACATTGCTGCGGCATCCTATGCTGAAAGCGATGCTTCACATCTCTGTGCAATTAATCTACTACACAAGGTGTTCCGAATGTCACCAACTACAGTGGACGATATTTTGTCTACAGAAATAGATGATCTCATGTTTACACCAGACCCATACACTGACTCTGATTCAGCCCACAGTGTTCCAGAGATGCAATAACAATTTGGCCTTCATATTTCAAAAACTTGAAACTCTTCCCAAATTGAACTTTTTTCAGTTTTTTCAAATTAAATGGCAAATCAATCTGCTTGAAGTAGAACTATTCTTATAGTACGGACTTCGCGGTACTTCCACAGACACTTTGTCATCTGGTTAGTCTAAAAAGTTCATTAATTTCCATGACATGAAATGACTTTGATTTTGAACAACTTATCGATCATTTTTTTTGTCACATGTAATTATTACTGCTTATTTCATTCCAATTGCATTTTATTTTCAAATATATGCCTGAAATGAGAAGCAATGCTTAAAATGTACAGTACTTTTTGCATTCTATTAGGTTTTTTAAATGCTTTTAAGAAATGTTTTAGCAATATGCGGTACTCCATTTTATGTTTAGCATTTTAAATGTTTAGCATTTATATTATTATCGTACACACGAAAGTGGAGTGGGTGTTGTATTCCTCTTAGGGTGTCCGTATATAGGTTTTCCTGTATCATGTCCTTATATAGGCACAATTCGCCCTGCCCTTATATAGGCATAAAATCCCAGTCCTTATTTAGGCATTAAACCGTGCACTCCAAATACAGGCATGGTCTCCGACATCCGTCCACCCTAACGTCACAACGAGTTCTTGAAGAACAGACCCTTAGGCTTCGGGAGTTTCCCTAGCACAGGACTATTGATTTCTTCAAGGACTCATCTATTATGCATGAACCGTTATACCTTAGGGGTTCATTCATGACGTCTTCCGCTGTCCGATTCACGTCAATGCTAACATTATGAGGTACCTCTCAGGTATAAATATACCTTCCCTAGCCCTTG
Organism: Calotriton arnoldi; assembly: GCA_963921515.1. Lineage (NCBI taxonomy): Eukaryota > Metazoa > Chordata > Amphibia > Caudata > Salamandridae > Calotriton > Calotriton arnoldi. The sequence goes on from CAWUFW010011019.1 coordinate 83,825, forward strand.
TAAACCAGAGGAGACCTCGACTTCAGAGGAGCCCGTTTCCCGGCCTGACGCACTGAGAAGACGCTGTCATCCCTGCATGCAGAGAGTCCAGCTTCCAGTGATCTGACTTCCCTTGTGGGGTGTTGGAGTTCGTGTCTGGCAAGAGATTCCCACCTCTCTCATTCTTAAGGTATGGAGCTGACTAGAACCTAGAGGGACTCTTGGCATACTAGACTCTTGGCATACTAGACATACTGAACGTAACATACTCTTAGTATTTCATAGTAAGGAATACTTCACCTACTTCATACCTCTCCCTACACCTAGGTTAGGTTAGGTACACTGGGGTAGAACTAGCTTAGAGACGCATCGTATGAGTACTCGCATTTTTAGCTCATGTTATTTATGTATGTGAATATACGCTAAAAGATAATGCTAACGCAGTACTATTTATTTCTACTGCTTACTCTGTACATTATTTATCTTGCATACTGTCTTCTGATCGTAACAGCACATATAACTTACACAAGAAACAAGACTGTTCAATAAATCCTTTTATTGAAACGCCCGTCTATTCTTTCTGTGTAACTTTGAGGAAAACTAAGCATGCACGATTGAGCTGAGTGAAACGGTTATCTATTGTTTCCACGACTCTGGGACACGTTCTGATTCTAAAGGGAAACAAAGTTGTCATGTTTTGCGGCTGCCAGAAACTACTCCCTTCTTGTTATCCAAGGAGTTTCTAGTGGCCTCTGAGCTAGCTGGCACAAGTAATTAAGTTGAATATACTCAATAGGGACATACCGACCTTAGTCCTATGTCAAACCTATAGGGTATATTATTCCAATGCGCAGAGCCTATTAGGGAAATAGGAGCTACACTACAAGGGGTGAGTCCATATTGCCAGCTCCACCTCTGTGAGCCAGACATTGTGGTTGAGATAGTTGCTGGTAGACCTGTGCTCTTACGTGTCTTCAGCAATGTGAGTATGGTGTCGAACTTCTTGCCATGTGTATCAATGTGATCCATCAAAACAGGCTGTGCCCACACAGTTGAGTGTGAGTAGGTATGCGAAGAGATGTTCTGTTGTCACATGTGATGGGGGACACTACTTTAGGCCTGCTACCGAATTAGACATTTTTACACACAGCCCCATTTAATACATGGACGTGCGGCTACGTTGGGGGGTTGCGAGATTGTTGTTCTTGAGCAATGAGGCCACAACTAGTTCACACCTTCACAGTCATCTAATTGGCCATGTGGGTCAGGGTCAAACATGCGCATTGATGTCATTTCCCAGGGTGTACCTTTTTGTGCAATCAATGTCCCTACATTCATCCATACTTATATACTTGATTGAACATAGACATGGCACATCTGTGTGATTTGGAATGTTTTATTCACATTCTGTGGAGTGTCAGAGCTGGAGCAGTACATGGCCATGCAAAGCCCACATTACATGGTTGCCCAGCGGAGGGCCAACCAGAGTCCTTTGTGGAATGACAATTTAATCGGAAGAGGAAGAGTTCAGTCCGCAGCCTGATTGCTGTGTCATTGGTAACCAGAGCAGATATGGCAGTCCATGTCGGGGTCCAGGTGAATGTCGCAGAGTGTTTCGGGGGACAGTGGAAGGTGTTGTTCCCGGGCATGATGCAGAGGGCTGAACCAAGCATGAACAGGCCATATGGCGGGGATGAATGCTACAACCTCCTCTCTCACACAGAGTCATTGCCATCCACATCTTAGTCCTCTGATATGTCTTCTGTGTCAGGTGTGTCAGGTGTGTGTGGTGGTGTTATGGCTGCATCACTGTGTGCCACTGACACATCAGGTGGCGGAGGTGGTATGGCTGCATCACTGTGTGCCACTGACACATCAGGTGGTGGAGGTGGTATGGCTGCATCACTGTGTGCCACTGACACATCAGGTGGCAGAGGTGGTATGGCTGCATCACTGTGTGCCACTGACACATCAGGGGGCAGAGATGTGTGTGTCGAAGTTCCTGCAGCAGTCATCTGGGGCAGGCTCTGTGGCAGCAATGGCAAGATGAGGTTCTGCAGGGCATGGAAGATCCCAGCTACATCTCGCTGGTGTACAGCCGTGGCAGCCATCCTTCCAGCCTGCATCCGCTCCATGTTCTCCATTGTCCTCCGCATCTGTGCCAACTCTGTGCTGTCATCGCTGGAGCCTGTCTGACTAGACAGTTCTTGTATCCGAGTAATGGCTCCAGCAAGGTCAGCCAAGGATTGTTGTAGAGCATGGAACGGACTGTGGGTGTCCGTTAGGGACTGTAAGTGGTCCCTGATGGGACTCATACACCCACGTATGGCATCAAGTTTGGCTGCCATGAGGTCGAAGCCCACCCGCACCTGTTCAGCCAGCCCCCTCTGGCAGTCTGACACACGGCATTGGAATGCCATGTGTCTTTCCGTGAGGTGCTGGGAGCCTGCCGTGGGGGTGGGTGCTTCCTGCTGTGTGGGCTGTGCAGGGGGTGGGGTCACCTCAATGCAGCTGGGCTGCCCTGCTCCTGGTGGTGGGGTGCGGAGGCTGTCCACGAGCCGTTGGAGGGTGTCGGAGCTGATGGCCAGGGGGTCCTCCTCATCATCACTGACGAGATGTCTGGTCTACTCTGCAGGAGGTGTTGATTGTCCCTCTGCAATGTAAAGGGGAGTTGCAGGTTAAGAGTGTGTTCCATGTATGTTGACGCATTGTACATGTTTACATACAGACTGCATGACAATGTACATTGTGACTGTTTTGGATGAGTTGGCTATTTGATGGGAGACAGTGGACATTTCGACTACATGACGGATGTGAGGTTTCCTGTTATGCCAGATGTGATTGGCCAGTTTCTACGCACAAGCGGCACCAGTTGTGTCCTCTGTTCTGTAGTGAAAGTGTTGCACTTTGTACCACATTGTCGTCAATGTTGATGTGCTGTGATTGCTATGTGTGTGTGCTGCATTGTGGAGAGTCGCCCCTGCAGCTCTGATTTAGCAGCCCCTTATCCCTTTGAGGCGGTGTGCCTTTGACTTGTGTGCTTTTAAGGTGCTGAGATGTTGGCGACTTGGGTCATTTGTGCTCTTGGACGGTTTTTGTACTCTTGTGCATTGTTTGTCTGTGGATGTGTTGTTGACGTCAGAGGTTGTATGTGCACGTGGATGTGTCAGAGTGTGACCTGCTCCTTTGAGGATGTGATCCACACTGGCCACCTCAGTGTCGTGTCGTGCACCATGTCATGTATTTTGACTGCAGCCATGCTATTGGTCATGCAGTGTCACTTGCATTGTCAGTGTGGCTCACAGAGCCGCTGCTTTGCTGGATTCAGCACATGTGCATGGGTAGGTTGTGAGATTGGTGATAGGGAGGGGGGCCCCTTTGTGCACATAGTGGACGGGGGCCTACTTGGTGTTCTATGTGTGCTGCAGTGTGCCAAGGGTATCAGGGACATGTTCCACAATCATTGTGGGTGTGCAGTGTGCTACACATAATTGTGCATCTGTGCCATTGTGCCCATCTCCCCACGTCCCCCCAGTCCCTGGTCGTTACTCACCCTGTTGCTGTTGGGTCAGGTCATATCGAACTGTGTCCGGACCCCCAACTCCTTGCACCGTCTCCACACTGATGACTGTGGCCACCATTTCCTCCAGCTCATCCAGCTCCTCCTGTGGCGCAGGACTCCCACCTCCAGTCTCCGTTGCTGCCTTCCGGTTGGCAGTGAGTTTCTGCTTGGTTTGGCTGTTCACATCATGCCAGCGCCTCTTGACCTTCTCCATTGACCTCCTCAACACTCCGACTGCATTCACGTTGTTCACGATCAACTGCCATATTTCCGTTTGTGTTGCCAATGACACAGTGGAGGTGACGAACAGTTGTTGGTAGTGTTCTATCACCTCCGTGACGATGATCCGGTTTTCCTGCGGACTGAACCCCGTCTTCCTCTTCCTCTTCTCCTTGCCCTTCCCCGACCCCGAGGTTCCTTGCTGGTCGTCTGTGAGGCTTGTGGGGTTCGCGTTGTCCTCTGCACTCGGTCCGGGTGCATCCATGGTGCTACGCAGTTTATTGTTTTTTGTCTTTTTTATTTTTCTGTTTTTATAGTGCATTTTCCCGCATGACGCGTGGGAATTGCAGGCCTGTCGCTGGTTATCGCTGATTTTTGTATCGCGATTTGGGGCATCGCAACTTTTTTCAAGTTCGTGTTTCGCATTTTTTCGGCGTCGCGTTGATTTTAACGCGGTCATTTGGCGCGTTATCGTGAGACTATCGCATGGTGCCGCCGGGTTGAGAATACAACGTTAACACGGTGTTATTTTCCCGCGATGGACTGCGATGTGCAAAGTTGCGTTAAGCTAATTTTGCGATAATTATCACGCGTTCTTGAGAATATCCCCCACAGTTTTACTTCAGAAAATTCTAAGTTGCAGCAAACTTTGCTAAGCACCTCCCTCCAGCTATTCAGAGGCCGATAACGCAAAGACAACTCATCAAGGCGATTTGTTATATGGGGCCAAGTGTCACACTAAAATATAAGAAAATCAAGTTCATCTGTCATGAAATATGACATTATAAAATTTAGACTACGGAATATAAAGTCCACATGGAAATCACCATGCATTATTCAAAGAAAGTCTTGTAGCCTGACCTTTACCTGAAAGAAAGGGACGCTTGTGAAAGGGTCTGATGGTTTAAGTGTGTCATTTTCTTCACTCCATCACTTTTGGGATGCTCTAGGCAATGATTTGTTATTCCACTGAACGCAATGTCTCTCCAGGTCTAGACCTTGAGGGTTTACATGAGTAGTACTGAGGGAAAATGAGTTTAAAAATGCGTGACCTAATGCATCCATTTTAATTCTCCTTAATTAAACATAAATTTAGTTAGATACAGTGCTCCACTGAAGAGGAGAAGGAAGGAGTCTGGAAAGAGCCTGCCTCAAAAGCACTGTTTCTAAAGTGAGGTGATGTAATTCATGGAAGCCTGCAATAACCGTGTTAATACGGTTTCTGATTTTTCTTTATCACGGTCTAGTTGTGACACCTCTACTCATATGTAATAATAAGACTGCGACAGAGCTACTGTACTGCGAAAATGTATTACAGTTGTAATATCGCAATTCCTGCTGCCAGAACAGCAGACACTGTGGCTGGCGGGTCACTAAGCAAAATTACGCCAGAGGCTTACCTTTTAGTTCCCTTCGTCTGTAATGTTTTTCTTTTGCAATTCGCAGTCATTAGTTAATGGGGGGCATTTATGGAAGTATATTTATTTATTGTATTACATGACAGCAGGAGACAACCTGTTACAATACTTTTGAAAAGGAACTACATTTTATTAAGCCACTTAACATAAATGTTACACAACAAATTACCAACTTCATGTTGACAGGTATTTGTCAAAGTGCATATTTCACAGGCCAGCAACCAGACAATATCTTTCATAAGGAAAAGCAAGAAACTAACAATTTAAAGATAATTAGATCGGAATATGATTTGTGTGGTCACTATTATGAACAATATATCAGCCCTGCCATACATAAATATATTGTAGGTCGGCTTATAGTTTTAAGACCTTATACATGAACTGAGCTCTCATTCTTGTTCCATTAAACGGTCACGAAAATCCTCAATGACTTGCAAAATCCTTGTAACATCTGGGAAGGGGTACTCTGTCTCATATATATCGCATGAACCATGCACTTTCTGTCTAACAATATCTCTGCTTTTCTCATTCCAATCTGGTGTTGACTTCACTACTCACATGTAATATAAATAATACATTTATATTGTAATATAAATATTTAATGAAAAAGTTCTTTATAGCCCCAGGCAAAGATCTCCATCTTGGTGCAACGTTGACACGGGTTGGGTATTATTTCATTTAGCTAGGCAGATTAGAGAAATATGTTCTACAGAGCGCTATTCTCAGTATTTTCATATCATCCCAGATGGATGAGTTCTAAAATATATATTTAAAACTGCTGGTGCATGGCATCACTGCCCCAAGTGCATTTCTTTCCATAACAGGGGTCCTTGCTGGATCTCTTTAATCATATAAAAGGGTATAGGCACCTTAATTATTTGTACCACCCAGTTGACAGAGTCTGGCAGGACGAAATCTTCTCAGTAGGCCCACATGCTAGAGAAACCTCTGAGGGTTCAGGCAGTGACTCCTTGTAGAAACTAAGGGCCTTATTTAGAGTTTGGTGGACATGGCACTCCGCTGCAAACTTGGTGGAGTACTCTGTCTGCCAAACTCTCGGTCCGTCTGCTCTGGGTCAGGTGAACTGTTAGTTTTTGATGACAGAACCTTCTTTGTCTCCACCGGTGGAAACTTTAGACTAACAACCCTACAGACATTGGGCTATCAATCTAAGTGCCTCTTCAGGGGGATGATTTGATATACCTTTTTACTGTTCAAGTCCACCAGAAAAAGCCTGGTGGTTCTGAAATGGAAAAAAATACATATGACCCTCACACATTGTTTGAAAGCAACCTTGGGAGTTTGTTTTTCAAAAACAAAATACTTTGGTGGGTGGCCGCAGTAAACATGGCAGCTACAGTCCCTTCAAAGGAGCGGCCATGGCGGTGGCCCCCTGAAGTCACTGAGATCTCAGCCAGTCAAGCAGAGAACTCTAAATATGGTGGGTGGTCATCCACTAAGGTAATGGACGTTATGACCTCTGCCAATCTGGCAGGACTGTGGGACAACAGTGAAATCCAAAATAAGCCCCAAACATCTATTTAGTCGTGTTTTGCAGGTGGTGCTTTACACATACAAGGAGACCGATGCAGTATGCATTTTTTTTTAGTAAACCAGATTTTATTGATTTTTACAACACATTGCAAAGATTACAGCGATGGTAGCTATGTGCATCTGCAAGTCAAGCAATAAAAACAATATCACAGTGCGAGTCATTTCAGTCCGTAATGGCTCCACCAACTTACCCATATTTTCCTGTATTTGTGTGGGCATCCCTGAGCTTTGTAGATGGGTTCCTCCTTCTTCGCACACATTTCCATTGCCCTGCACCAAGCATTGATCTGGGGAGGTGCCACCGAGATCCATACTCGAGCAACTTCACTTTTGGCAGTCAGGGTGCCCAGCCCCACCAGGTATCTGTTTCCTCTGGTCACACCTAGGACTTGCATCAGGCCAAGCAAAGCAATTTGTGGTGTGGGGTCGATAGTGCACTCCAACACTTGTGAGAGGGTTTGAAACACTGCCACCCAGTAGGGCATAAGCAGGACCTAGACCATGTCACATGGAAAAAAACTTCTTACTCCTCGTCGCACCTCGGGCATGCAGGTGAGGGCCAATTAAGTGCCCTCCAGAGCTGCCTCGGCATCAAGTAAGTGATGTGATCCTCTAGAGGGGTTTGTGCTCCTTTCTGGTTAGGTCAAATAAGGGATTGAACATGTTTGATCTGATTTCAGAGTAGAGGTGAAATGGGGGGGAGGTGTCTGCAAAGCCGGGTTTAGACCAGGTTATGTGGTGCTTCCCTGCCTCTATTCTTTCTTGAGGGTTTCATCTATTTTGCATTGTTAGTCCAGGGGTGGGACCATTCAACCATTGGACCTGAGGCCACATGGACCCTGAAATGATGGAGGACCAAACCACATGTGGTTAACTTTTTCAAATATAAACATGGCTTCTTTATGTATCAGAGTAATATGGTTACCCTGGGAAGCCATTTGGGGAAAAAAAACAATGGATAAATGGGTAAGACGTAAAAGGTGTGTAGAAGACGAGTACAGGACACAGGGGCTCTGGGTAGACAGGCCTAGCCCCAAAATGTAACACTTTTGTTTGATGACTCTTGAAGTCATGCAGCACTTTATCTTTACTGACTGCTGGCTCAATGAGTACACTCCTTTTCTGTTCTCCAGGGCAGTCCAAATGCGAGTTGCAGATGAAGAATAATGGCTCTAGGACCATGTCACTCACCGCTTTCTACTTCATGACAAGTGCTAGGTTAGAAGGGATTCCCCCACACAAATGCTTTCAGATACACCAGGACAGATAAAAAAGACCAGCAGACTTAAAGTTACAGACTGGTCTGGGCTCTGTACTGGACCTTCTTTGACCACCATTACTTTATAGTTGTAATGATTAATTTCTTGTATATATCACGTTTCTCAAAAATGCTCTTATTATGACTAGGGGTATCAGGTTTTTACCATAATTCATGGGGGGGGGCAACCTAGCCATATCAAATGTGAATCTACTGGCTTTCCCTGATTACCAGAACATTAGGTGCTCAAGGCTCAACAGAAAGTTGGTCTCACCTATATTCTGTGGGAGTTTGGCCAACAGGTCAAGACCATGCTCCTAAGAGGTGGTTGGTTTGAAGATTGAAGTTTGAAACAGTACAACCAAGTTATCACAGTTACTATAAAGAGGGAATGCCAAGCCAGAGTTGTTATTTCATATAAAAGAATAACCCATGAATAATACCTTAAAATACAAATGAATGTGTGGTAAAAAAATTGATAAAAAATTAAGTAAATTATGTGTTATACACATGGCAATTGAACGCCAAACAAATACTAATTACCAACAACAACAGCCAGAAATAGTTTAAAGCCCAAAGGTCTCACAAAGAAATGCAATTGCAACTCTGAGCATCCGTGTAACACACAATATATATTGTTTCTGAACATTAACTGATCAGGAATGCTGCACTGTTAATGAAAAAGAACATTGGGGATCACAATCTTTTTGCAAAAACATGGTAACTCTTAAAACACTGATTATGGTCAATAACCGAACGAAGCCCCAAGAATTGCAATTCAATCCAAATCTGATCTGACCCATATTGTTAATCCTCCTGAGAGTCTCCCAAAAGGACCACAAATGTCGAGGATGAAATAATTTAGATACCCAGATTTAAAAACACGATCCATGCACCATGTTTCCTGGAGTAGGCAAATATCCTATAGCTCTATGAAGTTGTTCCAGTCAGGCAGTACAATTTTTGCTTTAAGACTTTCAACATTTCAGGAGATTATGGAGACCCTTTTTTAGCCCTGTTAGAAATAGGTGGCATATAGTGGACTGCCAGGGTTGATGGTTTCAAGTCTAGAGCAATCTCTGTAGAGGGTTTGAGGAGTTATGGATCCATCTACTATGGAGCCATTCGGTTATCTATTTGACTCAGCCAAGGGAGTATCAATGGTAAAACCCCATGGAATATTCAGGAGGACATTTGAAATGCCCCGATCTCGTTTGTTCAGGTGCAGGCTATTCCCTGTGTGTGAGGTAATAGGAGATGTTTGTCAGTCTACCATTCAAGTGGGTGATTCGCCATGGGGGTGGTTTGGAAGATTATCCCGGTCAGCGCAGCAGTTATGGTCAGGCCGCCAAAATTTAAACCTGATATCTGTTTCAAACAATGAACAGGTATGCATATCAAACACCACTCAGTTATCAACTAACTCACTATTTACAAGGATTAACTCAATACTATCAAAGTTGGTGCCAGCTTGCGTGTCTCTTGTAGCGGCAACCTCTCACCTATTGAATCCAATGAATGAACTTGTTAATTAGGGCCTCCTCCCCTCCGTGGATCCTCAGTTGGCTGCTTTTCGGGACATTTGTTAGAAATATAGGGAAGCCTGAGCTGCTACTCAAACTTGACGCAGATCCAGATGTGGGCTTGGAGCTGAACTCCTCGGCAAAGAGTGGAGCATAGTGCCTAGAACATGCATTTTACACTGGCCAGGACTTGTTGTCAATTCTCCCAGCCCCACTCCCTCCAGATACCTCCATGGGTTTTAATTTGTGTGAGGGCTCTTTAGGTGGTGCCAAAGTTCGGGGCTTGTGTAGTCTTATTTCCTTGTTCAGAAGCTGTTTGGCCTGGTCGTGTGTGGTAAGAGAACCTTTATCTAAAAGATTGGCTTTACTCGTATTGGGTTGGTACAACAGAGTAAAAAGGTGTACCACCATTGCCTTAAGGTCCCCCACCTCGTTTCTAAGGATTTTTATTTCCTGAAGAAGGTTAGCCATATTGTCCGAGGAATTAAGCACAGGAGTTCTTACTGAATCAAAGTCTTCATTGATCTTGGGTGATCGGAGGGTCTATTTCGGCTCAACCAAAGGAAGGAAGCGGTTGCTACAAGGAATGGAAAAGGAGTGGGGGAATGTGTTTGGCGTGAACAACTCATAGACTAGATCGACAGCGGGAGAGTCAGGGGCTAAGGTTAATTCGCTGCTACATCTTTTGTTTGGCTGGCCTCTAAAGAAGCGCAAAATTAAAGGGGCGTCTTTCTTGCCTTTAGATATTGCTTTAGCTGTCGTTTGTGAAACCTGAGTGCATTTTTTTCTTAAGTATTGCTCCCAAGTTTGTGGGGTCTTTCTTGGCAGGGTATTCCATTTTTTGGGTCAGACCCTGATTCTACCTGTGTGGGTGTGTCGATGCTAATAAGAGACCCAACCTCCTCGATTAGGAGGTTGATCTTTTTAAGTGTGCAATTTGCTGACTTACCAGAGATATTCAAGTGTTTTGCCCTGCCCTGGATTGAGTCCGGTACCCTACGTTTTCCCCATGCCTGTATCACTAGTTGGTAGAAGCCCACTTGCAAATGCGCACTACTACCAATCGCCAGTTACCCAGAGCCACGGCACAAGAACTCAGTATCTAATTAGGGTCGTAGCAGAGAGGGGTTGGTCAGGGTGTAATCAGAATGTTGGCAGCTAGCAATACATTAACAAGCCGCCTATGTGCTGAACTGAAGTGTTGCTATAATCAGCAACACTACTAAGATGAAGCCCCAAACAACACCAATATTAAACCAAAATGCTTATGGAACGTTACACCAGTACCTCAGAGCCCAAGTCCAGATCTATGAGCCAAGAGAGTGGGCCCAGCTCAGCCTCCTCCGGTCTCTGTCAGGAGTGGACGGGCCCGCCCTTGGCCCGGGCTTTTCCTGGGTGCAGCCTGTGTGCGTCCCATGCAGCGGAGCTGCGAGGCACTTAAATAGACTTGATTAGGAGTACAGGTCAACAGGTGATTGTCCCAGTGTGGGTTATGGGACGTGTAGTCCCCTGCGGCTGCCATCCGCAGCGGCTCCCCCCGTGCCAAGAGGAACTTCAGAATGGCAGGAAAAGCATTCTATACAATGTGCAGCAAGATGGAAATGGCAGGAATCACCCCAGTAGCACTGTACTGTCAAGCAAGAGTGTCAGCGTGCCCCCCATACAGCGGAACTGCGAGGCACTTAAGTATCCTTATCCCAGAGGGGGTTGTGGACATATAGTCCCTAGTGTCTGGGACTGCGATCCACAGCGGCTCCCCCGTGCCAAGAGGAATTTCAGAATAGCAGGAAAAGCATTCTCCACGATATCTAGCAAGATGGAAATGGCAGGAATCTCCCTAGTAGCGCTGTACCGCCAAGCAAGAGTGTCAATACATCCCCCATATATTGGAGCTGCGAGGCACTTAAGTAGCCTTGATTAGAAGTGCAGGTGAACAGGTGATTATCACTGAGGAGGTTATGAGACGTGCAGTCCCCAGTGACTGCAACCGCGATCCGCAGAGGCTCCCCCGTGCCAATAGAAACTTCAGAGTGGCACCAAAAGCGTTCTCCACAATGTCCAGCAAAATGGAATTGGCAGGAATCTCCCCAGTAGCGCCGTACTGCCAAGAAAGAGTGTCAGCTGGTTTAAGTTTAAAAATGTGCGAAGCATTTAGAAGTACTAAAAGAGCACAAATGTTAAAAATGCAGCACAATAAAAATCCTACTCTAATTTATAAAAATACTGAATATTTTAATGAACAAAATGACAACAAAAATTAAATAAGGGGAACTGTAGATATGATTTTTAAAGCTTTAAATAAAAGTAGCACCATACCCTGGGCAACTGGTTGCCAGGGCAAGGGTAAGGTTTGAGGCTGACCATGATGGAGTGCAGGTCAGATATGAGACCCAGGTAGTTTCTGGTCAAAGAGTTACATTCAGAAACTTTTCTGGAGAAAAGGTGGTCATCGACAAGTCAAGTTGTCGGTGGGGCAAGCTGCAAGCTCTATCCAAGTTGTGGTGTGGCAATGGCAGGCTTGCTGTAGAGCAGGGTCCCATTGTTCTCATTGATGAAGGCGGGAAAGCTCTGAGTGGGAGAAGTCCACCATTCGTGCCCAGGAAGGTCTCAATGTTGAACAGCTTTGGCTTGATGTCGCTCTCGGTGAAGTCATCTACATTCAGTTTTTAAAAAAATTCTGGAAGTCAAATCTTTTTCAGCAGGGCAGTCTAGCATGTTGGATCCGACTGGCAATTTGATGATGATGGATTTGGCTCAGCAGCAGTCCCAGTCTCCAGCCAGTTCTACAGACAAAAAAGTTGGCTAAAAGTTTCTAAGTCCCAGCATTTGCAGTTTGATTAGGAGGAGTACACTCTAACACCAATCGAGGGTTCCAGAACCTCAAGAACAGCAGTTAAGGGTCAGGGCCCACTCTAGCAGAAGCCGCTAGCAGGGTCCAGTGCAGGTCCAGTTGAAACTGGTAAGTTGGGCAATTTAGGAAAGTGGGCTTCTTGCAGCTTTTGTGTCCCTTTTGCTTAACAGGAGGACAGCCAACTGAGTCTTGGAGTTCACATCTTGGGCCTGAGTACAAGTGGGCGCAGGTCCAGTCCTTTTGGCTCTCCTCACAGGTCACAACAGCAGGTGCAGTCCTTCTTCTGTCTTCCACAGGTTCAGCAGCATTCTGAGGGGGGACTAGGGTGTCACGTCTATGCTCAATACCAGCCTGTAGGTAGTTGGAACGCCTGGTCTCTCCTGACCAAAGAAGTAAAAGTTCCCAGGGGAGACTCTACCCACTTTTGCAGCCCTTTCTGTGTAGTTTACTGTAAACTATACCACAGTGCCTTTCTATACCTAAAACAAAGATGGCAAAACCTTTCATCTCTTGTGCAGAGCTCCTGTGCTCACCCTAGAGGTCTTGCCAAGGAAATGAGCAATCCTTCCCCTGTGGTTGCTCAAAACCAGTTCTGGGAGCAGCTCTTCTCCCACTGAGAGTGGTGCATGGCTGGCCAGCAGGACAATAGAGGGGGAAGGCCTCGTGTGAGCTACATTTGCCAGTGGGGTCATTTGGAGTTGGCCATCCTGTCAGGGGAAGGTCAACCCCTCTCCTTTTGTCTAAGCTCTGGGAATCACTTCACACCTAATCAAGGAGCCATTCAGCTCCTGGGTGACAGTGAACACTGGCAGAAAGGCACATTTGGCTCGGGGAGAAAATGACAACTTTTTAAAAGTGTGATTTTCAAAATAGTAATGTAAAATCCAACAAGACCATTAAGTTGGATTTTAAATTTTCTAGCTACTCCCTAGCTGAAGTGAAGAATTACACGGTGTTAAAACGTAACCCAGTGCTCTCCTATCAGAGACAGCCCTGCCACAGTGAAAAACAACTTTGGAGGTTTTTCACTGCCAGGGCATGTAAAACATAAAATACACATGTTGTAACTTTTAAATACCATGCACCCTGTCCTCTGTGTATGTATTGCCTACCATACAGGTGACTTACAAGTATTAAAAAGAAAGGTTTAGACCTGGCAAAAGGGTTATTTTCACAGGTTGAATTGGCATTTTTAAAACTTCACACCCAGTCTTTAGGAACTGGCCTGGAGACATGCTTTGCATTGTCAGATTAGTGGTGGCACAATATGGTTGTAGTCCACTAGTGACATTTCACTTACAGGCCCAGGTTATACTTTGTACCATATACTAGAGATGTATAGGTAAGTTAAATATGCCAACAAGGAGTGTAGCCAAATCCAGCATGTTTAAGGAGTCAGAGCACATGCACTGGTGCCTGGTTAGCAGAGCTCCAATGCACAGAGTAAAACAAACAGCAGCATCAGTCCAAAAAATAGGGGTGATTATGCCAAAAGGAGGCATTTTCCTACAATAGCCATACATGTATTATGAATGAGAAATACAATCTAGCAGTATGGTTGATGCTAAAATAGTTGGACAGCACTAACTGTCCTTTATAACTGTATGGAAGTGAAGTGTGGGGCCTAATAGCAACAAAACAGTATACCGAATGAGACAACTCTCTAAAAGAAAGTCTAAACCTGCAGTTCTGCATGCACAGAAACTGTCTGTCTGAATCATGGGTTCAGAACAGAATGGAGGGTCGACTTCCTGTGTTACCCATGACCCAAGCATGCATCTTTATCTGTTATGCTTACCCCAGGAAAGTTGACCAAATGCTTTCCAATACCAGGTGCTAAATGTTCGAGTAGACAAACCCTCCAAAGTATCACTGGAAGGGTATCTGATATTCATACATTTTACTCTGGAGCAGCAACTACAGAATCCTGAGACTGAATACACAAGAAGGAACGGGCTACCATGGTGCTTCGAACTGGCTCAAAAGACACACTACGAGCCCGATTCACAAAGGCAAACTTAGACCAAAAGTCTACGTTTAGATCTGAAGTCTAAGATTAGACGTAAAGTCTAACTTTACTGGTCTAAGTTTGGACCAAAAGTCTAACTTAGGCCAAAAGTCTAACTTTATTAATAGTAATGGTAAGTAATGGTTGGGCTCTATGCCCGTTCTAAGCTTTTTTTTTGGTTTTTTACAAGAGCTTTCGCAAGCACAGCGCAAGTGCTGTGCATTTGAAACCTAAAAAACACACATCTTCCTAGGACACAGAAAAGAAAGTGCAGAATGAGCAACTAAATATGACCATGCCTGCCACCAAAAAGATATTGTGCATAAAACCTGGACTTAAAAAATATAATGGACTGTGTAAGGTTGAGAATTTGAATGAGTAATATGTATCAATTTTATATTTAATTTGAAAGCATTTGCCAAACTTGCCATGCCAATAAAGTACATTGCATTGAATGGTAGATCCCAGGACTGAATACAGTATCCAGCCTCCCCTTTTTCTCGCGATATACCATATGACAGTGAAACTGTTTTTTTTTGTAATTTAGCGTTAATGATGGTCAACCCCTGTTAGAAATGGGGGTCTCTAGTTGGCAATGGTTTGCACCTTTGTCCAAGTAGGGACCCTTGCTTCTGGTCAGGTTAAGGGAG
The DNA here is from genome assembly GCA_963921515.1 of Calotriton arnoldi. Lineage (NCBI taxonomy): Eukaryota > Metazoa > Chordata > Amphibia > Caudata > Salamandridae > Calotriton > Calotriton arnoldi. Next base: position 98,847 of record CAWUFW010011019.1, read on the forward strand.
TTATGCCCTTAGACAACCCCTGCTCACCCCCGTGGTAGCTTGGCACGATCAGACAGGCTTATCTCAGAGGTAGTGTGTAAAACATTTGTGACCACATACAGTAATTCAGTGAAAACACTACAAATGGACACCACACCAGTTTAGAAAAATAGGTAATCTTTATCTAAACCGAACAAGACGAAAACGACAAAAATCCAACATACAATAATCAAAATATTCACTTTGCAAGAATAACCTTAGAAATGCAGTTCCTTAAAGTCGGTAGCTACATTCGTTGCTACCGCGATGCTGAAAACAACAAAATTCAACAGTTTTATTCGACCTGGCTCGGTGCGGACCGGCATCGGTGCCAGAAGCCTTGTAAACAGTACCTTTGGTTCTGGCCGACCGCGTTGGTGCGGGCCGGTTGTGGCAACCATCACAGTTGTGGTGTGAAGTGGAGAGGTGCGGTCCCAGAGGTGGTACCCAGAGGAAGGTTAAGTCTTTGCTGTTCCTGAGACTTCTTGAACAGGGTGACAAGCTCTACCTCAAGCCCTTGGAGAAACTCAAACAAAGAAGTTGCAGAAAGTTCAGTCCAGTCCTTTCTCTGCCCAAGACAAAAGCAGCTACTGCAGTCCAGCACAGCAAAGCACACAGAAACGTGGTAGTCTCTCCTCACAGTTTCCCCAGCTCTTCTTCTTGTCAGGTTCCTTGATCCAAGCGAGTCCTGGGGTCTAGGCCCCAATATTTATACCACATTTCCTCTTGTTCTCTTGTGGCAGAGAGTGTCTGTGCTCAGTCCAAAACAGTTCTGTCCTCTCTGGCCCAGCTTCCTGGCAGGAGGTGGAGACAGCATTGTCCAAGGCAGACCAGGCTTATTCAGGTGCAAGAAAATCGCCTCCCACTACTCTAAATGAAGCACAGGTCTACTCAGCCCAACCCTGACTCATCCAGGAAAGGCAGGACACACATTAACCCCCCCAGTGGCTGTCTGAAGAGAATGCACATCCCCAGTCCCTGTCACTCCAAAGCCAGACAGTCAATCCACAAACCAGCAGAGGCACATGGGATGGCTAAGCAAGAAAATACCCCCTTTCTAAAAGTAGTATTTTCAAACACAATATAAAAATCATCTTTACTAAAAGATGCATTTTTATATTCTGAGTTCAGGCATACTACACTCCATCTTTCTATCATGTCCCAACGGGAGTTATACTTATAAGATGTTAGAAATATACTCCCATTCTATCCTAAGGGACAGATAGCCTTTCCATAGTGAAAAACGAAATACGCGGCATTTCACTATCAGGACATGCCACACACACCAGTACATGTCCTACCTTTCACATACACTGCACCCTGCCCACAGGGGTGCCTTGGGCCTACCTTAGGGGTGACTCACATATAATAAAAAGGGAGGTTAGGGCCTGGCAAGTGTATGCACTTGCCAAGTCAACATGGCAGTATAGACTGCGTGCAGACACTGCAGTGGCAGGTTTGGGACACCTTTGAAAGGCTGCTTGTGTGGGTGGCACAATCAGTGCTGCAGGGCCACTAGCAGCATTTGACTAACAGGCCCTGGTCACACACAGTGCACTGCACTATGGACTTAGTAGTAAGTCAAATGAGCCAATCATGGAAACACCAATCCATAAACACGATTTGCATGGAGAGCATATGCACTTTAGCACTGAATAGCAGTGGTAAAGTGCCCAAAGTCCTAAAACCAACAAAAACAGGGTCAAACATCAGAGGCCTCGAAGCAAAAAGTCTAGGGATAAACCCGTTGAAAAAGACAGGTCTAACAACCCCCTTAATATGGCCATGAGCCTTAGCCATCGTTACCCCTGTGTGGCAGAAAGTAAGACAGGCTGAGAAGCACTGACAATACCCACCTCTATGAAAAGCTATTACTTGCTCAGGTTAAAGAGGAACGGATTGCTTCTGCAAATAGAGTAGCTGTTCGCTGAGTTTTCAAAGTACAACAAACTCAGTGACAATAACGCCCTGTAAGCCAAACATTATTTTTCAGTCTTCAATTTCCATGTGCGAGTTGAAATAAAGACAGAAATTGCACAATCACAGGGCATGTGACCAGATAACGCTTGTCCATGACTTTGCACTATGTATTTTCACCCTCATCTTTTATTTATGAAAGGATGCACATAAAAATATGCTCACACAAGGCCTTGTCAAACTATGCAAAGACTAATACAGAACAAGGTGTTAAGCAGGGAAGGGGTAAATTCTGGCCCTTGCAGAACCTCATGCATCGAATCTCAGGAACTTCCTGAAAAATGACTGTGCTATTTTTGTGTCAGCCCTTGTATTTAGGAGTAGAATAAAAATCATACATTTTACGGGACGGGTCAGTTACAACTCATCACCCTGAAATACACCCCAGGCAGCCACAGAACTGGACATTCAGTCATCTGCTACATTACTGGCTGCTACCCTTACAAACTAGGTATTGGGAGTCAGCGCATAATGGAGTATAAGGTGTGCTCTCAGTTCTCTGTTAGGAATTGGCTGCTCGTCTATGCAGCACTTGCACTCTCTGCCCACTCATCACACAACACCCAGGTGCTGCTGCTTGTGAGTACATGGCCTTCCTGTTTTGGGGGGTTAGTTTTAATCTGTAATGCACTAATTGAGAATTGCGAATGTGCCTCTACCACTCCTAGAGTTTACCCTGATGTATCTGTTGAACTATTTCTCCCATCAAAGTCTGAATAACTAAATTAATTTACTTATCGGGCAAACTGTCAGACCCTTTCCACAGTAGACATCCTGTGAACCTCAAAACATCTTTCACCTAAGGATGTTCGTCTGCCGCTTGATAATTTTACATTTAAATGTTGTGGTCGTAAGGATCGTCTTATACTTGCCAAAGATTTTTTTAAATGAACGCAAGTAACAGGAAAGAAATTTCACTTAAAAGATGTATATAGCAGAAAAACTCCCCAAAACAAAGCACCTTTAGTGGGAGACGTCTTTTTAAAATGTTGTTTGTATGTTTTGTGCCAGGCTTCTCCCACAGCGGATCTGGCATGCTCCACAAACTAAACGAGGTGCAAAGTTCCACAATATCGAAAAACATCAAGGGAAAAGTTAAACATTTTGCCCACGCCTAGGGAAAAAGAGTTTGATGAACGTCAGTTCCTCAAAATCCCTGTGATATAAGTTCTTTCAACTTTGGTTCACACAGGTCTACCTGTGACGTGACAGCTTGCACACACCTCCGATTTGGAAGGGCATCAAAGGAAGTATCAGATTTTTCAGGTTCCTCACTGTTATTTGATCATAGGCGTATCAAATAATGCTGCCAAATATATGATAATTTTTGTCAGTGCCAAGTATGGGTGGAGATTTTATGCGGGAGAGGCATCCACCAACAGGGAACCGGTATCATTTCCAGGCCTGGTCTGCAAACAGCTTTAGCTATTTAACCAGCCTCATGCATTCAAAAATATTCATAACTAAAATACATATATCCAAACTCAAAAGGGCTTTAGGACAGCCTTTTTCATCCATTGCTTAGTTAAATTGTCATTCACATTTTGCTTTTGCCCATCACACAAGATAGAAGGGGCCATGGATCATCCCACTTCAGACTTTGGCTCTCTGGCACTGTAAGAGGCAACGTTTGACTCTAATTACATTGCATATCCAGCTAAAGAGTATTACACTTCATTGCCAGGGCTAGTGGGTGAATCTCTGCTCAAATTTCTTATTTTTAAATTTGCTTTTTTTGGTTTAGCAAATTTCTATGATGCCCCTGCAGACCCCACAGACATTTTTTACTATTTTTACTTTCAAAACTTGAATTTTTAATGCATTAGCTTTATAAATAAATAAATAAATAAAGCATTGTAAGCTTTCCAAAACCAGACCTATTGGAATAGTCAATGCATGTTTAGGAAGTAATTGTACCAAAACACGCTAATTTATTTGAAACACCCCCCAAGTATTCATCAGTTGATCAGAACAGTTGTAACAAACACAGCTGCCCCTTGTCCCCAAAAGGTACACTAGGATATGAAAGGCACCCTAACCCTGCATCAAATCCAGATTGGTGGTGCGGGTAATGCTGCCGAAAGTCTAGTAATGGGAAACATCCTTTACACAGCAGTCAATACCATGATGTGCCTTTACACCGCAGTCACTACCCCAACTACGACATTACCACGCCTTCCTTTACCATGCAAGTTTTTGCAATGACTTGCTTTAGGGGACGCGCTGTTGAACTGGTGGTGGATTTTAAGTCCCACACCTTCCCTACTGATATACTGACTTGAGTTGGAACAGTAATTTATACTATTCCAGAGTCAAGTGCACCCCCTAAGGCAAGTCGTTGGGATACTGACTGCAGAGTAAAGGCGTCCATGGTAAATGCATGCATGGTGCCTTCATACATCCCAAGTAACATTTACATTTTCAGCACTATGAAGCCATTTTACCTTTTGGCTGCCATTTTGTGTGTAGCAAACAGATAATTTCCTTCTGCACAAAAACAATTAAGCTTTACTACATAAACTCTACATCTGACCCTCTATTGCTGTTTTGTAACACTTCCTAGATGCTAAAAATGAATTTTGTCTCTAGACGAATGTGATATGTAAGTAGACAGCTATCTGGTGCATATTGGGCACATGTGGTGTTTGTGTCAGCCGACCGCAGTGGTCATACCCATAGGAATCGAGTGCAGGAATCCACTGCTACCAAGATGTACTTGTAAGCCCCATCTGATGATAAAAGGCCGCAATGGTCCAAATAAACACAAGCCAGAGGCTTGTTTGAAATCAGTAGCGGTGTCTGTGGTGGACCCACCACAGTGGAATCCTTCATCTGCTGGCAGACTCCTCGAGAAATGCGTCCACAAGCAGCTCTGCAACCATATAGAGAAATTTCAACTACTTGAACTTTATCAATCCGGTTTCAGAGCAGGGCATAGTACTGAAACTGCTCTAACTCACATTGTGGATGACGCCCTGAAATCCCTAGATCAAAATGTCCCCTGTCTTCTGATCCTTCTGGACCTGTCTTCTGCATTCGATACCATCAAACATGAAAACTTGATTAATCTTCTGTACATAGGATGGGTCTCTCGGGCCGGTCCTAAAGTGGTTTGCCTCTTTCTTACATAACCGCACTCAAAGGATTAAACTCAACCAGTCCCTCGCATCCAGTACCCCGGTCAGGATTGGAGTTCCGCAAGGATCCGCACTCTCACCCACGCTCTTCAACCTTTATATGGAACCTCTCACTGTCATTCTGAACAATTCTCACATTCATTACCACATGTACGCGGACGACACGCAACTGTACCTGAAGATCTCCTCTCTGGAGGACATTAAAACCTTAAATGAGGCTCTCTCGCAAACTCAACAATGGTTAGCCCAGAACCATCTTTTGTTGAATACCCTCAAAACTGAATTCCTGCTGATTGCCCCACACAACCACTCTGCACCGACCCGCGAATGGCTAAAACAACTCACAGCCCTTAACTGCACCCCTCACGTGGTTGATTCCGCTAAATCATTGGGCATTACCTTGGACAAATACCTTAATATGCAAACTCACATCAGTACCACTATTGGGGGTGCCAACTTTCATCTTAACACACTTAAGAAAATCAAGCATTTCCTTCCGCCAGAAGACCTACAGCCTGCAGTACAATCCCTGGTGATATAACGACTTGAATATAGCCTGGTGACCCTTGCGGGGCTTACTAAAGCGAGCTTGGCCCCTCTCAGAGCCACGCTCAATGCATCGACCAGGCTCATCACAGGCTCCAAAAAACACGATCGCATCACACCTGACCTTTTGCAGCTCAACTGGTTGTCTATTGAAGCCAGGATCCGTTTCAAAATAGCTTGCCTCACGCATAAAGCCCTGCATTTCAACACTCCGGCCTATCCGGCGAACAAGCTTGTTCTTTCTCGCTCCGGTCGGAACTTAAGAAGTACGTCCACACTACTCTTGAAACCTCCTAAATTCAAAAAGAAAAGTACGTACAAACGTGCTTTCTCCGGCCTTGCGCCTAGAATCTGGAACGCTCTTCCTACGGAGATGAGAGCCAATCCTTCCACTGCCTATTTCAAGAAACAGGCCAAATGGCTTTTCCTGAGTGGACATTAACTGCATCATCCTGTACTCTTCCTCTAGTCCCCTTGTCGACAGATTTGACATTCATCCCAACGTATCTTTCGTTATTTATTTTTGTTTGGATGGTAAACTGTTATTTTACTCTAGGGCCCTTCCGGAACTATAATAGAAGAATACTTCTTGGGCTGATTACAGATTTGTCATTTACTCTACTATACTGTGACGAGCCACTTAATGATTGTTTTACTGAATGTTACAGGAAATATATTGCACTATATGAGAAACTGAACTAGCAGGGCCCTCTACCCGGTACCTGATCTTGATTGTTTACTCCTTGTTGTTTTACAATGTTGACCTCAACTGTTCTGAGTTCATGCATGCTTCTGCCTCTGTGTACAGTGCTCTGATACCCGCAAGGGTCATGTTCGCGCTTTATAAAACTTTTCAAATAAATAAATAAGATGTCGCATTTTTCGGACAAAGTCCTTGGTCTGTTTGTAAAGACTTGGCCACCACTAGCGTTGCTGCAATAATGAAATTGTAGCCGCCACCCCTGCATGTGCAGATGCCGGACCCTCGTGTGCAGCAAATATTAAATCCATCCTGCGATCAGTGTTTGGTATTATCTATCCCCCACTCCAGGAATGTGAACATATGGAATGTTTTGTGCATCTAACTTGAAGGAGTACTTGAGTGGAAAGCCTTTCGCAGGTTAGTGTTGTCATGTGCAGCGTTAACAGCCACCATGATGTCTCTGTTTGTCCTCATACTTGAACAAATAATTACAGCGACTGCAGCAGTGTGAACTGTTGCTTTCGTGGCTTCATCAGTCATGGAATTCCCTGCAACGTGTAAGCCAGCACATTGATGACTCAATGTGTGTATTATATGAGTCCGTGGCAAGCAATCTTTCAGCTTTGCCACCTAATCCTAAAGCATTTTGCGCTTAATTGTGCAAACCTTTGAGTCTCTGAATCCATTCTGGCTCCAGTAATGCAAATATTCATTATAAGACTGGACACAATAATACGAATCACACATGATAAGTGTGGGGAATACAGGAGCCGTATTCTCAAATGCCAGAACTAGAGCCTTTGGTTCTGCCAGCTGTGCAGTTACCAAGTGACTGCGTGTAGACTTTCTCAGGATGGAATTCTCCATCGTGCATGTGCCCTTTTACAATTGTGCACGCTGCTGAATATTGGTGTTTTGTCCGTAAGGCAGGCTGGGCAGAACCATTAGTGTGTATAATGTAATCATATTGTTCTAGAGACAGTATTTCACTAGGAAGAGAACATTCTTGTTCGTACTGAAGAAAGGCATGTGTTTGTAGTGTAGAGTCAAATGTGTAGTCTACATCTGTTGTGGTGCTTGAATTAGCCCATTGTATCTATCATGGATGTAATGCTTTAACCTTTGAAACGCTTGCACTGGTAACGGCCTCTAAGGTCGGTACTGGGGTCATGACAATAATGCGTTTACCCTGAGCCAGGGCTTGCTCTCTCACCACAGCAGTCTGTACTACAGTCAGTATTTTTTCTGTAGGTGCAAAACGCATTTCAGCATTGGTGTATAAATGCAATTTGTATGCAATCGGTACAGTGTCATCTTCATTAAACGTGATGTAGGTGTATCCTGATTCCCCTGCAATAATGTGGATCACCAGGTTTGTTGTGTTTACATGTGTGTGTGTGTAAGTGTTTTGAAGCTATCATGTCAGCTTGTACGGAATGTAAAATATTTGTCTGTGTGTTCCTGAGTCCAGTGTGTACTGGAAATGTCTGGACGTATCAGGTCGTAGAATGGTTTAACCTGTTCTGCGTAATCTGGAATGTATACTCTACCAAAATTTAGGAATCCCAATATAGATTGTAGTCTTTTCAATAGTGTTGGAGATTGAAGAAGCACGCACTTCTCTAAGAAGTGTGTCACAGGACTTTTGCCTTCTCTTGACAACTCATATCCCAGTCAAAGGACATTGAGGTGGGCAATTTTTTATTTTTTTAAATTAAATTTGTAGCCCATGTGAGCAAACCCAAGAATTATGCGGTCTACTCTTGTCAAGTGTTCCATGAGGTCATCATCCATTAGATATATTTCTTTGACATAGGACAATGCCTCTTCATCAAAGGTTATTAGTAGCTCTGTTATTCTGGCTGAAAAGAGCCCGGGCAATTCTTATACCCCTGGGGCAATCAACAGAATTGCCTCTGAGAGCCTAGCGCTGAGAATGCAGTCAGATATCTGCTTCCAGGCGCCATATTTTGGCAGAAAAATCTATTTGAGATATTCAAGTGTAGTTTTGTATTTTTCCACACTATGTTGTTCATTAGTGCACCACTATGTGCATTTTGTACTGCAAATGTGTGAGTAGCAGTGTTTAAGTGTCAGTAGTCAAATACTAGATGGTATGAATGATCGGGTTTCATCACATGAAATAAAGGATTATTCATTGATGAGGTGCAACTTTCCATTACACATTGGTATTCAAGTTGTTTGAGAATTACCCTAACTTGTTTTTTAGCTTCATGCTTAATAGGATATTGTCTTTGAGATCGTGGCGTTGTCCTCAGTGGTATTTCATGGTAAGGGGAAACGTCATCCCACCCCACATGATTGCAGTATAATGCAGGAGCTATTGCTAGGGCCCACTCCTTGGGGTATGAATGTTTAACTGATTCTGGAACGGGGTTGGAAAAGGCAGGTAAAATTACTGTTTCATTGTTTGGGCAATCCATTACGAAATCAGGTGGCCAATCATTTTCAGCAAAAAGAATATTGTAACCCTGGATCACGTTTTTCCAAAAGAGACCATTAATGTTTCTAGGTTCTTCCCCCTCCAATTGGATTTGCATTTCGTATAAACGATGTGGGACACTTACCCTAGTATCAGGTGTTTCCACAACGACATACTAACTCAGCGCTTCTCCCACCAGACAATCCATCAGGTTCTGGCGCACTATCGTGACTTCTGCCACGCTGTCCAGCATGGTCACTGCCCATTCCCCGCTCAGAAGTATTGTCCTCAATATCTGAGGCATGCCTGACCTTATGTCCGGCTACCTTTTTCTTTTTGAATTGAGGCTGGGAAGTTTTGGGTTTATCTTCCTGTTTAATGATGTAGTCAGACAAGAGTCCTTCTTATACGTGCTCCTCCAATCTGCGCTCTGACCACTCACCTCTCTTTGAACGTTTTGCAGATGACTCCTGAAAGTAACGAGATGAACATGTATCAGTATCCTGATACCTGTCAGGCGGTCTAATATTATCATGGTTTCGCAGGTTATGGCATTTTTCAGTGGCTTCCTGTTGAGGGTTGTCTTTGTTTTTCGTATTCTTCCACTTCTTCTTTGTAAAAGAGTCAGGTGCTAGCTTAAAGTTATCCTTTTCAGAATTACTCTTTAATTGTGGTTTACCATGTCTGGCTCCCAAATGATCTCTACCCAGCGTTGCATAGGTTTCTTCGATACTTTTAGGTAATTTGCACTCCTGCTGTGCAGGAGACAAATCTTGTATGCGCTGGCATATAGCCAACGCTGCTTCTCCCCCCTTTATGTTAATCATAAGTTTCATCCCCAAGTCCAGGGCAAACACTGCCCCGTACTCATTCTGGACCTGTTTTACCACTTCAGGCAAAACAGCCAATGAAGGGGTACCATGTGTTCTGGTATATACTGTAGCAAAGACTGTACCCCAAGTTGTGCAGTCTTCTACAGGGGGAGCCATCCAAATTGGGCAAGCAAACAGTTAGTATTCTATGTTTTTCCTGTGGGCCCATATAGGGAAACACTGCCTCAAACTAGCTTGTTTTTGTGCAATCCAGAACAGAATTTCCTGCCATCTGACAGGAACTTTTCCCATGACTGCATTCAGTGTTTGGGGGCTGATGCCCGAGGTAGACAATTGTGGGGTTAAGAGTATGTATGTATATTGTTACTAAATCTTTATATACTGTCCGCATCTATGCTGCTGTTAAATTATCAACATTAGGATGCAGTGTGTAGCTGGCTAGGACAGGCCATGCCAATCCCTCATTGCTAAGGGGACCATGTCTGACATTTGCTGTTGTGTGTGGTAGGGCGCCATTAAACCAATTTATATGCTCTTGATATGTGAGAGGTATTTCTTTTCTTTGTATGGTGTATAATTTCTTGGTATCTCACCCTCTTTGTAGGTGTGAAATACCTGTGTGGTGTTATCTGCTGCTGGGAATATAGCCCAGGAATAGAATACCTCTGTTCTATATGCTTCGTGTGCCTCAACCTCAAAGGTGCCATCTCCACCCGCAAGTGCAAGACCATGTTGTTGTAGTTTCTGAGTAATCGCATGTCTGCAGTTCTCAGCGATGTTCAGTGCTGCCGCACCGCCATCTTCAGACATTATTGTAAATTAATAAATAAATGACAGAGTTTTCCAACACCTCTGTCCTAGAGTTCAGGAGGTCAATTTTCTTATCCAGCGTCTCACAGAAGAGCCGAATCTCACCTTGGTTTGACTCGGAGACTGAAAAACCTCTCTTTATATCCACCGCTAAAGAGGAAAAAAGAGCTTCCAGGGAGGCCACTGAGGAACCACCAATCACCTGTTGATCCACGGATTCTTGGGCTTCTGCTCCTTCTGTGCTATAATTATCTGAGCTAACTGGAGCCTCAGCATTTGCCCTATGTGGAAGAGTCGTATTTATGTCCAAGACCGTATTTACAGATGTTAAGGCTATCGGAGCCGCCAATGCCTCTGCAGTAGCTGCTACAATATCTGTTGCTACCATTTCTTGAGAGATCTGCCCAGCACTATACGAGCTACCTGCCTCTTCCATTCCTTCCAGAATTAGGGGTAGCTCCAACTGCCCTATCGAGCGTCTTCTGAGTGCCTCGCCTTGTTCGATTATATCTAACACTGGTGGCTGCACCTTAAAATAAGACCGCAGAGAAGGAGTAATCTTGGTTCTTGAGTCTATAAGTTGGTTTTTTCTCTCCTCACTCTGACAGTCTTACCTTTTACTTCACAGTAGTGAAATGTAGAAATACCATCTCTATCCAGAGATGTACTCTCCTTCACCTCCTTTTCCTGAGGTGTGCTGCCACTGCCAATCCTGTTACAACCAACACCACTTTTTCTCCCCCTGGGAGGTTTTGTTACTCTTGGGCTTTGCAGTCCCCCGCACCCCACTACCACGCCCTTTACTCTTCTTACTACCAGATGTTATGAGCACAGTATTAGGACTGCAATTGTCGATGGTATTTATGGGGTTCTCGCTCGCCCCCTGAGCCTCCAGTGTCTGAGCAGGTATAATTAAATGTGGTGACTGCAAGGAAGTAAGCACGAGCCTCCCCCCCTCCGTGGTCAACGCAACAGAAACTGGAGCAGCATTAACCAAAAATCCTCCCCCTTGCTCCCCCTGCACCTGGCCTTGCAACTCTGTAGGAGGAATTAGAGAAGAGTTAGGAGCAGCCAGAATAGACATAACACTCCTTAAGAAAGAGGAAGTAATGCTTCGGGACAGACTAGAGATGTTAGAAAACAATTCACGGAGGAACAATTTACGTCTCTTAAATGTCCCGGAGGGGAGTGAAGGGGAAGATATCAAGTCTTATATTGTCACCCTCATAAAAGAGTCTATTCAGATTGAGGAATCGGTTGAGGATTTGAAGAAAGATATACAGAGGATCCACAGGGACCCTTTCCGGAGACACCCTAACCGGATAAAACCGAGGAAAATCCTTATAAACTTCCTTACGTTCTCTCTGAAGGAGAAGATCCTCAACTGTGCCCTAAAGCAAAGATCCTTGAAGTCTAGAGATTTTGCTTATGAAATTCGTTCTGATCTGGCCCGAACAACATTGGACAGACAGTGGGAGTTGGGTAGGAAAATCGATGATTTCAAGAGACTCGGTGTGGTTGCCCAGTTGAAGTTCCCTGCACTTCTGAAAGTCATGCACAACAATAGGATGTACAATCTTAAGACAGTGCAGGAGGCAGACGAGCTTCTTGAAAGTCTGGGCAGAGCTACAGCCATCAAATAGCAGAGTGAAAATGTTTAAGAGATTCCTATATATTTTTCGGCTTCCTCCATGTTAATTAGATTTTGAGAGGGAAAAAAGAAGAAAAAAAAATTTAAAAACGGAAAAAAGAAAAAAACGCATAATGTGTACACAATATATTGAATTGTCAATTACAACTGGGTTTATCTTAGGATGAGGGAGATATTTCTTGCACAACTAGTCTTACAGGTGATTAGAAATGGAGGGTTTTCTTTTCGGAAACTTAGGGGCCCATTACGATGGCGGGCGGAAGCACTACCGCCGTGCTGGCGGATGCAAAAACCACCAGTTACCGCCAGCACGCAGCAGTCCACACGCCCGCCCAATTACGATGCGAAAAGCAGGCCAAACACCGCCGGCAAGCCAGCAACACCGTCCGCCATCAAAGTGCGCCCGCACACGTAGCGGCGCAGCACAACTGACACACACCGTCCGACGAAACACGTCCCGCCCGGCGCATAAATTACGATGCCGCAAACAAACGGCTCCCACGGCAAAGAGACACCGCACGTGAAAGAGAGGCGGAAACACGGACGCAGAGCACGGACAACGAAGAAGCGGCACCCGGGCATGAATCCAGCACTGCAGGCCCTTCCCATGCTTCTGCTGATGCACCACCAAGGACGCAACGTACCGCGGAGACGCAGGTAGGCACACACACAACAAGTGCACGCAAACAGCGCACACAGTGCAAGGGCGGAAAAAGCGGACAACCCCCACCAGCGCGTGTACACTACACATCCACCATCGCATCCACATATGACACACAGGCCAAATCGTAACATCGCAGAACACATGTGTACACACCACCTGGGACTAGGAACCAACCACCCCGTCACGGCCCCAAAGCGCCGATGACGCCGCCACACATGCGCACAACGCAGAGGCCAACCGCAGCGCCATGCATGCGTCGCACACAGACACAGGGACACAACCAAGCAGCACACACATCAGCCCCACCCCGAACGCACATGACACGTGACAGGCCGGCCACAGACATGTCCCCAACGCCCAATTCACGGACAACACCCAACGCCACACAACCGACGCACACATGTCAGTGAAGACACGCAACAGCAGGACACACCCCAGTGTAACAAACATGGCGTAGCACACAGCGGCGGCAACACCAACTAGGAGAAGCAGGGCCTCTTCGGGAAGAGGAACGCCAGTACCACACTGAAAAACCCATACCACCCTGCACATATGAACAAGACACATGAAACGGAACACCAAAGAGCCCGGGGACCGACAACAGGTGGCCCAAGAATTACATCCACACACAAGGCCCAACGCAGAGCGGAAAGGCAGCCTGCCGCCCACACAAGGGAGAGCAGACAGCACTGAATGACCTTCCATTCCAACACCGAAACCACAGCCCTACGACAGAAGCCGGTGAATACAGCCATTGTCCAAGAATAGACCAACACAGGCATGCCGAGGAGACCGACCACACGGCAGATAGCGCATATCACAGAAGCACACAACGGACGGGGAAGAAAGAAGAAAACACTCCCCATGTCGGCCACATGCAAGTTAATTGGAAGGAGTCACACAGCACTGACCTTGAACTGTCTGAGAAGCATGTGGGAAGAGGGCCCGTGTCCTCCAAACAAGCCAACAGAACACAAGTCCTGTCTCCCCACGACTACACAGAGCTCACAGCAACCCCGGAGCGTGCACATTGCAGACTGCACACACAGCCGGAGCACGCCACCTCTACGAACCGCTGCGAAATGGCAACCGCAACACACCTACCCAACTACGCCGAAGAGCTCAAGCTGTACCAAACCAGCACGATACATACATTGGGATGCGATCTCCTGTCCCTGCTGAACGTAAGTTACCGACTGACTTACCGCATCACATTGTTCAGCTGCGTCATGCCCGTCTTCTACTGTCGGAGGTGTCCCTACCAGCATCCCGTCGAGATATGCCTCTCCAACCCGGCATGTCTGAAGGCGGACCTGCTACCACTACTCCTCCCTCTGGACGCACACGACAGGGCCTGCTCTGCCTATTGGGGCATGGCGTATGTGGCCAACATCGCACGCGCACTGAAATGGAACCACTGTGCCTCCACACGACGGATCATCGAGAACAGCTACATCGAATGTCACCCAGCATGCCCCATCATGGTCCTCCAAGGGACAACCTATGAACAACACCTTGACAGCCACCATCCGCTTCATTGGCTGGCAAACATGTACACCACCAATGACATGGAAGCCCTGCTGGACGGCATCGCATACCTGACAACCTGTAAATACGTCGGACCACAACGCAGGTTCCCCGAGTGACCTATGAAGTCCAACCCCGCACCCATGCTCAGCTTCCGCATGGACTGGCCAGTCACCACCACAACAGCCATACCAAACGACCGGCAACTGTAACCACACCATCAACGACATCGCCATGACATCGGATATGACCGGGACATGCACACTGTTCCCCATCACATCCAGGAACACTGCATGCATCGTGGGAGGCAGTGGCATGGGCTCTGTGCATCGCACCCACATGGACGGAACTGCACGAACAACCAGGACACGACATGGATCCAGCGCCCATGGACACACACACCGCTCAGTGGACATGAATAGGTCGCCTGGAGTCTGTGGGTGCTGCACCCCTCCCACCCCCGCCCGGGAATCCCATACCAGGACCTTTGCATGGACGACAAGTGCATACAACAACAACACGACCCCAGTGACTGTGACATGTCCAGTAACCACCACAGTGCAACAACAAGTGGCACGCCGCTGCATGCACGCAAGCACATGCCCTGATGTCATCTCACATGCACGCGTGCATGAGGAACAACCGCAGCAAACCTGTCACATGGAACTGAGATGGACTGTGCCCATGATGCCGAGCGGTCTGGTAGGCTACATGTATACCGTCTGTGTCAAAGTCCGCAGCTCCGCAGCTATACGTAAATGTACATTAGCACAGCCTTGGCCAAGCAGATGTAACCCCACACCCTATCCCATTTGTAATCATGCACAGTATATCCTCAACATGTATTCCGCTGCCAGTAGTGTCCACTATACTGCATCACAGAGGACAGAAGACTCAATATAATGTTTGAAACCAAAACTGCCTCCGCTGACTCATTTCACAAGTACGAATGAGAGAGGATGAGAGTATGTGAAGTACACGTTAGTCGTGACATGACCATGTAGTCCACTGGCATTGGATGTCAACGCAAATGAGTAGCACTACTGTGGAAGACACACATGTGTCGTGTGAAGTCGTATGGACGCAGTGCTCAGGTGGGTGGGTGCGACGGGTAGATGCGCACATGCCAAGTTGGAGCACGCCGTGTTGGGAGGGGTCATGAACAGTACACCACCGCTTCCCTGGGCATTGTGAGAGGACACCTGTCGGGGAGTGAACACGTGTGTGCACAGCAGCCGGGCACACGTACAAAGCGGTACCAGGCGCACCTCAGCCCACCCTCTGTGGACAAGCTGGATCCTGTTGTGCGCCCGCCATGCCCCTTGACAAGGCACACACAGCCCCAGTCGACCAGGTGTAACCCCAACATAGTCAATCCGCACAGGCGATACAGGGCACGGGATGGCAGTGGAGCATGGTGTGTGAGAGGTCTCCTCGCGCTCCTCCTGGTCATATCACGCAGGCAATAGAACCTCAACGTCTAGCATGGCACAAGTCACATGGAAGTGTAGGGGGACGCACCACAGCACGAGCAGCACTGACGTCACGGGAGGTGGCTCGCACCATCCCATCCATTGCCCATCATACCAACCACGCCACATGCCATTGCGACTAAGTGCAAGCGCGTGCGCCACCACCCCTGAGCCCTCCCCAGAGAGGCCAAAGAGTGAATGTGTGGGCCATCAGCCACAGACGGACGCGGCATGGCCGCAAGGGCAGCCACAGCCACTGGGTGTCGCAGGTGGCGGATCCGGAAGGCGAAGACTGTGATGCATAGTCCATGCAGGCCGGGTCTCCATTTGGGGCACCACGCAGGTGGACGGCGTCCCGCCACACATCATACCCTGAGACAGCCCACTCGTGCAACTGGACCCACACATACACTCCTTGCCCTCTCTGGTGCGAGCTTGGGGCTGCCTGTGCAAGCGCTAGCCTCGCAGGTGAGCATGCATATTGGGGGGCGAGGGGAGGACATGAGGGCTGGGGCGAAGATGACTGTATCACTGTCAGTTAGTACAAGGGATGACCCAGATGTGGAAAGGAAGAGACGTGTCCCGTGTGTACTGCAACTAGTCGCCAATCCAACTACCCCCATGTCCGGAATGTAAGCCCGCACCTAGGCCCGCCCATCCGCCACATCGAACATACCACCAGCACGACTACCTTCCCATTCGAAACACTGACTGGGGGTGGCGACCAGTGAACAATCATGTGTAGCCTACCCACGCGTACATGTGGGCCCTCCATGATCCATGTCACCTGCGGCAAAGACATGACATGCGCAATGAGGGAAGTGAGGAGAGCTGTCCGCCCCACGCGCAGAAGGTGCATCAGCTCCACAGACCCAGCAGCGAGTCCAGCAGGGGTCACATGTGCAGGGGCAGCTGTGCCTGGTGTGAAGGCACATGCATATAGACAGCACATCGACCAATGTGTAGTCTGCCCACATCCACAGTCCATCATCATGCGGACATAGGAATTGAACACAGGGCAACACATCTTAGCTGGTGCACCCACCGTGACCAACAATGCGCAATCATCGACGTACCCGCCCTGTGCATGGCCCCCACCCAACGGAGGCACATCCAGTGCCACCATCCCACACACACAAGCCTTCCACGGAACATGCTGTGTCCAATGGTCAGTACAGAGTCAGCGCCCATCTGGTGGATCCTGAACAGGAGACACATGCACACACATGCCAGCTCCCACTATGTACGACTGCCACCTGGCACGTGCAATGTAACCTCTCACCTGTGACGTGTGACTGCAAGCACACAGCCGTCTTGGCATGGGGCTGTCAATGTGGACACCAGTCAATGTTTCGGGAGCTGTGATCCGTACAGTGCTGTACATAGGGTGCAGTGCTGACACCTACTACTGTCTCATATCCCCTCGTGCCACAGGTCCCACTTGTATTGGCCGCTCAGCCCGTGCCCACATCGTCGTCGTCGTGTGCCATACTCATCCAGCCTCGGAAGCAGTACCATGCTCAGCAGACACTCATGTTGCCGTGGCGTTGCCGCTTGACGAATATGCAGTCAGTCCCCATCAGCACGCCCCGCAAGTCATTGGGGCCTAGATCCCCATGTGCATGCACATGGCAGTGGTATGTCTCACTTGCCATTGCCATTGTTGGGAGACCTGTGTAAGTGTATTGTGGCCGTGCCGTCCCAGCTTGACAGCTGGGCTGTGGCTCATGTGCTTGCTCAGTCATGTCAGTGATGTGTATGCGAAATTGCTATGTGCCGTGTTGCTTTGACATGTGTCCTCTGCCATTTAACCCAGGCGGAGACCGAACATTGACCGCCCATACCAATTGCTGGCGGACATGGACGATAGCAGAGGTAATCAGGAAGTTTCGGCTGGACAGGCCAACTCTGCATCGACTGTGTGCCATGTTAGAGCCCCATCTCCGTCCCCGCAGGGTGTATCCGACTGCTGTCACCCCCACGGCTAAGGTGATGGCCGCCATGCATTTCTTCGCCACTGGGTCATTCCAGCACACAGTGGGCAGTGGAGGAGGGATGTCCCAGCCCATGTTCAGCAAGGTGCTGAGGGATGTACTGGCAGCCATGATGCTGTACCGGAACAGGTACATCAGATTCCCCAGGGCTCGTGAATTGGCGGCAGTGAAGGGTGCATTCTATGCCCTTGGCAGAATCCCACACGTCGTGGGAGCCATTGACTGCACTCATGTTGGCCTTGTTCCACCACAGGCCACTGAGCACCTGTACCGCAACAGGAAGCACACGCACTCCCTGAATGTGCAAGTGGTGTGCCTTGCGGACATGGTGATCACCCACGTGTGTGCAAAGTTTCCAGGCTCGGCCCATGACGCACACATAATGCGCAACAGCATCTTGCCACGACTGATGGCCAATCTGCAACAGGATCGTGGCTGTATTGTCGGTGAGTATGTGGAGTGGTGTAGCGTGCTGGTTGTGCGATGCTGTCCCCTGTCCAGTTGGGATAGCAACGGTTCTCTGTGTCCCTCACACCCAGGTGACTCTGCGTATCCGAATGGGGCTTGGCTGCTCAGTCCATTGAGGAATCCTCGCACCCCAGCAGACGATCGATACAATGAGGCACATGGGAGGACCAGACGTGTGGTCGAGCATACCTTTGGCCTCCTCAAGTCCAGGTTCAGGTGCCTGGACCGCACCGGGGTGCACTGGCGTACTCCCCACAGAAGGTGTGCCAGATAGTGGTGGCGTGCTGCATGCTGCACAATCTGGCCATTCGGAAGCAGATCCCCCTCATTGTGGATGACGGAGATCAACCAGGGCCCCAGCCCGCAGACCAGGACAGCTCGAGTGAGGTGGACAGCGGAGAGGAGGAAGCTGGGAATGTGCGGCAGCAGCTCATCGCCCGCTACTTCACTTGACGGTGAGTGTCCATGTACGACGGATGATGTGTCTGTATCTATGCAGGTGTGTGTGTGCTGTGTCAGGGTGGCCGTATGTTCACTGCGTGCAGTGTGTCAACGCTCCATGGCCAGGGTAGTATGCCACTGTTGGTGACTGTGGCATTGTGCCCTATTGCTCTGTGCGATGTGTGTACATTGCTTGTAGTTGTTGACATGTACTGTGTGATGGGTGTGTGACACACTCATTGAATGTGCTCCTGTTCTGTCTCCCACCCCTAGGTCCCTACAGGCCCTCCGGATTCCATTTCCATGCCACGCATCAGGTGCCTTTCCGCCCAAGGTGGCCGTTGTATTCCGTACAATAAAGACACAGGGCACAAACAGCAGTTAGTGAAAAAGGTGCATTTATTACAAACTGTGACATGTGATTGTGTGTAAGGTGATGACAAAAGTGGTGCGTGCAGTGACAATGAGCTGTCGGTCATGGCTGCGTGATGATCAGGGTGTACCCACTGGTTCTATGTCCATAGTCCAACACACACATGCCATCCAGATGGCTGTGTGGAGTGGGATCGTAGAGCAAGTCAATGCAGTGGCTGGTCAAGGAAGGCTGGCGGAAGGCTGGCTGGCTGCCTCACTTGCGACTGGAGCGTGCGAAGTCCTCCCGGGAGATCTGTTTCCTCTTCGGACGGCCCCTTCCACGTTTGGGAGGGGGTGTGTGGTGGCGACCTGCTGGTGGTGGGTGAGGTGTGCTCACTGGCTGTGGACGCAGGGGAAGTGGACACTGCTGCCCGAGCCTGCGCCCTAGCAGGTGGTGGCGGAGGTGGTGTTGCTGGCCTTGCCTGTGACCCCACCGCCACCACCAGCTGGCCCATGAGGTCCACGAGTTGGTCCATACGGGACACGAATTGGCCCATATGGGCGTCCATGGACCTCAGCACCCCCAGCACCTCCCGCGTGTCAGTAGCAGACCTGGCCCATTGTCCTTGGGCCTCTTCATAGGCCCCAAGGACTCTGGCCATTTGAGGCAGGGCATGGCTCCCAGGGAGGCTGGCGTTTCCCTGACCCTGCTCCTCCTACCAGTCCTGCTGCCACCGGCCTGCCCACTAGCCACATTGCTCACCACGGTCCTCGCTGTGGCTCCCAGGGTGGATCCAGTCGGCCGGGCCACCACCTGCGCTGGGGCTGGTGCCAGCGAAGACGTGGTGGTGGTGGAGGCGGTGGTGGTCGGTGCGGCGATGGTGGCGGTTGCGGCAGTGGTAGTGGCCGCAATGACCGTGGGTGTGGCCGCAACGACAGTGGCAGCAGGGGACTGGGACTGTTCAGCATCCCTGGATGATGGGTTGGTGGGTAGGAGGGGTCCTGGGGAGCGGCTGGGCCCTGCCACGCCAGATGGGCCAGCTTGGTGGTCCGTGTCCGAAGAGGTGGACAGATCCTCCAGATCCGTGTGTCCTCGTTGGGGCTTGTAGGCTGGCTGTGCTGGCTGCTGTCTCCATCCCCAGCGTCCAGCAGTTCGTCACCTGTGGAGAGAATGAGATTTGTTATTGTGTTGCACCTGGCGAAGTATGTATTAGTCGTCTGACATTGGCAGTTCGTGCAATCTCGTACATGGGTTTCCCGGAGGCGAGTGTGTGGCTGTGGCATCTGTAGGTGTGTGTGCTAGGCAATGGGACTGTGTGCTGTGCACATGTGGCATGGGACGGATTGGCCATGCCGATGGGTGTGTTGCTTTGCCCCTACTCATTGTGACTCTGGTGTATGCGGGCTCCTGGCCCATCCTGGGTCTGGTTTGTACTTTGCTTTTGGAGTTCAAATGGAACGCTTAGGAACGCATATGGCAACATGGGGGCCATGCCCCAGATTCGCATTTGGGAGGGAATATGCTTTGGGGTTCAAATGGAACGCTTAGGAACGCATATGGCAACATGGGGGCCATACCCCAGATTCGCATTTGGGAGGGAATATGCTTTTGGGGTTCAAATGGAACGCTTAGGAACGCATATGGCAACATGGGGGCCATGCCCCAGATTCGCATTTGGGAGGGTATATGCTTTTGGGGTACATGCTGTGAGCCATGGGTGCCGAACGTGACATGTGTTGTGGCAGCATGACAGTGCATGGTCTGAGGTGTGTGCATGCCTGACATGCCCTGCATATTTGCTGTCTGTTGTGGTTACTGGACATGGCATTGGACGCATCGTTATGAGTGAGTGATAGTTGTGTGCCAGCCAACGTATTGCAGTTGTCCCATCTCCTTGGTGTGCGTGCTGCCCTGTGCCATGTGCATCACTGCAGTGCTCGGGGGGTGTGGCCCATGTTGTGTGTTGTTGCTCACAGTGTGTCGTGCGCTTAATTGACTTCTGGCACATGGTTGGTCATGGGCATGTGTCTTAGCGTGACTGCTGTATGTGTGGCAGCTGTGCGGATGACATGCCTTTCATGAGACTGGGGCTGACGGATGGGATGGATGGTATGTTGTATGTGCATGGTGTGTCTGTGTGTTTGATGGGTTCAGTGGTGTTCGTGTGCATTTCTGTTGTTCCGCTCTGTTGCGTCTAGTGTTGTTTGTCTTACATAGGCGTAGTTGTGGGGTGTGTGGTTGACAGGCAGTAGGGGCTACATGGACAGGACTTCAATGGTGTTTCGGTTGTGTGTGATGAGTTGCACAGTGGCTGCCGTGTGGGACTATATTCAGTGTGGCTTGTGCATGCAGACGTGGCTCCTTGGGTGTTGCTATGTCTGTGATGGGTCATGTGGGGTGTGAGTCTGCTGTTCATGTCCGTGTGCACATTGTTCACTTGTTCGTGACGGTGGGCGGTGCTGCGTGTTCGTGTGCTACGTGACATGTCCCATGTGTTGGTGGTGTTATGGTCCTCATGCCTCCAGTAATCCAGCCCTGTCCAGTTTCCCACCTGCAAGTTGTTCGTGCGTGCACTGTACTGGATGCCACATGGCTCTTAGCGGGGGTGCTCCATGTTGCAGGTCTGTGGGGGTGGGGGGTGTAGTGGGTCGTGGGGTGGCTGTACACCCACTGACACCGATTGCTGTGGACCGTGATGTCTGCCTTTCGGCTGTCGTTGTGCACTGCGGTGGCTGACACGTGGGTGTGGGGTGTGGGGATGCTCCTCCTTGCTGTGCTGTGGGACTGGGGCCTGGTGTGTGTTGTACTTGGGCTGTCCACCGTCCCACCCACTGCACTTTGTGTTCCTGCCACTTACCTGTTACTTGTCAGTTGGTGCAGCTGTGGCGGACACATGGGTGTGGTGGGTGCTCGTTGTGGCGCTTCTGGCATATTTGGGGACCTGTTGGTGGTTACGTGGCTGGCTTAGTGTACACATGTCCCCACGCATCTTACAGTTGTTCGGTTTGGCCTGTGTGTGGTAGTGTCTGTTGCATGTGCGTGTGATGTGTTGTGTATTGTGTGCTGGACATGGGGGTGTTTGTCCCTGGGAGCTGTGGCATGGTGGTTGCGCATGTGTGTACATAGCGGTGTGCTGGTATACATTAGTTTGTACTTACCAGCCTCCACTCCTCCTGCTAATCCGGCGAGGATCTCCGGATGTATTACGACTCGCACCTTCTCCTCCCACGCTTTGAAGGTCTTAAAGAGCGCGGGATTCCCTCCGCCAGTGACGGCAGCCAGCTCTCTGTTTTTGCCCTCCTTCTTCTTGACCAGGCTCTTTACGTCATTCCAACGTTTGTTTATCTCGGTTCTGTTCCTGGGCAGGGTCCCGACTGCATTGACCTGGTCTACGATCCGGGTCCACATTCTGTTTCTGGTGGCTAGTGGTGTGTGCTGGACCATGTTCCCATAGATTTGTGGGTACACCTTGATGATCTCGTCGACCATGACCGTCAGCTCCATGGGCGTGAACTTGGGCATCCTTTGTGGTGCCATGGTGTTTGTGGTGCTGGTGCGGTGTGTGTTGTGTAATGTGCAGGGGGTTTGTGGTGCCGGTGTTTGGTGGTGGTGGTGGTTGTGATGTGTGCGTTTCTGTGGTGTGCTGCTGTCCTTGCTGTGTCACTGTGTCCTCTCCTCTCCTCTCTGGTTTGCAATGTAGCAAGGGGTTGTGGTCTGTGGGAGTGCTGCTTTTGTACTCACCTATGTGGGTGTGTCCTCATGGTCTGTTGTTTTCAGGTGTGTTGTGTCTGGGGTTCTGGCCTTTGTATTTTTTGTTTGTCCGGGGGGTGTTTTCGGGATGTGTACTGTGCTTGTGTATTTGTGCGTGCCTTGCTGTGTGGACTTGTTGGCCATGTTGTGTGCGGATGGTTTCTGTGCAGGTACGTGGGCGCCATGGCTTCTGCCGTGTCGATTCTCATCGGCGTTGTTTGCGCTAGCGGGCGGTATATTTGTTGTTTTTCCGCGCTCATGGCGGTGCGATCGTAATTTCACGTGCGGTGTGTCGGCCGTGTGGGCGGGCGGTTTTGTGTTGTCGTGCGTGTTTCCGTCCGTGGCGGGCGGTTTGACTCCGACTCGGACGATGGCGGGCGGTATTTTGTATGATTTTTCCGCCGATGGCGGTTTTCAGTTTGTGTACTCATAATGGCGTGGTCGGTGTTCAGGCGGTGTGTGCGGGCGGATTTTTGCCGCTTCCATGCCTGGCGGATTTTTTTACGCCGGGTATCGTAATGTGCCCCTTAGTCTTCTGTTCTTTTATGTAATGTAAGGAAGGATAGGCGTAGGTTGTCCCGGCAGGCAGAAACTGGACTAGTAGTCCAGGTAAATGGGGGTAGGGTTCTCCAGGGGTGGGCTAAGGAGGGAGGTCTGAAGGGGAGCACGGGGTGGGGAGCATAGGGGTAGAAAAAGAAAAAAAATCCTCATTTGCCTTTTAGGTTGGTCTATGCACTGTGGCTATGTTGGGCCCGGGTTTGGTACTCCGGCATATTCGAAGTTTGGTTGCTTAAACCGCCATGACCTTGATACAGTTTTTATCTTGGAATGTCAATGGGTTGCGAGTTAAAAGTAGAAGGGCAAAAATTTTGCAATATCTTAGTGACTCTCTGGCACAGGTTATCATTCTGCAGGAAACGCATCTCCTAAAAGAGGAGTTGGTTGGAATCTTTAGCAAAGTAAAGTGGGTGGAACACGTTATTGGTACTAATCAGAGCGCTAATATTAGAGGTGTAGCTTTCCTGGTAAAAAAAAAAGCCAATGTTCGAGTTCTAAAAACAATGGTAGACCCAGGAGGCAGGTGGGTTATTGCTGAATTGTCCATTCAAGGTTTCCTCATAACAGTGGTGGGTTATTATGGACCGAATCGAGATGACCCTTCTGCCCTGAAATCTATTTTTTCAAATTTGCTCGACTTTCCAGAACCAGTTATTATGGCCGGCGATTTTAATATAGTTTTAGATCCCTTACTTGACAAATCTCCAAGTAGTAGAGCAAATGTGTTGTCCAAGTCTCGGGTATATCTGCAAACAATGATGGTACAGCTGGGACTATGTGACGTCTGGAGGGAAAGGTCCGGCTTGCAGTTAGGCAGTTAGGCGTCTCCTTCTACAATAACAAGTATAGACATAAGTCAAGGATTGACTATTTCTTAGTGAGCCATGATCTAAGGGGTAAGATTAAGAACATCGGATATCTGACTCCTCACCTGTCGGACCATGCGGCTGTTTGGTTGGATTTGGGCTTGATAGAGAAGGGTCAATCAAGGGTATGGACGTTTGATCGCTCATTACTTCTAGATGACCTTGAAGTTAAGTATCTATTGTCAGAAACAGAGTGTTTCTTCAATACTAACATCGGTTCGGCCGAAATCTCTGTCGTGTGGGATGCTTGGAAGGCTTGTTTGAGAGGCTTGGTCACAAGTAGGGTATGTTATAAGAACAAACAATATAGGAAGAGGTGGCCCAGACGGAGTCTGAGATGAAGAAAATAGAATTGAGCTTGAACAGAGAGATTGTCCTTGAAAAGCGGCAAGAGTATATTGCAGAATTAAAAACCTTGAAAGATCAGTTAGATACCACCATTCAGCTGAGGATCATAAAAAAATGGGAGGTTAGCAAAATGGCTCACTTTGAATATGGAGAGGGAGCTAGCAAACTATTAGCATGGAAAACTAAGTCTGATAGGATGCGAAATATCATAAAACGAATAGATAGTGAGGATAATACCTCTTCAGTATTCACAGACGAAGAGATCGGAGAGGCTTTTCTTGTTTTTTTTCAGGAATTATATAAAGAAGACAGAGTAGTAGATGGAGGCTGTGCTATGGACTGGTTAGATGGGAAATTGTTTGCTTCCCTAAATATCCTTCAGCGAGAAAATTTGGAGATGGATATATCTGAGCACGAGGTTAGGAAGGCCATCTCCGCTTGTAAGAGAGGTAAGGCAGCGGGGCCTGATGGGCATCCTGCGGAATTGTTTAGATCTTTGAAAGATGCCATAATCCCGATTATGACTGTGCTTTTTAATAACATACTATCGGAAGGGGCTAGTCCTCCTGCTTCATGGGGGAAGCTACCATCTCATTAATTTTGAAAGCTGGAAAGAATCCGGCAAACTGTGGGTCTTATAGACCCATTTCCCTCCTAAATACAGATTATAAAGTTTTTACGAAGATTCTCGCGGACAGGTTGGGTACAGTAGCAGGCAGTCTCTTACATTCAGATCAGAAAGGTTTTATAAGAGGTAGAAATCTATTCGACCTCACACACGATCTTATTGGTGCTATAGATGTGGCTTCCACTTTTTCTCTACCACTGGCAGCGATGACACTGGACGCCACTAAGGCTTTCGATAGGGTCAACTGGACATATCTCTCTGCAGTAATGAGAAAGTTTAACCTTGGAGATAAATTTTGCCGTACTATACAGCTCTTATACCGAGATCCGTTGGCAAGACTGTTAGTTAATGGAAAACTGACCAATCCTTTCAAGATTACTAGAGGTACCAGACAGGGCTGCCCACTCTCTCCGCTTCTCTTTGATTTATATATTGAGCCTTTTTCTCAGTGTTTAAGGGATGAGCCGAGTATTACATCATTCAGGTTTGGCGCATGGGAGAGGAAGGTAGCCCTGTATGCGGATGACGTCTTGATTCTGTCATCTGAATTAGAGACGTCTTTCCCTCAGGTCATTAGACTTGCACAAGATTTCGGGCGGGTCTCTGGCTATGAGGTGAATGCAGAAAAGACGGAGATCATGGTGTGGAATTTGCCGGAGTGCCAATATCAGACGAAGAGTGAGATGAGATATTTGGGAGTCAGGATAGTGCAGAATATAGATAAGATCGCTGGGACTAATCTTACTAACGTTTCTAAGGATTGTCAGAAACTTATGAAATCCTGGGTCCATCTCCCTCTGACTATTTTAGGCCGGATCAACTTAATTAAAATGATCATATTACCGAAAATTAAATTTCTTTTCAACACCATTCCCCTACATTTTGAAAAACAGGCGATTGATAAGTTACAGCAAGCTATCAATTCATTTGCTTGGGCATATAAGGCCACGAGGATAGCATGGATGAAGCTTAGGCGTAGGAGGGAGAAAGGGGGTCTTACTCTCCCGGATCTTCAGTACTATGCCTGGGCCTTTCAACTATCACATTCCAGGATGCTTCTGAAATCCCCAGACAACACAGATAGGGGAGTCATGTTTTCTGCTATGATAGAGGGGTGGGGTTGCCACTGGAGGGGTTCCTTTTTAAATATGGTGACCAAAAATACTTCAAAAGATCAGGTTGAAAGTTCTCTTGGCAGCGGCCCGAATGTGGGCCAGAATTAAGCGATGTACGGGCTTGAATTACTTTTCAAGTTTAGCCCCCTTGTGGGATTCGCCAGGGGCTCCAGAATGTCTAAGAGACAAGTTAGCCATACCACTTAAAACAGCAGGGCTTACTGTGTGGAGAGATTTGACTTTTGAGGGGTCACTTTTACCATGGGCATCTCTACACAGTATGTTGGAGGAGGGCATGTCTAGGTTTAAATACTTACAGCTGCAGAGTTGGTCACAGAATCTTAAAAACCGATAGGAATAGGGAACACTCTAGAGGAGCAATTGGTTCTAAGACCTGGGGGAGTAAGGAGGTGTCTTTCTTCTACTGGTCTATAGAGGAAGCCGTAGATGGAGATTTTAAATTGGCGGAAGAATTGTGGAAAACCTCCATGCCAGACGAGAATTGGGAGGATTTGTGGCAGATTTCTTTCCAAACCCTGTTTGCTACTGTAAAACCTGCTTGGCTTAGGAGGAACCACTACTTCACCACTCATAGAGCCTATTTATCTCCAGCAAGACTTTCTAAAATAACTAATGGCCCCCAGTAAGCTGTAAGAAATGCGACCTAGTAAACGTTCCTGATATACATATGTTTAAAGATTGCCCTGGGTTAACAGAATTTTGGGAGAGAGTAGGGGCAACTTTAGCTGACATCGTAGGAACCCCAGTTCAGATTTCTCTCACTCTGATCATTTTTGGAATAAGCAGTGAAATCACAGGACCTATAAGAGGTTTTTTATTTTATGCAATTTTGTTGGCAAGGAGAGAAATTTGTAGGAGATGGGTAGAGGCCACACCCCCATGCATTCAGAATGGCTGTCCTCTTTATATAGGACCTCTAAGACAGATCTGGGCAGACTGCAGAATAGTAAGAGGAAAGCAGTATGGGACTGTCTGCTCAATTGGTCCCTATGTTAGTCTTCCGGGGCTGGTTTGATTTGATTTGGGGCGGGAGGAGTCTAGGGTCCTAAATTAGTTTTTATAGTATCAAATCATTTTTGGGATCCTATGATTATGCCTCTCTGGAAACTCTCAGGCTAGCTTGGGCCTGCTCCCTGCGCCCAGTTTCCATTGTGTGCAGGCCCGCACAAACAGCCTTCGGTCATAATCCACCTGAAGAGAGTGAGATCTTTTTCCCCGTTACAAAGGGGTCAGTGGCATATTGGGGGTTATGGTATACCAGTAGGCGGGCATTGTCCCAGGTTTTCAACTCGATTGCCTACGTCTCCTTGAAACCGAGAAATGGTATTGTCAGCCCACCTAATGCCAACTGTGGTCTGAGGCGAATGAGGATTACAAAAAAAAAAAAAAAAAATGACAGAGAGGGTAACACAATGGGAATAGTTCCATTGAAGAGTTCAAGCTTGAACAAACCTACAGTCAATGCATAGGCATTACCTACTCAGTTGAGGAGGATAGTCCCTACCACCATGGATGTCTTCTGTTAGGAGGTAAGTAGGGGTCTCTGAAAATGCACAAGCAAACTACTCAGATGATCCATTAAATTAGAACCCAATCTACCAACGTTGGTGCTGCCATGTTGTGTGGTTTCCACTTTCTAGTAGGAACTGTGCTTTTATGGGCAACCTAAACGTTGGGATGGTGCCAGACTGATTCAGTGCATTCCCTCAGGATATGTTATCCTATAGACCAGCTAGCTCACAATGCCATCATAAGCACCCCTAAACCTAGACAGGCAGCAAATGGTTTTGTAAACCACAAAACATGACAACCCTGATTACCCAGGAATCATGGTAACAGATCTAGAACCCTTTTGCTCAGTCACTCATGCTCTCTTTCTCTTATAGGAATATACAAGGAATACACAGAGGGGCCTTTTTCAATATATATTGAACCATCGTGTTTCTTGTATAGAAGATATGTGCTGCAATGATCAACAGACAGAACCAGATGAAAAGGATTAGCAATATAAGGACTGTGAACAGAATGAACAGTTCCACCATCATGCTAAAACAATGTATATATGCAGGCATATAAAAACAATGTGATCAAGGCCGCAGTCCGGCGGCCGAAACGCGTCATTTGGACCTTGATGTTTGAATAAAGAACCTACATATACCTTCGCTACTGGAGTCTGTGCCCTTACACCGATCCTTCTGCTGTTCACAAACGAAGGTGGGGCCCTCAGAGCTTATCCAAGTGGTTTATTCACGGGTCAGTTTCAAAACATCAAACAACGGTCTCACAGGATGCGTTTCGGCTTCTCGCCTTCATCAACAGGTGAGTCTCCATTTTGGAGTGTATTTATATCGTCATACACATTGCAGGGCAAATATTTCATAGACATAGTGAAGTTACAGAAAAGTTTCCGCAAAGTTTTGCAATCAAGCCCATGTGGGCCAAGAGAGTTCATAAATCAAAATGAATAATAAGAATTAGAAATTACAAATTAAATAATACTAAAGCAAACAAAGATTGACACTTCCGCCCAAGTGGGCATAGTGGTGCAGGTCATAGGTTGGGTCCAT
The DNA here is from genome assembly GCA_963921515.1 of Calotriton arnoldi. Taxonomy (NCBI): domain Eukaryota; kingdom Metazoa; phylum Chordata; class Amphibia; order Caudata; family Salamandridae; genus Calotriton; species Calotriton arnoldi. The sequence goes on from CAWUFW010011019.1 coordinate 127,739, forward strand.
AAACAAAATCAAACATCTATAAAATCTAGATATCTTTTTATATGCGTACCACACCTATAAGCTCACTAGGTAACTAGCTCAAGAATAAAGTCAGTCTTACTAGACCCATAGCTAGCAGGTGACTTCCAGCCTGAGAGGGCAGTAGCTTCACTTGATGCTCTCTGGTCTTCATGTCTACTCCGAATGCGCTCGCATTCTCTAAAATCTGCAAAAATAAAACACATATAATAAACACATTAGTTGACAAATCACCAACTAATCAAAAAGTAATTCTAAAAGCAATATACTCAAAAATGGAACTGGTACAAACTGCTAGCAGTTTTGGACAGTCAGAATTTTCTCCAAAATAAAGCACATTTCTATAATATCAGAGTTTAGTGGTCAAAGATGAACATACAATTCCTTATCAGCATTGAGCCCTTTTGGCTCCATGCTGTCTAATGCTAAGATATATTTAGATTCTAGTATCCTGAGTCTTTTATCTCTGTCCCCCTTTTTTCATCACTCTTTATACCATCAATCACGCTATACTTGATGTTCTTAGTGTCATTATTCTGGCATGTATGGCAGTGTTTAGCTAATGCATAGCTTTAATCATTATTCTTGACTGCTCTCAGATGTTGTAAGATGCGTCTGTGTACCTGTAGGGTGGTGCTGCCTATGTACATTTTCCCACATCCGCACTTGATTGTGTATACTACAAAATCACTCTTGCAGGTGTAGTGCTCTCTGATCTTCTGGGATCTGTTGTTAATTCTGAATTCTCTTAGATTCTCCCTGTTTCTTCAGGCTTTGCACTGGCTGCAGCGGAAAAAGCCTTCTATGGGAAGAAGCCAGGTTTTCTTTTCTATTCTCACATCACTGTGCACTAACCGATCACGAATTGAGTCTTCTCTTTTATATGTGATCAGTGGGTTTTTGGGTATATCCATGCCTATGATGGGGTCACTTTTGAGCAAATGGCAGTTTTTTTGTAGTATTGATCTAAGTTTTTCATGTGTGGTATTGTATGTGGTGATAAAACGGTGTTCCAATTTCTTTTCAGCTCTACGTTTGCTTTTGTACAGTAGGGCCTCTCAAGGTATTCTCTCTACTCTTTCACTAGCTTTGGATAAAGCATGTCTGTCATACTCTTTCTTGAAACCTACATGTCATGTCATCCTTCGCAGTGGTGAAGCTCTTGTCTGAGTTACAGATTCTTCTAGCTCTAAGATATTCACCATAAGGTATGCTCTGTATCTGACTGCTAGGGTGGAAACTACGTGTGTGTAACAAACTGTTTCCTGCACTCGGTTTTCTAAATAAAGAAGAAACAATTTCATTATTGACCACTTCTATTTTGACATCCAGGAGCTCTGCTTGTGTCCTGTTTATGTGGCTTGTGAATTTAAGATTTAAGCTGTTGTCATTGATTTCACTGACAAAATCCTCAGCTGAGCCTGTGTCACCGCGCCAAATGATGAAAATATCATCTATGAAGCGGAGCCAAGTAACAATTCTGTTACTCCATTTCTCCAAAGGGTGTTGTTCAGTACCTGGTCCTCCCACCATCCCATGTGTAGGTTTGCGAAACTCGGGGCAAAGCAAGTACCCATAGCAGTACCCTGCTGCTGCTCAAAGATGTCATAGTTAAAAAAGAAAATATTGTGCTTCAAACACCCTCTCATCATTTCGGTAAGCATCACATTGTACTTGTAAAACCTAATGTGTCTTTCTTTTAAAAAATGTTTAGTTCCTCTTATGCCCTCCTCATGCTTGATACTCGTATAGAGTGATTGGACATCTAATGTCATGAATAAAAATTCTTCTTCCCACAGAGTATTCTGTAGATGCTTGAGGAAATCTGTAGTATCTTTTATATACGACGGTAACCCTTCTACAAAAGGTCTCAAGAAGGTGTCAATATATTTGGACACATTTTCAAATAGACTTCCCTGCGCTGCAATGATTGGCCTGCCTGGTGGTCTAGTGGCATCTTTGTGGATCTTAGGGATGAGATAGAAAACTGGTAGCTTGGGTTTATCGGTTTTCAGGAAGCTATATTCATCGCTACTGATAAGCCCTTCACTCCTCCAATGAATAAGCCTCTCAGTAAAATCTCTCTCTACTTCTTAAACATGGGCAATGGTAACCTTTTTGTAACATGTACGGTACCTCAGATGGTTGTATGCCGAAGTCATATACGTTTTTTAGACCATAGGACAATGTTTCCCCCTTTGTCTGCATTCCTGACCACTACATCATGATTCTCTGATATTTTTTTATTAGTTTCTCTCAGACTGAGATTTATTTTATGCCTCACTGGCTCACTGGAGTCCCTCAGCTCCTTAATTTCAGCTGTTACCCTAGCCGAGAATTTATCTATGTCGTCATTGAGAGTAGGATGTAGGGCTTTCGATTTAGGTTTAAGATTTGACCCTCCTTCTTCAGACACCCAAACCCCCTCATTTTCCAACCTTGCAGCTATCTGGGCATGTTCAACTAGGCCCTGGTTAGTATCTTCTAGCTCCCACAACTCCTGCATTACTTGTATGTCTCCTGCTACAAGATTCTGCTCAGGGATTCTCATAGCAGTGGGGGGTATTTTGACATGGGTGTTTAGTTTATACAATTTGGCCAACTTCAGTTTTCGAATACATTTAAAAAGTTCAATCCTTCTGTACATAGTCAAATCTCTTAGGCTCACAAAAGGACAATCCCAAAACCAGGTTTCTCTGATCTTCATCCGTAAGTTCCATATCATAAAGGTTTATTACCGTCTTGGGTTGAATGTCTAATGGCGTCTGTTGCTCCTCGTTACTTTCCCACTGCTGTCTTCGGTAGTCTCTTTGTCTTTGGCCGCCTCGTCTGTTTTGCCTCTTCCTTTGCCTCTTTGTCTCATGTTTCCACGCCAAGGTCTGTTGTTTGTTCTCCGGTCTAACTTTAAAAAATCAAACTCATCCTGTAGAGAAGTATGGCCACCCATTCTCCTGCCTTCCTCATGATCAGTATCTGACATGCTCGCATCACTTTGTGGGGGATCCTGTTGAGACCTTATCACCCCTTTCAGTTTTTGTCTTCTCAAGTTGTCAAAACATTTGGCAAAAGTGTATATTTGACCAGTTTGGTAATCAATTCTATCTCTGTTGAATTTTCGTGCTTTTTTCTGGACGATGCCATCTTCTACTGTAGTTAGCCTGTCATTCATGGCCTTTAACATGGACTGGACTAGCTCTAGATTGGTATGCTTCTCAATCTTGTTCTCCATCTCTTTAATTTCCCCTAAGATTTTTTCCCTGTCAATCCCAGCATATTTTATGAGAATCTTTATCATGCCGCAGAGCTGTTGGCATTATGCTCCGCCAATTCTCTAAGCATCTCTGGGTTGGGATTTTCGAGACTGGGCATTGTCAAAATCCTCAGTCCTCTCGGCACCCTCCCTACATCCAAATACTTTTGTAGGGACTCGCACTCCCACCATTTCGTGAGTTCTGTCTTTTTCATTTTTTCAAGTAATTTGAATTGTATATAAATATTGTCACTGTTTTCCGGTGTGCCTCCTGTGCTGCCACCGGTACTTTGACCAACTGGGCTAGAGAAAATCGTGGCTGACCTTAGCTGCCTTGCAGCGAAGACCGAAGTTGAGTTTGCGTTCATTTTTTCCCTGTGATTTTAAGGTCCCAGCAATAGCGGCCCGATTGTACCGAATCAAACACTCAACGGCCGCATCCCACTCAGCAGTCCAGAAAAAGTCCTACACTCTGGCGCCACTCACCTCCGAGCAGTGGTGCTCCGTATCGGCTGTCCTCCGACCACCTCTCCCGGTCCTCCTGCCTTCGGTGCTGGCTATATTCATATATAAATATATATAGGACTTTGATAAAGGCTGGGACCAGCCGAAACGCGTCAGGACGGACATGGTGATGGAGAATGAAAGAAATAAAAATATTTTTGACTTGCCTGGAGTGCCTACCTCTGCTCTTTCCTACGAGTGCCCGAAGCATATATATATATCAGTGATGTCATCAGTGATGTCACTGACCATGTCATGAGTGATGTAATATGTGACGTCATCAGCAGTGCATTGCGGGGCGTGAGTTATAGTTAGCTGAACTAACTATAACGGGGAATTTCACGGGTTTTGTACGAGTGCAATGTCCAACTAACTATAACTTTCCCTAAAACCTATGGTTTTTCAGTGAATTTCAAAGGTTTTTAAATGCTAATTTCTAACTATAACGTGCCTGAAACCTATGGTTTTTAAGTGAATTTCAAAGGTTTTTTAAATGCTAGTTTTCTAACTATGCCTACAGAGGTAGGACATGTGAAGAAAGAAGAAAAACGCACAGAAAGAAGCAAAAGAAATGCAGAAAGAAGCAACAGAAGTCCACAAAGACGAAGAAAAGTGCAGGAAGAAGCAAAAGATGTGCAGAAAGAACCAACAGAGGAGCAGAAAGAGGCCTTGTTCCAAAATCATCCTGTGCCCACAACTTTTTCCGACGTGTACTGGTGGTAACTGACTCTGACTAACCAGAGCCAGTGCTATGCTAAAAGACACTTAGAATACAGTGACAACACCTACATACAATAGGGAACACTATGCGTTGGGGTACCCCTGTGATTAGCATGACCTCCTCTGTAAGTCCCTAGTACATAATAGGGCAGGGAGATTAAAACTACCTCTTAAAACGCGCTACAGGGCGCGTTTGCACAGTGGTGAAGGGAGGGGGGGCCTGAGGTGACATGTGTGCAAACGCGCCCCGTGGCACGTTTTAAGTTGCGGGATTAAGTCCCCTTGAATCCTGAGTGTCCTTGGGGCCCAACTAGCTCCCCAGGTACCTACAGTTAGGACCACAGACCTGAGTTGCAGAGAGGCGTTCCGAGGCCACACACCTTTTTCACCTCTCTGCAACGCAACTCTGTTGTGCTTACTGAAGGTACCTGGTGGGCTAGTTGGACTCCAGGGACCCTCAGGATTGAAGGGGACTTAATCCCCCAACTTAAAACACACCACGGGGCCTGTTTGCACACATGTCACCTCAAGCCCCGCCCCCTCCCTTCACCACTGTGCAAACACGCCCCGTGGCGCGTTTTAAGTTGGGGGATTAAGTCCCCTTGAATCATGAGGGTCCCTGGGGTCCAACTAGCCCACCATGTACCTCCAGTATGCGCCAGGGAGCTGCGTTGCAGAGAGGTGTTCAGAGGCCACGCCCCTTTTTACACCTCTCTGCAATGCAGCTCTGTGGCGCTTTCTGGACGTACCTGGTGGGCTAGTTATCCCCCAGGGACCCTCAGGATTGAAGGGGATTTTAAGTCCCCTTGAATCCTGAGGGTCCCTGGAGTCCAACTAGCCCACCATGTACCTCCAAAAAGCGTCCCAGAGCTGCGTTGCAGAGAGGTGTAAAAAGGGGCGTGGCCTCTGTACACCTCTCTGCAACGCAGCCCCCTGGCGCATACTGGAGGTTCCTGGTGGGCTAGTTGGCCCCCAGGGACCCCCAGTATTCAAGGGGAATTACTTCCCCTTCTTACAACGCACCAGGGGGCGCGTTTGCATACTGCTGCAGGGAGGGGGCGGGGCCTCCGGCATAATGCCGGTCTTTTTTTTATTTTCTTTAATTTTTTTTGTATGGGAGGGGGCTGCGTCGCCCCCTTCCCTTGGCCTCTTTTGGCCCGGGGACCCCATCCCCGGGGCATGAGGATTTTTTTTAAACGGGAAGGGGGCCACGTGGCTACCCTTCCCTGGGCCTCTATTGGCCCCGGGGACCCCATCCCCCGGGGCATGCCCTCTTTTTTTTAATATAAAAATATTTGGAGGGGGGCTGCGTGGTCCCCCTCCTCAGGCCACTTAAGGCCCCGGGGACCCCATCCCCCGGGGCCGGCCTTTACCTTTTTGTTTTTAAAAAAAAATAATTATTTTGGGGAGAGGGGCTGCGTGGCCCCCTCCCAGGCCACTAATAGCACGGTCCCGCCGGCTCCCCGCGTCCTGCGGGAGCCGGCATTGCTTTCCATAAGGGAGCTGCTGACATGCAGCTCCCCTCATGGAAAAGCAATCTGCTTTGCTTCATTGAAGCGAGGCAGGTTTCCTGCTCTCGCTTCAATGAAGCAAGCAAGTTTGCAATGACAGGACGGGAGCCGCGCGGCTCCCGTCCTGCCATTACAAACAGCAGTGTCCCGGGGTAGGCACCCCGGGACACTGCAGGAGCCGGCCCTGGGGGTGGCGGTCCCCAGGGCCACCACAGGCTCCAGGAGGGGGCCGCGCGGCCCCCTCCCTTCAATTGCACAGCCCCAGGGAGGTGGTGGTCCCGGAGCTTCGGGGTCCGAAACAGACCCCACATTTCTTTCATTATTGCCCCGGGAGGTGGCGGTCCCGGGGCATGTGGGGGCTGGAGCCCCCACACAGGTAATTTAAAAAGAAGCCCCGGGGTGGCAGTCCCGGGGCTGCGGGAGGGCGGAGAGCCCTCCCGCACCATTTTTTAAAGCCCGGGGGTGATGGTCCCCGTGGCTTAGGGGCCTTCGAGGCCCCCCTAACATATAAACCCACCCCCCGCATGCCCCCGGGACTTGGCCCACCCGGGGGCAAAATTGCCTCGAAGCGCGGGAGACCGCGCTTCGATTTTTTTTTAATCACGGCGGGATCCGCGCACCCTAAGCGCATCCCGCCAATTTAAAAAAAATGCTTTTTTCTGCCCAGGGGGTCCTTGTGGGACCCCCTCAGCAGACCTAGGGGGTCAGGGTGTTTCTACCCTGCCCCCTTTTTGCGTTTTGCGACTTGTTTCTGTGCCTCTACTGAGGCACAAAACAAAATGGCTGCCAACACTTCCTGATTTGGAGTGTTGACAGCCACTTGACAGCCAATTAGCATGCAGCTCGTGGTCGGGAGGGTGCGCGGACCCTACTCGGCCATAGATATATATGTGGTTTTACTTTTGATTTTCTCAGCAACTACTGAACGGATTTACACCATTTAACAAAAGGGTTCTTTCTGAACCAAGAACTACCTCTTTGCCAAATTTGGTGTAATTCCGTTCAGCAGTTCGGGCTGTAGCCGTGTCTAAAGTTTCCTATGGGAAATTGATTTTTGACTCTTATTTTTGAATTTCTCAGGAACTACTGAACGGATTTACACCATTTAAAAAAGGTCGCTTTCTGTACCAAGCGCTACCTTTTGCCAAATTTAGTGTAATTCCGTTCAGCAGTTCAAGCTGTAACCGTGTCTAAAATTTCCTATGGGAATTAACATGGAGAAAACACGTTTTGGGACCCCCTTTTTCTCGGCCCCTGCTTGCCGAATCACCCCGAAACTTTCAGGATAGGAGCGGACCGGAGCGCCCCACGAGTTTTGAGAATTTCGCGAAGATTCGTCAACCGGCGCCAAAGTTATTTCAAATAGAATGTTGCGGATTTCCTATGGAAAATAGGTCCTAACTATAACTATCTACTGGCGACCGCCAGCAGATAATATAAATAAATATATAAATATATATATATTTTACCTACTGGCGGACGCCAGTAGGTAGTTATAGTTAGGACCTTGTTTCTATTCAAAAAGCGTTTTTACTTTTGCCAATATCTTTGGCGCCGTTTGACGAAACTTTGCAAAATGTTCAAAACTAATGGTTCACTCAGGTCAGCTCCTGTCTTGAAAGTTTCGGGGTGATTCATCAAGCAGGGGCCGAGAAAAAAGGGGGGTCCCAAAACGCGTTTTCCCCATGTAAATTTCCGTAGGAACTTTAGACACGGCTACAGCCCAAACTGCTGAACGGAATGGCACCAAATTTGGAAAAAAGGTAGCTCTTGGTCCAGAAAGCGATGTTTTTTTTAAATGGTGTAAATCCGTTCAGTAGTTGCTGAGAAATTAAAAAATAAAAATGTATATATCTGAGCACCGAGGAGGAGTCGCGACTCCTCCCGACACGAGCTGACTTCCGATTGGCTGCCAACACTCCAAACCAGAATGTGTTGGCAGCCATCTTGTGACTTGGTAACCGAGTCACAAGAAAACAGTACAAAAAAGGTGAAAAACAAGAAAAGGGGGCAGGTTAGAAACACCCTGACCCCCTAGGCCTGCTCAGGGGGTCCCACAAGGACTCCCAGGACCAAAACAAGCATTTTTTTTTAAAATTGGCTGAATTCGCACTGGGTGCGCGAATCCGGCCGAGAAAATAAAAATAAACGAAGCGGGGGCTCCCACGCTTCGTTTTCCTTAAGCCCCCGGGTGGGCCAGGTCTCGTGTGCAATGCCCAATTATGTAGCGGGGGCCCACGGGGGCCCCCACAGCCCCGGGAACCACCACCTCCCCGAGGCTTCATTCATGATGTGCGGGGGCACGCAGCCCCCTCGAAGCCCCAGGGACCACCACCTCCCTGGGGCTTCTTTATAAAATAAAATGCGTGGGGGGGCTCCTGCCCCCCCATGCTGCCCTGGGGACCGCAACCTCCCTGCGGCTCTGATTTTTAAAAGAAAAAATGTGTGGGGGGCTCGAGCCCCTCCACACGCCCCGAGGACCACTACCTCCCTGGGGCACTAATATTTACATATGGGGGTCCGTTGCGGACCCCCAGGGACTACCACCTCCCCGGGGCTTTAAAGAGTTGGGAGGGGGGCCATGCGGCCCCCCTCCTGGAGCCCTTGATGGCCCTGGGGACCGCCACCCCCCAGGGCCAGCTCCTGCAATGTCCCGGGGTGCCCATGCCTGGGACATTGCGGTTTGCAAACACTGCTTTGCTTCGTTGAAGCGAGAGCAGGAAACCTGCAAAGCAGAATTGCTTTTGGGCAAGGGGAGCTGAATGTCAGCAGCTCCCCTTGCCCAAAAGCAATGCCGGCTCCTGCAGGAGGCCGGGAGCCGGCTGCAATCGTGGGGGCATTGGGGCTCCCCCGTGGTCCCCAACGAGGGGATGGGGTCCCTGGGGCCAATAGTTGCCCAGGGGAGGGGGGCCATGCAGCCCCCCTCCCCTAATTCAAAAAATTCAAAAAATTCAAAAAGAGGCCAGGCCCTGGGGATGGGGTCCCCGGGGCCATAAGTGGCCCGGGAGGGGGGCCACTCGGCCCCCCTCCCTTTTAATTTAATAAATAAAACAAATTTAAAAACAGAAGGCCGGCCCGGGGGGATGGGGTCGCCGGGGCCATAATTGGCCTCAGGAGGGGGCCCACGCGGCCCCCCTCCTTAAAAAAAGCAGGCTGGCCAGGCCCCGGGGGATGGGGTCCCCGGGGCCAGAAGTGGCTCAGGCGAGGGGGGCCACGCGGCCCCCCTCCCATGAAAATAAAAATAAAACGAGGCCAGTCCCTGGGGGATGGGGTCCCCGGGGCCAGAAGTGGCCCAGGGGAGGGGGCCACATGGCCCCCTTCCTGTTTTTTTTTTTAAATTAAAAAATGCTCAGGCCGTTGGGGATGGGGTCCCCAGGGCCTAAAAAATGTTAAGAGAAGGGGGGCCACACAGCCCCCCTTCTAACAAAAGAAAAAAACACAGAAGCCTGCATCTCGCCAGAGGCCCCGCCCCCTCCCTGCACCACTCTGCAAACGCACCTCCTGGTGCGTTTTGGGTTGGGGAGGAAGTCCCCTAGAATCTTATGGGTCCTTAGGGGCCATCTAGCCCACCAGATACCTCCAGCAAGCCCCACACAGTGGGATTGCAGAGAGGTGGTCTGAGGCCACGCCCCTTTTTACACCACTCTGCAAACGCACCTCAAGGCGCATTGCTGGTGGGGCGATGAGGTCCTCTTGTGTCCTGAGGATCTCGGGCCTAAAGTGGACTTCATCCCGAGAGCAGCAGTGCACCAGGAGTCGTGTTTGCAGAGTCGTGTAAAAAGGGGGCATGGCCTTTGAGCACTCTCAGCAATCTAGCTGTATGGGGCTTACTGGAGGTAACAGGAGGGCTAGTTGGCCCCAAGGGACCCTCAGGAGGAAAGGGGACTTCATCTCCCAATCAAGAGCGCGCCAGGAGGTGCGTTTGCAGAGTGGTAGAGAAAGGGGGCGTGGCCTGTGTCCACCTCTCAGCAATCCCACTGTGTGGGGCTTACTGGAAGTAAGAGGTAGGCTAGTTGGCCCCTAAAGGACCCCCAGCAGCAAAGGGGACTTCAATCCCCATCCAAGAGCACGCCAGGGAGCGCGTTTGCAGAGTGGTGGGCAAAGGGAACGTGGCCTGCTATGAGAACATAGCAATCCTGCTGTGTGGGACTTACTGGAGGTAATAGAAGAGGTAGTTGGCCCCCAGGATGTCCTTGGGGGCCAACTACCCCTCTTGTTACCTCCAGTAAGTCCCACACAGTGGGATTGCTAAGACGTCTTCGGAGGCCATGCCCCCCTTTCTCCACCACTCTGCAAACGCGCCTCCTGGCAGACTACGGGATGGGGGATGAAGTTCAATTTACTCCTGAGGGACTTTGGGGCCAAGAAGCCCTCCTGGTACCTCCTGTAAGTCCTACGCAGAGGAATTCCTGAGCGCTGGTCGGAGGCCCAGCACCCTTTCTCCACCACTCAGCAAACGCGACTATTAGTTAAAGAAGTGTTTGCAATGTAATAGGTTTCGCATTTGCGAGAGTTAGAGCTATTGGCGTTGTAAATGTAAAAGTTTTTTACTGATGTTTTTAGGAGTGGAGTGGATGTACGTTGTGTGTAGTGGAATTATGTGGTATGTTGTGCAGTGAAATTATGTGGATGGAAAGTATGTGGTATTTAGTGTATAGGAATTATGTAGAGTGGGATTATGTGTTATGGAGAGTAATTATGTGGTATGGTAGTCTGTGTTGTGGAGTGGTAACCTCAGGTTTAGTCTTCCTCATTTCCATAGAAGCTCAACTATGAACTCAGTGAGACAAAAAAAGAAGGAATCACTGAGGAGCACTTGTGGACCTAGTCAGAGGTATGAGCAGGGCCACTGGAATTATGCGACTGTTTCGCTGCACCGACTTTCACACAATTATACATTTTCTGCATTAGCCGCATAATTCATCATCTGCTCCCTAATCTGCAGATTTGAACAAAAAAAGCCTTGTTTCTAGCGCAAACGGCTCAAACGTTACCAAAAATGCAGCGACAAGTGTTACAGCGTGGTGGAAGGCCCCTTGCAAACCTAGAATGGTCACCTGTTACTTATTGCTAAATGTGGGTGTTAAATTGGTTCTAATGGTGTGCAAGCCACTCTTGCTTCCTTCTGCGCCTCTCTTGCCTCTTTCTGCATTTCTGTTGTTTCTTTCTGCACATTTCTTTCTTTTTCTGCACTTCTCTTGCCTCTTTCTGCAAATCTCTTCTACTTTCTGCACCTCTCTTCCCTCTTTCTGCCCATTAGTTGCCTCTTTCTGCACCTCATTTGCTTCTTTCTGTACCCCCCTTGCCTCTTTCTGCACCCTTCTTCCCTCTTTCTGCACCTCTCTTGCCTTTTTCTGTACCCCTCTTACGTCTTTCTGCACCCTTTTTGCCTCTTTCTATATCTCTGTTCCTTCTTTCTGCACTTCTTTTGTTTCTTTCTGCACCTGTCTTGCTTCTTTCTGCACCCCTCTTGCCTCTCTCTCTAACCCTCTTCCCTCTTTCTGCACTTCTGTTGCTTCTTTCTGCACTTATCTTGCTTCTTTCTGCACCTCACTTGCCTCTTTCTGCACCTCTGTTGCTTCTTTCTGCAGTTCTCTTCCTCTTTCTGCACCCCTCCTGCCTCCTTCTGTACCCCTCTTGCCTCTTTGTGCACCTCTCCTACCCCATTCTGCACCCCTCTTGCCTCTTTTTCCACCTCTTTTGCTTCATTCTGCACTTCACTTGCCTCTTTCTATACCCCTTTTGCCTCTTTCTGCACCTCTGTTGGTTCTTTCTGCACTGCTCTGGCTTCTTCCTGCACCTCTGTTCCAAATTTCTGCATCCCTCTTGCCTTTTTCTGCACCCCTTTTCCCTCTTTCTGCATCTCTCTTGCCTCAGTCTGCCCACCTGTTCCCTCTTTCTGCACCCCTTTTGCCTGTTTCTGCAACTCTCTTGCCTCTTTCTGCAGTTCTCTTGCCTCCTTCTGCACCTCACTTGCCTCTTTTTGCACCTCTGTTGGTTCTTTTGCACTGCTCTTGCTTCTTTCTGCAAGTCTCTTGCAAATTTCTGCACCCCTCTTGCCTCTTTCTGCATCCCTTTTACCTGTTTCTGCACCTCTCTTGCCTCTTTCTGCACCTCTGTTCCCTCTTTCTGTGCCTCTTTTGCCTGTTTCTGCAACTCTCTTACCTCTTTCTGCAGTTCTCTTGCCTCCTTCTGCACCTCTGTTGCTTCTTTCTGCACTTTTCTTGCCTCTTTCTGCACCCCTGTTGCTTCATTCTGCGCTTTCCATGCTTCTTTCTGCACCTGTCTTGCTTCTTTCTGCACCTCTTTTGTCTCTTTCTGCACTCGTCTTCCCTCTTTCTGTACCTTTCTTGCCTGTTTCTGCATCTCACTTGCCTCTTTCTGCACTTTTCTTGCTTCTTTCTACACCTCTGTTGCTTCTTTCAGCAATTCTCTTGCCTCTTTCTGCACTTCTCTTGCCTCTTTCTGCACCCCACTTGTTCTTTCTGCACTTCTCTTGCCTCTTTCTGCACCCCTGTTGCTTCATTCTGCACTTTCCATGCTTCTTTCTGCACCTGTCTCGCTTCTTTCCGCACCCCTGTTGTCTCTTTATGTACCTCTTTTGCCTGTTTTTGCAACTCTCTTGCCTCTTTCTGCAGTTCTATTGCCTCCTTCTGCACCTCTGTTGCTTCTTTCTGCACTTCTCTTGCCTCTTTCTGCACCCCTGTTGCTTCATTCTGCACTTTCCATGCTTCTTTCTGCATCTGTCCTACTTCTTTCTGCACCCCTGTTGTCTCTTTCTGCACTTGTCTTCCCTCTTTCTGTATCTTTCTTGCCTGTTTCTGCATCTCACTTGCCTCTTTCTGCACTTTTCTTGCTTCTTTATACACCTCTGTTGCTTCTTTCAGCAATTCTCTTGCCTCTTTCTGCACTTCTCTTGCCTGTTTCTGCATCCCTCTTGCCTCTTTCTGCACCCGTCTTCCCTCTTTGTGCAACTCTCTTGCCTCTTTCTACACCTCTCTTCCCTCTTTCTGCACCACTCTTGCCTCTTTTTGTACCTCTGTTGCTTCTTTCTGCACTTCTCTTGCCTCTTTCTGCACTCTTCGTGCCTCTTTCAGCACCTCTGTTGCTTCTTTCTGCACTTCTCTTCCTTCTTTCTGCACTCCTCTTGCCTCTTTCTGTACGTCTGTTGCTTCTTTCTGCACTTCTTTTGCTCTTTCTGCACCCTTCACGCCTCTTTCAGCACCTCTGTTGGTTCTTTCTGCACTGCTCTTGCTTTGTTCTGCACTTCACTTGCCTCTTTCTACACTTCTCTTGCTTCTTTCTACACCTCTGTGGCTTCTTTCAGCAATTCTCTTGCCTCTTTCTGCACTTCTCTTCCTTCTTTCTGCACCCCTCCTACCTTTTTCTGCACCCCTCTTGCCTCTTTTTGCCCCTATGTTGGTTCTTTCTGCACTGCTCTTCCTTCTTTCTGCACCTCACTTGCTTCTTTCTGCACCCTTGTTCCCTGTTTCTGCACCTTTCTTGCCTGTTTCTGCACCTCTTGTGCGTCTTTCTGTACCTCTGTTGCCTCTTTCTGCACTTCTCTTGCTCTTTCTGCACCCTTTGCGCCTCTTTCAGCACCTCTGTTGGTTCTTTCTGCAATGCTCTTGCTTTTTTCTGCACCTCACTTGCCTCTTTCTGCACTTCTCTTGCTTCTTTCTACACCTCTGTTGCTTCTGTCAGCAATTCTCTTGCCTCGTTCTGCACTTCTCTTCCTTCTTTCTGCACCCCTCCTGACTCTTTCTGTACCTCTCTTGCCTCTTTGTGCACCCCTCCTACCTTTTTCTGCGCCCCTCTTGCCTCTTTTTGCACCTCTGTTGGTTCTTTCTACACTGCTCTTGCTTCTTTCTGCACCTCACTTGCCTCTTTCTTCACTTCTCTTGCTTCTTTCTAAACCTCTGTTGCTTCTTTCAGCAATTCTCTTGCCTCTTTCTGCACTTCTCTCCCTTCTTTCTGCACCCCTCCTGTCTCTTTCTGTACCTCTCTTGCCTCTTTGTGCACCTCTCCTACCTCTTTCTGTACCCCTCTTGCCTCTTTTTGCACCTCTGTTGGTTCATTCTGCACTGCTCTTGCTTCTTTCTGCACCCCTCTTGCCTCTTTTTGCAACCCTCTTTTCTCTTTCTGCACCCCTCTTGCCTCTTTTTGCACCCCTGTTCCCTCTTTCTGCCCCTTTCCTGCCTGTTTCTGTACCTCTCTTGCCTCTTTCTGTACCCCTGTTGCTTTTTTCTGCACTTCTCTTGCTCTTTCTGCACCGTTCGCCCCTCTTTCAGCACCTCTGTTGCTTCTTTCTGTACTTCTCTTCCTTCTTTCTGTACCCCTCCTGCCTCTTTCTGTACCTCTCTTGCCTCTTTGTGCACCTCTCCTACCTTTTTCTGCACCCCCTTGCCTCTTTTTGCACCTCTGTTGGTACTTTCTGCGCTGCTCTAGCTTCTTTCTGCACCTCACTTGCCTCCTTCTGCACTTCTCTTGCTTCTTTCTACAGCTCAGTTGCTTCTATCAGCAATTCTCTTGCCTCTTTCTGCACTTCTCTTCCTTCTTTCTGCAACCCTCCTGCCTCTTTCTGTACCTCTCTTGCCTCTTTGTGCACCTCTCTTGCCTCTTTCTGCACTTCACTTGCTCTTTCTGCACCCTTCGCGCCTCTTTCAGCACCTCTGTTGGTTCTTTCTGCACTGCTCTAGCCTCTTTCTTCACCTCTGAGTTAGAGGTAGTTTTAATCTCCCTACCCTATTATGTACTAGGGCCTTACAGGGGAGGTCATGCCAATCACAGGGGTACCCCAACTCCTAGTGTATGTAGGTGTTTTCACTGTATTCTAAGTGTCTTTCAGCATAGCACTGGCTCCGGGCCTGGTTAGTCAGAATCAGTTACCACCAGTACCAGTCAGCAAAACGTTGGGGGCACAGGATGACTTTGCAACAAGACCTCTTTCTGCACCTCTGTTGGTTCTTTCTGCATATGTCTTGCTTCTTTCTGCACTTTTCTTCGTCTTTCTGGATTTCTGTTGCCTCTTTCTGCATTTCTCTTGCTTCTTTCTGCGCCTTTCTTCCTCTTTCTGCACATGTCCTACCTCTGTAGGCATAGTTAGAAATTAGCATTTAAAAAACCTTTGAAATTCACTGAAAAAACCATAGGTTTCAGTGACATTATAGTTAGAAATTAGCATTTAAAAAACCTTTGAAATTCACTGAAAAAACCATAGGTTTCAGGGACGTTATAGTTAGAAATTAGCATTTAAAAAACCTTTGAAATTCACTGGAAAGCCATAGGTTTCAGGGACGTTATAGTTAGAAATTAGCATTCAAAAAACCTTAGAAATTCACTGAAAAAAACATAGGTTTCAGGGACGTTATAGTTAGAAATTATCATTTAAAAAACCTTTGAAATTCACTGAAAAAACCATAGGTTTCAGGGACGTTATAGTTAGAAATTAGCATTGAAAAAACCATAGAAATTCACTGAAAAAACCACAGGTTTCAGGCGTTATAGTTAGTTGGACATTTCACTCGCACAAAACCAGAGAAATTCGGCCGTTATAGTTAGTTGAGCTAAGTATAACTCGCGCCCCCACAATGCACTGCTGATGACATCACATATTACATCACTGATGACATGGTCAGTGACATCACTGATGACATCACTGATGACATCTCAAATGACATCACTGATGACATCATCCAGTGACTGTGTGTTTCTGTAAAGTTTAAATATGTTTTATATATATATATATATAGGCCAACGTGTATTGAAGAATGAGTGGGTGTATGACTGTCTGAATGGATGATTTAGTAGGTGTGTGACTGACTGTATAAGTGAGTGATTAAACGTGTCTTACTGAATGCATGGGTTAGTGACTAAACTGTGTGAATGTCTGTATCAGCCTGTCTGTTGGTGTGTAAGCGGTTGCATGGGTTGGTGAGTAGCTACATGAGTGTACCCCTGATGATTTTGTTTACTGCCTGATCATTGTTTATGTTCCATGCCACTTCTTTCTCCCACCATCCCATAGCTAAACAGGCATAGCTGGGACTGAAAGAAAATCCCATCGCTGTTCCGCTTTTTTGGCAATAAACCTCATCACCAAATACAAAGATATTTTTCGTTAAGCAGATCTCGATCATCTCCAAGAGCATTCGATTGTGGTTGCCGTATTCAATATTTCTTTCTTGTAAGAAAAAGTTACATGCATTTAGGCCTATGTCATTCCCAATGTTGGTATACAGGGATATGACATCCATTGTTATTAATTGATATGATGCTTGCCATGGTGTATTTTGTATTGATCGCAACAGATCACTTGTGTCCTGTATGTAGGAGTTAAGTTGAACTACATATGGATTTAGAAAGTGGTCAATGTAGTTTGCTACCGGTTCCAATAATGAACCTTTTGCTGACAGTATTGGTCGTCCAGGTGGTTTCTTTTTATCTTTATGTAATTTCGGTAGGAAGTAAATTGTTGCAGTTATTGGGTGGGTTACTGTCAAGTACTTTTGTTCCTCTTCATCAATTAGGCCTTTGATTTTCCAAGCCTGCAATTTCCCATCCAACATCTCTTTAATTTCCACAGTTGGATTCCTTTTCAATTTTTCATAAAATTGTGTGTCTTTAAGTTGGCGGTGTGCTTCTGTGATATATGCCATACGTTCCCATATCACTATATTTCCGCCTTTATCGGCTACTTTGATTTCAATCTGTCTATCCGTCGTTAATTTTGCCAATGCTTCTCTTTCGTTCTTTGTTAAATTGTCCTTATATTTCGAGCTTTTCAACCTGTACAGATCTTGAGTTACAGCTTCTTGAAATATGTCCACTTTATTACCTGGGGCTAGTTGTGGATAAAATTTAGATTTTAACTTATTCCCACTTAGACCAGCGCCATTCTGTGGGCATGCAATTTGTAGCGGAATCTCTTCTCCCTCCTCCGCGTTTAAATTCAATAATGTCAGGAAATCTTTTGTGTCCCTGACTGTAAGTGAAGATGCCGGTTCTTGCCATGGTATATCTTTTCGTTCTTTCTGTTTTTCGGCAAAAAACTTTGCCAATTTGATTTTCCGGATATAAAGATATAAGTCTATTCGCACTTGTGCCAAATTCCTCCTCTTCGTAGGACAGAAGTTAATGCCCTTTTTCAATAACTTTGTTTCAGATTCTGATATTGGCCTCTTGGATAGGTTAACCACTTGTAATTCATCCATTATTCGTTCTTCCTCTGGCGCATACTCCGAGTTTCTGTTCCTATCTTCTCGGTGCTCCCACTTGCACTTGAGCCTTTTTCCCCTTCTCTTCGATCTCTTGGGACCCATTTGCGCCCTGTTCCTCTTCCTCTTTGTTGTTGTTGCAGAGGTGCTCGATTTTGTTCCCATTGCCTCTGTTGTAAGACTAGGCGCATGTCCCCTAAAAAAGATAGTTTTCCAGTGTCTGTTGACAATCCCTGTTCTCCTTCACTGAGGTCTGTCGACACTAGAGAGGAGGCGCTACTTGAAATACTTGCTGTACTTGCTGTGATCCTGCTGAGACGCCAAGCGACGTGACAGCATTAGGGACAGGTAACGCCGATGGGGGAAGGAAGGAGCATGATAAAGCGGCAGAATTGTTCTTTTGCAACCCACTGGGGATGAGACTATGAAAACGGGGATTAATGCACGGCGACTCACGGAAGTAATACTTAAGCACTACAACGACCAATAGGCCACGGGGGTGGCCACGCCCACATGGGCGGGGTGTTAAGAATCTTATCAGGTGCTTCTCAAAACTGCCGGAGCGTTGATTCACCAGCAAGATGTTAGCCCATGAAGAAGTGCTCCAAAGCACGAAACGCGTCGGGCTGGACTTCTGATTTTAGCAAGGCACTCTGCTGTTTTTCATTGCATCCTCCATTAAAGATGTGGCTGATGGAACTTACCTGTGTGGGCTCACTCATTGCAGGCAAACTTGCGTTTGGATCTTTTGCGGCACCGCCTGAGCCGCGAGTGAAGCCCCGCTGCTCTGCCGCCCTGCTGAGACGCCAAGCGACGTGACAGCATTAGGGACAGGTAACGCCGATGGGGGAAGGAAGGAGCATGATAAAGCGGCAGAATTGTTCTTTTGCAACACACTGGGGATGAGACTTTGAAAACGGGGATTAATGCACAGCGACTCACGGGAGTAATACTTAAGCACTACAATGACCAATAGGCCACGGGGTGGCCACGCCCACATGGGCGGGGTGTTAAGAATCTTATCAGGTGCTTCTCAAAACTGCCGGAGCGCTGATTCACCAGCAAGATGTTAGCCCATGAAGAAGTGCTCCAAAGCACGAAACGCGTCGGGCTGGACTTCTGATTGTAGCAAGGCACTCTGCTATTTTTTATTGCATCCTCCAATAAAGTTGTGGCTGATGGAACTTACCTGTGTGGGCTCACTCATTGCAGGCAAACTTGCGTTTGGATCTTTTGCGGCACCGCCTGAGCCGCGAGTGAAGCCCCGCTGCTCTGCAGTCCTGCTGAGACGCCAAGCGACGTGACAACATTAGGGACAGGTAACGCCGATGGGGGAAGGAAGGAGCATGATAAAGCGGCAGAATTGTTCTTTTGCAACCCACTGGGGATGAGACTTTGAAAACAGGGATTAATGCACGGCGACTCACGGGAGTAATACTTAAGCACTACAACGACCAATAGGCCACGGGGTGGCCACGCCCACATGGGCGGGGTGTTAAGAATCTTATCAGGTGCTTCTCAAAACTGCCGGAGCGTTGATTCACCAGCAAGATGTTAGCCCATGAAGAAGTGCTCCAAAGCACTAAACGCGTCGGGCTGGACTTCTGATTTTAGCAAGGCACTCTGCTGTTTTTCATTGCATCCTCCATTAAAGATGTGGCTCATGGAACTTACCTGTGTGGGCTCACTCATTGCAGGCAAACTTGCGTTTGGATATATATATATATATATATATATATATATATATATATATATATATATATATATATATGTATATATATATATCACTCACACTCCTACTATCCGTTCCCTAACATAAGTATCTAGGGTGTGTGTGTGCTCTGTCAAAAATCCCCTATTGGATGATCCAACCACCCTTACCTGAACGGAAAGAATGTAGGTCCCCGTCTTGGGCACATGGTGGACATCCCTCATCGCAAAGTGTTCAGCATGCAGCTGGGTTGAGGTTTCTGCATGTAGTGACCTCGCATTGACAGCAAGTGCTCCTCTGCCTAAACCCGGAAATGCTTGTTTATTTATAACAAAAAGCATCCTTGCTCTGAGCCGAGACCTTAGTAAGTCCGCCATTGTTTATGATCTATAGATAGCTGTGTCACCGCATGGACGAACAACAAACAATCATATTTGCACAATGTATTTTCGGAGCTTGTACGGGATGTTCAAAGTGTCGTGATAGTGTTCTTACAAAGTGGAATTTGTAAGCAAATGTAGTTTCATGGAAACTAATCCTGAACAGTCATGCACACAAAGGCGTGTAAAAAGTCATTGTGTGAAGTAGAAGGCAACTTAGGAAAAACGTGTGCATGTAAAATGGCAGTGTTTCCCATTGGGCCTAACTGAGACACATGACAACGCAAATTGTTCCTCATTCCAACATCTGAAACCTAGAATTGTGCTGTAATATCAATCTGGGAAAAGACTCTACAGATACCTGAAGTGTTTCTTAAGGTGTAACTACCTTATGGCAATTCTGAGCTTCCTAGAAAGAGGGTGCTGGGCCTGGCCCTTTTTGCAAGGTTATCCCCAAATGTTTTGCCTTCCTCCTGTATTTTCTTGACCTTCTGTTTGTTGGCTTTAGGACTCCAGGCACTTTACAACTGCTATTCAGTGCTAAAGTGCATGTGCTCTCTGCTTTAAACTTGGTATGACTGGTTTACACCTGGTTGGCATATTTAATATACTTGAAAGTCCCTTGTGCAGTGGTATCCCATATTCCCTGGACCTGTAAATTCAATGCTACTAGTGGGCCTCCAGCGCTGCTGGTGCCACCCACAGAAGTAGACTTTCAAACCAGTCTCAGGCCTGCCATGGCAGAGCCTGCGTGTGCAGTTTACTGCCACATTGACTTGGCATTTAAAGTTACTTGCCATGCGTGAAGCTCCCCTTTTACCACATGTAGGTCACCCCTAAGGTAGGACCTAGGTTGCCCTGTGGGCAGGGTGATGTATAGGTAAAAGGCCGGACTCGTTCTTTTATTTTGTGGCATCTCCTAGTAGTGACAGACAGCCTATTTGGTTTCTCACTGCTGTGAGGCCTACTCCTCTCATAGGCCAGCATTGGGAATTCCCTTATACTACTTAAGTGGTAATACCTGATCTGAAAGAAGTAGCGTTGCCATGTTTGGTATGTTTGGAATAGGGGTGATAAATCCTGCTTGTTTGTGTAGGTGGGTATTTCATACCTATTGTAGAAATGGCACTTTTGAATTGAATTGAATTGAAACTTATATAGCGCAACAAACTGCCACCCTACGGGTATCCTGGCGCTTAGATTGAGAATAGCCACTATAAAAGCAGAACCAATTGTCAGTGGAGGGATCTAGTGTTCACTCCTTGGAAATAGCCAAGTTTTCAGACTCTTCCTAAAACAGGTCAGCGAACTGGCCTGTCTAAGGTTCTGAGGCAACTCATTCCATAGGCGCGCAGCAGCCACACCAAAGGCTCTGCCCCCCATCCTGGATCTCTTAAATCTGGTAGTTGTTATCAGATTTGCACTCGAAGAGCGAAGCTGCCTCTGGGATTATACCAGGTGAACATCTCCTGCAGGGGAGCTGGACCCAGGTCATGTGCTGCTCTATATACAATGCAGAGGGATTTGAAGCAAATTCTTTCCTTGATAGGCAGCCAATGCAGGTCTTCCAAGGCCAATGCCGTGGGAGACCTGCGCTGTCTATTTAGCACCAGCTTAGCTGCCATGGACTGGACTCTCTGCAACCCCTGCAGAATATATTGCGGTGCTCCCAAATACAGGGAGTTGCAGTAGTCCAATCTGCTCAAAATTATACTCCTCACTACAAGAGATCGAGTATCTTTTGGTAGTAACGGAAGAACCTTCCGTAACATATGTAGCAGGGAGAGACAGACACTAACAGTTTTATTAGCCTGTGATTCCATTTGGAGATTCTCATCAATCATGACCCCCAAATTACGCACCATTTTAGCAGGAGTCAGGGGTTCATCCTCGGGGGTAAGCTTAAACTCCACCGGTAGATGTCGGGACATTCTCGTGGCAGGACAGTACACCACCTCTGTTTTCCCCCCATTAAACTGTAAGGAATTTTTCCTGAGCCAACCAGCATTCTGGCGCATACACTCCTGGAAGGTGTCCATAGATACCGCTTGTTTCCCCTCCAGGGAAAACACCAGTTGTGTATCATCGGCGTAGTTGACCAGGTCAATTCTATAAGATTTAATAATGGGGAATAGAGGGCGTAAATAAATATTGAAAAGAACAGGGCTGATCGCCGAGCCCTGCGGCACCCCGTGGTGCACTAGGGACTTGCCAGAGGTGAACGGTGTCATAGACACAGCCTGTTGTCTTCCTGACAAATAAGATTGTAACCACTGCAAGGCCCGCACCTTTAACCCCTATACTTTTCAATCTTTCCACTAGCACTGTGTGGCTCACCGTATCGAATGCGGCTGACATGTCCAATAGCACTAGGACAGATGAATTCCCATTGTCAGCACGCATTCGTAGATTGTCCATTACGGTTGCCAAAGCGGTCTCAGTGCCGTATCCTGAGCGGAAACCAAATTGGTCCCTATCCAGCAAAAAATTATCCTCAAGATAGCATGATAGAATTTTGCTAACTGCCTTTTCTAAAATTTTGATCGGATATGGCAGGAGGGAAATTGGTCTAAAGTTGGCTGGAATTGTAGGGTCCAAAGATGGTTTTTTGAGCAAGGGGGTCACCACTGCCTGCTTCCATACCTCTGGAACCTCTCCTTCCTCCAGAGACTGGCTGCAAATCTGTCGTAGCCAAGGGAGGGTTTCTTGCCCAAATATTTTCCAGATTTTATGTGGAAGGGGGTCTAAGGGAGATCCCGAGGACACACTTTGGGCAAGATGATTGAAAGAGTCCTCCGTAGGGACTTGAAAGTATTCCAGGGAGGTGTCTACCTGGGGTTCTACATCTAACTTCCAGGGTGAATCATCCTGACCACTGGTATCAGTGGGGTGAAGATCTCCAACAATTTTGATTATTTTTTCTTCTAAATAAAAGGCAATCTCATCGCAGAGTTTCTGTGATGCGACCAACTTATTGCTCGTGCAAGCTGGGCTAGAGATCCCTAAAAATATTAAAGAGTGCTTTTGTGCTATTTGGTGCCTGCAAAATCGATTTGGCATAAAAATCTGCTTTGGCCCTGGCGATGGATTCCTTATATTGTGACTGTACTAATTTCAAATCTTTCTTATCTGACTCTAAATAAGCCCTCCTCCATTTTCTCTCAGCCTTTTTACATGCTACTCGTAGCTGTTTCAACTCATCATTATACCAGGGAGCAGATATTTTTTTCCTGCTTTTGAGTCGTTTTACTGGGACTATTGAATCAAGGGTTCCAGCTATATAATCCTTTAGAAAGTGAAAGACACACAGATGATGGACGGAATGCAGAGCAAATCAAACATTCACCCCCACTCAAGAGAGCTGGGTTAAATCCATCATTCTTTTGCTCACCATACCACCCCAGTTTAGACCCAGAGATATGCAAATCAATCTTGACCCTGTGCCTCATGGGAACAGTCCAGCCCGAACTGCCAAGCCAGGTCCTCCCTGGACAGGAAACAAGCATCCTGGGACCAGTTTCAGGGTATCACCCCTCATCAGCCAGACTAGCTTGAATCCAGTGGCACAGTGATCCCGGGACCCATGTCTGGGCATACCCAGCGCACTTAGGGTGAGAAAGCAAAAGACTCACAGATGATGGACGGATGCAGAGCAAATCAAACATTGACCCCCAGTCAAGAGATCTGGGTTAAATCCATTGTTCTTTTGCTCACCATGCTACCCCATTTTAGACCCAGCCATATGCAAATCAGTCTTAACCCTGTACCTCATGGGAACAGTCCAGCCCGAACTGCCAAGCCAGGTCATCCCTGGACCAGAAACAATCATCCTGGGACCGGGTTCGGAGCATCACCCCTCATCAGCCAGGCTAGCTTGAATCAAGTGGCACAGTGAGCCCGGGACCCACGTCTGGGCATACCCGGCGCACTTTGGGCAGGAAAGCAAAAGACACACAGATGATGGATGGAATGCAGAGCAAATCAAACATTCACCTCCAGTCAAGAGATCTGGGTTAAACCCATCGTTCTTTTGCTCACCATGGCACCCGAGTTTAGACCCAGCCATATGCAAATCAGTCTTGACCCTGTGCCTCATGGGAACAGTCCAGCCCGAACTGCCAAGCCAGGCCCTCCCTGGAACGGAAACAAGCATCCTGGGACCAGTTTCAGGGCATCACCCCTCATCAGCCAGGCTAGCTTGAATCCAGTGGCACAGTGAGCCCGGAACCTACGTTTGGGCTTTCCCCGGCGCACTTAGGGCAAGAAGGCAAAAGACACAAAAATGATGGACGGAATGCAGAGCAAATCAAACATTCATCCCCAGTCAAGAGATCTGGATTAAATCCATTGTTCTTTTAGAAAGTGGGCATTTCTCTGTGCTTATGACTCTATGTGATTTGCAGCCTGACTCCAATTCACATCTAGGCCTGGTTGACAGCTACACTTTGGGCATACTTCCCAGACAGCCAACACACAGGAAGGCTTGGGTGTAACAGGGTTGCATCTGCATTCATCTGCATACTGAATGGTCTTCCTGGGCTGGAAGAGGGGGAGGCGGGCGCACTTACATTTGTATGGGCTGTGTCCTGCCCTCACACAAAGGGCTCGTTTACCCCCTACTGTACACCTGGAGCCAGGGCTGAGTTAAAAGGGGATGTTGTGCACTTTTTAAGGTTCTTTTAAAGTTCCCCCTAGATAAAAGACATTTTGAGTATAAGTACAGCGGCTCTTACCCCATGTTTTTAGACACTGCGTGGACTTGTAACCAGATGCTGCTGGCTCTACAGACTGCACATTGCCAGAAGGAACTGTTATGCTGCCAGGAAGAACCACTATTGGACTGGCTTGCCTGTTGTGCTGACCTGTGGCCTGCTGGTCTACAAGAAGGATTGCCACTTTGCTGCAAGCACTTTGGTGTGCTAGCCTGCTGCTGGTTCTCTGCTTCCGTGCCCCCAGTTGTTCTCATGGGACCAATGACTGCCCAAAAGTGGCCGTGGGACTCTGAGTCCAGCCTTCCCAGTTATCTACAATTAGAGTGTGGTGAGTGCATCATTGGGGAGGGAGCTATGCCTTAAAGTGAAACGTGTGGTGAGCACTTCCAATTCTCTCCTTTCTCCGTGTGCCAGCATTCAGCGCATTGTGAGCTCTGGTGCCCAGTGAAGCCATGACCATTCAGGATGAAAGGAACTTCATTTCTGTGTGCTCGCCGCTCGATGGAGAGATCACTCCGTACCGAGCACGCCCGAGATTCTACCCCGCAGTGCTGAGCTGCCTGCCTCCCAACTGGGAGCACCATTGGGAATTCCTCAGTGGCCAACAAAGCAGCATACTTGCCACCTCACATGCCCAACTGTTCGTCGAGGGTGCGTCCCAGTGGAGGAAGGAGTGTTGGCAGTGTCGCGCATTGCCGAGGCTAAATGTCTGCAGGTGCTGTGTGCTGCCTGTGTCTCCAATTGAGTCCCGACATCATGCTATGTGGAGTGAGGGTGCCCGCAACTGTTGGCAGTGCTTCATGACTGAGACGACTTTCCCTGTGGATACCGTGCACACTGCTGAGCGCTGGTGCTTTGTCGGGAACCCTTGTATTCCCGGGTGTGCACTGGTCCCGCTGGGGCCTGGTTGAGTCGGAGTGCTGAGCCTTGCTCCGTGCGAAGCCCCAGGGCCGGAAGGCTTATTTAAAGTACTGTAACTCCCCTAATGGGAGTGCCTGCATCTTTGACAACATGATCCGAGTAGAACACTCGAGCCTGCGGATTACCATACTACTGCTAAGAGGCATGCAGGTGCTGCTATGCCCTGCCCTGGGTGCCCAATTACCATATAAAGTGTAGCAGGAGCACAAGAGCGTGGCACCCTGTGTTTAAATAGTAATATGTGGTGATCCTTGTGTCTTGGTTCATTACCTGCTGCATTACCAGTCCTGAATGTATATGTGTCATTTTGCACTGCACTGTCAGGATAAAGAGTATTACTTCAGGTTCTGCATAGTATGAACAGTAACGGTGTTTTGGTAACATGTGCAACATAGAAACCTTTCTTTTATTGCACTCGTGGTGCTTCACAATTGCCTAGTTGGGAAAGTAATTATTGGTTCATGTTGTTTTGGTCTATGGTTTATGTATAATATACTTTATATTTTTATATAATATTGTGTGGAGTCTCTTTTGTGTTGTGTTTTTATTGTGTTACTGGTGTGAGCGTGTTGCCCAAACGCTTTACACACTGCTGATGATGATAAGCCTCACTGCTCTTGCCAAGCTACCAAGGGGGTGAGCACAGGTTATCTTTGGTGTGTAACTTACTTGCCCTGACTATAGTGGTGGGTTCTGCCTGGCTGAGGTGTATAACATAGCCAACCAGAAACCCCATTTCTAGCAGAGGGCAAATGTATGTAAGGTCATATTTAATACACAGGAGGCAACTAGCACTGTCTGTTATCTGTATATACCATGCCCACTGTAAAGGCCTGTGAGAATGTTCAGCAAACGAAGTGATGATCAAAACGTCCAGTAGCCACCTGAGCACGAGTTTTGAGTTTCTAGAACAATCTCTCCACCCGTGGAGAGAATGACTTCAAACTGACTTCTTTCAAGCAGCTGTTTTTGTGCTGACCGAAATGCCACTGAAATCCCTGCTAAGTTTAGAATTATTGACATGATGCAAGGGGCGTGTGAGGGCTGGGAAGAGGCGGGCTCAGCACCGACCATGGCTGCTCTGTGGTGAAGGGAGGGTCCGTTTCATGCTCTGTGGTGCTTCCCCTGCGCCCTCCTTCCTCAAGCGATCAGAAGGTGAAGGCCTGTCACATCAGTGACACACGCTTTGCCTTCAATCTGGGAACATGAAAGGTGCAGATGCAGACTGTTCTGGATAAGACGAGGCAGATGGAAACCTGAGAGTGTGAGTGACGGCCATGTCGAGACATATTATTTCGGAAGGCCCTTTTACTTTGACATGCAAGAGCCATCTGAAGGTCGTTGTTATTTCACAAGGCATCAGAGCTGTGTTTAACCATTAATTACAACTAAACCTGCTGTTCACTATTGTTGCGAATTGTATTTTTGGTTGTTGACAATTTTTAACCGTTTTCTCTACTAAAATGAAGCAGATGAGGGGCTGCACTATGTTAGCAGAT
The DNA here is from genome assembly GCA_963921515.1 of Calotriton arnoldi. Taxonomy (NCBI): domain Eukaryota; kingdom Metazoa; phylum Chordata; class Amphibia; order Caudata; family Salamandridae; genus Calotriton; species Calotriton arnoldi. The sequence continues at coordinate 154,181 of CAWUFW010011019.1, forward strand.
GAGTTATAAACATGCACAGTTTAGTCGAATTAGCGTTTATACAAACATTGTTAGGTAGTGAATTAATTCACCCATTTTATGTAAAAAGAAGGGGAAGGTTTGCACAATTAATGGAAAAACGCGAGTCAAAATAAACATCCAAACTCAAAAAATATATTAGACACTAGTGAGAATATAAAAAAATAGCACAAAGCCCTGGTCATATATTCAACCTACTGTTAGTTATTGAAATTTGCTGATATTGCCTGGAAATATATTAGGATCAGACAGTGTCCCTGTTTATAAATTCCGCAGATGGAATGAACGTATTATATGTAAGTAAAAAGTTAGACAAACATTGACAAGGTCAGTCGTGTTGACATTTGTGCAATGAACAGTTTCCCCTCTAGCTTTACCAACACCCACAGAATAGGTGCACCAGGGCAGCAACAGTGCAGAAGGAGACCAGCCAAGGCCTCCAAGTGGGTCATGGAGGAAGAGGAGACACAGAGGACTGTTCTGGCAAAGCTAGTCCACACATGACACCCTGCATTTCATATTGTTTTGTTCTTTTTTTTTTTAAATAAAAAATTGCATGTCTTTTATTTTTCCTTTGTTGGCTGGTAATAATTTTAAACAAGTACGACCTGCTTTGTTTTACTTACAGTTATCGTCTTATGTACATATCTGTTTTTATCTGGCTCGATATTTATCTGGAGCTGTCCGACTCAGGGCATTTCTACAATGTGATTGAGGTATTTTATTATTGTTGATGTCTTTTATGGTTTTAAATGTCCAAACCGAATAAAGATTATATAATGATGATGATGATGAGAAAGCTAATCCTGGTAACACCACCACACCTCACAGCCACCTTCCTTCTCCACAAACAAATCTGCAGCGAGTACTGGACCAAATGAGCTATCTTACTGAACAGAGGTAGTAACAAACTCCCTCAAAATTGAGTCTCATTGTAAATGAACATGAATTGAACATTTGGTCGTATGCCCCCTGTTCAACACGTGATTGTTCTCTAGGAAGGGTTTGTGCTCTACAAACAGGGTCGGATTGTTAACGCGGGTACTCGGGCAATGCCCAGGGGCAGGTACCCGAATTCCAGCTGTGGGCGGATTTTTTGAGCAGCCTGGGGGGACAATTTGGGCCGTTTCTGCCTTGTTCGATGCCACCAGCGGCCCAGTGGGTGCCTGAGTGGCCTTTCTGGAGGTAGATGGGCGTACATCACCTCCCTTTCATCAACGGGCAGAGATGTCACTCCCTTTCTCTCGCTGGGCCGGCCCATTAATATATGCATAATGAGCGGGGGCCTGAACAAAAGTGGCCTCACTTGTTTTCAGGTGTTTTTCACCAGTGTAAACTAATCTGTGCATATTTTTTTATCCCCGCTTTTTTTTAAATAAAATTTCGCCGAAGCAGTGTTTAGCGGAAAGGCAATATGCAAATGTGGGCCACTTTTTTTCGCGTGCCCGGGCTGATTTTTAATCCCAATCCAACCCTGTCTACAAATAGCAGTGCATACATGCATGACTGGCTTCTCTCTGAGAGTTTGTTATTTGATGGTCCTCACAGTGTTCTGTCATAGAGCAGGCGTTACTTCTGTTATGCTTCTATTCATCAACTTACCTCTTACAATTAAAAGCTTGGCAGTTGCCTTATTCAAATGACCTGCTGGCTCAGCCATTCCTAGTGAACATCTAAAGACATTAATAGTCATGAAGCCTTCAATTCTGAAAGGATGGCAGGTTATTAGCAGTTAAAAAACACAGGGGCATATTAGCAAGACTGGCGATAAAATTATACGCCGTTTTAGCGGCAGGAAACTGCCGCTAAAGCGGCGATAATTGGCTTGCTAATAAGCGTTATAGAATTCAATAGAAGCCCAGGTTAGATGTGCAGGACATCTAACCTGGGCTTCTATTGAATTCTACTAACGCATATCAGCAAGCCAATTATCGCCGTTTTAGCGGCAGTTTCCTGCCGCTAAAGCGGCGATAATTTTATCGCCAGTCTTGCTAATATGCCCCACAATTCCAAGGAGAGCTTCTGGTAATTTTTTAGTAAAACGTTTCTTTCATGCGTTTCCTGCTAGAGTCTCGCAAAGTGTTAGTGCTGTGATTAACAATAGCACTCATTTTAGCAGCCTCGGAAATAAAAATATGTAAAAAATCAACTTGGAAGGTTTAAAGGCTGAGCTGGCCCTTATGAGAGTCAAACCTGTAACTTCTGTTCTTTCCAGAGTGTGCATTAACCCTGTGAACTATCTGTGGGGCATATTATCAAGCACGGCGTTAAAATTATCGCCGGTTTAGCGGCAGAAAACTGTTCTGGTGTCAACATGGGCTTCTATTGGAATTCTCCAGGGCATATTATCAAGCCCATTATCGCTGCTTTAGCGGCAGTTTTCTGCCGCTAAACCGGCGATAATTTTAACGCCGTTTCTTGATAATATGCCCCAGACTTGGAAAGGGTGTGCACTAGAACCACAGCAGGGTCCGGATTTACGCCTCCCCACCACCTATTTGTCATTCGTGTCTTCCATCTCCTCACTGCTGATCCCAGACATTACTCTTCGGTCCAGCTCAGCAGACTTGATCTTGTTTGTGTCTGTTCACCAGCTTCTTTCATCTCAAAGCAGCGTGGATGAAATATGGCTTTCTTGTCAGTAAGTTAGGCAGATCTGATGACAGTAACTTTTTTTTTCAATACAGTAGAAAATGATACCAAAAAATGACACAACTCGCTGTGTGTGTAACCTACAACCAGAAGGGTTAAGGAGGAAAGGCGGATTATCTACATTTCGGTTCACATTTTGGCTAATGAAGGTAAATGTTCATACACTTTATAATATAAATGCACATTTTCCCATATTTTGATGGGTTGCTTTATGTTTTTATCTTTGCGTTGCCATATTTTAACACCTTTATTTTTAAATGGGTTATTATTCCGCTCATCTACAATTCATCTTTTAGTGGCTGTGCGCTTTGTGGGTGGGGTGGCTGGTTTGGGCTCGTATTACCTTCTGCAAAAAAGCACTGCCCTGCTCTATGATTCTCTGTCCTGTTTAAATTTACTCATAATGTACTATAATTTAACAGACTTTTAGTTTAAATAAACTTAAACCTAAAAAGGACCATAGGTTTTGGTGCAATATGCATTTTTAGAGTCAATTTAGGATGGGACATTTACAAAGAAAGAAAATGGATGAAGATTGCCCTGTTACAAGGGTGGTTGCTTGATGTGTGATGTCCTTTAAAGTAAGATGTTTGAAGGAGGTGACTCTCTTGGTTAATGCACCTGCTGTGGAAATCTGGGTTCAGCTTTCATACGAAGGTTCGGTTTCCGGCATTGTTGACTCAGCTTTTCACCATTCTGTTGTCAAATAAGAATTACTACTTGATTCAGGTATCACCCATCACTTAGGGTCTGATTGCCAACTGGTGGGTGAGTTCCAAAACATGAATAAACTGGAGAATTCTGAGTTGTGTGATAATTATCGTTTCCCCCTACAGATTTGTTTAGGTCAAGCCTGATGAAATGTATCATTAGAAAATGTTTGGAAAGAAGGTAAAACGAGGACTTTGGTGCTTTAAATGCCAATTCTGCATATTATTTCTCATTTCCAAGTAAAAAAGATACATAAGAGCTTCTTGCTGCACGTGGTAAATACCTCACCCTGGGGTAATGGAATTTACCACATAAAATAAATATATCACCCTTCACCACAGTCTCATATTCTCAGTTTTAGAGTACTATGAAGGCATTAGACTGGCGGGGGCTTTATATGAAAGAAGGCAGCATGACGGAAACAGAACAGCTGGGGCACCAGAAAGGGTCAGAGAGAGGGCCAGGAGGAGAGGGGAGAGAGTTTCCACCATGTTGGTAACGCAGGGTAGAGTGTGATGGAGAGCAGGAGAGAGCCTAGGACCCTTGCGGAGAGGCAAAGGTCAGGAGCAGGGGAGGGAGGGCTGCAGGACATGACACTCATGTCACAGGTTCAACCTGGGTGGCTCTCAGACAGTCAATCGTGCTACAGCAGAAGCTGTGTGGCTTAGCTGGAATCATTCCGAGGGCATCTGCTTAAAATGAGTCTTTTTTTCCAGAACGAATTTTGTTCACACATTCACCTGTGTCTCCAGCTGGGATGTTGCCTGGGCTTTGGTTCTTTTATTGCTGAATGCTGGGGGAAAGCGAAGCCCATGGTCTTAGCGCCTTTACTTCTAACAATATCAAGGGAAACTCAATTTTCAGAGTGACCTGGGTACCATAATGACCTTGAAAATAATAGAAGTTTCCCTACCATTCCATTAGAATTATTGTAGCACCACGGCATGTAGCTGGTCATTGGAATGGGAAACAACTTAAGGGAAATCAATGCTAATGTGTGATTTTTGATGCAGGTAAAATTCACCCAGAAATTGTATTGTGTCACACAATTCACCTTCAGGAAACTTCAATGATGCTCTGTATTGCCGCATTACCTGCATTACCACCCACCCTCTATTGGGCCACTGCTGTGCAAACAGCTGTGTAATAGAGAAGGCATGGGCCTGCTCTAAAGATGTCCAAAATTGAAGGAAAAGAGGTGGAGTGGAAAAAAAGAAAAACAGAACAGGAAAGACTGGAATGAAGGACTGGAGAGTACTTCCCTGCAGAAAGTGCAGGAAAGACATTTGACTTTTGTGTCTTCTGTGGGCTTGTGATCCCAATAAACCATGGTGTGATAGTTCACACAATCAGCTTTAAGAGAATACTACCGTACCCAACTACTACACTTAGGGGCATATTCTCAAGGACTTATCGCTGAGTTAGCGGCACTTTATCGCAGCCAAAGTCGTGATAAATTCATCGCACCATTCACAAGCTGGTGCCAACAGCCGACATCACCAGTATTCCTGCGATAGCAGCCGCAAAAAACATCGCCACGGGTGACACCGGCCACTAACGCTAATGAGATGCAGAGTAGGCGTTCCTGTGCAAAAAGCCGCGGAAACACCACTTCGCAACATTCACAACGACCAGCCAGATCGGCGAAAAGACCACAAAACATGCGATAAGGCGCGTTAGCAGCAGGGATTTAACACCTGCTCCTACCTGGTGTTAAGTCGGACGACAACCTGCAACACAAAAGGGAGCCCAGCCCACTGCCACACCAGAAGAACAACAGATGCCATGGAGCTACTGACCATGCAGCTCGGAGCCCCAAGAGGGCCACCACACCCACCGCCACCACCCCCAGGCCCGCCACCCCCCTCAGGACCTCCCCCCCGTGGCCCTACCCCGGGCACCCCCCCCGGACAAAGATATCTCACATCTACCTCACAAATTCATGAACGCAACAATTCGCCTGATGTCGCACAAGTACACCAACCAACATCCATGTGTGGTACGAAAAAGGAAAAACATACATACATCGCAGAATTCCAAAAACAATCAATTTATTCAAATTCCAATCAACATCAATAATTGGAAGAGTCCTGGCGGGTCTTCTCCGGACAAACCGTAAGTCACAGCCTGCAAGACAAAATTGAAGATAAGAAGGTGTGTCATGCGCACAACAAAGGACAGAGAGAGAGAGAAAGAGAGAGAGAAAGAAAAGGAGAGAGAGAGAGAGTGAAAGAGAGGGAGAGAGAGGGAGAGAGAGAAAGGGGGAGAGAGGGAGAAGGAGAGAGAGAGAGAGAAACAGAGGAAGAGAGAGAGAGACAGCGAAAGGAAGAGAGGGAGAGGGAGAGGGAGAGACAGTGAAAGAAAAAGAGGGAGAGAGAGAAAGATAGAGAAAGTGAGGGAGAGACAGAGAGAGAGAAAGAGAGACAAAGATAGAGAAAGAGAGGGAGAGAGAGACAGTGCCGACACTGCGCACCCAGGCAGCTACACCCCGCCCCTCCTGCCGCCTAGCGTGGATTGCCCGCCCCTGCACACCCAGGCCTCACTGCTCACCTGCTGCCACCGGTGTGTCTCCAACCACGTGCCGGTCCACACTGCAGGCCACCAGGTCCCTCATCTGAAACAGAGTCCACAGCTAATGATGGCAGAGTACATATCATTGCACAAGGCAACATCGCATGGCCGCCCCTGCGCACCCAGGCCGCTACACCCCGCCCCTCCTGCCGCCCAGCGTGGATTGCTCGCCCCTGCGCACCCAGGCCTCACTGCTCACCTTCCGCCACCAGCGTGTCTCCAAGAGGGCACACAACGTCCCGGTGTAAGCTCCGAGCCCGGGGCCCGCGACCTTGGCAGCCTCCACATCACGCATCCCTGCAGCGCGGGCCACCAGGCGCACACTTGACTCTGGGTCTTGATTTTGCAATGGCAGAGATCATATCAGTGCACACGTCATCATCACAGGCTGCACACCCGCTCAGCTCTCTAGGTGCCACTAACTCTGTGAAACGCGAGGCAACGCCACGTGGCGGTAGGCCCGCGCTGCCCGCTGGCTCAGGCCTACATTGCGGTCCACCAGGCGCACACTTGACTCTGGGTCTTGATATAGCAATGGCAGAGACCATATCAGTGCACACGTCATCATCGCAGGCTGCACACCCGCTCAGCTCTTTAGGTGCCCCTACCTCAGTGCACAGTAAGTCACCGTCCCGTGGCGGTAGGCCCGTGCCTGCCGCAGTGCAACCGGTGCCACCGACTCCGTGCAACGCAAGTCATGGACCCTATATGATTGAGCCTCGTCGTAGGCCAGGCGGACGCAGCCATGTCACCTCAGGCAGTGGGGAAGAACTGGGACACGTAGGGTTGTTGTCCCCCCCTTTATACGTACGCCGAGTGGGCTGGGTCGGCGTACGCCAGGCCAGCGTAGGGGTGTGAACAATTATCCCTGTCCTCTGGGCGTGGCTCATATCTGGGCTGCACAGGAAACCAACTGGTGCGTGTGTCTCTGTTGCAGTGTCTGCGCCACACGGCCCGCAATCGACAATGTTGCAATGTTGCATGCAGCCGGAGGGCGTACGCGCACCAAGGGACTGTACATGGAGCGCAAGGCCGCTCGGGCTCTTGGCTCATACATGGCAACTGGTGTGTGTGTTCATCGTTTTTGGTGCACCATAAGCCCAAGGCCTAGCCTCAATGGCAGCGCGATAGCCACATCACATACCCAGGATACAAGCAGTGGTCTGACTAACATTAGGGATGAAAGCCCCCTTGTCTCAATACAGAAGGCGGAAGGACATCTGCACCCCCGACCTTGGAAACGCATGCGGCAGGCACCCCCTAAGAGAGATACCATGGCAGAAGAAGACGACTCCCACACTACACATGGCGGCAATGAAAGATGAACGTATCCACACCCCACACACAGAAGTCCTTGCCCGAGGTACTCCTGCATGGAACGGCCTTGACACTTACGTACAGGACAACCCATACGTACAAACTTTGCACGCTCATACGACTCATTGCTCCGAGCTGTGGCATATCATCCACATAACAGCCGCAGGTCAGAAGAGTGCCGGTTCCACAAGAGCCACCAACGCAATGGCAGGACATCCTGGGCACATGTACAACCCCTGTCACGTGGAACTGTACCGTGACCGAATGCTGCATTTGTTGGGGGCACTGGCAGTGTTGCGCATCAGTTACCGTCTGAGCTTCCGTCTTGCGTACATCACCTACGTCCAGCCCTGGTTCCACTGCCGATCATGCATATTCGAGTGGCCCATGGATGTCTGCCTATCCAACACAACAGTGGCTGAACTGGATTATGACATGTGTGTGCGCCCCCTGTTGGACCACGACCAGGAGTGTAACCGTGATGCCCGTTCATGGGATGCCTTGGAATTGGGCGTATGTGCTGGCAGTTGGGCATGTGAGATCGCACAATTCCTCGTGTGCAGTGACCACATCGAAGAGCTCCCATATTGGGCTGTGTTGCGGATTGGTGAAAAGGCGTGGAAGGAGCACATCTGTCCGGACCAGCTAATAGATTGGCTCGCCCCCGTGTTCTTTGAAGTCGACAACGACGTACTCTTGGAACTGATTGCCCATGAAGCTGCGCTCGCTTTCCTGGACGAGTAACTACGTTCCTGCAGCCACAATAGATTGTGACCCATGGCACTGGTCCCAACACCCTTTTGCATCTTGGGGAAATGGACACATATCCCACCATGACAGTGGACATGTCAGCATTCGCCTGGACTCAGAATGCATGTGCATGCAGGACTGCGGGTTGACACACACCTGTGCAAGGTGAGTGGACAGCGGCGCCTGGCAACGTTCCTCAACCTGACACACCGCTGGAGGGAGAGTACACACATGGCAATGTAATACTACATGTGACCTTGTTGGACTCCTTCACCTGCTCACTGTCAGCAGAGCAGTCAGTCAGCACTGTCCGGTGGTCCAGGACTATGCAGATCCCATGGGCTGTGAGTGGTGTCCCCTGACACGGTGCAATGAGCATTCGCCAAACACCACATGACTCGTCCAGCAAGGCAAGGTGGGCTGAGACCGTCGGCATCCGTCATGGTTGGTGTTCATTTGTGCCTCCCCATGTCTTGCACCTCTACATGTTCCTTGGCTGCCTGTTAGTGTATGATGCATTGGTCTGCATGTTGTGGCCCTTGTCTTGCCCGTACTGACACACACATGCTAATAAAGTCTATGCAGCTCCACTAGTGTTCAACTGTGATGAGTGTTGATTTGCATGCCAAATCGTGGGCCCAAATGAGCATCGTACGTACACAGGGAGGGACTGACTGACGGATTTCACTTAGGGGTGAGTCCCTATTGCCAGCTCCACCTCTGTGAGCCTGACATTGTGTTTGGGAGAGTTGGTGGTCGACCTGTGCGCTTACGTGTCTTCAGCAATGTGAGTATGGTGTCCAACTTCTTGCCATGTGGACCAATGTTTTCCATCAAACCAGGCTGTGTCCACACAGTTGAGTGTGTGTAGGTATGCTAAGAGATGTTCTGTTGTCACATGTGATGTGGGACACTACTTTAGGCCTCCTACCCACTCTGACATATTTACACACAGCCCTATTTGATACATGGACGTGGGGCTACGTTGGGGGGTTGCGAGATTGTTGTTCATGATCAATGAGGCCACAGCTAGTTCACACCTCCACAGTCATGTAATTGGCCATGTGTGTCACGGTCAAACATGCGCATTGATGTCATTTCCCAGGGTGTACCTTTTTGTGCAATCAATGTCCCTACAGTCATCCATACTGTCATATTTGATTGGACGTAGACATGACACATCTGTGTGATTAGGAATGTTTTATTCACAACCTGTGGAGTGTCGGAGCTGGAGCAGTTCATGGCCATGCACACCCCACATTACATGGTTGCCCAGTGGAGGGCCAGACAGAGTCCTTTAGGGGATGACAAGTTAATCGGTAGAGGAAGAGTTGAGTCCGCAGCCTGTTTGCTGTGTCATTGGTAACCAGAGCAGATATGGCGGTCCATGTCGGGGTTCAGGTGGATGTCGCAGAGTGTTTCGGGTGACAGTGGAAGGTGTAGTACCAGGGCATGATGCAGAGGGCTGTACCAAGCAGGAACAGGCCATATGGCGGGGGATGAATGCTACAACCTCCTTTTTGACACACAGTCATTACCGTCCACATCTTCGTCCTCTGATATGTCTTCTGTGTCAGGTGTGCCAGGTGTGTGTGGTGGTGTTATGGCTGCATCACTGTGTGCCACGGACTCATCAGGGTGCGGAGGTGGTATGGCTGCATCACTGTGTGCCACTGACTCATCAGGGGGCGGAGGTGGTATGGCTGCATCACTGTGTGCCACTGACACATCAGGGTGCGGAGATGTGTGTGTCGAAGTTCCTGCAGCAGTCATCTGGGACAGGCTCTGTGGCAGCAATGGCAAGATGAGGATCTGCAGGGCATGGTAGATCCCAGCTACATCTCGCTGGTGTTCAGCCGTGGCAGCCATCCTTCCTGCCTGCATCCGCTCCATGTTCTCCATTGTCCTCCGCATCTGTGCCAACTCTGTGCTGTCATCGCTGGAGCCTCTCGGCCTAGACAGTTCTTGTATCTGAGTAATGGCTCCAGCGAGGTCAGCCAAGGATTGTTGTAGGGCATGGAGCAGACTGAAGGTGTCCGTTAGGGACTGTAAGTGGTCCCTGATGGGACTGAGACACCCACGTATGACATCTAGTTTGGCTGCCATGAGGTCGAAACCCACCCGCACCTGTTCAGGCAGCCCCCTCTGGCAGTCTGACACACGGCGTTGGAATGCCATGTGTTCTTCGGTGAGGTGCTGGGAGCCAGCCGTGGTGGTGGGTGCTTCCTGCTGTGTGGTCTGTGCAGGGGGTGGTATCACCTCGATGCAGCTGGGCTGGCCTGCTCCTGGAGGTGGGGTGCGGAGGCTGTCCACGAGCCGTTGGAGGGTGTCGGAGCAGATGGCCAGGGGTTCCTCCTCCTCCTCACTGAAGAGTTGTATGGTCTGCTCTGCAGGAGGTGTTGATTGTCCCTCTGCAATGTGAATGGGAGATGCAGGTTAACAGTGTGTTCCATGTATGTGCACCCATTGTACATGTTTACATACTGACTGCATGACAATGTACATGTGACTGTTTTGGAGGAGCTGGGTATTTGATGGGGGACAGTGGACATTCCGACTACATGACGGATGTGAGGTTGTACTCGTACATTATCATCTGACAGTTTCCTGCTATGCCTGATGTGATTGGTCATTTTCTACGCACGTGCGGCACCAGTTGTGTCCTCTGTTCTGTGGTGTACGTGTGGCACTTTCTACCACATTGTGGTCATTGTTGATGTGCTGTGATTGCTATGTGTGTCTGCTGCATTGTGGGTGAGTCGCCCCTGCAGCTCTGATTTAGCGACCCCTTTTCCCTTTGAGGCAGTGTGCCTTTGACTTTTGTGCTTTTACGGTGCTGAGATGTTGGCGACTTGGGTCATTTGTGCTCCTGTACGGATTTTGTACTCTTGTGCATTGTTTGTCTGCAGATGTGTTGTTGACGTCAGGGGTTGTATGTGCACGTGGATGTGTCAGGGGGTGACCTGCTCCTTTGGGGATGTTATCCACACTGGGCCACCTCAGTGTCGTGGCGTGCACCATGTCATGTATTTTGACTGCGGCCACGCTAGTGGTCATGCAGTGTCACTTGCATTGTCAGTGTGGCTCACAGAGCCGCTGCTTTGCTGGGTTCAGCACATGTGCATGGGTAGGTTGTGAGATTGGTGAGAGGGGGGGCATTTGTGCACATGGTGGACGGGGGCCTACTTGGTGTTTCTGTGTGTGCTGCAGTGTGCCAAGGCCATCAGGGACAGGTTCCACAGTCATTGTGGGTGTGCAGTGTGCTATTCTTGATTGTGCATGTGTGCCATTGTGCCCGTCTCCCCCGTCCCCCCAGTCCCTGGTGGTTACTCACTCTGTTGCTGTTGGGTCAGGTCATTTCGGGCAGTGTCCGGACCCCCAACTCCTTGCACCGTCTCCGCACTGATGACTGTGGCCACCATTTCCTCCAGCTCATCCAGCTCCTCCTGTGGTGCAGGACTCCCACCTCCAGTGGCCGTTGCTGCCTTCAGGTTGGCAGAGAGTTTATGCTTGGTTTGGCTTTTGACGTCATGCCAGCGCCTCTTGACCTCCTCCATTGACCTCCTCGACACTCCAACTGCATTCACGTTGTTCACGATGGGACTGCCATATTTCCGTTTGTGTTGCCGATGACACGGTGGAGGTGACGTACAGTTGTTGGTAGTGTTCGGTCACCTCCATGACGATGATCCGGTTTTCCTGCGGAGTGAACCCCGTCTTCCTCTTCCTCTTCTCTTTGCCCTTCTCCGGCCCCGGGGTTCCTGGCTGGTAGTCTGTGTGGCTTGTGGGGTTCGCGTTGTCCTCTGCACTGGGTCGGGGAGCGTCCATGGTGCTAAGCAGTTGCTTTTATTTGTCTTTTTTTTTCTCTGCTTTCATAGTGCATTCTCATGCATGGCGCGTGGGAATCGCCGGCCTGTCGCTGCTTTTCGCTGATTTTTGTATCGCCATTGGGGTCATCGCACCTTTTTTCGCGTTGGGTTTCGCATTTTTTCGACGTTGCGTTGATTTTAACGCAGGCATTTGTCGCGTTATCGTGAGGCTATCGCATGGTGCCGCCGGGTTGTGAATGCTGCGTTAACACGGTGTTATTTTCCCGCGATGGACTGCGATGTGAGAAGTTGCGTTAAGCGATTTTGGCGATGGTTAACACGCGTTCTTGAGAATATCCCCCTTAGTAAAGCACCTAGCAAAGAGAAAGGAACTAATAATCACGGATGAAAAATACTCTGAAAGTTCCCTATGAATGCTACAGATGAATTACAAAAATGTATATTATTATTATAAACAATCTATATTTTTATATCAATCTTCCGTCACTCACAGTCCTCATTGCTTTAGGAACCAAAAAAGAAAACAAAGAAGGAGCTAAAGAAACATAATCATACAAGCAAAAGTTAACAAAAAGGTTTATCTTCAAAAACTTGGTGGAAATGAAGATGGTCGATATTGCATCAAAGTTGCAGTGGAAGGCCATACCATAGGTCAGGCCATGGTTAAGAAGAGCTCCGTCCCCATGCCACACAGCACACATGCTTGAAGAGGGTAACTTTAAGATTAAAAAAAGAACACCAGTTCTCAGTGGCCTCATTGGGACATAATGGACAATTAAATGAGAAAAGAAGATTGTAAGACTCAAATAGGATTCTTTGTTTTGTATTGTAAACTAAGTCTATAGCTTTGTTCTACAATGTCTGACTTTCCCACCAATGGGTGCCTGAACTTAGTTCAGTGCACCAATGCTTGACAGTCAAGGTCCAGGTTGTTGTGTCCTCACACAACCCCACTAAACTCTCTGATGAGGTGTCAGTGTTCTCTAGGTTATTAACAGTCCCGTAAAGGTTTTCAGGGACACAGTGGTAAGAGAAATGTTATGGTTAAAAGTGTTTATTTCAACATTGTAATTCTGTTCCTTAGCGCATGAAAAGTAACCATTCAGCCCTTCTCTTCTCAGCGCATTATCAGCATACAGCACGGGACTGGAGGCTGCGGCAACACGTTCATCTAGCAGGTTCTGTCGAGAGAATCTCTGACAGCATCTGGCGTGATACTCTGGGGCAAGACCTCTCTGATTTGATAGTGATTTCAAAGGTTTTATACAGAAAATCGACCCTCTTATCCTTCTTAAGGAATATATTGACATAATCATATACATCGGATAGATGTACTAATAATGTGAAAATACGTCAGTACAGACTACACTGTTTGGGTTAAAGCTGTTATCTGATCTTGGAAAAAGGAACCTGTCTCAGAGTACTGTTGCATGAGTAACTTTTATGTATGTCAGGAGGATATGACAACTTACGTATGTGACTAAAGTGAGACTACGACAACTCTGCACTTTAGGGTCAGAGGGATGTGGCACATATACGGGTCAAAGGAATGTAATAATGTAATTTTCCCAGGAAGGCCAAGACTACCATAATTTAGAATCTAGGAAGTAAAAAGTAAATGAAAAGATATATGAGAAGATTGATCAAATGGACATGATTAATTGCATCAAAGAGGTCATGTGTCAGAAGTCCAGCTTATAACTCCTATTTCTTGCAGCCAATGTTTCCTCCAGAGTGGCCAGTTACTTCTCCTCTGTCAAATGTTTTGATTGAAAGCCCAGTAGGACCTGTCTAGACACCCTGAAATGTCCCAAAAATGTGATAACCATGCTTCCCAAATGGTTCTCCGTAAACTTTGCAACCACTGAAAGGCATGACATGAACCTGTACATTTTCACATACTTGCTGAACACCTGTTCGCTACACATCCTCAATTTAGGTAAAAGGGCAACTACCTTTGCAGAAATATCAAGAACTATTAGTTATGTGGCAGAAACATTGGGGTTCATGGAGACTGATTGAGGACATTGCATCTTCACAGAGTGATCAGTAGAGTTTTGTATCAAGGAAGGATACACACACTCACATCCAAGTAGGATGTTGTTCGAACAAGGAGATTAAAATAACACTATATGCATCCATGCTAGCTGAGCACTAAATACTGAAAAGGACTTCATGAGAATGGAGAGTTCTGCTAAAATCTATATCATGCATGAAAAGCAAAGTTTCCAATATCGAGTGTCCCATGATATTGAACACATGTTCATGGGATTTACTGATTCGTATGCTAGACAAGTTAAAAAGAACTATCATTGATTTAAAAGCTGAAACTGAGGTTGTCAAAGTTAATGTGAAAAGTGTGAATTGCAGTATGGTAAGGACTGTAGAGAACGCAGAATGGGGTGTTTGAAATTTATTGCGAAAAATGGTAAGCAGAAAGGAAAACATTTGTATTCAATAGTGATAAATATTGAATTTGCATGTAATGGTTCATTACAAAGTGGGAAACGTGACATAGAATGTGTTTGTCTCACCCAGCAGATACCCCACCCCGGGTTGCAGTTATAATATGGTGCAGCAAATACCCTACCAGACTCCATAGAACTTTGAATCAGGCTCTCTGCGTAGTGTTAATGACTTGCATCTCTGCTTGAATTTTGAAGGTGTTTCCAATTGCAATATGTGTTGTTTTGAAACAATTATTAAGAAAGGCAGAATGACGCGTTAATTTTTCTGCTTGGCCCAGACCAAAATCATAGGTTGCAAAAGCACCGAGTGAATGAGAGAGAGAGAGAGAGAGATGGAGAGAAAGAGACTCCTTGTATATATCCTGAAGAGGCCTAAGAGATTTCCGGTTCGCTTCATATGTATATGAAGCAACATTCATAAGTGGATGAAAAACCATTGCACTTACCAGTAGCCCATAATCTTCTCTCTAGTTCTCTGTTTCCTAAAGTACCTCGGTTTAGGAATTTCATAAAACTTAGGGGCATATTCTCAAGGAACTATCGCCGAGTTAACGGCACTTTATCTCAGCCAAAGTCGTGATAAATTCATCGCCCCATTCACAAGCTGGTGCAAAGAGCCGATATCACCAGTTTACCTGCGATAGCAGCCGCAAAAAACATCGCCACAGATGACCCCGGCAACTAACGCTAATGATATGCAGAGTAGGCGTTCCCGTGCAAAAATCCGCGACAACACCACAACGCAACATTCTCAACGACCAGCCAGATCCGCAATAAGATCACAAAACATGCGATAAGGCGCGTTAGTAGCAGGAAACACCTTCTCTGACCTGGTGCAAAGTCGGACGACAACCTGCACCAGAAAAGGGAGCCCAGCCCACAGCCACACCTGAAGAACAACAGATGCCATGGAGCTACTCATCATGCAGCTCGGAGCCCCAACAGGGCCACAACACCCACCGCCACCATACCCAGGTCTGCCACCCCCCCGGACCCGCCCGCCCCTCCCCCCGGACCACCACGGAGGCAGCGCAGACAAAGACAGCGGACCTTCAGGAAACGCACGAGCCTCACAGACTTGACACCAGAGAATGTCATTGCCCACTACAGACTCAAAAGGTCAACCAACCTCCGCCTCCTGACCATCATTGCCCACAGGCTGACGGTACCAACACAGCGGACAACCAACATTCCACCTTAGACAAAGCTGCTGGCCGTGCTGCACCTGTTGGCCTCTGGGACATTCCAACCAACAACTGCCAGAGTCGGAGGAGTCTCACAGCCAGCCCTATCCAAGTTCCTCACACCTGTCCTGGATGCCATCACCAGCTTGGTACCCCAGTACCTATACTTCCCCCACACTGCGCAAGAACAACTGGAGACCAAGCAAGGCTTCTATGCCATAGCAGGCTTCCCGCACGTGTTGGGGGCAATTGACTGCACACATGTCCTACTTGTGCCCCCTGCCGACACTGCACACAATTACCACAACAGAAAGCACACGCATTCCATCAATGTGCAGGCAATAGTCGACCACGGGGACTCTTCACCAATGTCGTCGCAAACTACCCAGGCAGTGTGCACGATTCATACATCTTCCGACAGTCCATCATCAACCGGCGCTTCCAGGATGGCACCTACGGAAATGCAGTGCTCGTTGGTAAGTACCAAATGAACACACCACACACCTCAAATCCACAATCATGCAACTCACAACCCTGGGAATGCACACGTTACAAACACACATACAACATGCCCACCCACCAGACATGACTGCACAACGTACTGCGGAAACCTGGGCTAGCCATGTACATGAGCCATCACCGGCATGGCACCTCAGCCACACAGTAGCAGTATGCGGGGAGAGGTGGGAAGCAGGCATGTGCGAAGGAGGCAAGTGACCCATGAATGAGAATGCACACAATGCCATGTGTGGCGTGGAAGTGCTGGACAGACTGCAGTATGCAGACCACAGACATATCCATGTCTACATATACTGCTGGTGGTGGTAGTGTTGTGGACAGTGGACGCAACCATGTCACCCCAGCCAGTGGGGAAGGTCTCGGAAATGTAGCCTGTGACGTCCCCCCCTGCAAGCGTGTGCTGAGTGGGCTGGCCCGGCGTATGCCAGGCCAGCGTAGGGGTGTGAATAAAAAGCACGTAGCTCTGGGCGTGGTTCTCTTCCAGAATGCCCAACGTGTCTGCCAAGGCGGCGCCTCCCACCCCACCACGAGGCCAACGCCGTCGCCGAGAGCGGTGTCGCCGCAAAACTGTGCGTCTGCCACAGCCCGGGCCGCTGGACCTCGAACCAGTCCCGCCTGGCCGTGCGCATCCAGGCCTCACTGCTCACCTGCCGACACCGTCGTGTCCCCAAGAGGGCTCACCACGTGCCTGCGCTCCCACCAAGCCAGAGGCCCTCGAACTTGGCAGCCTCCTCAGACCACCACGGCCTCCGCGGGCAAGGCTCGCAGTACTCCTCTGTCGTTGACGTACTCCACCGGCCTACACAGCGGACAAGTAGGCCACACATTTGGAACTGAGTCTTGATTACACAATGGCAGAGTACACATGTTAATGCAGAGTCTAAATCAGTATACTCCCTTCGCGGTGGTGCCACCAACTCTGTGCATAGCATTCCGACCACATGTGTCTGTGGGCCCTTGCTGACCGCTGCCTCCAGCCTACACTGCGGTCCAGCAGGCCTCACACCAATACAATACAGTCCGTAACAGGCAGGACACGGCATCATCGCTGGCTAAACACCCGCTCAGCTCTGGTGCCTCCGCCTCCGTCAACCAATAATCTTCTCCACATGCCATTTCAAGGCCATGTGTTAGAAATCCAGGAAGAGCTGGCTGCACAGCGCTTGCCCCGTGCTGACCGCTGCCTCCGGCACACACTGCGATCGAGTAGGACACACAATTGGAACTGGTCTTGATTTGTCATTTGCACACTTCATGTCATTGTACAGGCCTCTTCGCAGACTGCATCCCCTTCCGGCTCTGGTGCCACTGACTCTGAGCCACGGGAGTCATGGACACTCTCTGGTGGAACTCTGGTGGCGTCAGCGTCTATGGCCTGGGGGTTGTCTCCATCATCGTGTAGCTGATACTGACATCGTGGGGAAAAAGAGACTGTAGCATTCAACTCCTCCATATTGCCTGTTTCTGCTTGCTTCTGCCCTCTGCATCATGCCCTGGATGGACACCTTCCACTGTCCCCTGTAACACTCTGCGACACTCTCCTTGGACATCAATGTGCGCCCGCTCAGCTCACCTGGCCCTACCTCAGTGCATCGCAAGTCACCGTCCCGTGGCGGTGTGTCTGTGCCGGCCGCTGTGCATCCGGGGCCACCAACTCTGCGCAGCTCAAGTCCTGGAACCTTGCTGTTTGTACTTTGAACTTCTGATTGTCTGATCACTGTTGTAGTTGTTGCCAGCACCAACCAACCCCTGAGGGGTGGCGTACACTACCCAACTCCCATCCAGCACAGGCGTCACTGGATGTGTGGTCCTGGCAATAAAAGGTGCCGGGCTTACGTGCCCGTAGCCAGTTCCACGGATAATCTCAGTGTGTCCGTGTGGTCATTATGTATGCATGTGGGCCCCGGGCCATACCACATTGCATTGTGCCATGTACAGCGGGCGCAACCTAGTCACCTCAGGCAGTGGGGTAGACCTGGGACATGTGGCTGTGTCAGACCCCCCTGTGAGCGTGAGGGAGTGGACCTGCGTACAGAAGTATGGCGTAGGGGTGTGGTCATTCCACAGGTGGCTCTGGGCATGGTTAAGTTTAGGCCTTGCCAGGGTAGTAACTAATGCGTGAGTCTCAGGTGTAGTGTCGGCGCCACACGTCACGCAAAATTCAATGTTGCCATGTAGCATGCGCCCGGAGTATGGGCTCGGCCGAGGGGTAGATGAGGGTGCACAGGCCCGCTGGGGGTCAGGGATCAGACATGCCAACTGTTGTGTGTGTCGCTATTTCCGCAGCATAAGCCAAAGGTCTACCCTTGGCCGCATGGCGAGTTCAGCCAGGCATGAACTCTACATCTGTGTCCGCCCTGTCTTTACCATTGCCCTACACACACATGTCCGTCCACCTTCAGCGCAGGACATCACTGTGTCGTCATCAGGCTTGTGGACATGCGCAGACAGGCATGACAATAGTGTGCCGTAGGGGTGCAAGTGATGCAACCGCGCTGCGCACTCTGGTGAATATGCTCGGGGGGCGGGAGAAGTGGCATTGAGGCTACGTAATCCACATTGATGCCGCTCATTTGCAACAAGCAGTACATGTCATGCAGGAATCACAAAGTCACACATATCACACACCAATGAACCAGTGAGCCTGCCAACACATCATGCCGAAACAACTATTGACTCATGTCTCTCTGCACTGTCACAGGTGACCAAGGATATTCACTCTGCGCTTGGATGATGACACCCCTCCGAGCCCCGAACACCCAGGCCCAGAGGCAGTACAATGCGGCCCACAAATGCACCAGGGGCATCGTAGAACGCACATTTGGCGTGTTGAAGTCACGTTTCAGGTGCCTGGACGTCACAGGTGGAAGGCTCCTGTACAGCCCAGACATCGTGTGCAAGATGATCGTTGCATGTTGTGTGTTGCACAACATATGTGTACGCAGCAGAGCACCATGGATACATGAACCAGATGCACCGGACGATGATGATGGGGATGAGGCAGGTGGACCACAGCCCACTGCAGCCGCAGCAGGAATAGCCCGTAGGAAACCATCATTGACAATTTCTTCACATGAGCACGTCACATTGTGGCAGTCCTTGGCAGTATTGGGACAGTACATAATGACCACAGGCAAAGCATCTGCAAATAAATGCATTCGAAGAACACTATCCCTGAGTGCATGTCTCTCATCTGTACAGGCACATCACTCAGGCAAGTGTGAGTGCGACATGTATTGCTGACATTTTTGTGATTTGTTCATGTGTGGTGGGTGTGTCACCTCTGTGCAGAAGGCTGTTTAGGGTGTCACGTGTTCGAACTGCCAGTTCTGTGTGTCACAGTTAGTAGGGAATCCCACTCTTCGGCGTTTCACATGTGTCCAGATTCATTCCATTTTGGCTGCCATTTGTGTCCTGCAGGTGACAACAGGGCTCCTTTTTGGGTCAGATATGTACCACCATGATGCAGGGATGCCCCCTGTGACTCAGGTCCCACAACATGGGTAACATGTACGTAAGCGGGAGTCACTGCCCCTACATTCGTCCACGCTTTCGTGATTTGTTGGTCATGGTCATGACACGTCTGTGTGCAGGAGGGGTTGCTTGTCCCTCTGCAATGTGAGGGGGAGATGCGGCTTCACTGTGTGTTACATGCATGTTTCAGCATTTGCGCAGTTTACATGCAGACTGCATGTCAATGTACATTGTGACTGTGGGGAGATGCCTATTTGATGCGGGACGATGCTCATTTGTTCTACGTCACGGATGTGGGGTTGTGCTCGTACATTGTCATCTTACCGTTTTTTTACTCTGCTTTTATTGTGCATTTACACACGACGCGTGGGTATTGCAGGCCTCTCACTAGTTATTGCTGATTTTTGTATCGCGATTGGCCTCATCGCTACTATTTTCGCGTTCGTGTTTCGCGTTTTTTCAGCGTTGTGTTAGTTTTAACACGTTCATTTGGCGCGTTATCTTGTGTCTATCGCATGGTGCCGCCGTGTTATGAATACCACGTTAACACGGAGTTGTTTTCCCGCGATGGACTGCGATGTGAAGGGTTGCGTTAAGCTACACTTGCGGTAGTTATCACACGTTCTTGTGAATATGCCCCTAAGTGTTGTGGTGTTAAAACATAATTAGAAGGAACAGTTACTTTCATTCCACCTCACGACTGAATTATGATATGGGTCTTTAGACAATCTGTTTTAGAAGCAAAAGAACCAATTGGCAGTTAACCGAAAGCACTTAAGGGATATATGCCACCTTGAGAGATTCTTTTTTTATGCAATTTAGGTAAGTGTAAAGAAAGGCGAAATCCCATATGTATGACAGATACAATTTGATTAATGAGGTACTCTTTGACTTCCATTAAAATCAACCATCGACAGTAATCAATCTTTTTTCATGCAGACTTTGCGTATTATCGCACATTTGAACAGGGATGTTAAAAACATTATATTGTATTGCATTTAAATAGCACTTCGCATGACAAAGCACTTTTCTAATGGATGTTGTTTGGTCTACTTTTGTTATTATATTAGTATCAGGAACATACAGCACTAAGGATTGCCCATGAAATGCGATTTCACTGGTAAAGTAGGAAGTTATCTACCAAAATGGTGTATTGATTAATCCACAAGTGTTTTGGACATGACGTGGGTCAGGAGTCTGAACTTACAAATACCTGATAGGGTGGAGGCTGAAAGTAATAGGGAAAACACCGAACCAAAGGGGCAATGTTGCTTTAGCGGAAAGGTACTTCTAGGTTCCAGAATGAGAGGTCATGATGTGAGGCAAGGAGTCACAAATTATTGTTTGGCAAAATAGGGCCCATTTAAAAGTTTTCTCCTTACCTATTTTCCACTTATCTCTGCAAAGCAGTAATTTGTGAGAGCAAAATTCACATGTTGAGACAAATAATCACAGAAGAGATTTTACTGTTGTACATTGAATTTACAGAATTTACAGAAAAACAGTCAGTGTTGCAGATTTGTAGCACTATTGAACAATGGATTGGGAGTGGTAATGTGGGTTTCGGGGGACAGGATGGAGCAACAAATTATTGTGAACTGCCACACACTCTTAGTTTTAGGGATATTTATAATTTAGTTGTAGATTTCCACATTGAAAATGCACTCACAACTATTCATGTGAAAGGTAGATTGTGTGCCTTTCCTTGGTCATAAAGGGGAGATACCTCCCTCATGTGGAAAAATCCCATCTCCAACACCATCATGTTGAAGGGGTTGTAGAAGGAGAAAAATAAAAGAAACAACATTTTCCCTGTGATGAAACAAAACAATATTCGTGCAACTTCACATCTCCACGTTATTTAGTAATGTGCGACTTTCCCTCAGTGAAATTTCTCCATAAAGTATATTGTGCACCTTTGAATACTCCTTTACAACCACAGCTGTCATTGATTTCAAGGGTTACTTTTTTCTTGGCGTAAGCACAGTAAGCATAGTTTTTATGCTATCAGCAAGTGTAGAGTTTACATCTGTTATTGTAGTGCCTCCAAAGGATCAATATATCATTGATGTATTAGATAGATAGATAGATAGATAGATAGATAGATAGATAGATAGATAGATAGATAGATAGATAGATAGATAAACAAACATACGGATGGATGGACGGATGGACAGATAGACATACAAATAAAAACAGATAGATAATCTCTTAGTTCGGTTAAATAAATAACCATAAAAGATTTAGAACAGATAAAAACTCACGAAACTTACAAATCCATTCACAGGCAGATAAAATACATTGTGCACAGTCCCTAAAACATAAGTAATGAAACAAGTACAATTGCTACATGTACAGTTAAAAAAAATGGATCCAATATACAGAAATAGAGGGCGAACAGTAAAATGCAGACAATTATGGCCAGGCCCCTCGAATCTTAACAATACTACTTAAAAAGTGGCCCATGTTTACACAGGTACACATTTCTCCCAACATAGAGAGGAACACCATTGCTGGTCTTACTTGTTGTAACTGAATCTCTCTCAGAATGGGAACCAAAACCTTTTTCCTTGGAAGGGTGTATAGGCTACAGAACATTACAACTTGTATCATGGACTGAGCTGAAGTTTTATGCCACTCACAAGGCCCTAAATAGCCATCTGCAGCCCAACCTTTAGGAAAACTGACTAGTGGGAAAAAAAATCAGCCTTAACCTGGATAGAAGCTGACAATGGTAAACGTTATTAACCCAGGTCAGGTATGGTTCGATAGAGCTAATCATTGATGACGCTAAATATTTCAAAACACATTACACAACGCATTTACCGATTTTAGACATAGAAACCTGAACGCGCACATTGCATGTGTTAAATGAAGTGACACAGCACTTGAGACAAGTGAAGTAACAGGACCATAAAAGCGTGCTTGAAAGTGTTAGAAAAAGAGAAATTCATTGCTAACTGATTATAATGCTTATCAATAGGTTTCCATAACAAGATTATTTTTGAAAATGATGTTTTATTATTCATTTACTGATGAAACTAATGATGCTAATGATGTGGCTTAGCATTTCTATTGCCTTACATTGAAATGTGTAATGAATAGATTGTGTGCAATTATGCGATAAAATTAGTTAGGAAGCTGAAATTTTACAAATGTGATAGGAGAGACCATAATGATCACACAAAACAAGAACAAATCTTAGTAAAATGATCTTTAAGAATAATTTACTTGTATGGATGTTGAAAAATGTGGCAGTATGCCATAGTTAATGTTGATCAATTTCGTGTAATAATAAATTAGTGAAGCATTAATATTTTTCTCTTATTATGAAATGTTTGATTTAATGCATTGTATTTGATTCTAATTTAGTTTAATTCATTTAAAGCTGACTTATGCATTTTAAGGCCTTTTAAACGTGTTCTACCCTAAGCTGCATTTTTCCCCGTAGCCAATACAATGGGACCTTGGCATTACTGCAAATTTTGCCCTATTTGTTCTGTGCATGTATCATCTTATGTTTAAAGGACATTCTTTTAGAGTTCACTGTGAAATAGTCCGGTGGGAAAGTGAACCAAACCCAATGTAATGGATTGATACACTGTAAACTTCTTACCGTTGACAAACCTGTGAGACCCGGCAAGCCAGTTCTTTCTCATGATCAGCATGGGAAAGCATGTAGGAATATCTAAACTGTATTTGTCAATTTCATATGTAAACTAATCATGCGATGGACTGACTAGCGATTCCTTTTACCCCTTTTTGCTTTAGAACCTTTGCATGCTGTTAGAGAAATGAACCATCCTTCTGCCTTTAATGGTGGTAGGAATCTGCAACCTTGTATCTAATGACTGTTTTAAACCATCCTCTTTGGATTTGCATCTCTGACTAAATGTGTAGTCTTAAACTACATGCTGTAATATTCCTGACTGAAATGCTTAAGAGATTGCTTATCTGTATTGATTTTGGATCATTAATACAATAACTAAATTGTCTGAGACTATTATTTTGTCCTGATGTTTTTCATTGAACTGTGCTATTTTCCATTTAAATATAAATGTATTGTAGGGAGAATCAGTGAATCTTGTCAGAGTATCAGGTTCTACTTCTTTTATTCTGTGTTGCTGTAACAGAGCTCCTAGTTTTCATAATTTTAGTTAGGCTTAACTTCTTTAGGAGGTTGAGTTGATACTTTATTTCTATAGCATCGTCTTGAGAACGGAATATTCAAACTTAATCTCGAACAAGTGAGCTAGTCACAAATTAATGGCCCCTATTGGATCGCTAACTCTGTGTTTTGAACACCCTAATTCCCACCCCTCCTCTCAGCAAAGAAAGATTTATCAGAGGACCATTCGCCTCTGTGGTAAGAGTAATGCTGTGATCCGTCTAGCTGTAGAGGGCCTAGTACAGTTAGAGTGATAAATGCGTAAGTAGCAGAAGTAAGAGATAAAATTAAAACTATTATAACTCTTCTGCTGGATCACCATTTTTATCAGACAGTGCGCTCAAACAGCTGGTTTACAAAATTCATGGTCCTCCCAGAGAACAGAGAAACAAGCTAAAAAATTCAGTTTGACCCACAAATAGTCAGCCTTAACTATTTCCTCAGGCTGCGCAAAAAGGCTGGGACGGTCCAAAGCTGTCAATGCAGACTGGATATAATGCAGCCAAGGACTTGCTTTAGAGTTGGCTAAATAAATTCATTCCTGTATTAAAATGTTGTACAGTGCTCTTAGTCACCTCATGATTACTTCAATACACTAGAATATTAGTCGGAGCCCAACAGATAATATGGCATGACCCATACTAAGTACTCTTTGCCCACTATCTCCATATTTTTTTTATTTTTTTACTGAGGTTTATATAGCGCGAACTTGACCTGAAGGTATTGGGTATCAGAGCACTTTACACGAGCACCAGTTGCATTACATGAAGACACATTCATTTTTTTAGGCCCGGGGAGATTAAGTGATTTGGGAAGCCCGTTTCAGCAAACGGCATTTGGTGACTTCAACTGGGAAGCAGGGGGCAAGGACTCGCTGTCCCAGACGACATCGTGCTATTGGGAGCAGCATAGCATCACCTGCAGCGCCAGGAGGCGCTTAAAACACCAAGCGGGCTCCCGCAGCGCGGGAAGCCCGTTTCAGCAACCGGCATTTGGTGACTCCAACTGGGAAGCAGGGGGCAATGACTCGCTGCCCCAGACGACATCGCGCTATTGGGAGCAGCATAGCGTCACCGGCAGCACCAGGAGGCGCTTAAAACACCAAGCGGGCTTCCGCAGCGCGGGACGCGTGCGGGCAGCGCCCGGGCAAAGCCCGGGCCAAGGGCGGGCCCGTCCTTGCCCGTCACTGACCGGAGGTGGCCGGGCCGGGCTATACCCTTAACATCTGCTGCTGATATTCTGTAGCCACTGGTGGTTCCACGCGACTCCCATATGTAAGTAGTGACTTATTTATGGCCGCTATTTGAGACTGAGACTGAGTCTGTACAAGGAGCCCCTAGACTCCGTGTAGTGGTAGCAAGATTCTGTGGCTGCCCTGTGCCTTGTGATCATAGTCGGTGGTGCGTAGGCCCGTCGACTGAGCGCATTATGGGGAAAAGGAAGGGTGCCCCCACAGGTTCATCCCCTGATACATCCAAAGTAACCATAGATTCTTTTCTAATAAAGGCAGTGGGAGCAATCTCCAAAGAAATTGATAAAGCTGAGAGGAGGCTCTCACAGGGCTGGGCTGGAATAGCAGCACTGACACCGGACGGGAACATGATACCGGTAGCTGAAAACGTTGCCGAAAACGGTGCTGGAATTATTCTGAACCAGGGGCAGGGCGAGGAAGCAGAAAAGAATGGGGGCCCAAATCAGAGCATCAGCCAAATAGTGTTGCAGCTGGTCAGATTACACGGAGCAAGGCCATGCTGCCGACGAGCCAACGTGTGGACCAGGGCGGCTCACCAGCCCCGAAGAGACAGCGAAAGGTCCAGAGAAAAATGGCGCCCAAACAACCGGGAGAAAACCCCAAAAACTCAGACTCTAGGGGTGCCAAGGATTATGTTAAGGACGCTGATGAACTATGGGGTTCACTCAAGGAAAAAATTGTGGCATTGGTGTCCCGTCTCTTAAATGATTTTTTAAGTGAGCTTTCAAAAACTGTCATTGATATTAAGGCTTCACTCTTGAATATTGAACAATCATTGTCCTTGGTTGCCCAACCCACGCTGGTAGCTGCACTCGAGCATACTGTCCAGCCACAATTAGTTTCTAATGCTACCCCACCTGTAGAGACATGTCCCGAGCCACAGCAACCCCCAGTAGCTATGGGCACAACAGGATGGGGGGACCTGGGTGGACAGGCTAGGGGGATGTCTAGGTCTGGCCAATTGATCCTTCCAAATAGGGATTCGAATAAAGGAAGCTTCCAAGGGGGATTGGAGCAGGATCAGCGAGCCAGCAGTACTGCCCAATCCGCCCATAACACCCGAAACCTGCCAGTTATAGACCTCCCACCAGCAATCTGTCCCTATACAGTGGTTTTAGTGGGTGTACCAGGATGGGACAGTGCACAGGGTGAGTCTAGTGTTCAGCTGATAAATAAGGTAACCCACTGGCTAGGCAAATATGTTGGGTTTAGCATCTCGGATCAAAGACACATCCTGATGGCCAGAAGGGTGGCGTGGATTGGCAGGTCTAAGAAAATATTTCCAGGCGATAGTGTGATTGTCACGCTTAGGTACCCGGGATTGGCCCAGAGGATTTTGTTTTTCTCCTCACAATCCCCCATGGTAGACTCCGGGATTAAACCAGAACCACTGGGTTTCTTTTACAGACCCCCCTCTAATCTTACATCCCCGCATTGTGTGGTTACACAGGAAGTAGGCCCTAAAGAGGGAGGGCAGAGGACAGTTCTTGGGTAGTCTGCGGAATCCATCAAGAACACAGGGACCAAAGGGAAAGCTTGTCCTCCAGTGTAGATGAGGATACTATTGACCCTCCAGGGCCACAGACAGGGCGAATTATGGGCGATTTAAAATACATTTCGTGGAACGTGGCAATCTGGTAGTAAGTTTCGGGATGAGCAGTGGCTACGTTACATCAGGAATTTTCATATAATTGCCATTCAGGAAACTTGCGAGCCAGAAAATACCTGGATTCTAGAAGGGTATAAAACCTTCTTCTGTCCAGCAGTAAGGTCCCGTGCAGGGAGAGCTAGGGGGGGCTTAATTATGTTTGTAGATCTAAGGATTCAGGGGAGGTGGAAGTCTATGCTATGGGAGTCGGATGCAGTACAGGGTTTAACTTTTGTTAGTAATATTTATCGTTTAGCATTTATTAATTTTTATAACTCACAGTTAAACTCGCAGGGATCAAAATGTCTGGATGAATTAAGCACCCGACTAGAGAAATTACAATCTGAAGGCCGAGTCCGTCCACATTTAATATTAGCTGGAGATTTTAATTGCCATCTGTGCCCACATTTAAGGGTAACTGATTGCGACTGGCAGGCCTGCACACTACAAAAGGGGCCGCATATGGAGCACACTCAGTCAGGATGGGAGTTGACCGTGCTTTTAAACACCTTTGGTCTAACCCATACAATGGATTTGATTGCTTATCACCCAGATGTAATTGTGCCCCCCACATATAAGGGTAGAGGCTGTGCGTCATTTATTGATTTTATTTTTGTCTCTCACACAGTAAGGAGGTTTATCACTTGTTTTAACATCTGTCACAGTATATTCAGTGATCATAACCCCGTAACTATATCACTTGTCGCCCCCGACATCACCCGGCATCGCACAGTTTGATGGGGGGGCTGATCTCCGCAACTGATCAAGGCAGGCGGCTGCGCTGGGCGCAGGTCGACACTGCTGCTTTTAATAAATCCCTTTTCAGTAGAGGCAAGGAGGAGATACAGAATTGTCTAGACCCAGAAATACAGGGACGTGAATTAGTTCAGTCATTCACAGCTATTGCGCAAATAGTGGACGGTCTATTAAAAGTACCTGCAACTACACACTCCAGGGACATGCCAAGATGGTTTGATGGGCAATGTTCGCAGGCCCTCAGAGTTTTAAAGAGGGCCCTTAAACAATTACCCAGAGACAGGGGCTGGATTGCGTCCTGCCGCAAAACTTATAAGCAAGCAGTTAGACTACGGAAGCGCCAACTCCAATTAAAGGCATGGGAGGACCTAGAAGAGGCAACTGAGCGTAAGGATTCGACTCGTTTTTGGAAAGTCATTAACAGCCCATGTTTTCAAGATTCCAATGTTCCGACCCTGGCCCATAACATTTTACCTGAGCAGTGGCAGGCCCACTTTGAGGGGCTATATAATCAGCCCGTTAGAGTGGATGAGCCACAAATACTGACCATTGCCCAGAGTACGGACACCATCTCTTTTACCCTAGAAGAGGTAAGACTCGGAATAGATTGTCTCACGCGGAACAAAGCCCCGGGACCAGACGGGATTCCGCCTGACCTATACCGAAGTAACCCAGAGGTCTGGGCACCGGTATTGGTGAGGGTATTAAACGCCGCAGTTGCAACAGAAATGCCCCCATCATGGTCTACGGCCATTATTGTCCTGATATTCAAGAAAGGGGATAGGGACAGTCCACATTGCTATCGCCCAATATCGCTTATTGATGTGACAGCAAAGGTCCTGGGTCGAGTGGTATTGAACAGGTTGGCAGAATGGGCTGAGACCAAAGGAATAATAACAGATGTGCAATATGGGTTCTGCACGGGTAAATCTACGGTAGATCAATGCCTAAATCTTTACCTCGTCACTGCAAAGTATACAATAGTCAAAGCCGGGGCGATTCACTTAGCCTTTATGGACCTTACGGCTGCTTTCGACCGTGTCAATCGCAGTAAACTTTGGCACCTCATGGGATCATTGGGGGTGGATCCAGCTCTAATCAGCATTTTAAAGGCATTACACCTAAATACTTCTGCTGCAGTAAGCTATACGCAAGAGGGGAGGACCACAGATTATTTTAAGTGTACGTGAGGGGTAAGACGGATGTATTTTAGCCCCTTTTTTATTTACGTTATACATTAATGGCCTGGATTCAGCATTAACCGCACTGCAAGCAGACATACCAAAAGTAGGTTCAAGATCAGTCCCTGTCCTACTCTATGTGGACGATGCGGTCCTCCTTGCTCGCACCCCTAGGGGCTTGCAGATCTTACTAGATGGTTTTGCAGGGTTTATGAATGAGTTGGATCTGTCACCTAACTTAACAAAATCTTACATAATGGAATTAGGGAAGCTGAGCAGGAAGCCGAATACCTACACAATAGGCACACATACCCTTGGGAAAGTCCCGGCCTTCTCATATCTAGGTATTATGTTCGATAACAAATTGAGTTTTAAACAGTTACTAGAGGGAAATGTCTTGGTTTGACTAAGTCTACTGGTGCCATTACAAGCCTCGCCCACAGATTAGGTAAATGGTCACCTGGGACAATTTTAAAACTGTACAACTCCTTCTGTAGCTCTAAAGTTTTATATGGAAGTGAGGTCTGGGGGTTTGTAAGGACAAGCGAACTACAAAATGAAGAAAATAGTTATTTTAGACGTTTGCTGAAAGTCCCCCAGAGTACCCCTGCGTTTATTGTCCATGAGGAGCTGGGGTCTAAATATATCTCTGACTTGGTGGCGGTGAAACCCCTATTGTGTTGGGTGAACGCATGGTCCAACGAGGAGACAGGCTTTAACAGACAAGTAATTCATGACTGTCTCTCTCTGGACCATGCGCTAAAAATTCCGTGGCTGAAATATGTAAAGGATACTTTCACCATGCTCAGTAGATCAGACTTGTTCTCGTACCCAGACACGGCATGTGTACAGGATAAAGCGACTATCAAAGATCTTTTTTTAAATATACTGTGGCCTAAAGGGAGGAAACTGAATTGAAGAAACCTACGGTTAGAAATTATACCTTAGTTATGTCAACTCAAAGTATAGAACCGTACTTAACCTTTATAGCCAGTGCACACGATAGATTTTTAATTACGCGGTTCAGGGTGAACTTGTTTCACCATTTACTGGCTGTACCTGCCGGGTACACGGCATATCCTGAACAAAAGGGGCCCTGTGGCTGCGACACTAGGTCTCCACAGGACACCCTACATTTTGTACTCCTGTGTCCGTATTATTCATTACCGAGAAAAGTGTACCTTAAGGGGCTTTTAAGAAAACTTAAATTCAAGCAGGCTAGGGTGGCCTTGTTGTTTTTAAAACTGTCCTCAGATGTTTTTACTCTATTCTGTGTCTCGAGTTTTTTAAGATCTGCTCTAAAGTTAAGAAATACCAGGGGAATATAAAAGCAGAAGATTCTTATCTTATTTGTGTGTCACCCATGGTTGTTTGTAGATTTTTTTTTTTTTTAATCAATGAGTACTGTTTTTATTGTATCATCTTCTGTCGAGAGTTCTTCTTACCCTTATGATTACTGTTTTTATATTGTGAATTGGTAAAACTGTATCTTTTATAGTCATATTTTTATATGCCGAATAAAGATTATTATTATTATGTGATTTGCCCAGAATCACAGGATGTTCAGCGTCATTGCCGAGACTCGAACCCAGTTTCCCAGATTCGAGGTCGACCGCCCTAGCCGTTAGGCCAGCTCCTCTCCCCATAAGCAAACCTTTCAATTTGGTAGTTTGCTGGGCTTCTTTTATTATTGTAATGGGGTTGCTGCTTATTACTTCTGATCACAGGATGGCTTGTGAGCACATCAAGAAAACTGTAGTGGATGTTGGGGTGGACATATGAGGAAATCATAAAATACTCAGATGCTAAAGGAAGGCTAGAGCGAAGAAAGCACAGTGACACATGTGAAGGAGACTCTACCCGTAAGGTATGTAGGCATGGATTATAGCAAGAATGAGTCTGAGGTTTCACCCGGAGGATTTAACTGAGGCAAGTAAAGGTTTTCTGTGAAAGATAAAGGTGCCTATTCAGAAAGGTAAATATACACATGTTTATTTATTCACATGTGTATTAACTACTACACTTAGGTGTAACTCTACACGTTTTTGATGTTCACTATTTCTAAGTGTAGAGTTACACCTAGGTGCAGACTCACATGTGTTCACCTCCTCAAATCAGTGAGTGAAGCCTCCTGCAAGATTTTTGAGTGTAAAGTTACTACTAGTAACTTGCACAAGCAGTGGAGATCCCTGCCACCATGGCAAAGAGCTCTCTTTGTGAAACTATAAGATTTTTTTTAAATGTATTACTTTTGAAAACAATATTAAAATATTTTAATGTAAAATATGAGTGTAATTTTAAATATTTAACTTTAACCTAGAATTAATAAAATGAAATATTACACAACATCAACTCATCAAATTAAATGTGAATTACATAACTAGTTTATACCTAATAAATTTAAAAATAAATAATAAGGTTTGAATAATAATTCAAACAAAATTGCACCCTCACTAACATTTTTATTTGTATGTAATATGTAGAAACGTCTGTTAAAAATGGTGCGGTTAATGATTTCTTTTTAAGTGATAAAATACTTATTTAATATTTATACATATTTTAACACACACACATACACACACACACGCACACACAAACACACTAGTTCCTATGAGGTGTTATTTTATTTTTCAGCTTCCATTGTTTTCTATGGGAGTGTGTTGCAGTACCTGTGAGTGGCCATGTGTGGTGCTTGCCTTACTCCAAGACTGGGCTGGAGTAAATTAACAACTGCTCTGACACCTTTAGGTCTGTAGCAACTTTAGAAGTGTTATTTGTGAACAGCAGTTGTCTATCTCTTTTATGTGTATTCCCAATTTTCTAGTCACTACTCCTTGTCCCTCTTACATTTACTACTGAAAAGTATACCTAAGTTTGAGGAGATCTCTGCCACTCTGGTGAAGCTCTCTGCACAGAACAGATAGGAGATGCGGAGGTCGATGTCTCTGCCCCTAGGTTTGTGAATAGCATTTTAGAGTACACAAGTAATTCTTCTCTAGTACTATTGCACATATTATAAAATGCAGTTTGTGCATATGCCCCATAGTTTCTCATTTGAATAAAAGACAGAAGAAAAGTGGTTGGAAAAGAAGCAAGTGTAAAGCCCAGGATATACATCAGCATAGCTGAATGTGAAACAATTGTTGTTCTGTTGATGCAACCTTCTCCCAGCTGATGTGACTTGAGCAATCCCACAGTTAAAGGATTCAAGATGTCTCACTTTTGCTTTCATAAGTTCAGAAAGTGAGTACAATTGCTTAATTGGGGCTCTTAATCAAGAGTATACAATAAAGATTTTCATTTAGGAGTATGTCAATGTTATCATGTGCCCCATGATTTCTTATAAATTGAAATTATATAGATCATTAAAAGAGGAAGTAGAACTAGAGATGTCAGTTTCCAGACAGGTTACTCTGCAGAACTATACCAAAGCCTTACAAATCCTGTTGGGCCCAGTTTATATGAATCAGAGTCATTTACCACTAGTGTCCCAGGGCCTAACCCTATTACTGTATTATTGGACCCAAAACTGATCACCAAGTACACCCCTTTAGCACACGACTTTCAGCACAGAGAAGTCAAGCAGTCCAAGGCTTACTCAGGGAGCTGGGGTGGGAATTGAGACTCAGCAATCAAAATACATTCATAGACAATAATTAAGTCATGTTCCAGCCGGTACTCAAGCTTAAGGTGTTTAAAAATACTGTAACACACACACACACAAACACACAAACAAACAAACACACACAGACACACATATACACACACACACACACGTACACAAACACACACTGCAATTTGCTTTGGCCCTCTAGGGGAATTCTCAGTTTGTACTACTGGGGTGAATGTTGTAGGTTCACTCCCATCCTGCTCACATTTTCTCCCCTCCTTGCCAAAATCCTTCCTGTCTTAAGTGCAATGTCACAGTACCTTTCTGTCCTTTGTTGGCAAGTTCTTGAAGTCTGTCTGTGAAGTCAGGGCATGTGTGGGTTGGTATCCACTGGAGTAGGCCTGCTTCTGGTGGGTAACAGCTCACAGTCCACTGTATAAAGATGATGCAATCCCTGCTTCGGCCCACCTAATGGGATATCTAGATGAAATGAGTGCAGGTACCCGCAATATCAGGTACATCACTGAAATGCCACTACAAGTCAATTGGATTGCTCTCGAGTTCATAGACCTTGTGTCATAGAGATCTTGTTGCTTAGGTATTCCTCAGGCCCAATCGCAAACTCCCACTCCAAACAATCATGTGTCCATCCCGAGTCACAGCAGTGACACACCTCCTGACCCTCCTGGACGTCTCCTGGCACTTGGAGTTCCTCTGGTGAGTCCTACTGAGTCTCATGTCCAGTCTTCCTAATGCTCTGGCACTTCTTGCTGCTAGACGAGTGAATTTCACTTCCTGTTGAATTCCAGGACACACTCAGCCACAGGTGTCAATGCCATCCCTACTGGAGACACTTCTAACCCCTTGGACTTCACTTGAAGGATCTCAGTACTGGTTGTGGCCTGTTTTGCAGTAGTGCTATCTCTTCACCCATTCAGTCAGCTCTCTCCATATAAGTAGGATGTAAAAGCAACAAAGTGATGGATGGAATGCTGGATTTAATCTCAGCCACTGGCAAACACTCAAGCTGCATTCCAATCCATCGTTTTTCACCAACCATGCCACCTCAGTTTGGACCCAGCCATATGCAAATCAGTCCTGACCCTGCTCCTCATGGGAACAGTCCAGCCCGAACTGCCAGGCCAGGTCCTCCCTGAATCAGAACATAAGCAACCCAGGACCGGTTTCTCTCTTATTAGGCCTCTTCAACCAGGTATAGCATGTTTCCAATGGCACGGTGTCCACAGGCCCCACAACTGGACATACCCGTCTCACTTAAGATGACATACTAAAGTATACAGTGTGCCCTCCCTCCCACAGTGCCCTGCTCTGGGCCTCACTCAATACCATTATCATAGTATTTCCTGAGGTGGAGATTAAAAACACTATCAGGTACATGCATCAACCATTTTTGCGAGCGCAAACGGTGCGATTCGCAAAAATCGTCCGTTTGCGCCCGCAAAAAGGGCATTTGCGATGCATGAAGGGTCAAGGCACTCGAAATTGGAGAATTCGCCATTAATTGCGAGTTCTCAAATTGCGATTGCATTTAAGGAATCGCATTTTGCGATTCCTTAAATGCAATGCAAGAACCACTTTGAAGTAGCGATTTCGCTACTAGGGGCGCAAATTACCATGAAGTTGAACTTCATGGTAATTTGCAAAGCTTTGAAAAATGCACTAAAGTGCATTTTTCAAAGTTGTAGGTTACACACACACATGTCCTTTGGACATGTGTGTGCGCAACATTTGTGCACAGATCAATTCCAGGGTGCAACAGGGTGTCCTTTTGACACCCTTGCACCCTTGAAATTGCATGCGCAATTTGCGAGTACCAATTGGTACTCGCAAATTGCGCATGCAATTTCCCATTCATTCCTATGGGCCTGTAGGCCCATAGGAATGAGTGGGAAGCCATTGCTTATATGCGACTCGCAATTTGCGAGTCGCAAATAAGGAATGTGAAGGAATCGCTATTTTTATAGCGATTCCTACATGCATAGGCTTTTGCGAGTCCTTAATTGCGATTCCTTAATAATCGCAATTAAGGACTCGCAAAATCCTACCTTGATGCATGTGCCTGTGCAATAGGGACTTCGAGACAGGGGCCATGCTCTCCACAGCACTGCATGGGACCTTTCTCAATCCCAACACTTTATATATAGCTCACACCAATATGGGTAAAAAAAAAGACGATGCACAGGCAACAATCTGAAAGTGAGGATCTTGTACCGAAAAGCAGGGCTCTGATAAAGCATGGTAAAATCCTGATAGGAGCAATGAATTGGTATTTGCAGGTAGAAATGTTTAAAATCTTGAATGAAAGAAATGCTCAGGGAAAACCTTTGGAAGGAAACGTTAATGAGTCACCATCTTGAGTGGCCCATAGAGACTAAGCTAATTCCTGCAACCTAACAACATGTAGATGTTGTTAGAAGAGGAGGCTCTGACTGGTGACTCTAAAGGCAGGGGCTTAATCGTCTGTAACAGGGCGAGCTCATGATAGCTGGAAAGACAGAGGTTCCTTCCGGGAGGGTGTTGTAGAGTTTACAGGTATCGGCATGGTCAACAAAGAAGGCATCCCTGACCCTGGATCTGTGCTATGGAAGGAGTGCATGGCTAGCTTTGATGCTGATGGCTGTAACAATGACCTGCAGAATGTAATTGCACAGTTTGTTCAGAGTGACAAGTTAATGCAAGGCATAGCTTAAGGGGGGGTAGTTTGGGGAGTGACACTCCCAGAAATACATTCTTATCTTGGTAGTTGGGTCTGGGGGCCCTGGGTCGGGATTACTATGTCTGTGTTAGTTTTTTCAGGTGTTCTCATTTCGCTAAGAGCTTTTAACTTGTTGATTTTTTGGAGGGGAAACTTAAAGGTATATAGTGACTGGTTTACCAAACAAATAGTATATCTGCACCCATAGATGTACTCCTTCAACGCCTGCAAGTTTACTACTTTCTTGGAATTCACAAGCATGGGCAGTAGTAAGCTTGGAAAGCTGTGAGAGCCTTAGGTTTCAAGGTATATTAATGGCAATTAAACACACAAAAGTTCTAACCTGTGGCATTTCCTTGGGGTAGGTTTTCAAACCACTGTTTTACATCCACCATGCCAATCTAGAAAAATGCCAACCTAATGAAAATCAGTACTGACCCTGTTCCTTATAGAAACAGTCCATCATAAAACATGGTCATCTTGCCCCCTCCCCCTGTTGCAGGGATTCTGCTCAGGAACAGAACTATGCTTGGGACCATGGAACATCAGTAGTCAGGGACTGAGTCACCATACCACCTCAATACCATGAGCCCGAATACGACTAGCTATAGTGTCTCACTTGCCCTCCGACTCGTAACCAGAGGAACAAGTGAATTGACACCCCAGAACACAACACTCCTGACCCTTTCAGGGATCGCACTGACAGGACACTCCCTTTCGCTCACACACTCGTACTTGTCCACAATAAAATATGAAAGAGACATGAAGGAAGTTTGAAATGTTTATTTAAACTATCGTGCTCTGAAATACAGTATACGTGCCACAATCAGAAAACAACTGCCTAGCAAAAAAACTATCAGCATTGTCAATAAACTATATATTATGAAAAGCCCTATCATATTATAAGACAGAATTGCCTAACCCCCGCCCCTTAAACAGAAGCAAACTGATTATACAGCAAAGATCTCTGGGTTTAGCAGCGGACCCCGTACCTTAGCATGCACAGCTGTACGTTCTACATCTCAGGTACAGCTGTGATCTCTCAGGAAATATCCGTATCTCTCTGTCTGTTACCTTGCTGTGCATACCTATATGACAAGGTTCACATGTTCACAAACAACAGCTGCATTTCTGTGTTGTGTCTAAGTGCGAGTGCCTGACCAAAACAAAACAACATGGGAGATTGTTCTTTGACTTTGTCTGCTGTTTACACTAAATCCCAAGAAAGAACAGAATGTGAAAACAACTGCAGGTTCTGTGTGAAAATATAATGTGGCACAAAAGCAAAGCGTGTTTATATAGTAACGTGTGCAAAGCTAATGTAGCCTGTGTTGTGCACAGTTAGGCTAACATAGGGAAAACTACAATAGGCCCTGTGTAGAACACATGACACCCCCTGCAGCCCATTGATCTTTTAGTTGGGAAATTTGAGATTCACACCTCCCCCGAATATCACTGACTAAACTAGGCCCTTGCCATCACATAAGGCTACAATTTATTTTTAGATTGCAATTTTGGTGTTTCACAAATTCATATGCAGCGACTGGAGGTCTGATGTTCCTAACATGCTTTTAGTACTGCATTCACAGCTCGTTGCAAAAGGAATCTACCCTCATAAATATGCTTGAAGCAATATTAATACGAATCCTACCGAAGGTCCATTTTGCGCTCTGATGAATTAGTACACCTGGTTCAGTGCAAAATAAGTCTCGGCATGCCAGCTAGTCACTATACAAAAACATTAACTGCTTTATGACCTGAGACTTAGTACATCTGGGCCTACATCCTTTACTCTTTAAATCTCCTTTGGGTTTCTCGAGCCAGATGGATTACTTAGAACCTTCTTCCTGTACTTTTGCCCTCTTTTTATGGCGGGCAGAGATCATTAAAAATGTGCTCACAGCACAAACATCCTTCGCAAGTTGCAAAGATTTGGAAACCCTGCCTACCTAAATGCAATCATGCAACATGGTGTAGGCTGGGAATATCGGGCCTTATTTACGACAAACTAACGCAGAGCAGTGCCGCAAGCCATTTGGCTGTGCCGCACTGCGTTACTTTGTAAGCAAATGGATGCGTCATATCTTCAACAATATGATGGATCCCTTTGATCTCCCCTGCATTGGCGCACAATTAGCTGCCATGCGCCGAGCCAGGCACCCTTGCACCATGGTGCAAGGGTGCCTTCGTTGCGGGGATGATTGTTTTTGTGCAGGACGGGACACCTTCCTGCACAAACACAATCACGAGAGGTGATTTCCTCTTTCTATGTGTGCTGCAGAATGCAGCGTGCATAGTAGGAGGAAAAAAGCAGGTGAAATTAAAACATTTCTCCTCGTTGCGCCTCGTTACGCCTCCCCTGGGGAGGTGTAGCATTCTGACGCATTCCCAGGTTTGCGAAAGGTTGTAAATCTGGGAATGCAGCAGAAGCCATGGGTGTTGCATGGGAACACCCACAGCGACACCCATATCACGCCCCTTTCACACAAAGTGCTGCATGAAAAGTGGCCGTATTTAAAAGGACACGAAAAGCCACGCAGGGTGCCTTTATGTGTCCTTGTAAATATGGGGCAGCAAAATGCGCCGCTGGTGCGTCACAAAAAGTGACGTACAGGCAGCACAAGGGGCTTGTAAATAAGCCCCATCGAATCCCAAATATTGACTTGACAGAGTATTGTTAGCATCATATCAATAGGTACGTTTTCTATACCTACCTCCACATCTTCGTATCTTTGTATGTTGGTAATATAGCTTAAATGTATGTAGATGTGGAGTTAAGAATAGTAAATCCTTACCTCCCTCTGTGCACTTACTTTTCAATATTTTATTTCTCCATATTGTGGTAACAATGTTCTTTCCCATCGATATTTGGTATTCAATATTCCCTACTACAACCCATTACTGAATTTGGGTCTGAGGGATCTTATGCCAATCACACTGACTACAATTATTCATTAACAAAATGTATATTTCCAATACCCTATAGAAATTTAATGAGTAAAGGCCTTAAACAGATTTACAAAAATCCCTCTCATTCTTTGGCGATATGTTAATGTCAGAGCTAAGGGAATGCATGAAACTAAGGCCAGTAGATACCTTATTTGAGGCTTCTTTTCTGATGATGAGGATAACTTCGTGTCCACGCTTTGTTTGAAGGGTGTTAGATGCAGAAATTAGGGCCTGTAGAAACAGGCTCTTGTCTGAGGTAATTGTTCACAACTACAGTTAGAAGCGACAGCCAAAGGCAAGAGCTTCTAGGGGAGATTAAGGCCTTTTCTGAGTCTGCTCCTAAAAAAACACTAATGTTGTTAATGCAGGGAATCACTAGCCATCTAACCCTTTCAACTTCATTTGAAAAGAAAAAAAAGAAAAGATTTGCCGTGACAGCAAACAGGTTTAATGACATTCTACTGCTTGCATTACAGGAATACTATCTACCTTGAGTCGCCTCTAATCCTGCTATCTAATTGGATGACACAAGCGGTTTTTGCTCTAATTATTTGCTTCTTTCGTGGATGAAGGCGCCTCATATTTTCCGCATTAATTTGCCTGCTAATAGATCAAAAGCTTATTATTTCAGGCACTTATTGAAGAAAACAAATGCCCTGGTGTTGAACAATACAACGTTCATGTTGAATATTAGGATACACAATGACACTAATACAATAGCACAATGTAAGCGCAATATTTTCACCATCTTTACAGCTAGCGGCCATAATATTTGTATCATTCTTCATTTTGCTTCACTGCCATGAATCTTTCTCGAAAAGTATTTGCAAAGATTAAATCTCTCAAAGTTACTAAGATGTGTATACACCGAGGCTCAAGGTACCCTTTGCCAAAATTAGAAATGGCATTTGGTTTCTTACTATTTTCATATTACATGCTGTTTTGTAATATAGCACTTAATTCCAGCATCTCCAATGTTTCTATGCACTAGTGCTAAAGAAACCGAGGCACAAAGAGAAAAGATGCTTTGCCCAGGAACAGGAGTTGGCGGCGAACCATGGGCCCCCGCAGCCCCTGCGAAGCGGGGAGGGCCCGAGCTCCAGGGGATCCCCTCAGCACAGTACCCTGGTCTGAGAGCTCCTGGTTGAGTCCGGGGGATCCCCTCCATGTACTTTTCGGGGATGGGGGGGCCTCAGGGTTCGTTACACCACTGACAGGAGTTTGACCAAGTGGGCAGACAAGAACCCACTGTTCCTACTTTCAACAGTTCCCCACTAATTCCCATCTGTTTCTATTGTTTGACATCATTCAATATCTTACCACAGTTTAATTAAACCCTCTATTGATTCAACTATCTAGTTCCATTAGCTCTATCTACCAAGGTAGCAGGTCTTGACCAACTGATTACTTTTATATCACTCACATGACTCTCTGGGCATGATTCTGAAGGTGAACAATATGTTTGTCCGGTGATAGTGAAACAGGTGAGTAACAAGTGATTTACTGAAAGGCATGAGAGACACTGACTGCTTTATCATTTAGTGGCAGTGTGTTTCAGATGGTAGCTTGAATGGAAAAGGATCTGCTCCCTTTAAAGTGGGAGTTATCCACTATATGAAGGTGTGAGCTTCTGAGACTCCTAATGGTGGTCCAGGGGTGAATCCAGCTGGCAGGTAGGAAGGGGCCAGATCATGAAGACACTTATAGACCATGAAGCTTAGCTTTAGGGAGATCCTTTCCTTGACCAGTAGCCCATGTAAGTCTAGACTGGCAGCCGAAAGGTGGTATTGCTTTGGTGCTTGAAACCAGACAAACTGTTGCATTCTGCACCCTTTGGAACTGTTTGAGCCAAGAGACTGGTAATGCGACAGACAGAGAGTTGCAGTATTCTAGTTGGATGTCCAAAGTGTCACTTTTGACTGCCTTTTCTGCTTCAGGCATATGTAATCTCCATGAGCTGACTTGCTACTTGGAATCATAGGAACTGCAGCTCTACCATATTACCATTGTGAAATCCGCTTAAGATTTCATTCCAACAATGGAAGTCCTGTACACAAGTGCTTGGCTGACACAGGAACCAGGCAGGCAGTGGCATGGACATTTGCAACTCAGATCCTGTAATCGCTCTGATTAATAAATCTGAAACTACATATACTTCACTTAATTGGCTGAACAGGCTCAGAATCCAGGTTGTGATGGGTTCTCTAAGATCAATTAGATCATTGTAAAGCTGATCTGCAGTGGGTAAGAGTAAGATTTAGTTAGCTACATAAACACGGCTGGACTGGGAACCGAAACTGGCCCTGGCAAACAGCTCGGTTGGAAGCACCACTCCCGTCTCACTGCTGCCGCTTTTGTGACAGGGGGCCAATATTGCAGCTCTGCTGCAAAGCCGACCACGGGTAACAAAAACGGCCCCCCAGGGGTCCAAAACTGGCCCCCACCCTGGCGGCCCACCTGGGAAACGCCCGATGCCCGCTACGGCCAGTCCAGACCTGCACATAAATATCAATGTCTACCACTGACTTCACATGCACTCTCACTGACATGGTAAAATACTTAAGTATGAAAGATAAAACACCTAAAATGCTTTGACCAAATTCTCAAGTGCAAATCTGTGGATGACTCATCATTGCAAGAAAATGCATAATGCGTGGGTAAACGTCTCTTTCCTAGTTCATCTGTAAAATTACAAAGGAGGATTTAACAGCATGAAAATCATTCTTAATCCTGCTTCAATAGCAAAAGTCTAGCACAAGCTTCCCACCCTTGTTCCCCCCTTGAATGGCAACTAACATATATGAGATTGGTTTTGATATTGTTCAGCATCCATGATAAGGTTCAGTGTGAGTCCCTCTGGCCCAGAGAGCAAGGAACCCAGTTCTGTGCACACCCACACCCATTAGAATGATCCCCACAGCAATAAAGTGATAAAATGGTTGAAATGCTCTGAACCAGTGTTAAATATGCTGGGATCATTCCAACCATCCTATGCCAAGACATAGCTTCAAATGCCCAAACACAGCCTCAAATGCACAGGAACACCCATCATGAAATCAAGGATAGTTTCCTATTCCCAGGCACAACTTCAGTTTCAAAAGCATAGCATCATATGCCCAGGCACAACCCCTTCTGGTAACGTATAGCCAAATGGTTATCCCATAGCATTTTATTTTACCTTAATATGTACTACTGCTTGGATGTGGGGGTTCAACCATGCTGGCATTGTGAGTACAATGCGCATCACTGCTTCACCCAGTGGAGAGAGCCGATGATCTAATTTTTCCTAGTTCTTCATCCCATGTACAATAGGTATATGTGCCCCTGGTAGACAGACAGAAGGTGGGCATTCTCCTTTTTCAATTCTCCATTGAGCCAGGAAGACAAAGTAAAGCAGCTTCATTTGTCTCGTATTTTTTATTTCCCACACCTTAATATGATAGGTACGTGTGAACAGGAAAATGCATTCCCTAACCACCTATGAACAGTAAGTAGGATGCCACTGAAGTTTTTAGGGAGGGGTAGCTAACAGGACTTGAAGATAGCAAGCCCAGCTATAAATGAGTCCAGACTTGCAAACCATGAAAGTATTTTCTCAGTGAAATTGACTGTGTGATTGAATACCACATCAAGAGTGGAGAATTGCAGTTGGTTGCAAAAGGGACATGGATTGCAGGGTGGGTGATTGGTGAAGTGTTAGATTTTTGGTTAGAAAGAAGTTCATGATTTTGTGTATCGCTTTGGGATAGGTCAATAGAGTGCAAATGTTATTCTGAGTAAAAGGAAGTGCCCATGCCCAGAGAACATTACGGGGATGTAGAAGGAAGGTACAGCGAATGAATCGCTCATCCTTATAAAGCCATTCACAGTGCAAGGGCATGTAATGGGGAATTGCTACATTGCAATTTGTCTTTGCAAGCAGTTACCTAATCATCTTCAAACATTGGCTTTTCTCCTGATTCATTTTTTAATTATCCTCCTGATAACTGCTGTCTTATAAAAGGGATTTTCCCAAACTTTCTTCTTATATCATGTTTTGATTCTTTTAAAGGTACTTATTCCCTTTGAGGATGCATTTTTGTTACAGAATACCTCATGTCCCCTTTGCAGTCACTAACCAGACTTGTTGGCAGACAGCTGAAACAGCATTATTGCACACATTTACTGTCCTTCACACACGGAGTGTTTTTTTGAACAAGCATTTGCAAAGCCAAAATTGCCTGGCTTGCACTTTGTGTTCTAAAACATTAAGGAAACGCTGGATGCAGGCAAAAAAAAACACTAAACAATTTTGCTTTCTGTATATAATGCACATATGAGATACATAAATTGATGAGGGATGATTCAGCGTACTTTTGAGATGTACACAGTGGCGGCTCCTCTTCTAAGGCAGAGGAGCGTCGCCCCACTGCTATTTCAGCAGTGCACACAAGAAAAAGAAAATGATTATAACAGGACGTTATTATCATTTTATTTTTCTATGCAGGAGTCGGAGCGGGGCTGGGCTCTGACATCAGAGCAAGGGAGGAGTGGTTTGCACTCCTCTAAGTGTACGTCGGTTTGGCCGGCCCTCTAGGGCTGGCCAAACCATCATGCACACTTGACATGTTCTCCATTGGGCTGTGTTGCACAGCCCCGTGGAGAACATGCCCAGGCTCCCTGGTACTACCTGAGCATCCAAACAGGACGCTCAGACCAATCACGATGCAGCTCCTGCAGCATTGTGATTGGCTGGGAGAGTTCGGAAGCCTGGGTGCTTCCAGCAGACCTTTCTTCCAGGACGGAGGAGAGACGTTCGGCGGCAGGAGAGGCGGCGTGACAGACAAGTTAAGTTTAATTTTTAATTTATTTTTTATCCATCCCCTCGCCCATCGCCCCTGTTCCGAGGCAGCCGCCACTGGATGTACAGTAGTCCCTCATGCATTACAATTGTACTGTCACACCAAGCACTCAATAACACAAAATGAAAGAACAATACTTCTCTGGGCGGAGCAAAGCCCACACCAAGTATATTTTAAATAACTGGCAACAATAGATAAATCTTAACACATGCACTGTTGAACTATATCTAAAAAGCACAATTACTTAGTGTGTACTGTGAGCGGGAAAGCAAGAACCTGTGTGTAAAAGATGTCTACATTTATCGCTCCCGTTTGTTGTACTATATTATCGGCTTCTCTAGTGTTGTTGTTTATAAAGAACTTTGTTTCAGGAGTGTTACTTCAAAGCCTTTCCAGATTCCACCTGATTAATGGAGATCATAGGAGAGACAAACGTGCTCCCAAGGGGGTGGGAGGCGAGTTTAATTGGGAAATGGGCTGTGGTGGCCTATACCATGTCCAGGA
Source organism: Calotriton arnoldi (assembly GCA_963921515.1). Taxonomy (NCBI): domain Eukaryota; kingdom Metazoa; phylum Chordata; class Amphibia; order Caudata; family Salamandridae; genus Calotriton; species Calotriton arnoldi. The sequence continues at coordinate 197,300 of CAWUFW010011019.1, forward strand.
CTTAGACATTGCCTCCAGCCATATACATATCACACACCCACAATAAACAAAGTGAGGAAAGTATGGTTTGGTCTATGACGCTCAAGTTGTGAAAATGTACAGATGTGGAAGATGGAGGTGTTTTAAATTGCAAACACATGTGTATTTGTGCTAGACCAGTGGTTCTTAGCCTGGTCCATGGATCCCTGTAGGTGTACCACACCTAATCAGGGGGTCCGCGACTGCTCAGAAAATTCAAATATTATTAGCAGATTAAGAAACCACATGTTATGTGTGTAGGAACATAATTGTGAAGGAATTTGAAACTGGAAGCTATAAAGTAAGTTAGTATCCTTATCTTGATTCATGGGGGCAGAACAAGTACAGCAGATGAAACATAGAATGGACGATTGGTGTTCTCTGTTGAAGCATTACTGGAATGTGCCGACAAAAAGAGAGCATGCATTTGGAGAAAAAAGACAAAATTATAGGTTAGAGTCTAGCACATCGCTTTATCTTTTAGAAATAAAACTGCATTTTGAAAACTTCCATCCTTCCCATTAAAATTTCAATGTTCCCATTTTTTTGTTAGTGAGTTCAATAAAATGTTTCCCAATTTGTGTATTTGTTTGAAGTATACTTTTTTCTGTATATTTGTGTTTTATTTTGAGGTTCACATCATAGAAATTGCTTACTCGGGGAGTCCCCAGCTTACAGTAGTAGTCCATTGAAGGTCCTCACAAGTCAAAGCTTCAAGCTAGACAGTTTAGAGCATGGGGAGGTAACATTTAAAAGGACAATTGCCCACAGAAGAGTTTCTTGCAAATCCGGCATTGGTAGGGATCTCAGGTTGCCCCATAGGGGGTCTGAGATAGATCACCAATCCACATGTTTTCTGCATATCCTAGTAATACATCAATTTCTGATTTTTCCTAGTATTGTGTTACTTACAACATTGCACATGCAATGCCAAAAGTATAACTATAATTAGAGAATGCAAAGTTAAAAAAACACATATGAAGCATGTATTACTGCCCTCACCTGACACACTACTAGAGAACTCTAATAGGGCACAAAAAAATGAACACACAAGTATTCTTCCTGCTTTCCAGTTGCTTCTGATTTGCATGACTTATTCGCTCATTAACCCATCTACTATAAGGTCATCCATTAAAGATGGAGGTGTTTCATGATTCTCATGAAACACACTTGACAACATAAGGTATGACCTAAGATCAAGGTGCATAGTGTGTTCTCAAATTTGTGATACACACTTTTCATTGAACGGGAAAATGCAGCGGAGTGTGGGGAAAAATACATCTTTAAGAGGGAGATTCCAGGGACTGTAATTTGAATACCAAACTAGCCATGAGAATGCAAGCTATTCACTTAAGATTTACATTATCACCCCCTCAGACCCCAAATAAATGTCCTGGGAAGAGAGAGCTCGAAAACTCGTGAGCTAGAACAAGCAACAGCCAACATTATGAGGGAAAGCCCATTAGAAGTCCACAGAACAAATGTCGGAAAAGCCCACATTGTCAGGGGCAATTATAGGGGATGTGATACCCGTAATGTGCCTATGTGCAGGCAGCTCAAACTGCCAAACCTCAGCGCTAGCTGTCCACCTTCGACGTGCAATGCAGCTCGACACAAACAGCCCCGGAACAGAAAATACACATCCGGGAAAGGGCAGTTGGGCACAGGTGAAGCCTCTTGGGCAGCTGGGCCAACATAATGGATACAGTCTAGACCATCCAATTGAACAGAGAGTGCCAAACAAGCCTGACTCATATGCATCATGCCGAGAATGTAGATCCTAGCGCCAAATTCACTGGTGCCGGTTAGGCACCATTTTATCACCCCTGGTGTAAAACAAGAAGTGCAACCAAAGCTGACTGGCTCAATGCTTGTACCACCCTCAATGCAGATGGACCCTGCTGTATTCACCAGTGTGTGACCCCCGCCCTCTTGTAAGTGACTTTAATCATAATCTGTGTAATATCAGAACACTACACCCCAGCTTGTGTTGCTCCTCCGTATACAACTAAAGAGCCGGTTTACAGTTGCGAACAAGTAGCAGAAAGGGGAAACAGATACTATGCAAGAGAAGAAATTATAGGTCTCCACTTTCTCTACAAATGTATTGAAAACACTGACTTTTAACGAAGGGACAACAGAGACTACAATATTTAAATCAGCCCAGCTATCAACATCCCATTCAGGGCTGGTATGTCATTACCACTGCTGCTAACTTCTGCCTCCTCTTCCGGGCCCCCAAGCAGAAGCCGCGCGACACCCCCAAGCAGCCGCTGCTCCAGGGGTTGTGTGAATCAATCAATATGACCACGTCGCTGCTATCTATGCAGCAGAGAAAGCGAGCGCCGCCCGACGTCACAAAGGAGAGGAAATTTCAAGCCTGGAGATGAGAGAATAAAAAAGCCGAAGATGCGGCAACATCATTATGTTTGATCCCGTGACCATCTTTGCTAATGAGAAACCCTTGAGGAGGCAATGACAGCGCAAGAAGTTTTTTTCCTGCCCAATCAAATCCTGTACTCCTGGCTACCAACAAATTGATTGGGCCAAAGTCCTTCTCCTGGTGTTTCCCACATAATTGTCTGATGACTGCTATGCTGCCAAGCTAGACCTTAAAAACTACAGTGCTGCATTCCACTAGAGGCAGAAAATAGTGCAGTGCCAGATTGAGCAAGATGTGCCTGGTGATTACATCATCTTTGCCAGTGAAAAAATATGGCCGTTCTGCGAGAATCTCAGACTCCTGCTACAGTGTAAAGTGAACCAGCAATGTTGTGCGTAAGACATGTAGCATTCCGTACGAATTCATACATGTGCAATATTGTACGGGGATCAGCCAAAGAAGATTTTCTTTAATGTAAATCATACATGTTACAAATTGTAAATCACATGATGTACTGCTTGGTCCCTTGCTTACACCTGGTGTCACTAGGCATTAGGATATGGGGCAAGGGCAGATCAGGCTAATTATGTAGATCTGGGTTTGTGCCAAAACTTATGGATTTTGCACTGGTGCACCCAGACATTCTGTTGTGACTTAACTGTTGACATTTACTTTTCCTTAGCTACATCTTCCCTACTGCTCAACCAGGATGAGGGCTGCATGCTTGTTGATGTCATAGAATGCATGGGTGCCTGGTGATGTGCTGAGTGTCAGTTGGAGTGTGCAGGCTGAGCAGCAGGGAGGCTGCTCCTGGTGGGGATATCTACTATTATCTACTTACTTACCTACTTAACTGGAACTTACCTTGTAACTAAGCTTAAATAAACCATCTGTAGAATATACATCTCGGCTAATGGACTTTGTATTACAGCACATTCCTCTTGTACACTTTACAGGAGGTTGGCTCTAAGAGTTGAGCGATGTGCGAGGGTCTACATTTGAAACATAATGGCAAAGTATGTTAAGGTGTATGTGGTAATAACAATAATCTGTGGTCTCTGAAGACTTGTGTCTATAGATTTACCTTATATTTTTTGATGTTTGTGTCTTTCACTCATTTTACTTGGATGGTACCTACAAATCAAACTTACATTATAATCTTGATGAAAATACGTATTTTGAATATAGAACCATGTCTCCTGATTATTCTTCCAAAATAAAGTTTACCCAAAGCAAAACAAGTAGTTATAGCTTATGTGAAATAACCGTTGGGCACCAGCAAAGAGGCACCAACTGAAACAGTTTCCCTTGAGGAGCTTTAAATAGAAATGAATGTTAAATTGTTGAAATCAAATTGTTCCTTCCTTGCTGACACAATGAAATGTGAATTGTTTCCAGCATTGTGAGCTAAATTTTGCAACTATCAAAGTAAGCTCTTACGAAGTCAATGGCATTCTATTCGTATGAAAATATAACTAGATGACAAGCTTTTACGACGTATCAAGCAAAACTGTGAAAAATATGAAGCTTGGGTAGTTAATACAATTTGTTAACAGATCTTCCTTTACTGTAAGCGTACAAAGTAGCTTTTGATAAGCATTGCAGAATTATTTACAAAACAATGCTGTTTAACTTAACCTCTTCTAGCTCACATGTATAGCACGGTAGGGCAACACGGCATATGAACTGGATGTGTGACACACGTAGGGCCTTGTTGCAATTGTCAATGAGTAAGGACTGAGGGGAAAAACTTTTATTGTATAGCATTAATACAACCATTTTTGTGGTAAACATAAGAGTAAAGCTAGAGAACTTAAGATCTTTAAAGACAGAGCCTTCCAATGCTAAGGTGATGGGACTGTGGTATTTGGCAGGGTGCTCAAGCAGAACGACAGAAAGTATATCCGCACAAAGGCAGCAAGGAAAAAACTAAAATAAAAATGCTCAAGAATCACAGAAGTGTTGATTACACTTGTGAAGGAAGCCAGCGAAAAAAGGTATAAATCTAGGGGAGCCAGAGAAAGCTTTATAGAGAATCGCCTGCCCAACCAATCAGAAGAGTTAGCAAATGTAAATGCAGATCAAATTCCCTAAGGATGTTTTATGCTAAATGTACCCATTATAACCCAGAAACGGCTTATTTCTTGAATTCCCCCAAACTGGTTGCCTTTTTAATTTGGGAGATGCTCTAAGCACAAAAAAATTACATCACGATCTTGGAATTTATTTATTTATTTATATATTTATATAGCGCACTAATACCCGGAGGCGTCTAGGCGCTGACATCACTATCTCCAGCCGGTCACGTGGAATCAAGAGAAGAGAAATAATAACTGCATAGCTTTAGGCCTGAAAAAGCCAGGTCTTTAAGCTTTTTCTGAACGATATCAGGTCTGGTGAGTTTTTCAGTGAGAGTGGCAGTTGATTCCATAGTTTGGTAGTAATGTAAAGAAAGCCTTTCCCTCCCCAGTTGGAAAGGCGTGCCTTGGGAACCTCCACCAGCCGATGGGAGGCAGACCGCAGCGTTCTTGGAGGAGTGTACCAACAAAAGGGGTCCATTAGATAAGCAGGACCCTGCTTGTGCAGTGCCCTAAAGGCAATGCAAAGGGCCTTAAACTTAATCCTCTTTTCCACCGGGAGCCAGTGGAGGGAATTAAGGGCCGCCTTTGCAGATGCGTATTTGGGTAGTTTGAATAGCAGGCGGGCGGCTGAATTCTGCAGGACTTGCAGCTTGATGAGAAGGGCTTTATTCATACCAATCAAGAGGCCGTTGCAGTAGTCCAGCCTAGACAACACTAATGCCGAGACCACTGTTTTCTGTAGGTCAGGTGGTATAAAGCAGAAGATTTTTCTTAGAATTTTTAGGATGAACCAGATGGCTGAGGTGATTGCATTCACATGATGGGAAAATGAGAGAGTGGTGTCAACAATGACTCCTAGATTCCTGGCCTTGGAGACTGGCGTGGGGAGAGGGCCAAGTTCACTAGGCCACCAGTCTGAGGACCAATGGGAGACATCCCTGCCGAAAAGAAGAACCTCCGTTTTATTGGAGTTCAGTTTGAGGCAGTTTTCAGACATCCAATTGCTCACCTGTCTCATACAGGCATGAAAGTTGTGGATGGTACTGCGGGGGTCCTCTGAGATGGACATTATAATCTGCGTGTCATCGGCGTAAGACACCATGGCGAATCCGAAGGATTTAATAAGCCTGGCCAGGGGAACCACATACAAATTAAAAAGAGTCGGGCTAAGAGACGAGCCCTGTGGAACCCCACAAGGAAGATTGAAACTCTGAGAACTCAGGCCATCCATCTCCACAAATTGTTCCCGGTTAGAAAGGAAGGAAATAAACAGTTGTAGGGCGGTGCCGGTGATGCCTGTTTCTTGAAGGCGACGTAATAGGAGGCCATGGTCCACCGTGTCGAATGCTGCTGACAGGTCAAGAAGGATCAGTGCTGCCATGCCTCCCTTGTCTACCGAGCGCCTAATTTCCTCCGTGGCGTGATCAAGGCAAGCTCCGTACTGTGGCCGCCACGAAAACCGTATTGGGAAGGATCCAGAATATTGTTGTGATTGATAAACATGGTAAGTTCTTGATTCAAGTATTTATCAAGGATTTTTGCTGGCAGTGGCAGACGAGCTATAGGACGATAGTTGGCGGGGTCTGTTTTGTCCAGATTAGATTTTCTTAAAAGTGGTAGGATGGAGGTCTTTTTCCATAATTCGGGAAAGATACCGGTTTTCAGAACAAGATTGAAAAGCTCAGTAAGATGGCCGGCTAGTTTAAACGCCTGCTCGTAAGTAATTGGAGGGAACGCGCAAAGAAGCGCGGAATTTGAGCTACTGGAGTGTTTTAACTCCGGGGGATCCTGACTACTTGCCACTTGAGTAGGGTTCGATGTGAATTTGTTGTAGATGTCCCGGACTTTGCTACAAAAGGTGAAAGCCAGAGTGTCACAGAAGGCTTGATCCGGGATCGTCTCTTTATACACCTGAACTTGGCTCAGCTTTTGAACTGTGGCAAATAGTTCTTTGGCGTTGTTCTTGGCTTTATCAATAGTCTCTGAGAAGTACTTGATTTTAGCAGTGTGAATCCTGCCTTTGTAGTGGGTAAGTATTTCCCTATAGCGCTCTTTTTCCTTAGGGTCATAAATGAGTCTCCAGCGCATTTCTTGCCTGCGGCACTGCCTTTTAAGTAGTCTCAACTCATCCGAAAACCAAGGTTCAGTGGGGGCAGTCCTCGTGATTTTTCCCGATTTTTGGGGAACGGTTGCCCGTATTGAGGATCCGATCCAGTCATGGTAATCTTGAGCTGCTTTCTCTGGGGCAGTAGATAGAGGTGGTCTATTATGACTAAGTTCGGAAGACAATTGAGTGTGGTCTAGGCGATGCCAGAGAAAACGACTCTGGCTTTTAATAGGCACCTGCTTATTATTTGCAGAAGGTGGCAAGGCAAGAGTGAACAGGACCGCTGCATGGTCCGACCATAGTAGTTGTAGGCTTCTGTTGAATTTCAAGAGCGGACAGTCGTAGAAGACCGCATCCAGCAGGTGGCCGGCTCTATGCGTAGGACCTTCTGTCAACTGTGTTAGACCAATGCTCGTAAAAAGGTCCGTCAGGGCCTTTGAGTCGTTGTCTTGTGCATTATCTAAGTGAAAATTTAAGTTCTCGAGGTTGCAATAATGTCTTAAATTGCAATGTGCATCAGCTCTGGAATCGGATTCCTGACTTGCATCTGTTCAGTCAGTCCTGATGATCTCATAAATTGGTATGCAGCTATCCAGTGCACAATTGCTGGTGGAGGTGTTATCTGTCTTCACACCTCTGCAGTGCTGCATGTCTGCTTCTCAAAGGGTGGTTAGCATGTGGTTAGTGGAAGAATTTATTGTGTTCTAGGCCAAGTCAGTTTCACATATTCTTCCCCTTGAAAAAACACATCTGTTTGTTGCCTGTGAGGGTGATTAAGTGTATCCTTGCTAATTGTATCCTACATGACTGTCTAATAATGCCTTGCCCTAGAACCAGCATTGTGGATGCTTGGACTTTGCTTCAGAAATCTTCTGCTGCAGACTCCAATCAATACGTAGCTGGAGAGGACAGTAAGCTGAAACATTCAACAAAGTAATAAGGTTGCAGGTGAACTAGGGACATATTGCCATGAATATTATTACCTTTCTCTTCTTTGTATTCTCCAGGAAGCATAATTTGTTATTGAACTGAACGTAAGCCTTATTGTTCAAACAGATATGTGGGTGTGAACCATCTCTGAAACTCAGAATAGGTTTTTTTTTCTGCTATGTTCGAATTAGTTTAGTACTTGAAAGTAGCAAATTGAGGGTAGAATTGCTATAAAAGTACACAGCAATTATGCTGGAGTTTTTCCTCTTACTTAGGCTTTTGATAAACTTTGCTGCTGCCATTTTATTTGTCTTTATTGTTGTTATAATTCATACCATATGTCCTAGAATAGGCTTTTGATTTAAAAAAAAAAAACTTTCAAATGTATAATTCATATTCTAGTGTTTGTAACTGTGTTGTTTCTTAATGAAAGAGGGTTTGGGGTTCCACTAATTACCCCTATAAGTTCATCTGGGATTGATCATTATCTGAAACACATCTCACTAAAATATTGCTCAGTGAATTGTGTGGTGGTTGCAGTCCAACTTGTTTTCTGTCTCAGGTTGGCATATTGACTGCATCCTTGGTGCGATAGGTTCTAGGAAACCAAACTTTCTGATTCTAGAGCAATATAGAAAAAGTATCAATGTTTTGCCACATTTTTAAATCAAGCAACAGGTTGCCCTCTTGTGGTAACCTGGAATGAGCACCCTCATTGCTACAAAGTAATGTGATGTATATGAGTCACCTCATGCCTTCACACATCCATTACTTCATCAGAAGTATCTGCCCAGGTTCAAACTCCAGACATTCTACCAATTTAAGTATACATGGACCCACTTCAGTATACTCTCACAATGACTGTGTGATCCCAGACTTTTGATGTCCAATTCTCCCTAGTCAATCCTGACTTCCAGGTAACTGCAGCAAGGCTGTGACAGAGGAAGTGGTGTCAAACCCCTCTGCTTAATTTTGCCCTGAGATAGTACAACCACCAAAAGACTACCCCTTAAGCTATCCATAAGTGCACACTATCACAAGCATAAATAACCCCAAAAACCTAGGCTCACTCATTCATCCTGTAATTAACCCCCCAAAAAATATTTTCTTCTTCACCCACAACTCTTCCACATGGCATCCAAGATGTTTAATTCACAATGCTGCCTTCTTGTTCTTCAACCATGAAACTTTCCCCAAAGTCTCTCTTCCTAAACTAAAATAGGCTATTCACACAATTATACTTCTATACCTCCGCACTCTGTTTGCAGCTCAATGGCCGTTATTTCTGAATTACCAAAGCAGGCCCTGATTTCTGGAATCACTACTAGATTGCAGAGCCTGGCTTCCCTCCTGACCACCAGACTTCCTGCCTTCTAACTGCTCTGTACCTCCTCCTCAGACCCTATTTGAACATGCTCTAAGCACGACGACAGATACTTATCTATTCATCCTTGAAAGAAGCGCATACCAACTACTCTGACATTATTTCCATTGCTTGGCTGCCATCCTAAGTGCCAAATATGTTACAAGCCCCATGGATGGGAGTCCAAACACTATGATATATAACAAGGTCTGAAATAATAGTTAGAGATCCAAAGGCAAAAGTACCGCAGTTTGAGATTGGGAGGGTTAGGGCTAGAATTGTGATTGCTTTTGAGTGGCAATGGCAAGAGCCAGACCACATACCAGCTGGTACACAGAGGACCTCGGGCTGATGAAAAACCAATGAAAGCAACAGGAGTGCAAATGGAGATTGGGCCAAGATACCACAGACAAAAAATGATTTCAAATCCACCCTAAGGCACTACCACCAGGAAATCCGGAACACCAGCGCACAGCTCTTGTAACCCTCATCAACACCAGCATGAACAGCAGCAAATGCAAAGAGTCCCCCATGCCTCCAGCCACCTCCAGCAACAATACTGCCTAACAAGACCTCTGCACCAAATCTCAGAATTCTTCTGCAACAGAATCACCTCTATATACAGCAACTTCAACCCTAAACCAGAACCCATCACCCTCACAACTCAACTCCCCATCACAGCTGAAGAATGAGCCCTGACCATGTGGCCCACCATCACAGCTGACTGACAAAACGGATGTGTCATGAAATCCATCCACTCCAGTGACCCATCTGACCCCTGCCCCCACCATGCCTTCACCTAAGGACACCTATGAATCAGCAGTGTTTGAACACCCATCCTTAATGCCTTCGTGGATTCAGCCACTTTCCTGGACAAATGGATACATGCCACCATCTCTTCCCTGTTCAAGAAACTCTTTGCTGACCCTGCCACGCTGGGCAACTAAAGACCTTTCTCCCTCCTACCATACCCGATCAAGGTCTTAGAGAATCTCATCAACTGGTGCCTCACGGAATGCCTCAACAACCACTAGCTCCTAGATACCATGCAGTTTAGTTTCAGGCCAAACAACAGCATATAAACAGTGCTCATACCTTCCACAGATGACATTCTCATGATTCTAGACAGAAGCGATACGACAACCCACATTCTCCTGCACCTCTCTGCAGCATTTGACATGGTCTCACACCCCATCCTCATCAGAAGCCTACATGGGATTAGCATCCAAGGATCCACTCTCCACTGGATCTGCTCCTTGTTGACGGACAAAACACAAGCTGTCAACCTGGCACCTTACTCCTCAGAAGCCCGAAATGTCATCTATGGAGTACCACAAGGTTCGACCCTCAGCCTCACCCTCTTCAACAAATACATGATCCCTCTGGCCAAATTATTCTGTGCACATGATATCAACATCCTCTCCTTAACCAATGACACATGACTCGTACTCTCCCTATCGGACAGGTCCTGCAACAAAAAAATCAAGTTCACCGTCTGCATGACTGAAGTCACTAATGAGACGAAAATCAACTGTCTCAAGCTCAACACCCAATAGGATAGAAGTAATAATTTTCTGTAAGAGCACCTCACAATGCAACTCCAACTGATGGCTGGCCGAACTCAGATCCACACCCAGCACCCAAGCAAGGAACATAGGAATCATCATCAACAGTAAACTGGACATGAACGCACAGGTCTGCGCTGTCACTGCATCCTTCTTCCACAACCTAAAAATGCTAAAGAAGTTCTTCAAATGGCTCCCTAGAAAAATTTAAACTGATGCCCTCGTCACCAGCAAGTTGAACTACGGAAACACACTCTATGCTGGTATTATCCAGGCAACTTAACAGAATACAACAAACCATCTAGAACTCAGAAGCAGGGCTGGACTGGCTGTAGCGGGCACAGGGCATTTCCCCGGTGGGCTGGAGGGGTGGGGATGAGTTTTGTGCCTGCGGGGGCCGGTTTTCATACTGGGGGCCGGTTTTGCAGCAGTGCTACAATATCGGACCCCTGTAAGAAAAGCGGGAGCGGTGCTTTTTGCTAGCACCCCCGCCCCCCCCCCCGCTCCCAGGGCCGGTCAAGCAGCAACCTGCCAGGGCTGGTTGCTGTTCCAAGTCGGCCCTGCTCAGAAGGCAGGCTCATCCTCAATCTCCCATGCACAAATCACATCACACCACACCTCAGGGATCTCCACTGGCCCCCTATACACAAAGGTGCTCAATTTAACCTCCTCACTCACATGTTCAATGCACTACACAATTTAGGCCTACCTTAACATCTGCATCTCCTTCCACCAACCAACTGACACCTCCGCTTCACAGGACTCCTACTCGCACAAATGCCATGCATACACGGAACTAGATCTGGAGGGTGGACTTTCTCTGACGTCACTCCTAAAGAATGGAATGACCTCCCACTGCACAGCAGAGTCTCCTATCTCTTCCTGAACTCTACTAGACGTTGAAGACCTAGCTATTCAATTAAATCCCCTGCCCTAGGCAAGGCTAGACACACTCTTGCTCAGCACCAGGATCCCCTCACGGGTGAAAGAGCACTTTAAAAATACACTTAACTTAACATACCATACCAATGGTCAATTTCACAAAGCATTTTCATGTGAGTATTTCTGTTTTTCTCCAGATTTAGGTATGACTCATAAATTTACAGGAGCAAGGCATGTTTTTTCTCTGGCCTGATTCACAAAGTTTATTTCAGTAATTATGCACGTCTTACTCCTTTTTTACCAGAGCCATGTATGCAAGACTGAAGCTGGATTGGTCTGCCTAAACTGATCCTCGTTAACTGCATTGTGTTGCGCTGTATTTTAACATTTGTATACTGCTTAATTCTATTGGAGTGACCCAAAGTGCAGTGTGCTGGTGAGCAGAGAGTGGCTAGAAGTCCTTCTACATGTTGGTGTTGGTCTACTGTGATGCAAGCATTGCAGAGATATGCTGGTGAAGCCGAAATATTCTGGTGAGATGGGTGTGGGTCTTGGTTTTGCCGTGAGTCTGTTAGCTCAGCACTTGATATTCAATAATTAATTCAAAAGAATCTTCATTATGCATGCTTAGTTTGAGATATCATGGTGTGTTACTATTGTTTCCAGGAGAGCAAAATTAATTTGTCTGTTAGCAAAGCACCGTAGCTCGAAATGATTCCTATTGGTTCACGGATCTCACAAAATCCTGCAAGAGGATAAAGTCTCGTTTGTTCAGGCTCTTAAGGCCTGATCACATGCTCTTTTGCACTATTTTACATATTGGCCCTGATACAAGTGCAGGGCTAAACTCCAATCCCTGTGCAAACACTCTCACAGTTCTCCCCTAATATATTCTGACAGGTAAAACCTGGCAAAATTTATCAGGTGGGAAGGTCCATGATAAAAAGGCAAAACATAGGGATTTGCTGTGTTAATTACTGATTCTGCATGTTATGCCTGATTTGTAAGTAAAAAAAGGTCAGAATAAGAGGTATTTGCCACATGTGATAAATACTTCACTTCGGAGTATTTACTTCATATTTTAAATATCTCACCTATTTATTCCACCTAACTTGTGTTAGTTTGCTACATTTCTGGGTGTTGCTTCCAGTGCTGTTTTGCAGAGGAAAATAATTAGTGTTAACATTTTGGAGCTCACTTGTTTAAGGCTTGCAGTTTGTAGTTTGTAGGTTGCTTTGTCCCACAATCTATGGTGCAAATTTCGCAATGGAGTGGTAATAAGGCACCCAGTAAATTCTGCACCCTACGGTTTTGGTATTTACCGAGAAGGTTATTACTGCACCAAATGATAGGCTAGTTGCAAAGATGCCCTCTGTCTAGGCAAAGAGCCACAATCTAGCACATTTGAATACTGTGCATAATAACACCCTGGTACAAATTAAAACCAGTACGCTGCTTTTGTGATTTACACAGGAGTTTTGCATCTATGTTTTTCTTTCACTGTCGTCGAGATATATTAACATGCCAACAGAGAACTAGTCCTGCACATCAGCACTAATTCGACAGCTCCGTAAAAATCAAAAATATTAAAAAAAAAATTAGGATCCATTTCCCCTTCTTAAGGGAAATACAAATGGTATTTAAGCAAAAAAGATCCATTTGGAAATTTTTAAAAAAAGAATCTTGGCTGTCCTTCCTGTGTTACCACAGACAGAATGAGAAATGAAGGCTGAAGGGTCTCGGCCAGTTTCAGGAAAACATGTCCACCGAGGTCAGGAAGAAATGGGAGACCGCTCATTTGGCTGCTCCCGGGGAGATATTCAATAACTCTTTTCCCCTTTATTCTGCGGGACACAGCCTCATTTGCTCAACTTGGGGTGACAGCAGCAAGTTTTGTCAGAACATAGCTGGACTTTTAAATGAGCTGGCTCTCGCTGGCGGCAGGAAACATCCTTTATCTTAGCAACAGGAGGGCATGGAAATGCAACTTTTTTTGGCAGCGGTAATACAAATCGACTGTTTTTGAGGGTTTGACCTGTACCATGTGGAAGGAATGCTCCGCTTTCCTTTGACAGTGTGATTTCCTGCCTCACGTTTGAAATGTTGTCCGGGCCGCGCCACTGAAGAAAGTCAACATGAATTTCGTTGAGAGGAAACTCGAGTTTGTCTGGAAGTTTGGCAGCAGACGTGTGCATTGTGGAGCAAGAAACTAATGAACTCTTCTTTCTCTTTTTTCAGATTTCCAAAGATTTGGGCTGTTTATTTTAGGGTCTCAAGGCAGTCTGGAGCCTTTCAAATAGAAACAACAGCTACACAGACCTGTGTGTCTATTTTTGAAGTCACCATTGTTTTGCCGTGACTAGGTCACCTCAATTAATTCCTACGGAATTCATAAGATGTCATATGAACACGTTTAAGTCACTCACGTTTGCCACCAAGAAGAGCTACACTGCGGCCCTCATTAAAAGCGGCCTGGTTAATTGCGATATATGTGTGGTAACTCCGCTATTGCACATATCACAGTAATGAGATTTGTGATAGTGGCAGGTCAAACCTGCTGGTGTGTACTGGAGAGAGAAATGTCTGGTATTTACCGGAACAAGTAAATTGTGGTGCGGCAAACACCAACATCTGCATGTTATTCCTCAAAAACTCGTATTTGAGTGGTATGTAACGCACCTGTGCAGGTAAGAGGAGTGGGGCGAGGTGGGGGGGACTCGACAGACAACAACGAGGGAAAATTAAATATTTATTAATTTCCCCTCGTCGTCGTCTGTCGAGTCCCTCCTCACCCCGCCCCACCGCCTCACCGCTCTTACCTGCACGGGCCGCTCCTGGCACCTAAAAAATTCCAACTTAGCAGAGTCAAATTTTATCAGGTGCGATAAATATAACACCAATTACTGGACCACTCTTGGTGGGGACCTTCCTATACTCCAAAAGCCAGATAGACCGGGTCACTTTAGATCTGGGAGAACTTTAAAAAAAAAAATGTTGTTTCCTCCTCCCCATCCACACACCCCTGATGATTTTCGAATCGCCTTAAAAAATTAAAATGCTCCTATAACTCCCCCCCCCCACTGTGAATAAATGCAGTTTCCTGCATAGTGTATTGTTTTTAGGTCTCGCCTACCCGCTGCGTAGGAGGGGACCTCTTGAAATCGATTCACTTTTTTGCCCAAAAACGTGCACGCTTTGCATTGCTTTGAATTGCAACGCGTGCACGTTTAGCGATTCCCTTGCGGGAGCCAGCGGCGCCATCTGTTAGCAATTATCGCGCTCGCTCCCGCAAGGTAAACGCTGCGCGCCCCTGCTCTCGGCCGCACTCCCCTCACCCCTCCCACTTGTTTAACTTCCACAAAGGCAGACGCGGTTTCGCTTTCGTTTAAATAGTCACCCCGTTCCGAGTTGCTCGCACCTTTGTACACGGGTGCCACACGCCGCCTGCTTTGAGGTTCGGTCGAAATTGTTTAACTTTATAATGAAAGAAGTCAGTCAGGCGACTGATGCAACGTGCGCCCTTCTGTGAGCTGCATTGGTGTATAGTCTCAGAGCACAATGTTCCTAAATGTGTACTCTGTAACCTCCCTCCCCACGGTACCAGTAAAAATCTCGTACACCTGGCAGCACGCCCGTATTGTCTGAAGCTTCACCACATATACCCGTTTTCACTGTCACAATTCCAAGAAAGTGGTTCATTGCTGATCTCATGCTATCTGCCGGGCTGCGTCAACACCTCATGGTTTCGCTTTCGTTTAAATAGTCACCCCGTTCCGAGTTGCTCACACCTTTGTTACAGATCAAAGCGCTTTTACCCTCGTGCAGCCTTAAACCCCCTCTTTCCAGAGATCAAGACACAAGAAATGTCTGTGCTGAAGTCCACCATCCCGGCTCCCGAGCGCCCGTCTCTTTTCAGATATGTCCGCTACGAGAATCTGCTGGCCGGCCTCAGCGGGGGCTTGGTGTCCACACTGGTACTGCACCCCTTGGACCTCGTCAAGATCCGCTTTGCAGGTAACGTCTCTTACCTATCCCTCTTTCACCATTCTCAATCCTCTGGTTTATTGTATGTGACGTCCCTGGTTGAGCGCCCATGCTCACCATCGGGATATGCCTCCACGGTGCCCTGTAAGAACTGTAGTGGTTAAAGTTGTGATGTTTGTGGCCCAACAATAGTAACCAGGGAAAAAATGAATGCAGAACATGTTTGAAGCTTGCAGGATTGGAAACGTTTTTTTGTCAGATAAGGAGGATTAAAAAGAGTTGTCACTGAACGCCAGAGATGCAGCATATTTTCCATATAACCTATATGGGAATTGTTTTGGGGTTGCTCGAGTGACCACGCAGCCACATACATATATGTGTGAGTAAATCTTATCACAAATGTACCTCCACATTTTGTGAGCCCAAAGAGGGGATTTAGACGTCTAAAACTGCCCATTTGGTACTTGAGTTCAAATAAGATGTGCAAATGGCTTTGAAAACGTAGTCCAGAGATTGTAAATGTTTTATTTCAAATTACAGAATCCAAGTCTGTCGATCTTTATGTCAGCTGATAGAATTTAAAATCACTGGAAATCTGCCAATTTAGGGGAGGAAACATGGTTATATTTCAGGGGGTGGACAGAGGTTGTCATTGGAAAGGTGTGAACGGTCACAAAGTTGTACCTATGCATTTGCACAACGCTACCCAGTCGTTTTTCACACCCAGCTGGTACACCTCCTCCTAGTGCAAACAAGCATTGGCATAGCTAATAGGTCTCGCCTTTGGGACCTTATAAGTATTTAATTATGCAGCACAATATCCTTGGTGCAACATCAACTGGCTAAACACTTATAATGTCCCAAAGGCGAGACCTATTGGCTATGGCAATGCTTGTTTTCTTTTTCTACTTAGGTAAATAGCACTTCTTCCACTCTGTACTCTTGGCCTATACCCTTTTACCCACAATGCCGAGCCGATGCAAAGGACTTGTTGTTGGAATCAGCACTGTCTGGTTGGCTGAGGGGTGCCCAGCCAGACACAATGCACTGCTCCCATCAAAGGCAGGTGATTACACACACTGTACAGCCCGTGCTCACCCTTGGGTAGCTTGGCACTGAGCAGCCAGGCGTCCCTCAGAAGCAATGTGTAAAGCAAGAATACAGCACGCGAGCACCATAAATATTCTGCACAACACAAATGAAAGACTTCACACTTGAAGTAGAGAAATGGCATTTATATTCAACATTCACATTAAACAATGTCACATGATTTTCAAGGAGTTCTGGGCATGAATCACACTTGGCAATATTACTAGCAGTACTAGGCCCAATTCGTGTTGATCAAATCTTGATAACATGCACACATGGGAAAAGTCCTATACTAAACCCCACACAGCACCCTTATGCGGTGTGACATGTTGTCAGCCCCCCGGCCCCCCAGCCCACCCTCACAATCCTAATCATGCATTTTCACACAGCTATAGGGTATACCCTGGGATACAACAATATCAGTAATATGTGCATACACAGAATTATAACACTTTTACCAGTGCCGGGAGACGAAGCTAAGCGGATAAACCCCCTGTTGAGAGGTAAAGTGCTTTTGGTAAGAGAACAATGTGTAAACCAACACCGCCGACCAGTGTCATGGAGCACAGGCGGTCAACAGATGGTCTCTGCCACACACTCACACTCATTTTGCACTGCTACGCAGTGCAACAGGTACCAGCCCGGTCCTTTTGGGCACTTTCACACTCATATGCACCCAACACTCTAATGCAGTGCCACTGATACCGAGCAGGTCAATAGATAACACACTTCAGAACCCGTGGCTCCAAGTCTCCCGCCACCCTATAATTCACCCCAACAGTCCCTGACATCCCGGATGGAAGTTCACCAGCCCCTCCCTACAGACACAAGGCCGCTCATCGCTGAGGTCACACCTCACCTGGGTCCCCGGAAAGCAGGAGAGGATAGACAGTAAGCATAAACAAGAGGTAGACATAAACAAAGGGAGTCTTGGCGCCACTCAGGAAGTTCACCAAAGGTGTGAAGCAGAAATGGGCCAAAAGCAACAATTCGTTACAGACAGGGGTCCACCAGGGCCTTCTGGCACCAGCCCAGTTCTGCGAAGCACAGAGGGGGGTCACACACTCTCTTGACTTGCTCTCGAACATTCTCTGAAGCGTCCCTCCAGCCTAGTCAATTCCTCTCACTCTTACCTGGTGCCACAAAGTTTTTGGAAGGGTCAGATGGGGAGAGGGTAGTTGTTCCCTCGTGATGGGACAAGTGAGGGAACAAGCAGTGAATGGGGAACAACACACAGGGGAGCTTTCTGGCCGTTATATCTTAGGTCCAGAATACGCCCTTATACAACTCAACGTATTTTGCGGTCATCTTCGGGTAACTTTCTAGCAGTCCCTAGCTATCGTTTGAAAACAAAAGGAGGCAAAACCATAGCTGTTCTAGGAACTAGAGCCTGGAACATTTTGCCGCTCCAATTGAGACTGGCTCAATCAGAACGTCTCTTTAGGAAACTATTGAAAACATGGATTTTTGCTGCTCGTGACAACATCGTGTTCTCCCTTATATGATACTTGTTATTAATGCATCTCTCTATAACTATCCTCTCGTTTTCTCCCTACGTTTTTCTTGATCTTTTTCTGCTAGCGCCAAGATGCTCCTTGGAGCGAACGTTGCGCTTTATAAATAATTTCATTCATTCATTCATTCATGAGGAAGCATCCCGTCTGGTACATGTCGATCTGAGTGGTGCCTCAGCAATCCGGGCACAAGGTCTGGTGCATGACGAGATGAGTCGCACCAGATGCTTCAGGTTACACAAAGCAGAGTTGCAGTTCCGTACCTTCCAGGAAACGAGGCACTATGTCCGGCACACCTTGATGTCGGTTGTACCAGATGATTCCTGACACACACACAGGCACAAGTTCAGCACTGCCTCATGAGGTAGAATGAAACTCTGGAATGGGTGCATACCCCACCTTCAAGGGTCGCAACCTGTGAATCGGAAATTGCACGCAATGAGCATGCGTAGTGTGAGCTTGGAACTACAGAACCGTGCCTGGAGACCGGAGTTGAAGAAATGCAGCACAGTCGATGAAGTGGGCCACTTTGGACCCAGTGACCGGTGAATCCGCTCACCACTAACAAGACATTTATGTGTGCCGACATCCCTGCAGTACAGGAACCACTTTGCCGTAGATGCGGGTAATGTCTTGAGCTCCGCACTAGGCACTCCGCTCTCCAAGCACAGTTCTGTAGTTCTGTAGTTCCAAGCTCACACTAAGCTCACACTACGCTGTCTAGCTTTCAGCCGGTGATGTGGACACTTAGAGAGCACCACTCTCCAGATGTGACCGGTAGATGGTTTGGGCCCCTCAGACCTCCAATAGAACAGGAGACCAGCCAACTGGTCCTTGGGAGCTCACTTCAGGTTGCCACACATCAGCAAGGAGTTGGCCCAGGCCAGCCTCTATTCAGGAAGGGACACAGTCCTTTCCACGGGCAGTTATCCTCCACATGCACAAAAGAATCCTCTGGCAATGTCCACCACACAGTCCCTACAAGCAGATCTCTCAGCTCAGTGGGGTGGCACTGGGTAGTTATACCCCATTGGGCCTTTGAAGTTGGGGGAAGGTTCAAAGGGTATTCCTTCGAACCACAGATGTGTCCCCTAAATTTTCCATCCTGTCTGCCATGAGGCCACGGAATGCAGATCTATATCTTTATGGGGGCCGTGATCTGGCCCCAGAGGCTGATGTCACAATCTCTGCCCTCCATATATTCCACCAGGCCCCCAAATGGCAGAGGTAGGGTATCTCAATTGCATGCCCAAAGGTTTATGGCTGTCGCTGGGGAATGCCCAGATGTGCTCCCCCGGCCTCCGGTGTTGACCGGCGACCGAAAACCAAGGCGCACAAAGAGTTTGATGCCTAGAAATGTCCACTTTCCATACCTGACCTTTCCACACAAGATATGCCAAGCCCACTGTTACCATTGGAATAGGTTTGGCCTAGTGAATCCATTGATAGGAAACATCACAAGGCTTTGCCATTGCAATCCATTATTGCAGCTTAAAATACAGGTAACCCATTCCCCATGCTAACTTTAGGGAAGAGCAAGTCTCCTCGGTAAGGGAACCCTCGTGGGTCTTTAGTACTACCTGGGCAGTGAACACCCGTGGGTGCCTACCCAGCCCTCCACCATCTATCTGAGTAGAGGTGAAAGGCTTCCCTTCAGCTGGACTGTGTTTGTTACAGGCCAGCCAGAGTACGCATGCAAGGGCACTCTCACAGACCTATTGTGGCGGGTCAGACACATGTATAAATGCTCAGTCCATGCCAGTGCGCCCACCAGTGAGCATTAGCAGATCGGACACATAGGTAAACCACACCAGCAGTGGAAGTGAGATACAGGCTGCAAGAGCAGGCCTGACCTACGTTTAAAAACATCCTGTCCACACAACTTCCTAGCATGTGTCAGAAGGGTGTGCGCACTTTCACACTGCAGTAGAGTGGGAAAGGGCCCAGAGCCTTGAAGCTCCATGCGAGAACCATTAAAACGTAGGAGAAAAAAGCAAAACGTTTAGGGAAAACTACCCGACAAGTATCAGGTCCAATGCTTGTGTTTTTATACTGTTTCCATCAAGAGACCCACACCTTTAGGTTTTATTTTTGTTGATTGTTTTGGCATGTCTGTTTTGCACTCTGACTAGGCATGCTCAGCCAGTGTTTTTTTGTTGTGGCATAGGCTGATGTAACCCCATTCATGTGCTTTAGCTGTGGTGTGGATTGTGGTGCTGCAGTTTGGCATGCTTGAAGTTGCCTCACTTGAACAGTCTCCAAACCCATCCTCAGTTTTTCTACATTCCTGAAGAATGCCAGATATGAAAGAGGTGTGCTATGGGATTCCTGACCAGAGCATTGCAGAATATTGTGTGTCCACCTTGTCAGTATTCCAGCCAGCATTTATTATCAGGCAGTCCCTGTTTCAGTGGTTTGTACTGTGTAACATGATGGGATGAAAGTGTATGGAAAAATTACATAGTTTTCACTGCCTAGACTGACACCCAAGGCCTCTATGCAAGACTCCAGGCAGAGAAGTTTTAAGGCATGCGCAAAGTGGGCTCTGACCCAGGGCCCCACCTTTCATGGGGCCCCCTGATAAAGCCAGCTCTATTCTGCAGAGAATCTTGCCCTGATGACCTTGAATAATTCTTAAACAGATTGCTGCAAATAGCAATTACCATTATTTCATTTTTCGTTGTCGTGTAGTTCCTATAGTACCCCTGCAGGACCTGAGCGTTTGGATAACATAAACTGTGGGCTTGGTTGCAGACTGGCTCTGTGCACCCCCACCGCGTATGTTAGCCTGATTTGCATTAGCTAGCTCACAGTGCCACTAGAATCTCCTCTTATCGGGGAGAGATTAGTTCCTGGCAACCTTAGTTCATGACAACCCTGATCCCTCAGAATCGTGGAAACAATGTACTACTTTTCGCTCAGTCACTCGTGCTTACTTATTTGGTTTGTCTCAGAGAGTTACACAGAATAAACAGTCTGGGCGTTTCAATAAGTATTTATTGAACAGTTGTTATTCTAGTGTAGAATATATGTGCAGCAGCAACCAGCAGACAATAGCAGAGATATATTATCAGCAGTACGATAAAAGTGAAAGGATAGTACAGTTCTACCATATTGCAATAATGATGGTTACATACATGAATATATGAAATGCATTATAAAAATGCGCGTACTCCAACGATGCCTAACTAGATGTATCTAAGTGTACCTAGCATGGGTGTAGGTCTAAAAGCCTAAGAGCCAAGAATCCTTCCAGGATTTTAGTCGAACCCCATTAGCTGAATAGAGAGAGTGTGGGACCCCGTCCTGGTCTCGAGTTGGACACCCCGCAAGGGCTGTGTTAGACCGCTGTCAGCTGGAGCGACTGCATGCAGGAGCCTTAGTGTCTCTGGACAGTGTGTCGGCATGGAAGTCTCAGTCCCCTCTGTCTTACCGTGGCAAGATGTGGTGTATTTATACCCTAAAGTGTCTCGTCCCTTAGTATGGTTTGTATTGGTCTTTGTTGGACATGAGGAAGACGTCAGGGGTGAACTTTGACATACATATTATGCAGGAGATGTAGCTGGTGAATGCTCATGCATAATTTATGAGTACATTGTAGGCCTGTGTTCGGGAAAAACCCTTCAGTGTTCAAACCACAGACTAGATAATGTTCAGCCCTCAGAGTTCGTTGTGTACTGTACGGAACTAATGTAGGTAAAAGATCATGCCTATATTAGGGCATAGGAGGTCATGACTATAATAGGGCATAGACGATTATGACCATAATAGGGCATATACGATTATGACCATAATAGGGCATATACGATTATGACAATATACGGCATATATGAACCAGTAGCGGCTCCTGGAGGGAGTGCTGTGGGGCGGTGGGGCGGGGGAGGGGCAGGGTGGGGGGTAGTAAACTCCGGCTTACGGCCGAACTGAATTAAGTACATAAATAAATAAATAAAACAAATTACATTGCGCGCGCTGCATCGCTATCGGCGATGCAGCGCGCAATGTAATTCGTTATATTTATTTATTTATGTACTTAACTCAGTTCGGCCGTAAGCCGGAGTTTACTATCCCCCACCCTGCCCATCCCCCACCCCGCCCCACCCCACCGTCCCGCAGCACTCCCTCCAGGAGCCGCTACTGATATGAACGTGTCTATATTAGGGCCTCTATACGAAACATAACACCCACTCCTCTTTCGAATTGGATGACAATGACCATACTTAAAATCTGGACAATTTAAAAAATATTCTTAAAAACAGCTAAAAACATGATTTTAAAAAGACTTTAAAAAATGTTTATAATGTTAAAATTAGCTATGCTTTCTTGCCACTTTGAAAAAATCAATTCTGTCCCACTTATAAAAGTTGCATCACTACAAGCAGAAGAAGGCCATGCTTTTTCAAGCGAAAGTGTCAATTTAGGAAATGTTCCAAATTTTGTTAGTTTATTTATGAAACAAAGTGGAGAAGCCAAATTATTTCCCAGGACGCGATGAGCCAATTCAAGATTAAGTGTCCTGGCTGGGAGATACAGCATTATCGGTGTTAGCTACTGCAGACGACAAATCCAACGCCTCACAGAGAACGTCAATCGCACATAGATGGAATGTAGAACTGCTAACAGTCGGTGCTGCGGCAGCTTGTGCGGCAGTTGTTACCTGGGTGCCTGCGGAGGAGCCACCTAACCCAGCAGGGGCAAACGGCACCTGTGGATTCTCAAGGAATGCGTTCATCAGAATTGGAAGACGCTGGGGACAACGCAGAGCATGGGCCTTTAGGGGGTCCAGCATAGCATCCATGTCCGGAGGCGTATCTGATGGAAACGTTAGACAGAGATCCAACGCGCATTCTTCTCTGCAAAACAGGCATCGAAGAACAGGTAAGATGCAGTCCACCCAGACTCGTCTAAACAATAGAAACCAAGAGGCGTTCAGTTCTCTTAGGCAAGGTATACACAGAAGCTGCACCATCCGTTCACGGTATTTCCGCTCCATGAGTATGTTCGCCATTTCCTCGGAAATTGGGCCGTCCATTGAGTAGCAGTAAGATTACAATCAGGACTCCTGCAATTAGGAACAGGATAAGCGGGAGACCTCCAAAGACGCTTCCCAATACGGAGTGTATAAAATTTGGGATTACTCCGAGGACTGTCTGAAAGGTGCTTAATAGTCCTGACCCTATGGTCTTAAATAGGTGTACAATACCGCTCGTATCAGACATATTAAAGATACAACCCACCATTTCTGCGAAATGAAAGGGGCAGTTCGTACGTATAAGTGCTTGTATCTCAGTCGAGGTTCTTGCAACTAGAAGTTCAAAGGTTTCTCGAGCGGAGGTTAAGGGCACAGGTTGCTGTAAAAGCATGGCTTTCAGTCTGCTCAAAGTATCAAATTGTATAAAGGAAACATTCAACGAAGGCCATAACGGCACCTCCCTGACTGTGTTCAGTGGCGGAAACAATACTTGCATACAGCAAGTAACCCTGG
The DNA here is from genome assembly GCA_963921515.1 of Calotriton arnoldi. NCBI lineage: Eukaryota > Metazoa > Chordata > Amphibia > Caudata > Salamandridae > Calotriton > Calotriton arnoldi. Next base: position 220,701 of record CAWUFW010011019.1, read on the forward strand.
AGTTAACAGTGACCAGCTAGGCGACGCCCGGAAGCATCCCACAGCAACCTTGATCGTTTAGCATCAAGTAACTCCCATTCGAGAGCTGCTGGAAAACTGGCGTGATCATGGCCGCTGGGGTCCTTGACATGTGACAAGATAGATTCGCTACCGAACCACTACATGCTCCGTGCAGAGAAATATCCTGACACATGAGAGAACTGCTTAAAGCGTTCTTGCAGTTTGTACCACTCAGAAACACTTCTCGATCCCTACTCCGGCATCGATATCTATATGGTAACTCCCAAGATTCCTTAATGTAACCCTTACCCATTTTTTCATATCTGCCTGCCTGCCTTTGCTCAAGGCAATATTGAAACTGAGACGTAGTGACCTGCAGAGTGATTTGGCCATGAATTAGCCATTCGGTTGATGGTGATTCGGCTACAGTGAATGGTAAACTTTCCAGTTTCTCAATACGCAGCATTGTATATTTAGCTCCCCTTTGTGTCATTTCTGTCTGTTTATCAGTTAGATTGTATCCCGAAAACAGAGACGTGGTGTTTATAAAACGCCAGGGCACGTAGCCTGCACGCAACGATTGCAGCGTCCAGCTTAACATCATAATAGAACGTAACTGAAAGGCCAAGTCTTGTTCTAATACGTCAATTGCCGAAGATACAATGTTGCCTAAGGAGTAAATCCTGGAGGTCAAAGTTGTTAACCCATTATCCACTACAGCTAATGCCTTCTCTAAGTTAATACGGTCTATTTCCCGTATTCTTTCTGCGGCCTCCTGTTGGGATATTTTCCAGTTTTCATTATAGTAGGCATAAATGCCAGCATATATGAAACGTTTCTGACGTGTTTTCATTGGGCCTAGTAAAAAATCCCTAAGGTCTACATCAGATGTGAGTAAGGTTAAGTGATGTTTCACTTCTGTGAGTGTTGAGGTTTCTAGCCAATCAAGGCACAACTTCCCAACACTATAGGATGTCACTACCCCTGGGTGTTGTCTCTGTACATAGCGTGTAAAGGCCTACTGACACTAAACCCCTTGGTTATACCTAGGAATCTCTGTTGACATGTGTTCGTGCCAATGGGCCAAATCAGCCATTCTGTCCAATTGGGATCTGACCTGATTGATTTTAAATCTATAGTGCCCTTCCCTAGGTCGAAACCCTGTGTAGACAACTGGGCCATAAAGGAAGCAGAGTAAATCTGTTTGGTGTTAGTCAACATAATTTTCTGTGCTGATGTTGTTGCCACTTTGTAATAAAATGACTTCGGGTCAGATGTATTAAACCCTGAAAAGTATGTGAATTTCTGTGCAAAGGTTTGCGAGCTACCTTTCGGTGGTGTTGAGCAGTGTTCCCACTGGTGGTACTCAAATACATTTCTAGGTGTTATAGATTTGTGTAAGAAATGATGACCATAATGTTGGTAACAGTACAATGTATCATAGTCTGAAGTACCTTCTAACATTTCATTGTTCGGAAATGCTGCAGTTTTTTCCAAATCAGACATCATATTATTTACAGTTTCAGTGTCCCAATTATCAGAAAATGTACTGGCGGTAATGATATTACTTAAAGAAATTTTAAATACATGTTTAAGCTTTAAAAGTTCAGTCGGACCGAATATATCGAAATCAATATTGTCCCATACTATACCGTCCGGTATAGGAACTGCTGTGATGTTCACTGGAGACAAGTCTCTTGGTTCACGATGTGAAGACTGGTGTGGCTTTAAAATCAAATTGACTCTTTGGGCTGTAGAGCTCTGCTGGAGATATCGTCCATTAATAAGCATACTAAAAGTTATAGTTAAACCTAGCCAAAAAAGAATAGAATCCCAGTGATATACCATAGTTCTATCCAAGGTGACACCAGGTAAGTCTTTCTAAAAAAGTGCAAAAAGTCAATGAGTTTCTGTGTGTGTGATTTTTGGGCTGGCGTCGTTTCCGGCTCGCTTGGATCCAGTGAAAACGTATCAAAGTTCATGAAGTAGCCAGAAGCGGTTCGATAAATTGTTGGAATTGCATCGGGATTTGTTGAAATTGGATTCTGATCTTGACGAGGAATGTTGATGTAGACATTTGTAGTCGGTTTTATTTCAACTTGGTTGTTAAGTTGATTTTCTTCTTGAAGTTGAACTTCTTGTTGAAGTGGAACGAGTTCCATAGCATTGTTGCTTAGTCCTTCATGCCGTACAGGTGGCTCTTCAAACGTGATGAGTCTTTCTGTTTGAACTTCTTGGATTGTAGCAAGAGGAGGGCGTCTGCTACTGTGGAGTCCACGAGGCCTACTGTTTAGTATCGGCCACATAGTGTGGTTTGATTAAGTCGATTGAGACAAATCTTTTCTCCTTTTTCCCTGCAAGAGGCGGCAGAAGTACAGTTCTTGTGCCTTGGATTGCTAGGACCAGTACAGCTGTTCTGTATGATGGCCCAAATTCTTTCTTGTCTGCAATCTTTTCTCTGACCAGATCCCCGACTTTTGGGATCCAAACAGGTCTTGCCGTTACTGCCTTGACTTCCTCAGTGGCGGTCTGTTTTAAGTGGACGTTGCTTTGTTGTGTCCTGGATTCATTTAGATCCTGTAAAACAGCCAAACGATCATGGATATCAAATTGTTTTTCACCCACCACTGTGCCTCCACAATCAAGATCAGTTACCCACATTCATGTCCCAAATAGGACCTCGTAAGGAGTGACACCCCTAGAGAGCTTCTTGGCTGGTTGTTAATTGCTCTTTGGACCCCATGAAGGTGACTGACCCAACTACCGCCCTTGTCTAATACCCTAGCTGTTAAAGATTGCTTTAAGTCACGGTTTTTCCTCTCCACAACCGAATTTCCCTCAGGATGGTACGGAGAGGAGTACTGCAGTGCAACTCCCATACTTTTCATGGCCTCTTTGTAAGCCCGAGAGCTAAACGCCGGACCAAGGTCAGAATGTAACGTGCCAACTGCGTATGTCCCGATAAAGACTCGCAAATCTTTTATCGCAAATCTTTTATAACAGTTCGAGCGTCAGCTGGAAGGAGATCGGTGACACTCTCCAAGATATTTTTAAGGCCAATATTGATGTTAATCTGTCACTAGTTTTTTTCGGGGACGATGGTTCATTTTGTCAGACAGCATCGCAGTCTTACAGAGGGTTACTACTATATCTGGTACTACTTGCACGGAGAGAGGTCTGTAAAAAGTGGAAAGACCCTCTACCTCCGAAAAGAGAAGACTGGCTTAAAGCCACATTTGCTATGGCCTGCCTGGATTATGAAGGGGAAGGGGATAAGCCGACAAACATCTGGCAGCCCCTCATGAGCTGGGGTCGTAACCTAAGATTAATATAGCTTGTCCTATGATTACACCAAGCTCCCTCACGAATGGGATCGGTCGGGCGACCTAAGCGAGTGCGGTAAGCCGGGAGGCCCCCAGATCCTTACATCGGCTTCATAAGACCCGCAGAAGCTTATTGGTGAGATGAGGACAAAAAAAAAAAAAGATTGCTTTAAGTCACGGTTTTTCCTCTCCACAACCGAATTTCCCTCAGGATGGTACGGAGAGGAGTACCGCAATGCTACGCCCATTCCTTCCATGGCCTCTTTGTAAGCCCGAGAACTAAACGCCGGGCCACGGTCAGAATGTAACGTGCCAACTGCGTATGTGCCGATAAAGACTCGCAAATCTTTTATAACAGTCCGAGCGTCAGCCGAGCGCTGAGGCCAGACCCATAGGAATCTAGAGCAGGAATCCACTGCAACCATGATATATTTCTTGGCCCCATCATATTGTAGGGGTCCGCAGTGGTTCAAATACACACATGCGAGAGGTTTGTCTGATTTTAGTAATGGTGTCTGCGCTGGGAGTGCTACGGTGGAGCCTTTCATCTGCTGGCAGATGTCGCACTTTAAGACGTAGTCTTTGGTCTGCTTTGTTAACCCTGCCCACCAGTAGCGCTGTTTCAATAAAGAAATAGTCGCTGTAACGCCTGTATGCGCAGAACCCAAACCCTTGTGTGCTGCTAGTATTAAACCTTGCCTACGATCCATATTTGGTATTACTCTATCCCCCACTCCAGGAATCTGAGCATATGGAATGTTGTATGCATCTAACTTGTAGGAGTACTTGAGTGGAAATTTCTTTGGTACTGCTGTGCTGCCTTTGCCTGAAGAAATGACTGCTACCATAATCTCGCTGTCTATTCTCGTTTTTGAACAAGTGATTGCAGCTACGGACGCTGTGTGTACAGCCCCCTTTGCGGCTTCATCAGCCAATGAATTCCCTTCAACGTGAACGCCATCACGCTGATGACTCAGTGTATGTATCACGTGAGCCCTTGGTAGTTCGTTTCTCAACTCATTTACCTGTTCCCATAGCATTTTATGCTTAATTGTGCCACCTTTTGCGTCTTTAAACCCGTTTTGTTCCCAATGATGTAAATATTAATTGTACGACTGTACACAGTAAAAGGAATTGCACACAATTAGTGTGGGGAATTCGTGATCCGTATTTACAAGTGCCAGTATCAGTGCTTTTAATTCTGCTAACTGAGCCGTGCAGTCTCCTAGAGATTGCGTTTTAGTGCAACTTGGATGGAACTTTCCATCGCGCATGCGACCTTTAACGATTGCACACGCTGCGCTGTAAGCTTGCTTACTCCCTATGGCCAGTTGAGCAGATCCGTCAGTGTAAATAATATATTCACACTGATCTAGAGGCAAAATCTCATTTGGTAGAGGATATTCTTGTTCGTATTGCAGAAATGCTTGTGTTTTTAAACTTGGATCAAATCTGTATTCAACATACGTTGCAGTAAGAGAATTAGCCCATTGTATCCATATGGGATGTAAGGCTTTTGCATTTGGAATGCTAGCCTTTGTAACAGCCTCTAAGGCTGGTAGTGGGGTCACGACTATTATGCGCTTTCCCTGAGCCAGAGCTCTTTCTCTTGCTACAGTGGTCTGCACTGCTGTCAGGATTTTTTCTGTTGAAGTGAAACGCATCTCTGCGTTTGTGTACAGGTGTGATTTGTATGCGATTGGTACCGTTTCACCTTCATTGAATTTTAAGTAAGTGTAGCCGCATTGGCCCGCTATGACTCGGATCACTAAGTTGCGTACATTTAGGCGTGTCTGTAAGTGTTTTGAAGCTATCATGTCTTCTTGTAGTGAACGGAGGATGTTTGTATGTTCCTGTGTCCATTGTCTGACTGAAAAATCAGGTTTTATTAAGTCGTAGAAAGGTTTTACTCTTTCTGCGTAATCCAAAATGTATGTTCGACCAAAATTTAGAAATCCCAGAATTGATTGTAAATTCTTGAATGATTTTGGAGGTAGGAGCAGCGCACACTTTTCTAAAAAGTTAGCTGCTAGACTTTTTCCTTCACTTGACAGCTCATATGTTATGTTATGTTATTTTAATTTTATAAGGCGCACAGCTACCCTAGGGTTTCCCGGCGCCGCCTGAAAGGAGCCAACGCAGACAGAAGGGTTCTACATATTAAATAGCCAGGTTTTTAAGCCCCTTCGGAAGTTCTCATACGAAGGTTCAATTCGAAGATCAATCGGAAGGGAGTTCCATAAGGAGGGGCCCAGATGGAAAAAAGAACGATCGCCCATGCGCACTAGTCTCGTCCTAGGAACAATAAACTTGGCCTGGGTGACTGAACGAAGTGCACGAGATGGCACATAAGGATGAACAAGAGTCTTCAAGTAAGGAGGTGCCTTTCCAGATTTTATCTTAAACATAAGACTCAGTGCCTTAAACTTAATGCAGCTTTCAATCCTGAGCCAATGAAGATCCTGAAGTGAACCGGAAATGGAAGCAGTTTTAGGTATCTTGCAAAGCAGCCTCGCAGCAGCATTCTGCGCTAGCTGTAGCTTGCGTAACACCTCCTTGGCGGCACCCAGATACAAGATGTTGCTGTAGTCCAGTCTTGAGGTGATAAGAGCCTGGACCACCGTACGTTGGGTAGAGGAAGGCAACATCCATAAGATTTTTTTTAGCCATCTAAGGATTGTGAAGCAAGTCGAGGCTACTCTCACTGCTTGCTGCTTCATGGACAGTTGGTCGTCAATTAAGACACCCAGGTTTTGAACTTGATGTTTAGGTTGGGGCAAAGTACCCATTTCAGTGGGCCAGTGCTGGGGGCCCCACAGGTCTTTATTTCGGCCCACAATCAGCACTTCTGTTTTCTCGCTGTTAAGTTTCAACAGGTTGGTATGCATCCAGTCTGCAATATTCCTCAAGCCGGCCTGAAGTAAGGAAGGATTGAGAGCTCCATCAGCAGAGAGGGAGAACACAATCTGGGTGTCAACGGCATATGAGAAAAGGGACAACCCTCCTTCTTCAGCAATCCTCGCCATCGGTCTAACATAAATGTTGAATAGTAATGGGCTGAGGATAGAGCCTTGGGGAACCCCATAAGGGGAATTATGAATCTCGGAACATGCTGTCGGCGAGAAAACCTGAAACGTTCGATTAGTCAGGAAGTCAGCAAGCCACTTGAGTGCTTTATCAGTCACTCCCAGTAATTGCAGCACCTGCAATAGCACGGAATGTGAGACAGTGTCAAATGCGGCACTTAGGTCCAAGAGTATAAGTGCCACAGTACCACCCGCGTCACCTTGCTGGCGCACCATATCTGTGACCCTGAGCAAAGCGGTTTCAGTGGAAAAGCCCACTCTGAAACCTGATTGAGAGCCATGGAGGAAATTTTGGGAGGTCACAAAAGATGTCAATTGTGAATTGACATGCTTTTCCAAAATTTTGGAAAACGCAGGAAGGAGGGAAATGGGCCTAAAATTAGATAATTGCGTGGGGTCAGCAGTGGCCTTCTTTAACAACGGCAAAACCATTGCGTGTTTCCAAATGGATGGAACAATACCCTAAGAACAGGACATTGAGATGGGCAATTTTTGATTTTTTTAAATAAAATTTATAGCCCTCAGAGGCGAATCCCATAATAATGGTGCTCACCCTGGTCAAGTGCCTTGGTAAGTCATCGTCCGTCAGATAAATATCATCCACATAGGACAAAGCTTCCTCATCCAAATTTTGGAGTAACTCTATTACCCTTGCTGAAAACAACCCCGGGCTATTCTTATACCCTTGGGGGAGTCGACAAAATTGCCGTTGTGACCCTAGCGCTGAGAATGCGGTCAAATACCTGCTTTCAGGCGCTATATTTTGGCAGAAAAATCCATTTGAGATATCAAGTGTAGTTTTGTATTTTGACGCACAATGTTATTCATTTATGCGGCACTGTGTGCATTTTGGACAGCGAATGTCTTTGTGCAAGTGTTTAAATGTCTGTAATCCAAAACTAGACGACATGTGTTGTCTGGTTTTGATATGGGGAACAAAGGACTGTTCATTGGTGAGGTGCAATTTTCTATCACCCCTTGGTATTCAAGTTAATATAAGATCTCCCTGACCTGTTTTTTAGCTTCTTGCTTTATAGGATATTGCCTTTGAGCATTTGGTGAAACTTTTAACGGGATCACGTGGTGAGTTGAATCCTCATCCCAACCAGCATTATTTTTGTATAATGCTGGATCTAGGGCAACCGCCCACTCCTGCGCATATGCATGTTTTAAATGTATGGGAACGAGTTTGGAAATGCTGGAAAAATTACAGTTTCTCCCTTAGGGCACTCCATGACGAATGCTGGCGGCCAGTCTTGCTCTGCTAATAGGATGTCATATCCAGATGACAGATTTTTCCAAAATAGACCTTTAACTTTCCTGGGCTTGTCCCCCTCCATCCGGAGTGTTATCTCATGTAACTTATGTGGGACACTTACCCGAGTATCAGGTGTTTCCACCGTGATATACTCACTTAACTCCGCTGTCACCAGAAATTCCTTCAGGTTCTGGTGAGCTATTGTTACTTCTGCCGCGCTGTCTAGCATCGTCAGAGCCCATTCCCCGTTCAGAAGCTGTGTCCTCAGAATTCTGGGCATGTCTGATCTTGAGACCTGCTACCTTCTTCTTTTTGAACTGAGGTTTTTGTTTATCTTCTTTTTTAGGTGCGTAGTCCGCAGCACGTTGCGTGTCTCTGGACTTTGTACGCTCCTCTTGTCTTTGTTCTGACCGTCCTTCCCTCTCGGAGTTTTTTGATGAACCCTGAAAGGAACGAGAGGAACATGTATTAGTATCCTGATACCTGTCAGGTTTCCTAATATTATGCCTATTCCTGAGGTTATACCTCCTTTCAGAGGGCTCCTGTTGAGGAGACCTACCTCTGGATTGAGATCTGCTGTCTTTAGACTGTTGTTGCTTTTTATTCTCCCATTTCTTTTTAGAAGAAGTAGGTGTCTGCTTTGTAGTGTCCTTTTCAGAACTGCCCACTAGTTGTGGTTTTAATGCTTTCCCACCTAAACTGTCTCTGCCTAATTCTGCATATGCAGTTTCAATTATTTTGGGTAGTTTGTGTTGTTGATCTACTGGACTGAACTCCCTTAGGCGTTGGCGGATCGCCACTGAAGTTGCCTCCCCCTTAATGTTAGCTAGTATTATGGCTGATACCTGTTCGTAGTTACCTAGTAACTTCATCACCAAGTTAAGGGCAAGCTCTGCTCCGTACTCATTTTGTATCTGTCTCAATACGTCAGGTACTACTGCTAATGACGGGATACCATGCGTTCTGGTATATATGGCAGCAAAGACTGTACCCCAAGAGGTGCAGTCCTCAATTTGTGGTGTGATCCCCATGGGCAAGCAGATTGTTAGTATTCTGTGTTTATCACAGGTGGTAGTTTTCGGGAATACTGCCTCAAGCTGAGTTATTTTCTGAGCTATCCAGAATGGTATTTGTTCGCGTTTTGCGGGCATTTTGCCCATTACCGCGTGTAATGTTTGAGGAGTAATTTTATTTCCTGTACCCTGAGCTAGAGTACTATTTGCTGCACCTGGTGCAGGTTGGATTGTTAAAGTCCTCACAACAAATTGTGTCAGGTTTCTGTAGATTTAAATTAAATCTGTGTGTTGTACGAGTAAGTCCCCTGGTGGCATTGTGGCAATGTCAGGATGTGGTGTGTAGGCCGCTAATATTGGCCATGTGGCTCTTTCTCCTCCGAGTGGGCCTAACCTTACTCTTCTTCGTACGTGGGTAGGGCGCCATTAAACCAGTAATAATGTTCCCGGTAAGTGAGTGGAATCTCTATGTCCTCAAACTAACAATATTCCGGTGGTGCATCTCCTTCTATATAGTAGTGAAATGTATTTGTGATTGCATTTGCTGCCGGGAATGTAACCCATAAATAGAATACCTCTGTTTTGTTTGATTCGTGTGCCTCAATCACGAAAACTACAATGCCACCCCTAGCTTGTAAACCATTTTCTAATAGTCTTAGGGTGACTGTCCTTCTGAATTTTGGTGCAATCTGTATTGCATCCGTAGGATCTTCTCCTTCTTCTGGAAAATTCAGTTCAACTTTCTCTGCCCTTACCTCGGCATCAGTCATGTTTAGAGGAAGAAGTGTTCCAAGGGAACTAAGATACGGTGTTATGCACAATTTTTAGGAACACTATGTCCTTTCAAGCTTGAATAACCAACAGCCAATAAATAGTATTTTTGTACTACTCAGCTGCGGCGGATTTTGTGTCCACCCACTCCAGACGTCTCTGAGGTTTTGTGAGTAGGTTCTCTGAGAATAGCACGACTGAACTACTCAGATTCTACTGTTAAATAAGTACCCAACCAACGTTGGTGGCGCCATGTCGTGTAGTTCCTATAGTACCCCTGCAGGACCTGCGCGTTTGGATAACATAAACTGTGGGCTTGGTGGCAGACTGGCTCTGTGCACCCCCACCGCATATGTTAGCCTGATTTGCATTAGCTAGCTCACAGTGCCACTAGAATCTCCTCTTATCGGGGAGAGATTAGTTCCTGGCAACGTTAGATCATGACAACCCTGATCCCTCAGAATCGTGGAAACAATGTACTACTTTTCGCTCAGTCACTCGTGCTTACTTATTCGGTTTGTCTCAGAGAGTTACACAGAATAAACAGTCTGGGCGTTTCAATAAGTATTTATTGAACAGTTGTTATTCTAGTGTAGAATATATGTGCTGCAGCAACCAGCAGACAATAGCAGAGATATATTATCAGCAGTACGATAAAAGTGAAAGGATAGTACAGTTCTACCATATTGCAATAATGATGGTTACATACATGAATATATGAAATGCATTATAAAAATGCGCATACTCCTACGATGTCTAACTAGATGTATCTAAGTGTACCTAGCATGTGTGTAGGTCTAAAAGCCTAAGAGTCAAGAATCCCTCTAGGATTTTAGTCGAACCCCATTACCTGAATAGAGAGAGTGTGGGACCCCGTCCTGGTCTCGAGTTGGACACCCCGCAAGGGCTGTGTTAGACCGCTGTCAGCTGGAGCAACTGCATGCAGGAGCCTCAGCGTCTCTGGTCAGTGTGTCGGCATGGAAGTCTCAGTCCCCTCTGTCTTACCGTGGCAAGATGTGGTGTATTTATACCCTAAAGTGTCTCGTCCCTTTGTATGGTTTGTATTGGTCTTTGTTGGACATGAGGAAGACGTCAGGGGTGAACTTTGTACATACATATTATGCAGGAGATGTAGCTGGTGAATGCTCATGCATAATTTATGAGTACATTGTAGGCCTGTGTTCGGGAAAAACCCTTCAGTGTTCAAACCACAGACCTGATAACGTTCAACCCTCAGAGTTTGTTGTGTACTGTAGGGAACTAATGTAGGTAAAAGATCATGCCTATATTAGGGCATAGGAGATCATGACTATAATAGGGCATAGACGATTATGACCATAATAGGGCATATACGATTATGACCATAATAGGGCATATACGATTATGACCATATACGGCATATATGAACGTGTCTATATTAGGGCCTCTATACGAAACATAACATCGTGTGGGTAGTGTGTGAGAGTCTATTTCAGACATTTGGCAGACAAATGTTGTGTTTTTGTTTCATGTAACATCCATTAAATTTTTCTTTAAGATCCAAACAGGATCTCACATATGAGAAATGGGAGGGAGTCACAGAGATTATTTGCAGTAATATTAGTGAGCTGCTGCTGTGTTACAATATTGAAAACACACATCATTATCTCTGAATATTAGATGTAAACACATTTATTATTTGGACCAGTGTGCCTGTACACTGTCAGTCACCTGGCCAAAGAGGGTGTGAAAAAGCTGAAACTGGTTCATAAATTCAAAGCTTATCCCAACAGGGACCCCCAAAATACATTTGGCCCAGGGCTCCCAAAATCCTTAAGATGTCCATGACTCCAGGTGTATTAAGCCATACCATTTCTATGAAGTTTACACTTCCTCCTTATCAAGAACGATCTGTAGATTTAATAGTGAAGTCTGACATTGGCATCAAATGTTTATATATTAGAAAGTGCCCAGTTGTCAGTATGTAGTTATAGTTTGGACAAAGTTTCCAGAGGAAGAGCATTTTTGTTATGCTAATAACTTTGGCGCAGTTTGATGAATCTACATGAAACTTTCCCCAAAACTTCTTCCACCTCAGATCCTTCCTAGAAAGTTTTGCACTGGCCCGTCAAGGGTGGGGGGGGGCAAGAAAAAGGAGGAGGGGTAAAAATACATTCCCAGGTTAATTCCCATAGGAAACTTTTCTCTCCAATACAGAAAAAAATGGAACAGATTACGGACGATTTGGCAGAAGGTTAGAACTTTACTCAGAAAGCTTGCTTTTCATTTCTTTGTGTAAATCCATTTAGATTTTGTTTGAGAAATTGGCATTTAAATAGATGACCTGGGTGGATTTGAAGGGGTTAAAAAGTTAGGTATATTTGGACAGTTGGTCTCGAGTAAGTCTATCAGTACTCAAAATTAAAAAAATAGGGCCCTCTTATTGGTCAAGGGAGCTTTTTCTCCCGTTGGCCATTTTGGTACTGCGAGGCCACAGGAGGTCGCACTGTACTGAGCGATCTGATTGACTGGCTGCAACCCAGAGAAAAATGTTGCTGCTGCCATTACAGGACTTGAGGAAATGGTCCCCAAGTTCTGAAAACGTAAAATAAAAACAAATTAGGCCATAAGGGGCAGAATAGGGACACCCTGAGCACAGGCACTTGTGGAAAGAATCCAGAAGGACCATTCAAGGGGTCAAAATGTTATTATTTTGTTGGGGCATGGGTACTGCATCACTCCCACCGGACATAGTGCAGCCCTGCTGTGAGGCACCGCAGTAGTCCAGCGGCTGCTGCCATTCAAGCTTTGCTTACATGGTACTGCGGTACCATGCAAGCTTCCTCAGATGGTACCCACAAAAAAAATGTGACTTGGGTGTCCGCTTAGACATGGGCATCTGCGAAGTGTTGGAAGCTGGGCCTGACTGGAGGCTAGACCTTGCAGCCAACTCCCCACCGCATATGGCCAAAGGCCATGCGTAATTGGGGTTGGACAGTCACAGGGAGCTGAGCAAATGGCCTAAACATAACGTCACTTTGACCCTTGTTTTTTTTTTTAAATTAAGCTAAGATCTTATTACCATACCAAACTATAACGTCACTTTAACCCTTGTTTTTCAGTTAATTTCTATTTTTTTTTATGTAAGCTAAGATCTTATTGCCCTACCTAACTATAACGTCACTTTAACTTTTGTATTTTTCTGTGAAAATACACACGCACATACACACTCAGACAGTGATAGTGCCAGCATAGCTATGGTATGGTGTAAGAGTTCCTTAATGAGTTCCTTAATAATGATCGAAGAATCTCAATGCAGTTTTCCATAAAAAAACTTTAGGTTCTTCATTGAGAGTTTCGTGCAGATCCATCCAGTGGGGGACATAAAAAAAGAGACAGTTTCCACAAGTGCCATTTTCCATTTTAATGCCATAGGATTCATTGCTCATTCCATCAGATGAAAATGGTTGAATAGAATTACACCAAATCTGGCACAAAGGTAGAACTTTAATCAAGGACTGTGCTATGAGTGGTTTATTGTAATTCCATTCAGTATGTTTCGAGGAAGTAGCATTTAAAAATGTGCTTGGGTTGAGCATGAAGATGTTAAATTTTAGAGCTATCTGAACTGTTAATTTGCAGATCTTCTGAGAAATCGGAAGCCCACAGAGGATGCGTGAATCCAGTTTTAAAACAAAAAAAGGAGCAAGTACTGATTGGTGGTCCATCACAAAAAAAATCTGCTTCAGCCACCATTCACCAACATGGAGCACTGAGCACCATTTTGGAAAAATTCAAAATAAAGAGTACACCTTAACATCCATGCTCATGTGGGGTATTCCAAAGGGACACTCTGGTATGAAATTTAAAAAAATGTTTTTACAATGGGATTTGCGGATCCTGGATTTGTAGATCCTGGCCACTCACAGGCCTCAAAATTCATGAATCCAGCATATACCTCACTAAGTCGGCAGAATAAAAAAAAAGAAAAGTACTTTGAGCATTATAGATGTAGCTGCTTATTAGCCACACATTGGCCTCACACATAGGGGTGGAAGCATGGCCTAGCCACTAGTCCAGGCCTTGTGGTCAACCCCATGTAGCACATGGCTAAAGGCTATGTACAGCAAGGGTTGACTGCCTGCGGAGGTTTTGGTTGAGGTCCTGTGGCAAACTCCCACTGTGCATGGCTAAACGCTAAACTTGGGCTATATTTTAATTATTACAGCGTAATTGGTGTACTTTTGGTAAGTTCACATAATGACATTTACGCTAAATTTCTGAGATTACACTATTATGCCACATCGTATACTTTTGAGGAGAAATTTGAACTGGAGGATTTATCATAATTGTTTAACGTTAGCAGCATTTCAGGTAGAATTTTGCACACCTCTTCTAAAGGGCATGCGTTGCAGTTGTCGTCCATCAACAGAACGTTTGGTGCTGTGGAAGACCAGAGGCCAGAACCTGTGGTAAACCCCTACTGCACATGACTGAAGGCTGTGGACTGTTGGTATTAGCCGGCAGCAGACAGATGGGCACACATGTGGGCTGAAGACCATGACCTAATGCCAATATCCAACTGAGCATGGCCGAAGGCTGTGCACAATAGGGGTATCCCACCAGCTGAGTGTTTGGGCAAAGGGCAGAGACCAGGCCTTGTGGCCAAATCCCACTATCCTCAACCTTTGGCCATGTGCTGTAGGTGTTGGTCACCTGTAGAGAGTGGGGCACAGGTACTTGCCAAAGGGTGGGCCCTGTGGATGCACACCAAACGTGGCCACAAGAAGCTGGGTTGGCTGCCACTAAGAGTTGGGAACACACCTGGCCATGGACAAAGGCCGGCATTAGGAGATGACTGCCCATGCAGAATGGGGCACAGGAGATGGCCAAAGGACAGGGCCCATGGGAAACCCTAACGGTGCATTGACAAAGGTCATGCACAATGGAGGTTGATCACACACTCAGGATGGGTGCAGACCTGTCCAGCTGCAGACAACCACTACTGCGCACTGCCAAAGGCTGTGTACAGTGGGTGTTGACTTCCATTGATTAGTTGGGTGCAGGAGCTGACCGTAGACCAAGTCCAGTGGCTAAAAACACTGCATACGGCTGAAGGCCGACTGCAGCAGTGGGTGGCCACCTGCAGAGGGTGTAGCACAGGACCGGGAGGGCAGGCAGCAAACCTTGCTTACGCTCGGATGAAGGTCCTACATTGCAGGTGTTGGCTACCTGTAGATGGTTATGGTAAGGGCATGGCTAGAGATTTGTATATGTGGCCAATGCCCTGCTGCACAGGCTTTAAGACTATGGGGTCGATTCCGATTCGGGCCGGAAATTTCTCCGACCGAGCCGGACCCGGAGAGATTTCCGACCGAATCGGACCCGTGCAGTCCGACCGAACGAGTACGATGCGTCCGTATGCTATCGGACTCGAGTCGGTCGGACTCCCATTGAAGTCAATGGGAGCCGGTCGTACAACGCGTACGCGGGCTCCCATTGACTCAATGGGTGCGAGTCGGACAAGTGCGCCCCCTACAGCGGGTACGCGGCGAAGCGAGTAGCGCCGTACACGCACAGGTAGGGGGGACCCATGGGTCCCCCCTGTGTGCGACTCGCGCGGCTACGCATACAGGGGGGTCCGACACGGACCCCCAAAGTACGGTTCCGACAGCTCTTTCGAGCCGGAGTGCGCGGCTCGGTCGGACTGCTCGCGGCGCGCATCGTACTTACCCGGCCGGGGAACGTCTCCATTGCGCGGTGCGAGTCGAGTCCGAGCGAGTCGGTCGGTGTGGTTCGAGCCGGGAACGAGTCGGTCGGAGCGGTCGGGACGCCCGGACGAGTCGGTCGGCGACTCGCATCGTACTCGCTCGGCCGGACCCGCGTACGATTCGGTCGGGAAACAGGGCTCCGGATCGGATCCGGTAAAGCCGAATCCGATTCGGAGCCCTACCGGCCGAGATCGGAATCGGCCCCTATGTGTAGCTGGGACTGCTTGCCCACGGAGGGTTGGGTGCAGAGAACCAAGGGGAGAGTCTCAGAAGTGTTCATCTGCTAACAAATTTGACACTGTTTCATGAATCTGAAATGAATCTGGCAGACATTTAGCAGATTTAGCTTTCTGCTGCTTAAGTCGTGTTTTAGGCAGATATATCTGGGCTGCGGGTGGGCAAAAAAGAATAGAGGCAATAAAAGTTTCATTCACTAATAGCTTTGTGTTTGGTTGACTAATCTGCATGAAATCTGGAAGCTAGCAAATTATGCTCATGCAGGGCCAGGCCGACCCGACATTTACTGTCAATGAGCATAGATGAAAAGGGTTGGGCGCAGCGCCTGGCCAAACCCCTACACACCGCAAAATGGGTTCAAAGAAGATAAACGCGCTGCATCCCAAGAACTGCATTACCTTCTCTGAAAAACTATAGTTAATGGCCAGTTGTGGTTCAGTGAACACAACAGCAAGAAAGCCCTAAAATCCACCAGTTATGGTGTGCAGTCATAGCAGAAGGTTGAGTTATGACGTCACAAATCATGTTTGTTGCTCTGAAAGGCAAAAGTGCAGAGTAATGTATCAATCACAGAACTACCCATATTATAGATACTACTTTTGCCTGATCATTTGTGACATCAAGATCACTTGTGGCTTTTAAACTAGTCATATTTTAGAAGGCAGTGGCCTCATTCAAGATCATGCCTAACCAATTCACATAATTTGAAAATGTTTGGGCAATATCATCACCAAGACTCACAACTTGCATGCCTACCCAGATAAAGGTGGAGTAATCAGAGCACCACCTCACCTTGTCGTGTAGTTCTTACTAATCTGTAGGATCTGTGCATTGTTTGGCCAACATAAACTGAGGGCTTGGTGTCAAGACTGATTCTGGACACCCCCGCAGGATATGTTGGCCTATAGACCAGCTAACTCACAGTGCAACCGTAACCCCCCCCCTAACCTACCAAGGAGCAAATGGTTTCTGGCAACCACTGAACATGACAACTCTGTCTCCTCAGGGATAATGGAAACAGTACAGAACCTTTCGCTCAGTCACTCATGCTCACTTATTCTCAGAGAAATATACAGAGAATACACAGTGGGACGTTTTCAATAATATTTATTGAACCAGTGTTATTCTTGCATAAAATACGTGTGCTGCGATAATTAATAGACAGAAGCAGATAAACGTGATTACAAGCACCAATAGCGTAAATAGTAGATAGAGTTCTACCATGGAGCTAAAACAATGTATATATGCAGGCATATAAAACAAGGCAGTAATTGAGCGTTCTCCTACTATGCGAACCCTACTCTAAGTGTACCTAGAATGTATCTAGGTGTTGAGCCAAGAATCCCCCCAAGGTACAATCCAACCCCATTACCTGATGGGATAGAGTGAAGGACCCCATCTTGGTCATGAACGGACACCCCTCATGAGATGTCAGACCGCTGTGTGGTGATTTCTCAGCATGCACGGACCCTCGGTGTCAGCAGAAGTGCCTCCTCTGCTAATCTATCGGGATGCTCATCTTTTATAATAGAAAGCAGCCTTGAGATGTGCGTATAGATTAGCGATGTTATGGTAATGTAGATAGCCCTGCCGCCCCGTGGAGGAAGATAGTGATGACATTTGTACATAGTGCGAAACGAGACCTTGTATATGATGTTCAGGGCGTTGTGATAATGTTGTGCAATGCTAGATGTGAAAACAAGTTTAGTTTCAGAGAAACTAATCCAACATTGTCGTGCGTGCAAATATGTGCAAAAGGTCACAGCTGAAAATGTTATTTGTGAGGACAAAGTAAGAAATAAGCTGCTTCGCCAGATGGGCCTAAGTTGGGAATATAACAACCTCTTCTAAATATTGATATAAAATGTCAAGACAACAGAGACCCACAGAGAGATGACTCAATAACCTATATACAATGGTTGTAAAAAGTGATCCACAATACGGCATTGCTAGGAACTAAGAAACAATTCCCCTAAATTGCTCAGAAACATAATGTGCAATCTTGTAACCCTCCCACGAAACTCTTGTTTTCCACCCAAAACTGTATTAACCCCTTCGCCGCGGCACGAATTCTGCCGCGGCGCGGGGGGGGCTAGGGGGTGAGCGCGGCGCTTCGGTGCTCATGACGGCTCCACGCCGCCATGAGTCACGGGCGGCGTGTGCTCATGACGGCGTGGTTCCATCATGACCACGCCCGCTCATTAATTCGCCCGCACAGGCGGGGAATTAGTCCCGCGTGGGCGGAGCGGCAGCGGAATGACGGAACCACGCCGTCATGAGCACACGCCGCCCGTGACTCATGACGGCGTGGTTCCGTCATAAGCACTCAAGGGGTTAAGGACAAACTTCCAATCAAGACCTTAGTAGCACTAAGTCCTTCCACCTTAATCCATTCCACACTCTCACTATGCCGTGCCATCACAAGGTAACTGTAAATCTAATTTACACCCTTGTACTGTTGAGCAATAACTGTGTCATATTATTATGTAACTATTTAAGGCAAACAAGCAGATGTGTCGCATGACATACCTCTTTGACTTGGGTGAAACACTGGCAATTAATTTCAGTCAACAACCATCTCCTTTTTAGCCAAATCAATCAAAATATACTTGTACACCTGTGGGAGATCCATTCAAGATATAGACTGAGATTTAGTATGGACACTGTCATGCTAAGGATTATCATTGAGGCACTCCAACTCAAATCATCAAGAGTGAGCACTGCTTCCTTGTTGAACTTAAACACTTGGTGGAGTTTGACACAGTATGTCATAGAATCCATCTTATAACCATGAAGACCTGTTTATGCAAAGAACGTCCAATAGAAGAAGACTGGACATCTTTAATATTTAATTGCAAACTGAATACTAAATGGCCAAATTCGAACGGCCATTTACAGGGGGAAGGTCAGTTTACTTGTGCAAATGGCTTGATTCATGAGTTCAAGAAAATTGCAAAAGGCAAGTTTTAACTTGTCAATGTATTTACTCATAAGTAATATTACCTAAGTTGGTGCAATATTACGCTTGAATAAATCTACTAACATGGTGGAGAATAAGAATTTCAGGGTGACAATACCCTAGAAATGTTTGGAAAATCCATAGACTTGTGTGTTTGTAAGTAGTCACAAACTTGCCCACAGCCTATTCCCTTTGTGGAAACAGTTGCAAATTCACTTCTGTCCAGGGCAAGAATACATCTGTGTTCAGTGTGGGAATGCGTTGAGAACACCTCTAAAATGGAAGTGGGGGGAAGTGCTTTCTAAATGGGGCAACATATTTTGTCCGTTGAGAAAAAAAATGCAACTGCACACTCCTGAAAAGGAATTTTTACATGCTCAGTTGTCCAGTGTGTCTAATTATGCATGTGGAACGGCGACTGCAGGTCCGCACTATTTTTCCTGTATGTTTAAGTCTTCCTCCGTTCCACACAAGCTGTACTATCTCCCTTCCTTCTCAAACTATTCATGGAGCCTTTCAGACCCTGAACAACAGAGTTGATATATTTCAATTCAGCAATATGTGACAACTGTTGTCACAACTTTGAAAACTACATGTAATACTCTAGCAAAGCAATTGAGGACCTCTCCCTTTTATTTTTTTAAATTAAACATAGAGCAATTTTTAAATGTACAATGCACTTTAATGTGCTTACATCAGCTCCATCTTATGCTCTCTTTACTTTACTTTTATTGTACCAAGATTTTAAGTTGTCTGCTTTGTATTTTTATGCTGTGTTTGTGGTCTGGTTGATCTCTTTATGTGTGCTTTACTTAGTGCCTTGAAGCTTTGTATGGCATTATTTGCACTTAGCAAATAAAAGAATCAAATATTGTTCAACTGAAACTCAGAAAAACGTGTTCAGTCCGGTTCCTACAATATCTGCTTACTATTCAGGGCTTGATTTCAAAAGTAAAAACATAATTTAAATTGTCAGTCACTGGAATTAACACAAATATCTGCCACTACTCCAGACTTTCTCTATCGAATTATTACTGAGCATCTTTAGCTAAAGGCATCATGCCCAATATGGTCACCAGTGCAAAAGGTATATAGAGACAATATGATTTTTATTTTTTTGTTGCCGCAGAACATCACCGACCACTGCAAAAAAATAAAAGGAGCACAGCTGCACACACTAAATAGCATTAATGATATGCTGCTCTGTAGCACCTTAATAAACATGCTTACTAGGGCAGTTTATGTAATTCTGGCCCTAGTATTCAATCGCAAAATGGAATCTTTGAACCCAGTAAAGTAGGTACTAAAGAAGAGATTGAAAACATATTTTTACTAGTAAGTGTAAGATTGGAAATAAAATGATATAATTTAGGTCATAAACGTAGCCACTTACCCCAACTAGAGATAGCAAAACAGATCATTTGTGAGTAAGGCAGGTGGCTGTACTGAAGAGTGTAGACTAAGGGGCCGATTCCGATCTCGGCCGGTAGTGCTCCGAATCGGATTCGGATTTACCGGATCCGATTCGGAGCCGTTTCCCGACCGAATCGTACGCGGGTCCGGCCGAGCGAGTACGATGCAAGCTCCCGCGAAATCGCCGACCGACTCGTACGCGGCTTCAACACGCTCCGACCGACTCGCACGGACACGACTCACACCGCGCTATGGAGACGTTTCCCGGCCGGGTAAGTACGATGCGCGCCGCGAGCAGTCCGACCGACTCGCGCCGTCCGGCTCGAAAGAGCTGTCGGAGCCAGACTTTGGGGGTCTGCATCGGACCCCCCTGTACGCGTAGGCGCGTGAGTCGCACACAGGGGGGACCCATGGGTCCCCCCTACCTGTGCATGTACGCCGCGATGCGCATGGACGCGTACCCGCTATAGGGGCGCCCTTGTTCGCCTCGCACCCATTGGAGTCAATGGGAGCCCGCGTACGCGTTGTACGACCGGCTCCCATTGACTTCAATGGGAGTACGACCGAATCGAGTCCGATAGCATGCGAATGCATCGTACTCGTCCGGTCGGACTGCTAGGGTCCGATTCGGTCGGAATTCTCTCCGGGTCCGGCTCGGTCGGAGAGATTTCCGGCCGGAATCGGAATCGGCCCCTTAGTCTCTGGTGAACCAAACTCTGCTGATTCTGACAGTGGCGTAACGAAACTTGAGGGGGCTCCCCTGCAAGGTACATGGAGCGGCCCCCCTCCGGACTCAATCAGCAACTCTCAAGCCAGTGTACTGTGCTGAGGAGGCCCCCTGGAGCTCGGGCCACCCTGCACCGCGGGGGCTGCGAGGGCCTATGTTACACCTCTGGATTCTGATACTTTCGCAAGTCCCCATAGACTTTTCCTGTTTATAGACCAATGTTCCAAATAGAATCCTTAATTTTTCAAATTTTCAGAATTCGATTTTAATTATTTTTGGGAATATCACCCATATCTCATTGGTATTCCTTATTTTTCCTCAGTATTTCAATTGGAGATTTCAGTTATGCATCGAATCAATGACATTCCAACAGATCTCTTATTTTTGATGGGGTAGTAACTTCTTTTACTGGCTTCATTAGAGGTACAAGATAGTCCCTTCATTCTGAATCCCGTCGTAAAACCAAAACAAAATTCTACATGAGTAAATACTAATTCCTTGCAGTAAACCTGCATGAGAGAAACACAATCCCTCTGAAAATTCACATTGTGCAGCATTGGTTTCCTCCTGCAAAAATGTAATGCGCTATTTTGATGTATGCACGAACTTTGCACGCCGTAAGTGGTATGAACTAAATGCATGCACTAAAACCATACACAATAAAATTGTCCCTTTTGCTCAGAAAAGAGTTTTAGCTGATTCTACTCTGCTTATGTGTCTGAACCATGAGGCTCCGGTTTTAGCGAATGGATCTGAATGAGGACTTAAATGTCACTCTGGTGATGGTAGCCGACTGCAGGAAGCAGTAGGAGAGCCAAGCCAGAAAGGGTGCAATACATTCATAATTGACAAGAAAGTTCTTCCTCTCTTTACATGAGTTGCGAAACTTCATACCTAAGGCTGTCAGATATTGCCTGTCAGCAGAGAAGGAGACTATTTCACTGCCTGAATTTGTTGCTCTCTTTCCATCGAAGATGGGGACTTCGCACCCTTAGTTATAGGTTTTTAATTGAAGATAATTTCCCTCAGCCTTGAGTTGAAGACATTCAACTGGAGCAAGTGGGTAGATATCTCCCAGCAGAGCCAGTTACTGCTGTCTAGTGAAGTAAAAAATAAAGTCCTTGCAAACCACTGTGAAGCCGTCCAATACCTAAAAATGCATAGTCTGGTGCACTCTACAATAATGAATCCCCTGGCACTCTGAACACTTCCTGAATTTTCATTTCCTTCCAAGGTATTAAACACAGTGCAGAAAGAAAATAGTTGTCATGGGCTGCTTTTTCGTTATTATGAATAATCACTGAGTAGAGCAGGTCATTAGAATAGGAGCACCGCAGCCAAGGGTGGGTGAGCCGGGAGTGTCCTAATTCTGCCTCTGCCCTAATACGCACTGACAAGGTTGGCCATGCCAGTTTATCAGTTTTGATCCAATTGACAAGGACAGGAACATATATGCTCAATTCATAGCATATTGCTTGAGAAATCTCTGGACTAAAATTTTGATCCAGATGTTGGCACACTCTTAACTACCTATGCTATGTTTATGGTACTCTTCAGTGGTCATCATTAATTGGACAAAGGGTAAGATTAATCCGTGCTAAGATAAGGTAAATAAATATCAAAATTTACCTCGATGATCAAAATGAGTCCATTTGTGCAATCTTTGTTCTTATTTTAACCCATGTGTTTGCATGTTTTCTTGTTTCTACGTGGTACATATTTTAATGTCTGGGAGCAGATATGTAAGTTTTCTGCATCGAAGTGAAGATATAACAGGTGTATTGTTGCACATCAGCAGTACTACCTACTCTGGTATGTTTCTTCAAACAAACTGGTCTGAAGTTGTATGAGAGAAGGGTTTGTGATATTGTTGTTATTATAGTGCACTATATACATCTCTTACATCACAAAATTCCCAAGAACAAGTGCTAATCAGAAATAATGCTGAAACACTCTGTAAGGAGTGCCCAAAGTAGGTCCAGGAAGGCTGGATCCATGTAAAAAGTTTGTAATAGCTACATAAAGCTAATTTCTACAAAATACATCTAAATTAAACTCATTTACATAATATATACTCTCCTGAAAAATCTGCCTGGATCATGCCCTCGTAGACCTACATTGCACAAACTTGCTGTAGTGATGCTGCGAATCTCCAAAGCACCACTGGCTGAAGTCTGATCCCTCCCCACCACTCGTGCTAGCATGTTGCATTCCTGGCTGGAAGAACCTGAATGCCCTCCACTAAAGGCAGAATCTTGGCTTCACACATATAGTTAATACAGTCTTAGATCGAAACATGTAGTTCCGTCGCCCACTGAGATTTTGTAGATCGTGGTTCTTAACTTTTTTACTTCTGTGGTCCCCCACAAAATCAATACTAGAACCTGGGGACCTCCACTGAGTCATTACTGAAGGACGGGGACCCCGGCCTAAGCATTTTCGATGATTTGAATGCAAAACAATGCACAAAAAATAGAAACAAGCATTCATTAAACAAATATACAAGTGATGAAATATGTTATTCAATTCTCAAACAAATATAAAGTAATATTTAAAACAAACAATCTTTTTAATTTTAATAGAAAGGTTGAAACTTCTCTAAATTCAACTGAGGCCACTCATTGTCCAAAATGTATTCTGTTTGATGCACTTAATGCTCACTAAAATCAATCTGAGGATATTACCTTACTTTTTATCCTCCAGTTTCAAATTCCAACACATTTACAGAACGTTTTAAAATTTTCAATAGTACATTTTGCTTAGTTATTTACATACACTTTATTAATCTGTTAATATTGTTTTATTTTCTTAGCAGTCGTGGGCCCTCTGCGTAGGCTTTGATGACCCCCAGGGGTCCCTGGATCGAGGGTTAAGAACCATATGGGTGGACCACTGAATTAGTATTTCCACCACTGGGCGAGATGGAAGGCCACTTGTAGTACAGAGTTGCTCAGCAAAATACTTATTTTCATTCACCCGAACCTGGATTTTATTCCACGGTAGGAGTGTAACACAGACCTCTGCAGCCCCAGCGGTGTAGGGGAGGCCTCCAACACTTCAGGTGGCCCCCAATGACTTGGGGGGGGCTCATTCAGCCCAAAGCCTATGAATATTTGTGAGATACTGCGGGGAGGGGGCGAGGGGGGGTCATCATTTTGTGTTATGCCACTGTTTTCATGCTCTTAAAATAGTAGTGTTATACATTGCTAATTTAAAAGAGAAAATATCACTAAAGATTTAACAGAAAATAACCCTAAAGACGGCGCAAATCATGGGCTGACTTGTATGCCATCATAGCGCCATAGTTTGTCTTTTCAAAAGGCAAAGTCCGTTTTCGATTTCCACAACACAGGATACTTGGCCATGCCATCACATACATTAGTGCGTCATGGTTTTGAGAAATGTAGGTTGGCCATAGCACAGGGGCTGATGGGTCGTGCAAAAGAACCTCAATACAAACCATCTTTCAGACTCTGCTGCTGAAACCACTTGGTTTTTCCTTCTAGTTTTTCTAACGCAACAAATAAAATAGTAATTGTGAAAAAAGATGCGAATTAGCTATATACACTTCCATGCCAGTTTTTAAATCCAACACGCATTTTATGCTGTTTATCATTTGCTACCGTTCACTATTCTGAGCCTTCATTACCCCACGCAACTTCCTCTTTGTTTACCAAACACAGTTCCTGTGACTTTTGAGAGGCGTGAAATCCCGAAATGGGAGAAAACTATGGCATTCAGGTTGCAGCCACCCAATGAGGAAAAACGATCCGAACACAAAATTAGAAAAGCACACACAGAATAGTTGTTTAAAATTCACAGCTGTCAACATCAAGCGTCCTGTGCCACCGAAAGAATGCAGGAAACATGGCGTTAACAAAATGGCTGCAGATGGAGCGGTTCACTGTGAGTTCTCAGCAGACATTGTTTGCAGTCTGTTATCCAGAGATTCATTTGCATTGCATTACAAAGGTCCTCTGTTGGGAACCCTGCCCGGCTTCTCGCGGTACTTTGTGTTTCAAGGGGCCTTTGCTAGCCGGAGTATGGACTGTTTTCATTCCGTCTCTCTTCACGATCTAAACAACACAAATCTGTTATTTTAACACAACATGCAGCACAAAGTGGTGTTTCACCGCCATTAAAGCCAGGCGAGGCTGAAGAAAGGGGGCTTTTACTTCAAGGAGCTGGCCAAAGGAAGTTGCGTTGAATTAAGATGGCCGATATGAATAAGGCTCGCGGGGGTTATTCACGCGGCCTTCCTTTGGCGCCCACTGTAAGGAAGGTTAGGTTACAGGGATGACAACAGGGAACGCAAAGTAGCAGGAAAGTATAGAATAATTACATATGCTAATGATATTCCTAGAGTTTCCCGCCGACGTAGGGTTCCTGAATTATTCATGACTCATTCTTGGGAAAAAATAAACCCATGCTCTTTTCACTTGAATAAATATGATTATGAATGATCCGAAACTGACAAAAAGAGTTACACTTCCACTGCTGGGGAACGCAGAGAGCTGACAGTTGTTTTCGTCATTCCAGGCGAACATTGGGCGATAATAATAATAACCGATATGCTATATCTGGCATATCAGTCCGCTGCTAAGTTCATTAGTCAACACCTTGTGAGTGTGATGTAAACATCAGGCTGTTTAAGACTGGGATATTAACACATTCAGGGCAAGCAATGATGGCGTGTCTGAACCCTACCACTGGCGCAACAAGATTGCAATTCCCAGAAAGCAGTCTCAGTTGTACAGTGTGAACAGGCCAGTGTGGGGAGGTGTGGGAGAAGGGTCCATCTGAGTAGGGCCCATGTTATGGTCTGTTCTGAAAATTCCGACCCCTAAACAAACCTCTGTTTGCACAGGGGTCAGAATGATGAGTGGTGCGGAGTTAACCACTCCAGGTAATTAATTACTGGGTGCAATAAAGTCCACACTGACGCAGTATTCTGCAAGTGTATACCTGCAGGTCATATCTGTCAGCATGTACTGGGAAATGCACGGAAAATTTCCAGGTATGAAGATTTTGGCACAGAAAATACAAAAATCAGCATGTTATGCAGGGCTTTAAGTAAGCCGGGTCCTGCCGGGGCTCAAAGCAGGTGCTGAGACGGGTCCCTGTTGGGCTCTCCATTTTTGCCCTCACCTTCAGGGTGAAAAAAAACAAAAGCATAACTCTGCAGTAGTACCACCCTCCACTGCTTTTGATGTAACTTCAAAGAGATACATTTTTTTCAGCTCTATATAGCGAAAATTCAGCTGAAGGCATTGGAGCGCTTTACATGAGCGCCAGTTACATTAGACAAGAACATATTCATTTTATGAACCGCAGGATGTTGAGCCGACATCAGGCTCAAACCTGTTTTCTAAACTCGAAAGTCGGCAGCTTAGTCTAAAGCCACAACCTCGCCCACAAGAACTGCACCATTTTCAATATTATATACAACAAAGTCATAGTTGTTGCTTATTTATCTTATGCAACTTACAACCATTGACAAAGACAATAGTTCCGGCTTGTTGTAGGTGTAATGTTACTTGTTTTGTTATATATCTGGATGTATGGACAGAAGCGGCAAAATACCAGTGTGGCAGCCCACTATGCTAAATACAGATTTTAGTGTTTCAGCCACGCCCCTAAGAGAGACCCCCCAGTTTCTTTTATCCCACTTAAAGCCCTGATGTTACGCCACATTTTGAAGGGTAAATATAGTAATATGTGCCATTTATTGCCCCTGTTAAACATTGAACACCAAGGTATGGCACATCATCATCCCCAGGCACTTGTAGTCATATGGTATGGCTGAGATATTCTATAAGGTGAGGAATTGTCTCTATGGTTGTGCTCTGTTTGGGAGCTTCGTCCAAACCCCTTTTGATTATGATCTGATTAGTGGGTTGTCCATTGTGAGAGTTCTATAGTAGGACTTTCTGTTTTATGGCTCTCCACTCACAACCTGCCAGATATATTGTCTGTTGTTTTGGGCCGGTCCAAGCAGGACGCTTTATTTGTGAAGGGTCTTGTACCCTTGCATACATCCTTCAGAGGCATGTGCAGGTATGTGAAGAGTCATAGTAGTGTGGTATTGGTGGCACTTTGAGTTACTGTCTGGGAGTTTATTTTCCTGAACTGCAGGCTAAATCAGAAATCAGGGTGCTTCTACTGAGTCAACGGGATGCTGGAATCAACTCTGCCTAAGGGCACTCGATATTCCACAGTGCACAGGGCCCCGGGAGGCAGTCCTGTGAAACTACTTTCACTTTTATTTAATTATTTTGTGGGTTTTATATAGCGCGAACTTGACCCGAAGGTTTCAGATCGCTTTACAGAGTAAGCACAACAATAGCAACCACATGAGTTACAGAAAGTACATAGAGATATATATATATATATGGTAATTGTAAGAGAAAAAAAAGCAAATGGTGCACAGTGGTATATGGAACAAAATAGTAGCAGGCACTGGGGTTACAGAAGGCATCAATAAAGATACACAGCAATAATTATAAATAAGAAGAGTCCGAAAGACAGTAGGATATATGAACATAGAAAGTTCTGAGGAGTATGTTAAGGAGTTGTCAGGGTGGGTAGAGTAGATGTATATGTTTAGATACACCCGAGGTGGTGAGGGAACATTGCATTTTAGCACTGACGTTCAGGCAACTTGGAGCTTTACATAGTAGGAACAATATCAATAACACGAGGTACAAAGAGAGAAAATAAAAATATATAGTACACAGAATAAACAGAATGCAAACGGAACAACCATAATACCCGAGTTGTACAAAAGTGTAAGTAGCCGTAAAGTTAGCAATAAATCAAACAGGAGTACGAATAACAGTGCACATAAGAGTTCTGACGTAGCTATGGAAGGGAGATGTAGGGTGGGGAGATTAGAGGCACACTTTTCAGAGGTAGTGATGCGCATATGAACGAGGGTGGTGAGGTGAAACAGAGGTCCAGGACTCAGGCAAGTCATGGAGTGACGGGAGGCAGCGGACAAATGGAGGGCAGGGCCAGACAGGGAGTGGGAGCCAAGTCCTCAGTGAGAGAGTAATTTGTTGAATAGGAATAATTTTACTTCTTTCCTGAAGAAGGGTGAGGATTGGTTACATCTGATCTCAGTGGGGAGAGAGTTCCAGGTATTAGGGGCCAATCCAGAGAAGGAACGGTAGTAGGTTTTCTTTTTCTTGAATTTTTGTGGCATGAGCATTAAGGAGATCGTACTTCTGGAGGATCTGTTACCACCCGAAAAGGTCAGTTTCTGGGACAGGTAGGAAGGGGTGTTGTCGTGCAGCACTTTATGAGTTATGCAAGCAATTTTGAAATGCATCCTGGCCTCAAGTGGTAGCTAATTCAGAGCTCGAAGGTCAGAGGTGATATGATCACTTTCTTTAGATCCCGTAATGAGCCTGGCTGCTGCATTAAGACTGACCTTGAGAGGAGCAAGTGAGGTTTTCGGAAGGCCTACAAGGGTAGTGCTACCATACTCCAGTTTCGAAAGCACAAGTGCATGAGTTGCAGTTAAGAGGTGTCTGCGGGGAGGAAGGGGTTTAGTTTCCTAAGAATATGCAGCTGATGGTTGGCTCCTCTAGTGATGGTGCTGATGTGTTTTAGCATGGATAGTTCTTTGCCTAGGGTGATACCTAGAGATTTGTCTGAGTCGACGATGTGTAGGGTGCAATTCAAGGAAGAGAGAAGGGGGAGCCATTCTTTGATGTTAGAGGCAGAGGTGGGTGGAGTGATCAGTAGGAACTCAGTTTTAATGGCATTGAATTTGAGGTCATTGTTGAATTATTGTTAAGGTATTGTTTAGGGTATGGATGTCCTCCAGGGAGGATATTCTCATGTAGAGTTGGGTGTCATCAGTATACATATGGTGGGAGATGTGGGAGCATTTGCGGATATCAGTTAGGGGCTCCATGTAAAGGTGAACAATGTCGGGGCAGGGAGAGGATAGAGCCTTGGGGGATGCCTAGCAATATTGGGGAAAACTCGGATAGAGTGTGATTAATTAGGAAGCGCTGAGACCTGTTGTGTAGAGCGGAGGAGAACCATTTTAGTAAAGTGCCGGAGAGGCCCATCCTCTGTTCAAAAATGTCAAGCAGGTTAGCATGGTTGATGGTATCAAAGGGTACTGACAGATCTAATAGGATCAGGAGGCAAGATTCATTCCGATCAAGCAGTGTAAGTCATCGTCAACAATATGGACCATGGCTGCTTCAGTGCTGTGGCCTGATCGGAATCCAGATTGGCAAGGGTTGAGGAGTTGGAAATGTTCAATGTGATTGAGGATCTGTAAGTGCACACATTTTTCTAGGAGTTTGGCTAGAGTAGGGATATTAGAGATGAGGCGGTCGTTCGGGTCGGACTGATTAGAGTTTGGTTTTTTTAGGATAGGGGTAACCTGACCAATTTTGAGGCAGTCGGGCAGGAAGCCCTGTCATCGGTCGTGCACTATAAAGCATTGCCTGCTGTACCGCAGCGCGGGACGATGTAATCAACGCTCCTGAGGGGACTCGATCTTCCACAGTGCATAGGTCCCCAGGAGGCGGTCCTGTGAAACTACTTTCACCTGTCATCGGTCGTGCTATAAAGTGCTGGCTGCTGTACTGCAGTGCAGGATGCACGCGGAGCATGCCCCATGCCAAGCGCAGGCCCTTCTGCACCCGTCCGTGTCTGGATGAGGCTGGGCTGGGTCCCTTCTCTTCTTTTCTATATGGGGAAAAAGGCCGCCAGTGTGCGACAGAAACCTGGCGAGAAGAGGCTTGGTCACACTGCCCTCATTCCTTTCTGCCTTACTTCTGCAATGGGTGCATCTCCACCGAACTGGAATTAGTGGAATGATGCAGTATACAAATTAATGTCTACTAACGATCAGACAGTAACGCCCTGTGAAGCAGCAAAGACAGCACCCACTCAAATTGCATCGGTCCCTGGCTCCCATGCTGAACCCGTCATCCGTAGCAAGGATTTGTTCACTGCTAATATGGTTGCCAGTTCAGTTAACGTCTCACACAGCCATATACATCTGAAGTGGCCAGAAGAAAAAGGGTTAACGTTGCATCCTTGAAAGATTCTGATAGCGCGAAAAAGCCTTGCACCAAGCCGGACGAGCTGCCCCTTTTTAACGACTGTCCTGCGAATGCTGAAATTATGGCGACTTTGTCAGAGATATGTAACCAATTCTTTATGAATTTGGAGAGTGTTTTGGGGCTTTCAGGTTGGACGTCCTCTCCCAAATAAAGCAACTGGGAGATAAAATGCATATGCTCTTATCCCAATGTCGGCCAAATCTCGGCGTTTCACACCCTAACACCCATAATAACTCTTCTTCCACTTCTCTCACTGTAGCGTGTCCTGCAGCTAATATCTGTCCACTTCCCCCTGCATCAGTCTGTACACAGTTCCCACCATCGGTGCAGCCAACCTCTCATCCCCGTCCTGACCAGAGTTTACAGTCAGCACTTGCGGATCCATCTTTACCCACTATATGGGTTTCTTCTAGAGCCACAAACTATATTGTTCAGTTTCAAGTAATGAATGTGCAGATCATTTGCACCTTCCCGTGTGTGTGCCGTCTGTCATTGTGCTGGAAAAGGTGCCATCAGTGTCAGCTGGGGGGCGTGAGGACTGGCAAGGCTTGAAGAATAAAGTGGTCACTGGTGCCATTCAAATACAGGTTCGCAGTCAAATCTTGGGGAATAAATCATTATGGTTAGAAGGGTTGGTTGGGTGGGGCCTTCGGTGAAGACCTCCAGAGGTGACTGTGTGGTGATAAATTTTCAGCACCCTGCTTTAGTTAGTTGTTTACTATGCAGGCTGGATTGTTCCCAGCTTGGTCCGGGTACAATTCGTGCATTGCCATTGTGTCAACCCACGCTGCAGAACCCGCCTGCTTGAGGCCCCACTCTCCTGCCTCCCTCCTTTCTACACAAAAAACGTTTTGCTGTCCCTGAGGGCAAGCCAGAGGTCGAAGGACTGGTGGAGCCTGCAGCTTTGTCACCATTGTCTGCACCTTTTTTCTCCACCTCACCGAGAGCGATCTACACCGTGTTCTGTCACCTCCTATAGGATTGTTTAATTTGGATATTCTTAAACTCATGTCCTGGAACATAGCTGGCATAAGGAATAAACTGGACAGTAATGACTGGCTGACATTGATTAAGGGTTATGATGTTATCTGTTGAGAGGAGACCTGGGCTTTAGAGGATTTTTATATTCATGGTTATCAGTCCTTCTGTCATCCTGCTTCTCCATTCCCCTCCGGCCGAGCAAAGGGGGGCCTGGGAGTACTGATCTCTCTTGAGAAAAGCATTCTTAAAGAAGAATTGATCTCTTGTACTACATGTGCTCAAATGTTACGGTTATTAATTCCTGGTTTCATGGATGTTGTTGAAATTAATTTCATTACAAGACCGGAGGCTACCATTATGCAATAACTTTTATTGCTGCCCCAACATGCAGCCCTTTAAAGAACACGTGTTACATCACAAGTAAAACATTCCATAGAAATTTGGAAAAATAACATAGTAACAGTGTAACTAGGTATCATCCTCTTTTATTGGCTGCTCCTCTCAGTTAAGTACACTATATCTTGTAGCTCCAATGCTGTTATAATTTTTCATTGATTATCCTTTATTTCTTTCCGGTTTGCACGGTAAGTGCTTTATTTCCTTATTGGGTGGTGACCCCTCCAATTTTTGGTCGGTTTTCTATTCACTTCATGTCTTAATTTAGCGTATTTAGCGCCTTTTCTAGTTAAGCCTCTTTTGGTATTCTGTATATTTAAAAAAAAACATTACTGTCATGAAAATTTGAATAAGTAAATTATTTGCTCATGTATTTCTGTCATATATGTTGACACTTTTTGTATTTTTCATAAAATAAGATAAAGAGCTTTGGGTTTTTTCAAAGAAATTGTTCTTTCTGCCTTTCGTCAATTGTGGTCGATAAACATAAGAGGAGGGAAACTGACGTCCTCGATCGGCTCCCTTGCAGTTTTCTTTATCTTCGAGTAGTGTGTTTGACCTCCCGGAGCTCCAGCTGAGGCGTGACGAGCATTTCTCCCCGACATGGGGGCCGGTTGATGGGGGCGCCATGACGAGCATTTCTCCCTGACATGGGGAGTGATTGACGTGGGCGTCACAGAAGGTGCCTCGGTGCTCTCCCGTGCCCCTCCCTTGCCCGCAGTACTGCTGCCGAGGTCTCTCTCCTTCTCGGAGAGAGACTGAGTTGTGACTGGCCACGGAGCTGGTTGTGGAAGCAGGAGACGGATGTGACTCCGACCCTGACTTCCCCAGCTCTGTTTTTTCCTTACACAATGGGCAATTTGTCTGGCTCCTTCACTTCCCGCTAGGGCGCAGAGCCATGGGGAAGTGAAGCACACCCAAATTAGGCAAAAGGGAGAAAGGACTCACTCAGTTCTTTCGTTACCAAGGTAACTAGCCAAGCTCGAGCCACACAACTGTCGTTTCAAGGTTGAAAGAGGCTGGCTGAACGATAAGAAAGTTTTTTTCCTGCAAGTGGTTACAGATAGGATACTTTTACATAAAAAAGGGGGAAGGGGATTTTAAAACAACCTCTACCTTTTAATGTTATTTATCTATTAATATCCTCTACCTTTTAATATTATTTATCTATTAATATTTAAATTATTAATATTTTAAACCAATAAAGCTTTATTTAATCAGCTTGAAGAACATCATGTCTGATATTGAGGCTGAGAGTACTTCAAGCATACCCCTCAATGAAAGAGTGTTAATAAATTTCCTGGAAAAGGAATTTAAATGCTCCCTGAAAGAGGCAGTGGAGGCGGCCCTTAGCAAGAGAAAAAGGGACTACTCTGAAGAGGACCTAGTATCCCTCTTAGAGGATGAGACTCCAATCAAAAAAGGAGGTAAGGTTCTTAAAAAAACTAAACACCTATCTAATGTACCCTTTATTAATGGTAGCCAGCGCGCTACAAAACAGAGAGATAAAACATCAGGTAGCCTGTGCGCTACAAGTGACCTTGGTACCCATAGCGCTACAATTAGCAAGAGCAGCCTTATTGGCGCAATAAGCCCAGGTGTCCACCGCGACACAAAGAGACCAAGTGACCTTTATGGCTCAAAGGACCCCGGCTTGCAAGCTGGAAATGAAACCTACTCCTATGATACATATCCAGAGGACGAGGAGGATGAATATGTCTTTGATCCCCTAGAAGACTTGGACAATGATCTCCTCGATGAAGACCTTGAGCAAGCCTCAACCTCTAAAGCCATTAAAGACCCAACAGGGGTGGAAATGTTTAATCCTAATCAGATCACTCACCCAAGGGGGTCAGACTGGTGGCCCATGGACTACGTTTCAAAATTTATTAAACACTGGATTCGCAGTTCCCTTGAGAAGGAAACAAGAAATTTGATGAGGGCAGAATGCCCTAGACCCTTCCTAGATAATAAAGCAGGGATGACACCAAATTTGGACCCGGAATTGATGACCTTCCTATTTAAAACTGGCAAAGAACCAAGAAAAGGCTTAGAGCGTTGCCTCAAACAATGCCAGGACAAGGTTCTAGATGTTTTGGGACCCCTTGCAAGAATTCTAGATCTGGCAGAAGAAGCTTCATTAAAGGGCACACATGTAAATGTCGACCTACTCCGTGGTTGTAGTCAACGCGCATTATGTCTTTTGGGCAACGCTAACGCTGGCCTTTCGGCTGAGCGTAGAAGGGCCATACTTATGAGGATTAATCCTAAACTCTCGGACCTGGCCAACAAAGATCCTAAGGGTGACTCCAATGGTTTATTCTTTGGAGAAAACTTTATCAAGACCTTGGGAAAGTATGTATCAACCTTCTCGGCCTTCAGCAGGGCTCAATCTAACATGAGGCCTATGTTTGGAGGTATAGTTTTCAGAAGGGCTGGCAGGACGGGACTGGCTGCCAGCCGTGGACAACAAAGGTCCCATTTTTACCAGAGTAACCCAAGAGGTTTCGGAAGACAATACCGTTGGAATAATACCTTCTTCTCCCAAAGAGGCCGAGGTACACGATGCGGTGGCGGCAGAGACAGATTCCAAGGAGGTGGAAACAAAGGTAAGAGTCCCAATCCCTTTTGGTTCTTCCCCTTTAAAGGTAGGGGGAAGATTACGCCTTTTCAGCCAAAACTGGCGTCTAATAACAAACGACCCATGGATACTCAATACTGTAAGAGGTTTCAAGATAGATTTTACGCACACACCAAATCAAAAACACCCACCCAGAGAGTTGATCTTAGACCAAGAACAGTCAAACGTAGTAGAACTAGAAGTGATCCAAATGCTACAGAAGGGTGCCATTCGCAAAGTCCTAAACTCAAAAGAGGGTTTCATGAGTACAATCTTTTTAGTAAAGAAAAAAGACAAGGGCTGGCGGCCAGTAATAAACCTAAAACAGCGAAATTCATTCTTAGTATACAGACACTTCAAGATGGAGGGTATCCATCTTTTGAGGGACACTTGACAGGAAAAAGACTAGCTTGTGAAATTGGATATCAAGGATGCTTATTTGACAATCCCTATGGACTACAACTCACAAAAATATTTAAGGTTCTCATGGAAGGGAACAATTTATCAATTCTGCTGTCTTCCCTTTGGCCTCTCGTCAGCTCCTTGGTGCTTCACCAAAGTTCTAAGACCTGTAGTAGCCTTTCAAAGAAAAAGGGGTTTTCGGATTCTAATTTATCTAGACTATATGTTGATAATGTCACAGAGTCAGAAGAAATTGCTAATACATATGAAATGGACAATAGACCTCTTAGAGGGACTAGGATTCATTGTCAACACAGAAAAGTCAGTAACAACTCCTACTCAGAATCTACAGTTTCTAGGTTTTCAGGTGAATACCATCACGAGCCAATTACAACTACCCTTGAAAAAATTGGCCAAAATACAGAAGGAAGTAGCTTATGTCCTTTCAAAAGATACTCTGTTCCTAAGATCCTAGCAAGAGTGGTTGGCCTTCTGTCCTCTTCTATCCAGGCTGCTTCACCAGGTCCTTTACACTACAGAGCCCTACAGAGACTAAAATCTTTGGGTTTAAGGAAGGGACTTTGGTACTCAGACAAGGTTCCCTTGTCTCAAGAAGCATGAGAGGATCTCCTGTGGTGGTGGAACAATCAGGACAGTTGGAATGGGAAGGCGATCTTCGGGAATGTTCCAGATTACATAGTGGAATCAGACGCAAGCAACTTAGGTTGGGGTGCGAGACTAGGTATGACAGAGACTGGAGGAAAATAGTCACAAGAGGAATGTCTACTTCACATAAATTGTCTAGAGATGATGGCTTGCTTGAACGCACTGATGAGTTTCAAGTCATCCATAAAGAACAGCGTAGTACTCTTGAGACTGAACAACTTTATAGCCATGTCCTATATCAATCGCCTAGGGGGCGCAAGGTCCAAAACACTCGCAGACATGGCCAAGGAAATTTGGCATTTTTGCTGGACCCAGAAAATGTTACTGAAAGCAGAATTCATTCCTGGTCACCAGAACATAAGAGCAGATTGGAACTCAAGGTTTCTAAGGGATTCAAGCGACTGGAAACTGAACCC
Source organism: Calotriton arnoldi (assembly GCA_963921515.1). NCBI lineage: Eukaryota > Metazoa > Chordata > Amphibia > Caudata > Salamandridae > Calotriton > Calotriton arnoldi. The sequence continues at coordinate 255,811 of CAWUFW010011019.1, forward strand.
AAACGTCTTTCAAAAAATTCAGAACCTTTGGGGTCCCATTCAAGTGGATCTGTTCGCCAGCAGATTAACATATCAAGTAGAACACTACTTCCGCTGGAGACCAGATCCCAAAGCTAACGGAGTAGATGCTCTACTTCAAACCTGGGACATGAGGAACTGTTATGCTTTTCCCCCTTTTGCTTTAATACAGAGGGTATTATTGAAAATACGGAGAGAGAAATACAAGATAATTTTGGTAACTCCCTTTTGGGATACACAGGTATGTTTTCCCGGGGTTCTGGAACTAGCAATAGACTTCCCACGTTTAATTCCAGGGAATTTAGACCTTCTCCTAGGACAAGAAGGGGAGCAACATCCTCTCTTACAAGAAAGAAATATGAGCATTCTTGTTTGGAGGATTTCAGGCAATCTAGCAGATATTCAGGCCTTTCAGGAGAGGCTAAAAGCCTATTGGATGAGTCATGGGCTCCAGGAACAAGGAAAAGATACACTGGTGTATGGAAAAAATGGTCTAGTTGGTGCATGGAACGAGATTTGGATCCAGTGGATGCTCCTATAATCAATATAGCCAATTTCCTAGCAGAGTTATTTAGATCAGGTTTATGCTATCTAACCGTTAACTGCTATAGATCAGGGATTTCAGCAGGTCATTCACTGATAAACGAGTTTTCAGTTGGTAGCGACCCTTTGATCCGCAGAGTAATGAAAGGGATAAGACTTAGACGCCCTCCCAGGGCTAGATATCAGTCCTTATGGAACGTCAATCTTATTTTTGACTTATTTATGTCTTGGCCTGACAACCCTTTACTCTAAAAAAAAAGTTGTCCATGAAATTAGCTACTCTTCTCTGCCTTATATCTTTCAGAAGAGTATCTGACGTTAGAGCATTCGAAATCTGCAACAGATATTTTTCCCCAGACGGAGTCCATTTTGACATTTGTAGAAGAACCAAAACAATGTCTGAGAGTATTGTTTACCCTTATTTTAATGATTGTAAAAAACTTTGTGTTGTAAGTTGTCTGAAAGCCCACAAAAGTATTACGTCTGTTGTTAGACCAGTTGGTGAAAATCAATTGCTGATATCCTTTGTGAAACCATATAAGGCTATATCTACAGCTACTATCTCTAGATGGGTAAGAACGATTATGTTAGAAGCTGGAGTGGATTTAACAAAATTTGGAGCACACTCTTCCCATGGTGCTATGGCCAGCAAAGTATTTTGGGCTGGAGGTACGCTTTCAAATATACTTAAAGCGGCAGACTGGTCCAGTGCTTCTACCTTTGCAAGTTTTTACCTTAAACCAGTAGAGCACGTGAGCAGTATGGCGTTAAATAGCTTTAAACTTGCATAATGGTAGCCTCCGGTCTTGTAATGAAATGGCGATTCTCCAATTAATATACAGAGAGAATCTTGATTTCATTAAAGACAACGGAGGCTAACATCATCCCACCCTCCACACCCATGTGGAATAAGGTTATAAGTTATGAGAAAAACAATTCTTAAGTTGTATTTATACTTTATATGTATGTTACCGGTAGATTTTGTTGCCTTTGCAATGTTAATTTTACTTGATTATTAAATTTTCGATATTTTAAGTGGTTATCACTCTTTTTTCTATTTTATTCCAGATAATTCATCACTATGAAGTTTCTTTTCTCATCAAGCAGTACCATCAATACTACAAGATTAATCTGATGAGATTAACTTTTTCGTCGCAGCCTTAATAGGATGATACCTAGTTACACTGTTACTATGTTATTTTTCTAAAGTTCTATGGAATGTTTTACTTGTGATGTAACACATGTTCTTTAAAGGGCTGCATGTTGGGGCAGCAATAAAAGGTATTGCATAATGTTAGCCTCCGTTGTCTTTAATGAAATCAAGATTCTCTCTGTATGTTAATTGGAGAATCGGCATTTTTATTTTTATTGTTTTGTCAATAATCCTACTGAACTGATAAGGGAGTTGGATCACTGTGTTTCTGATTACTTTGATCGCTTCTCGAACAGGGGAGCTATTTTATGGATGGGCAAATTTAATATCCCTACCTGCCATTTTGGTGGTGAGCGGATGTGTGGGGTTACTAACTGTGAAGAAGATGACATGACACATTTTATCCACACCCCATATGGGGATGTTCTGAATCAGAGCATAATGAAATTTAACTTATGATTTAGGTCAGATTTTTTTAAATGATTGTGATACTATCCTGCCTACCTTTACAGACAAAGGAAAATGATCAATAATTGATTTTATCATGCTCTTTCCACATATTGTCCTGTCCATCCAAGATACCCTAATTGTTCAGACTATATTAAGTGACCATAACCCAATTGTTTTAGTATTGTCCTGTCCTCTTTTAAATCTGCAAAGGCTCAACTGCCCTTTTGCCCTTGAACTTTCCAATAACAAGGGTATTTGACGCAGGTGGGATAAAGTGGACCACAATTAATTTTTACAAAAGCTAATCTCTGAGCGATATGGAACTTTATGACTTATCTGTCTGACAAGCCTAATCCCAGACAGGTTGTAGAGGGTATTCAGGCAATTTGTCAGCGTGTCCAGCCTTCTGACAGGTCGACCGCCTCCCAGGGCTCCTCATTCCTTTAAATGGTTTAACTCTAGCTGCTCTATAGTTTTAAAATAGATAAAGCAGGCTCTAAAGGCATCCCCTCATGATATGGCTCAAATCAGACTCCTTAGGGGCTTGTATAAAGCTATCATAGAGGCCAGAAAAGTGGAGATTAGACAGCAGGCCTGGGACAATCTCCAAGCAACTGTCGCTCTTAGAGACTCAAGGGCTTTCTGGGAAGTTGTTAATAGACCCTACTTCTCTGATGACAATCAATTCAAACTGGAATGCCTTATCCCTTCTGAAGGATGGGTTGCGCATTTTTCTAAAATCTTCAGTGATGAGGATATCCTCCAAATCGAAGCAGTAGTCCATATTCCAACCAGCACAGACAGCCTTGCACTAAGTAATGCCATCAATACTAACGCAGTAACTAGAGTCATCTTAAAATCATCCTCAGGGAAGGCGCCAGGCCTGGATGGGGTTCCAATTGATGTTTTCAGACAGAACCCCATACTCTTGGTGCCCTTACTAACTAATGTCTTCTGAAAAGCGGTAGGCAGAGGCATCCCCAACACCCGGAAGGAATCAATACTGGTACCTATTTTTTTAAAAAGGGAGTAGGAACCTACCTTCTTGCGATAGGCCTATTTCTCTTCTTGATTCCTCGGTTAAGAACTTAGGGTGGTTCATTCCCCAATTTATAGAGGATGGGGACTTGGTCAATAAGTTATTTTCCGAGGCTCAGTATGGTTTCCGCCTGGGAGTGGGTACCATTGAGCAAACATTGAACCTACTTATGATTGGGGGTAAATACGTTCATGCCAGAGGTGGGCCACTCTACAGGACCTTTATGGACCTCTCGAGCACCTTTGATCTGGTGGGCAGGGGCAAGCTGTGGCTCATGATGGGGAAGGCTGGGATTAAACCTGCCCTGGTTGACTTATTAAAATATTTGCACTAAGGTACCACAGTGCAGGTGTGTTATAGTATAAATGGTGATTGTATCGTGCTTTTAATTCGAACAAGGATGTAAGGCAGGGTTGGATATTAGTCCCCTTATTATTTCTTTTTTATATTAATGCCCTTGAGAACGCGCTAATGGCAAGAGGAAAATACCTTCCTAGATTTGGAACCCGCGTCGTCCCAGTTTTACTATATGCGGACGATGCAGTTTTAATCACTTGTGCAGCTAAAGGTATCTAGTTATTGTTGGATATTTTTAATAAATTCATGAGGAAGCTCAACCTGAAAATTAACCATAAGAAGTCTTTTATTATGAAATGTGGTCTTTAGAATACCCATCCCGCTCTCATCATATAGCTGGGACCCCCATTGCCAAAGTAACTAATTTTTATTATTTAGGGGTCCTGATGTCTTCTGATTTTAGTTGGGGTAACCCCTTGTCCAAGAGAGGAGGAAAATTTGAAGGGGCAATTTATTCAATTTTTAGATTCTCAAAAAGACATGGAAATAAACCCAATAGAGAACATATTTCTCTTTATAAAAGTGCATCTCCCAGGGGACCTATGGGGCCAGTGTTTGGGGCTATTCTTTGTTGGGCAACCTACAAATGATAGAAAATAAATTCCTCTGCAGGTCACTTGCCGTGCGTAGGAGCATGTCCAGTTTTATTACTCATTTGGAAGCTGGTTTGGCATTCGTGCAGGATCTAGTTCAGGTTGCCCTGCTGTTGTCAGGGGTAAAGATCTGGCTCTTACCCCAAACTTTGTTCAGTCAATTTATTCTTATAGACTATCTTAAACAAGATGATGTGGCTGCAATCTCCTGCCTCACCTATGTCCAAAAGATCTTCTCAACGTTAGGGCTGTCAAAGTTTTTTCTTAGCCCACATGAAATGAATGGGAGTTTGAAAAACTTGGTAACATCACTTTTTTCTCTTCTAGATTGCATCTATGGCTTGTAAAACATCAGTCAATGACCTCAGTTGCCCGCTACCGAGATTTAACCCTTTCTATGCTCATGACGAGCTCAGCTCGTCATGCTGCGCAGTGCTCGTGTGCGCATGACGAGCTGAGCTCGTCATGAACCCGCCCACTCAATGAAACGCCCCGCACAGGGCGAAAATCGGCCGCGCACGGAAGAGGTTAAAGCAGACTGAGGGTGGGGAATGTTATTTTATCTGGATCACAAACTCAGAATGCAGATTCTATCTGACCCACTTCAGATTGGGCACTTTGCACTATCTGGCAGCCCACCCCAAGCAGGGCTCGTGTTTTTTCACTTTACTCCCTTGCAATGGCTTTTCTAAGCAAACATTGGCCCATTTTATGTTTTTTTGTAGTTTTTATTCTAGACCAAGGGTGCTCTTTTTACATCCATTACTGTGCACCTTTGGTTCTAGTTCTTTTTCTGTTTGTCTGCATCACCTCCAAGTGTTAGAGTCTGAATTTTATTGTGCCTATGTTTTGGGTTATGTAAGTCAAGCACTTAAAATTAGGAAGACTGTGACCCTTATTAATGATTGACATTTTGTTGTTTTTTATTACAGTCATATTCGTATTTTCTGTATTATGAGTCTTTTGGCAGTGTAACTAGTTTATCTATTTTGTATTGATGATGGGATAATAAAAGGGTGCCATCAGTGGCTTGAGCTTCTATTGCATGAATTGTTTTATTTTAATAAGTTGTATGTCTATTATCTATTCTTTTATGGCCTTGCGCCGAATAAAAGTTACTGAACTGAATTGAACTGAGTCAACAGCAGCCTGGAATTGACCAGTCGGGCCCACACCAATGCAGGAGGTGCTAATTGGGTTTGTAATCGAGGGAGGTGGATGCATTCTGACAACCTTGCTTTCTCTGTGAAAATTATTACTGAATGGCGATCCCAGAGTTTATAAATTATAAAGGAGTGCTGCACCTTGGGTTATTGATTTGGGTTTTGGATGAAGCCAACTTGACATTTGGTTTAATAAAGGAAATGAGAGGTGTTGGACCTGGCCCTCTATGCAGGGTCACCCCCAAACCTTTTGCCTTTTTACCCTCCACTTTTTACTGAGTTTGCTTTTGTTGGTCTTATGACCCTATGTACACTTTACCACTGCTAACCAGTGCTAAAGTGCTCATGCTTACTCCCCTGAACATGGTGTGATTGGCACATACCTAATTGGCATATTTAATTTACTTACAAGTCCCATGTAGAGTGGTATGCCATGTACCCAGGACCTGTAAATTAAATTCTACCAGTGGGCCTGCAGCACTTATTATGCCACCCACTTAAGTAGCACTTTAAAACATGTCTCAGGCTTGCCATTGCAGCCTTAATGCAGATTTGAACTGCCATGTCAACTTGGCATTTAAACCCCATTGACAAGCCTTAAGCTCACCTATTATAACATATAAGCACCCCTGAGGTAGGCCCTAGATAGCCCATAGGGCAGGGTGCTGTGTAGTTAAAAGTAATATACTTTTAAGTTTTACATGTCCTGGTAGTGAAAAACTTCTAAATTTGTTTATCACTACTGTGAGGCCTACCCTTCTCCTAAATGTGTTTTTCTCTACTGTGAGGCCTACCCTTCCAATACAATAACATTGGGGATTACTTAGTACATTCAATAAGATGACATTTCTAATTGGGAGCGGGTAGATATATCATGTTTGGTACCTATGAAATTGTAATGATAAACCCTCTTTAATGGTGAAGTCAGATTTTTCATTGCAATTTTAAAAATGCCACTTTTAGGAAGTTGACATTTTCCTGCCTTAGCCCTTTTGTGTCTGTAGCCTAGCCTGGGTCACATGACTGGGTATAACTGAAAATTAGACTTTGTGAATTCCTCCTGGGCAGCCACACACAATAGAAGCTTAGTTGTGACTAGTGGGCCATCACTGGCAGGATGGGATGGAGGAGCCGGGCCCAGCCCCACTTACACCTGAATAGGCTGTGTCCTGCCCCCACAGAAAGGGCTGCATACCCTCTGTACTTAGTCTGGAGCCAGGAAGGCAGGGCATCTGTGCACCTCAAAGGCATTCCTCTGGAAGTTTCTCCCCACTTCAAAGACACAACTGTGTATAAAACAAGGACCTCAGACACCACCACTTCAATACACTTCTGGACCTGTGAATACTTTGCCAGGAAGAAGGACTGCTGTGCTGCCACTAGGACTGCCACTCTGCTGGATTGGTGCTCTGAAGAAACTACTGCCCTGTTGTGCTGACCAGCTGCCTGTTGCCTCTTGCATGGGAAAGACGAACTGGACCTGCAACTTCATCTTGAACCCAGGTCCCCAGAGTGACTCACAGGGTGAGTCTGCTGGCCTCCTGATCTGAGCCTTAGGGACATAAAAGGCTCCCCAACAACTCTTGGGGAGCCTTTTATGTCCCTAAGGCTGAGTTCCCAAGTGGTGCCTCTCAGGTCCTGTACACTTGGTGTGGCTCTTGAGCACTTGAAATCAAGCTTTTTGGCCATTTGCGACTGTGAATGGGCCCATTCACATCAGAACCACACTGCTTGCACCAAAATTCAGCTTAAACAGCCGCCAGCCAATCTCTTCACACAACAAGCATTGATCGCCCATGGAGGACAACCACCATGAAGCTCCAGCCCACCCGTCCACAACACCTGGCCTGGTCTTCATGCCACATCGACCACCGCCTGTGACACTCTCCTTGCTTCCTGCGGCCCTCTCCAATGTGAAAGGGACTCTTGGCACAAAACTGAGAAGGTAAAACGTCAGCTGGACTAATTTAGGACTGTGTCTGACCTGCGCTCCATCATGGTCGGTCTGAACTTTTGACTCTGACCCGGTCCACCGTGACCAGATAGACGCGGCTGGCACTTTATGCTTTTAGGTGCTATATTGCAGTTTATTCTTTACAAAAATCATAACTCTGGTTCTCCTGATTGGATTTATTTCATTTTTGTCTTGTTTTTATTTAATATAGCTCTATTTTGTTAACCTGGTGTGGGATCTTTTTGTGTGGTGTTTTCACAGTTTTACTGTTTGAAGTGTTGCACAAATACTATACACATTGCCTCTAGGTTAAGCCTGACTGCTCTGTGCCAAGATACCAGGGGGTTAGGCACAGGTTAATGTGAAGTTTCTTTTGACTTACCCTTTCTAGGATTGTGGTTGATGCTTGACCATGGCTCACACCTCAGTCAACCAGTAACCCAATTTCTTACAAGAAGAAACTCCAGACTTTGCTCAAGCAAAAGTCCAAACTGAGCTAGACTCTGTTAGGGCCAGTGTTATTCTATAGAATAGTTTCCCTTTCTCCTAGTCATTGGATCAAATATCTCCCACCCCTTGCACTCCAGTGTTTTAAAGTCTTAGTCTCATTGCCCTTGTGTGTGATATTTTTTCCAGCCCCATGTCATTCTGTAGCAGAATTTCACTGTCTAAGCCTCCATTTCTGTCACTCTGAGCCTGTGTTTTCCAGATCCCAAGACATAGCATTCTTAGCATCTTTCACCTGGATTTTTTTAGCTGAGGTTCCACTTGACACGTAAAATCTATGCACTTCTGGAGATGGTATGTTGATCCACCACTTACTCTGCTTAGCAAACAACGACCATCCTCCCCAGTGAAATGAAAAAACTGCAAACATTTTTGCATACACTTCGATACAAATGCACACTACAATGGTCCCTGATGGGATTGAACACCTCTTAGTTTTAACATCAATCATTAATAAATAATGCTTAATCACATACTTCAAAAGTGCTCTAATGCCACAGAAACGTGAGGCGCAGCTACACAAATGCTGATAATGTCACATAAAATAGCATAGTACACAGTAGAATAGCATAACTTAACATAAAAAAGCTCATTGCTCCTTTTGTAATGACATACTTTGATCAAACATCACCTCTGTTCCACCTGGAGCATGATCCCACTGAATGATACCTGTTCTGTTTCCATTTATGTTAGCACCAAGGCAACAGCGGAGAGCTGTATGGTTAAAATAAGACACTGCAGTACAGCAGTGCCGTAAGGGGTTCTCCTGATCAAACCTCGTAGGTACAGTAGTTTTACTGGGGTGATATGATGTGAAAATGCCCTCCTCCTGCCTTGATTTTTAGGTGAACAATGGTTCAAAATGGGACCACTGGACCTTTTTGAACCAAAAAGGGGCCACTGTTCCTTTTTGAACCAAAGTGTCATGTAGATCCTATAGTACCCATGCAGGACCTGGGCGTTTGGATAACATAAACTGTGGGCTTGGTGGCAGACTGATTCTGTACACCCCCACCGAGAAATGTTAGCCTGTTTGCAAAAGCTAGCTCACAGTGCCACTAGTGTCTCCTCTTATCGGGGAGAGATTGGTTTCTGGCAACCTTAGAACATGACAACCCTGATCCCTCAAGATCGTGGAAACAATGTACTACTTTTCGCTCAGTCACTCGTGCTTATTTAGTTTATCTCAGAGGTACACAGAATAAACAGTCTGGGCATTTCAATAAGGATTTATTGAACAGTTGTTATTCTCGTGTAAAGTATATGAGCTAAAACAACCATTAGACAGTAGCAGAGATATATGATTAGCAGTACTATGAATATAAAAGGATAGTACAGTTCTATCATCTTGCAATAAGCATAAATAAATGCATGAGTATAAAATGCATTGATAAAAGCGAGTGCATACTCCTACGATGCCTATCTAGATGTACCTAAGTGTACCTAGCATGTGAGTAGGTGTGCAGTCAAGAATCCTTCTAGGATTTGGTCGAACCCCATTACCTGAAGTGAGAATGTAGGAGCCTCTCCTGGTATTGAGCTGGACACCCCGCAAGGGATGTTCAGACCACTGTCAGCTGGAGCGTCTGCATGCAGGAGCCTCAGCGTCTCTGGTCAGTGTGTCGGCCTGGAAGTCTCGGTTCCCTCTGACTACTGATAGCAAGAGGTGCTGTATCTATACAGAAAAGTATATAGAGTCCCTTTGTCCCTTGTTCTTGTGTTAGCCATTGTTGGGTATGAGGATGACGTATGGGATGAACCTTGTGCGTAGATATTAAGAAGGTGGTGTATAGCCCCTGCCTGGTTTCCAAGTAGTCTCATGAATATTTTATTCATGCAGTGTCAGTCTAAAGATGAAGTCATAGAACACTATTGTTCGGGAAAAACCCTCCTTCTGCACCCAGGCCTATAACTAGGTAAAAGGTTCAGTCCATAAAAGGTGTTTAATCCTTAAAAGGCTTGTTAGTGTGTAATCTAGGGGAGGTGATATAGGTGAAAGGGTATGATGTTACCCGGGCCTATATTAGGGTACCTATATGAACATAACACCCACTCCTCTTCCGAACAGTCAACAATGATAAAAAATGCTAGTGGACTATTCTCTTTACTAGATAGTAGTGCATAAAACATTTTTCAATGAGCTTCATTAAAATCCTGTTTTAAAATCAATTTAAAAACAGTTTAAAAAGGTAAAAATTTAAAATTCGTGCTTTAAAATTAGTTGTTTTGGAATTGTCACTTAAGCCACAGTCCAAATTGAGTTTGTTTATATAAGTTGAATGTCTACAAGCGTCAAAAGGCCACGCTTTTCAGCAAGAGAGTGTCAATTTTCAGGAAGTGTTCCAAATGTAGTTAATTTTAGAGAACAATGAAAATCCGAATTCTTTCCCAGCACACGATGAGCCAATTACAGATTAAATGTCCTGGCTGGGAGACGCAACATCATCGCTGCTTTCTGCTGCAGGGGACGGTCCTTGTAACACCTCGCAGAGCACGTCAATGGAGCGCAGATGATATTCAGTAATGCCATGGGCTGGTGTAGGGGCAGCCGGTGCTGCCGTCGATACCTCAGTGCTAGTGGTGGAGCTAAAGCTTAACTCAGTTGTAAAAGGCACCTGCGGATTTTCGAGAAATGCGGCCATCAGGATGGGAATGCGCTGGGGACATTGCCGAGCGTGGGCCCTCAAGGGTTCCAGCCGGGTATTCAAGTCCGCAGGCGTGTCCGTTGCAAGTGTCAGACAGAGGTCCAACACGCATTCTTCACCGCAAAACAGGCATCGAAGAACAGGTAAGATGCAGTCCATCCAGACTGGTCTGAACGAGAGGAACCAAGAGGCGCTTAGTTCCCTTAGGCGAGGTGTGCCCAGATGTTGTACCATGCGTTCACGGTATTTCCGCTCCAGGAGCGCTTTGGCCATTTCGTTGGTAATTGGGCCGTCCATTGCGTAGCAGGTAAATGACAATCAGGACTCCCGCTATTGATAGCAGGATCAGAGGTAGACCTCAGAAAATGCTTCCAAATACGGAGTGTATAAAGTTCGGGATAACTCCGAGGATTGTTTGAAAGGTGCTAAGAAGTCCTGACCCTATGGTCTTAAATAGGTGTACAATACCACTCGTATCAGACATATTAAAGATACGACCCACTATTTCTGCGAAATGAATGGGGCAGTTTGTACATATAAGTGCCTGTGTCTCACTTGAGGTCCCTGTGATTTGAAGTTCAAAGATCTCTCGAGCGGAGGTTAAGGGTACGGTCTGCTGTAAAAGCATGGCTTTCAGTCTGCTCAAAGTATCAATTTGTATAAAGGAAACATTCAACGAAGGCCATAACGGCGCCTCCCTGACTGTACTTGTTGGGGGAAACAATACTTGCATACAGCAAGTAACCCTGGAGTTCACAGTGACAAGATAGGCAATGCCCGGAAGCATACCACAGCAACCTTGATCGTTCAGCATCAAGTAACTCCCGTTCGAGAGCAGCTCGAATACCGGCTTAATCACGGCAGCTGGAGTCCCTTTCATGTGGCAGGACAAGTTTGCTATCGAACCATTACATGCTCCGTGCAATGTAATGTCCCGGCACATGAGAGAACCGCTCAAAGCGTTCTTGCAGTTAGTACCACTCAGAAACACTTCTCGATCCCCACTCCGGCATCGAAATCTATACGGTAAATCCCAGGATTCCCTAATGTATCCCTTACCCATCTTTTCATATTTGCCCGCCTGCCATTGTTCAAGGCAATATTGAAACTGAAAAGTAGTGACCGGTAGAGTTATGTGGCCATGGATCAGCCATTCAGTAGACGGCGCTTCCGCCACTGTAAATGGTAGTCGGTCCAGCTTTTCAATGCGCAACATTGCATATTTAGCTCCCCTTTGTGCCATTTCAACCTGTTTATCTGTTAGATTATATTCAGAAAACAGAGACGTACTGTTTATAAAATGCCAAGGCACAAAGCCTGCGCTCAAAGATTGCAGCGTCCAGCTCAATAACATGATAGAACGTAATTGAGATTGCCCGTGTTGTAGTATGGGCAAATCTTGTTCTAGGATGTCTATCGTAGAAGATACAATGTTGCCCAAAGAATATATTCTGGAGGACAAAGTTGTTAACCCATTGTCTACCACAGCCAATGATTTTTCTAAGTTAATACGGTCTATTTCCCGTATTCTCTCTGCGGCCTCTTGTTGTGATATTTTCCACTCTTCATTATAGGCAGCATGGATGCCAGCATATATGAAACATTTCTGACGTTGTTTCCTGGGACCTTGTAAAAAATCCCGAAGATCCATGTCTTGTGAGAGTAAGGTTAAGTGTTGTTTCACTTCCGTTAGTGTTGAGGTCTCTAGCCAATCAAGGCACAACTTCCCAACACTATAGGATGTCACTACCCCTGGATGTTCTCTTTGTACATAACGTGGGTCTGGCCTGTGGATACTGTACCCTTCGGTAATACCCAAGAATCGTTTATGACATATGTTTGTGTCTAAGGGCCAAACCACCCATTTTTCCCAATTTGGGTCTGATCTATTGTACTTTAAAATGTCATCTACTGTTGCCCCTTCCTGTGAAGTCGAATTTTGCCACCCTCCCATCTGTGATGGTGTTGGAAATCGAGGTGTGTTCAGGTCCTTTACCTTGGCTAAGCCAAGACAGGATGTCTGTTGCACAGTTTCATTTAGAAATAACATCTGCTGTGGAATGAGGCATGCTCTAAATAGCGCTTCTGTTCCCTGGACTTGCCAGTCCCTAGAACCCCAGACTGATTTTAAGTCTATTTCGTCCTTCCATAGGTCAAAACCCTGTTCAGACAATTGGGCCAGAAAGGAAGCAGAGTATATCTGTCTGGTGTTAGTCAACATAATTTTCAGTGCCGATGTCGGTGAAATTTTATAATAAAATGACGTCGAGTCAGAAGTGTTAAAACCTGAAAAATATGAAAATTTCTGTGCAAATGTCTGCGAACTACCCTTGGGTGGTGTAGGGCAATGTTCCCACTGATGGTACTCAAACACATTTCTAGGCGCAATAGATTTGTGCAGGAAATGATGACCATAATGTTGGTAACAGTACAAAGTGTCATAGTCTGAATTACTTTCTAACATTTCAGTGTTCAGAAATGCAGCAGTTTTTTTCTAAATCAGACAACATGTTATTAACAGTTTCAGTGTCCCAATCATCAGAAAATGTACTGGAGGTAATGATATCACGTAATGAAATTTTAAATAAATGTGGAATTTTTAAAAGTTCAGTCGGACCGAATATTTCAAAATCAACCTTGTCCCAAACTATACCATCTGGTATAGGAACCGCTGTGATGTTCACTGATGACAAGTCTCTTTGTTCTCGATGAGATGATTGATGTGGCTTTAAAATCAAATTAACTTTCTGGGCTGCAGAGCTTTGTTTGAGGTATCATCCATTAATAAGCATGCTAAAAGTTATAACTAATCCTAGCCAGAAAAGAAAAAATAGAATCCCAGTAATTACCCAAAGTTCAATCCAAGGTGTTACCAGGTAAGTCTTTTAAAGAAAGTTCAAAAAGTCTTTAACTTGTTGTTTACGTGATTTTTTTGCTGGCGTCGTTTCCGGCTCGCTTGGATCCAGGGAAAACGTATCAAAGTTCATGAAGTTTGATCAATTGTAGGAATTGCATCGAGATTTGTTGAAATCGCATTTTGCTCTCGTCGAGGCATGTTGACGTAGACATCTGTATTTGGTCTGATTGCAATTTGATTGTTATTTTGTGTTTCATTTTGTAGATTAACTTCATGTTCAAGGGGAACAAGTTCCATAGCATTGTTGCTTAGTCCTTCATTCCTCACAGGAGGCTCTTCAAACGTGATGAGTCTTTCTGTTTGAACTTCTTGGATTGTAGCGAGAGGAGGGCATCTGCTACTGTGGAGTCCACGAGGCCTACTGTTCAGTATTGGCCACATAGTGTGGTTTGATTAAGTTGATAGAGACAAATCTTTTCTCCTTTTTTCCGGCAAGAGGCGGCAAAAGAACAGTTTGTGTTCCTTGAATTGCTAGGACTGGTACAGGCTTCCTGTATGATGGTCCAAATTCTTTCTTGTCCGCTATTTTCTCTTTGACCAGATCACCGATCTTTGGGATCCAGACAGGTCTTGCCATGTTTGCCTTGACTTCCTCAGTGGCGGTCTGTTTCTGGACAACGTTGCTTTGTTGTGTCCTGGATTAATTTAGATCCTGTAAAACAGCCAAACGATCATCGATATCAAATGGTTTCTCATCCGCCACTGTGCCTTCATACTCAAGATCAGCTACCCACATTCTCGTCCCAAATAGGACCTCATATAGAGTGACACCCCCTAGATAATTTCTTGGCTGGTTGTTTAGTGCTCTTTGTACCCCATAAAGGTGACTGACCCAACTACCACCCTTGCCTAATACCCTAGCTGTTAAAGATTGCTTTAAGTTCCGGTTTTTCCTCTCCACAACCGAATTTCCCTCAGGATGGTACGGAGAGGAGTACCTCAGTGCAACGCCCATACTTTTCATGGCCTCTTTGTAAGCCCGAGAGCTAAACGCCGGACCACGGTCAGAATGTAATGTGCCAACTGCGTATGTCCCGATAAAGACTCGCAAATCTTTTATAACAGTTCGAGCATCAGCCGAGCGCTGAGGCCAAACCCAGAGGAATCTTGAGCAGGAATCCACTGCAACCATGATATACTTGTAAGCCACATCAGATTGTAAGGGGCCGCAGTGGTCCAGATACACACACACAAGAGGTTTGTCAGATATTAGTAACAGTGTCTGCGCCGTGCGTGCTCTGGTGGAGCCTTTCATCTGTTGACAGATGTCGCATTTCAAGACATAGTCTTTAGTTTGCTTTGTTAGACCGGGCCACCAATAGCGCTGTTTCAATAATGAAATAGTCACTGTAACGCCTGTGTGTGCAGATCCCAAACACTCGTGTGCAGCTAGCATTAAACCTTGCCTATGATCCATATTTGGAATTACTCTATCCCCCACTCCAGGAATCTGAGCAAATGGAATGTTGTTTGCATCTAACTTGTAGGAGTACTTGAGTGGAAATTTCTTTGGTACTGCTCCGCTGTTTTAGCTTGAAGCAATGACAGCGACCATAATCTCACCGTCTATCCTCGTTTTTGAACGAGTGATTGCAGCTACGGAAGCTGTGCGTACAGCCCCCTTTGCGGCTTGATCAGCCAATGAATTCCCTTCAACGTGAATGCCATCACGCTGATGACTCAGTGTGTGTATCACGTGAGCCCTTGGTAGGTCGTTTTTCAACTCCACTACCTGTTCCCATAGCATTTTATGCTTAATTGTGCCACCTTTTGCGTCCCTAAACCCGTTTAGTTCCCAATGATGTAGATACTCATTGTATGACTGCACACAGTAAAAGGAATCACACACAATTAGTGTGGGGAATTCGTGATCCGTATTTACAAGTGCCAGTATCAGTGCTTATAACTCTGCCAACTGAGCCATGCAGTCTCCTAGAGATTGCGTTTTGGTACAACTTGGATGGAACTTCCCATCTCGCATGCGACCTTTAACGATTGCACACTCTGCGCTATATTGTTGCTTACTCCCTACAGTCGGTTGAGCAGATCCGTCAGTGTAAATAATATATTCATACTGATCGAGAGGCAATATTTCATTTGGTAGAGGATATTCTTGTTCGTATTGCAGAAATGCTTGTGTTTTTAGACTTGGGTCAAATCTGTATTCAACGTCCGTTGCAGTAAGAGAATTAGCCCATTGTATCCATCTCGGATGTAAAGCTTTTGCATTTGGAATGCTAGCCTTTGTAACAGCTTCTAAAGCTGGTACTGGGGTTACGACAATTATGCGTTTCCCCTGAGCCAGTGCTCTTTCTCTTGCTACAGTGGTCTGAACTGCTGTCAGGATGTTTTCCGTTGAAGTGAAACGCATTTCTGCGTTTGTGTACAGGTGTGATTTATATGCGATTGGTACGATTTCTCCTTCATTGAAGGTTAAGTAGGTGTACCCGTATTGACCCGCGATTACACGGATCACCAAGTTGTGTGCGTTTACACGTGTCTGTAAGTGTTTGGAAGCAATCATGTCTTCTTGTAATGAACGTAGGATATTTGAATGTTCCTGTGTCCAATGTTTGACTGAAAAGTCAGGTTTTATTAAGTCGTAGAAAGGTTTTACTTTTTCTGCGTAATCTAAAATGTATGTTCTGCCGAAATTTAGGAATCCCAGTATTGATTGTAGATTTTTTAATGATTTTGGAGGCTGGAGCAGCGCACACTTTTCTAAAAAGTTAGCTGCCAGGCTCTTCCCTTCACTTGACAGCTCATATCCTAAAAACAGGACATTGAGGTGGGCGATTTTAGATTTCCTAAAATTAAATTTGTAGCCCTCAGAGGCGAATCCCATGATAATGGTGCTCACCCTGGTCAAGTGCTTTTTTAAGTCATCGTCCGTCAAATAAATATCATCCACATAGGACAATGCTTCCTCATCAACATTTTGGAGTAACTCTGTTGCTGAGAAGACCCCCGGGCTGTTCTTATACCCCTGGGGGAGACGACAAAATTGCCGCTGGGACCCCAACGCTGAGAATGCGGTCAAATACCTGCTTTCAAGCGCTATATTTTGGCAGAAAAATCCATTTGAGATATCTAATGTAGTTTTGTATTTCTTCTGCACAATGTTATTCATTAATGCGGCACTGTATGCGTTTTGGACAGCGAATCTCTTTGTGCATGAGTTTAAATGTCTGTAATCTAAAACTAGACGATATGTGTTGTCCGGTTTCGATACTGGAAACAAAGGATTGTTCATTGGTGAGGTGCATGTTTCAATCACCCCTTGGTATTCAAGTTGATCTAAGATCTCCCTGACTTGTTTTTTAGCTTCTTGCTGTATTGGGTATTGCCTCTGAGCATTTGGTGAAACTTTTAATGGGATCACGTGGTGGGTTGAATCCTCATCCCAACCAGCATGATTTTTGTATAGTGCTGGAGCTAGGGCAACCGCCCACTCCTGTGCATAAGCATGTTTAAGATGTATGGGAACGAGGTCGGAGAATGATGGAAAAATTACATGTTCTCCCCCCGGGGCACTCCATGACGAATGTTGGCGGCCAATCTTGTTCTGCTAATAGGATGTCATAACCGGATGACAGATTTTCCCAAAAGAGACCTTTGACTTTTCTGGGCTTGTCCCCCTCCATTTGGAGTGTTATTTCGTGTAACTTATGTGGGACGCTCACCCTGGTGTCTGGTGTTTCCACCGTGATGTAATCATTCAAGTCCGCTGTCACCAGAAATTCCTTCAGGTTCTGGCGAGCTATTGTTACTTCTGCCGCACTGTCTAGCATCGTCAGAGCCCATTCCCCGTTCAGAAGCTGCGTCCTCAGAATTCTGGGCATGTCTGATCTTTATGCCTGCAACTTTCTTTTTCTTAAACTGTGGTTTTGATTTTGGTTTGTCTTCTTTTTTGGAAGTATAGTCTTGAGCGCGCTGCTTGTCTCTGGACTTTGTACGCTCTTCTTTGTGTTCTGACCGTCCTTCTCTCTCGGTGTTTTTCGTCGAGCCCTGAAAGGAACGAGAGGAACATGTATCAGTATCCTGATACCTGTCAGGTTTCCTAATATTATCCCTATTCCTGAGGTTATACCTCTTTTCAGAGGGCTCCTGTGGAGGAGATCTGCCTCGGGATTGAGATCTGTTTTTAAAGTTTTGTTGTTTTTTATTATCCCACTTCTTTTTAGAAGAAGCAGGTGTCTGCTTTGTAGTGTCCTTTTCAGGACTGCCCATCAGTTGTGGTTTTAATGCTTTCCCACCCAAACTGTCTCTGCCTAATTCTGCATACGCAGTCTTAATTATTTTGGGCAGTTCGTGTTGTTGGTCCAATGGACTGAACTCCCTTAGGCGTTGGCAGATTGCCACTGAAGCTGCTTCCCCTTTAATATTAGCTAGTATTATGGCTGATACCTGGTCATAGTTATTTAATAACTTCATCCCTAAGTTTAGGGCAGGTTCTGCTCCGTACTCGTTTTGTATTTGTCTTAATACGTCTGGTACTACTGCTAATGAAGGAATACCATGAGTCCTGATATATATGGCAGCAAAGACTGTACCCCAAGAGGTGCAGTCCTCTACTTGTGGTGTTATCCCCATGGGCAAGCAGATTGTTAACATTCTGTGTTTTTCAAATGGGGTAGTATTTGGGAATACTGCCTCTAGCTGAGTTATTTTCTGAGCTACCCAGAATGGCATTTGTTCACGTTTTGTGGGCATCTTGCCCATTACCGCGTGTAGTGTTTGTGGAGTGATTTTAGTTGCTGTACCCAGATATTGAGTACCATTTGTTGCAACTGTTGTTGGTTGGACTGTGAAAGTCCTCATGACAAATTGTGTCAGATTACTGTAGATTTTAATTAAATCCTTGTGTTGTAAGAGTAAGTCTGAATGTGGCATTGTGTCAATCTCTGGATGTGGCGTGTAAGCCGCGAGTATTGGCCATGTTGCACCGTCTCCTCCGAGCCGACCTAATGTTACTCTGTGTCTTATGTGGGGTAGGGCGGCTTTAATCCAGTATAGGTGTTCCTGGTAAGTGAGTGGAACTTCTGTGTCCTCGAACGGACCATATTCCTGTGGTGCATCTCCTTCTGTATAGAAGTGAAATGTCTGTGTTCTTGCATCTGCTGCTGGGAATGTAACCCACGAATAGAATACCTCTGTTTTATTTGATTTGTGTGCCTCAATCACGAAAGCTACTAAGCCACCCCTAGGTGTTAAACAATATTCCATTAGTTTCAGGGTGATAGTACGTCTGAATTTAGGTGGGATGAGAATTCCATCCACCTCTTCTTCCTCTACTGAGAGGCGTCTAGCCACCACTGGGTTATTTGTGTCCTCTGTCATTTTGTAAAGGAGAAGTTTGTTCAAGGGAACTAAGATATGGTGTTATGCACAATTTTAGGAACAAAATGTCCTTCAAGCTTGATTAACCTACAGCCAATAAATAGGATATCTCGCCTACTCAGCTGTGGCGGAGTTTGTGCCCACCCACTCCAGACGTCTCTGGCGTTTTTGTGAGTAGGGGTCTCTGAGAATAGCACGACTGAACTACTCAGATTCTACTGTTAAATAAGAGCCCAACCATTGTTGGTGGTGCCATGTCGTGTAGTTCCTATAGTACCCATGCAGGACCTGCGCGTTTGGATAACATAAACTGTGGGCTTGGTGGCAGACTGATTCTGTACACCCCCACCGAGAAATGTTAGCCTGTTTACAAAAGCTAGCTCACAGTGCCACTAGTGTCTCCTCTTATCGGGTAGAGATTAGTTTCTGGCAACCTTAGAACATGACAACCCTGATCCCTCAAGATCGTGGAAACAATGTACTACTTTTCGCTCAGTCACTCGTGCTTATTTAGTTTATCTCAGAGGTACACAGAATAAACAGTCTGGGCGTTTCAATAAGGATTTATTGAACAGTTGTTATTCTCGTGTAAAGTATATGAGCTAAAACAACCATTAGACAGTAGCAGAGATATATGATTAGCAGTACTATGAATATAAAAGGATAGTACAGTTCTATCATCTTGCAATAAGCATAAATAAATACATGAATATAAAATGCATTGATAAAAGCGAGTGCATACTCCTACGATGCCTATCTAGATGTACCTAAGTGTACCTAGCATGTGAGTTGGTGTGCAGCCAAGAATCCCTCTAGGATTTGGTCGAACCCCATTACCTGAAGTGAGAATGTAGGAGCCTCTCCTGGTATCGAGCTGGACACCCCGCAAGGGATGTTCAGACCACTGTCAGCTGGAGCGTCTGCATGCAGGAGCCTCAGCGTCTCTGGCCAGTGTGTCGGCCTGGAAGTCTCGGTTCCCTCTGACTACTGATAGCAAGAGGTGCTGTATTTATACAGAAAAGTATACAGAGTCCCTTTTATCCCTTGTTCTTGTGTTAGCCATTGTTGGGTATTAGGATGACGTATGGGATGAACCTTGTGCGTAGATATTAGGAAGGTGGTGTATAGCCCCTGCCTGGTTTCCAAGTAGTCTCATGAATATTTTTTTCATGCAGTGTCAGTCTAAAGATGAAGTCATAGAACACTATCGTTCGGGAAAACCCTCCTTCTGCACCCAGGCCTATAACTAGGTAAAAGGTTCAGTCCATAAAAGGCGTTTAATCCTTAAAAGGCTCGTTAGTGTGTAATGTAGGGGAGGTGATGTAGGTGAAAGGGTATGATGTTTCCCGGGCCTATATTAGGGTACCTATATGAAACATAACAAAAGGGGACCACTAGACCTTTTTGAACCAATAGGGATCACTGGACCTTTTTGAACCATTGTTCACCTAATAATACTAAATACCCCAGGTTCCAGAATTGTGGGGTCCCCTTTTTCTGAAAAGATATACTCCTCCTGCCTTGAATCACAAGATGTGGCACAATAGATATCCTTCCTTAATCAGAAAGGAATGGTTGGTGCGCATTGTTTTACCCTGTGTCGATGTCACTAAACGTTGTTGGTGTGAACAACACCCACCTACCGATGTGCACAACTGCCCTTTGGAGGCGTTACAAAAACTATTGGTGAATGAAACATTGCCAAAACATGTTGGTATATATCATCCCTCAAATAGAGGAAGGGTAATCTTGAATCATCTGTTATTTGATTATCTTCTTCTGAGCAGTGTATATAAATTGGAAATTCAAGGGGCCTGTTTGCTTTATTATAGTGTGTCTTGATGATTGCTGTGCAAGTGATTTGCTTATTGCTCTGTTCACTCATATTTTACATTGTTTCAAACTAACTCAATATTTAATAACAATGTTGATTGCTCTAATATTTTCAATACAAAATATATATGGGTCCTTGTATTGAATTTATGCTTTCATTTGGAAGAAGTGAGTGAAAATTAATGAAGTTCGCCAGAGATATCACTTTGCAATGTCATGTTGTGGCATCTCTAGTAACTCCAATATAGCTAAAGCCAAACATTCCTAAAATAAATTTAAAAAACAGTTAGAGGAGGAAGGAAATGAGCCAATTTATATTGTCTATGTAAAGAGCAAATACATCAACTGCGATTGGTAAGTTATTGCCATTACCCATCTCAATAGTACTTCTTTCATCCACCATGAAAGGGTAACAAGCTAAATCAACTCACCAGAGTGTAAGTCTGTGACTGTGGGATGTGTGCATACATCAGTGGGCAAGGCATAAATCGCTGTGCAATATTCAGGTTAGGACTAGTCTAAATAAACCACTGAGGGGCAATCCTGTGAAAAGCAAAATACTACAAGAAATAGCATATGTTAATGGCATGTGAAAATAAGTGACCTTTTCTGATGCAGATGGGGGTAAATGAGCGAAAACATAACAATCCTTTGTTTCTATAGCATGAATGTATTCTTGTACTAATCTAGAATAAACATTAGTGGAGAAATCATTTTTCTTGTA
The DNA here is from genome assembly GCA_963921515.1 of Calotriton arnoldi. Taxonomy (NCBI): domain Eukaryota; kingdom Metazoa; phylum Chordata; class Amphibia; order Caudata; family Salamandridae; genus Calotriton; species Calotriton arnoldi. The sequence goes on from CAWUFW010011019.1 coordinate 277,047, forward strand.
GCTAACAAACGAAGCTTTTAAGTGGTCTTCATAATTGAAGTATGCATGTGGCTTAGTTGTATTATTTGATCTATGCTCTACTTCTGGGGTTAAATAAAATCCTTCTAAAACTAAATTGATCAGTATTACAGTTATTATGAAGATTAGGCACATAATATATTTACACTTATTTCTAATGCAACACATTTCTCATAAATCAGGCTAGGTGTATTAAAGTTCACCAGTTCAGCAGTTTTCAGCGTAAATTATTGATAGTAATTTTTCAAGACAACTTAGGTTCAGCAGTTCAGATTTCTTTTTTGACAATCCTTAACCCTACTCCGTGTTCTTCTACACTGTGATCCCTACTCTTCTACTGAAGACTCGGGCCTAGGTTGATCTTCTGTAAAATAAGAAAATACAATAATAAAGGTCTAACAGGACAGTTCTTTTTCATTTATTTTGTTATTGTTTCTTTCTTTCAACTTTTGATAGTTTCTCAGTTATTAGTTTCGACTTTTCCAGTTTTTCCTTTTAATGCTTATACATCATAAGGATCATACAATTCAGATCTCACATCACACAGATCATCATATGTGATGTTCGGTACTTTGTCCATGTGTTATGTCCATTCAGGTGCTGAGTTCCTTCAACAAGGTAGCCTTGCTCTATTTGATCTTCTGAGGGATTGTTTGTTTTGCTCTACACCACTTTTGTCACTTGACTCAGTTTCTTCAGGTATAGTTGCTGGTATTCGATCAACTGATGCACTCCTTCCCAGTCTTTGTTGTTCATAGGATTGTGGCCATTCATTTCTGCGAGTGTTTCTCCTTATCCTAGTGCTTATTCCTTCTCCCGGATCTTCTAGTATGATGGATTATCAGTAATGTTTCTGTTTTGAGGATCAGTCTCTGCTTCTGCTTCGTTAGAGACTTTGATACCAGTTTGTGTAACTTCAGGCACTTGAATTTGTTTTTCGACTTGCAAATCTTTACCCCTTTCTTCTTTTTGCTGTCCTTGTGGTCGTGTTGCCACTGGTCTAGGTGGTCTTGCAGGTGGTGATGCAGTCACCAATGCTCTTCGTTCAGGGTCAAAGACCACAATTGCCTTTTCTGGGTTTCTTACTTTCTTGGTGTGAGAAGCATAAATCCAATTTAGAACTCCAGTGCACCGGACAGCAGTATTGGTCACTAGGGCTATTTGGAAGGGGCTTTTCCATCTTTGTTCCAAACAAGACTTCCGAATGTGCTTCTTGATCATAACCCAATCACCATGATTGAGGTTGTAGCACTATTCTTGGTGTGGATCTCTTGTGGCAGCTGTAACCTGGTAGGAGACAGAACATACCACATCAACCAACCCTTTGCAGTAATTGATTATCATATCGTCTGTGATGTTCAAAAGTGCATTCGCAGGTACAGCAGGAAGTCTTATTGCCCTGCCCATCAGGATTTCTTGTGGTACTCATCAATACCAAAGGCAAACTATCTGGCCATTTCAGTGATGTTGAAGCACAAGTTTTGCTAATCTTGACTTAAGGGTTCCGTTGACCTGTTAAACTATTTCAGAAGCTTCAGGTCTGTAACTGCAGTGTAATCTTTGCTCTATCTGTAATGCTGTGCAAATCATCTTCAGGACCTCATTGTTGAAATAGTTCCCCCTCTCTGATTCAAGGGAAACCAGCATGACATAATGTGGGATCAATTCTTGCAATAACAGTTCGGCCACAGTGAGGCTGTCATTTCTTCTAGTTGGGTAGTCTTCCACCCATCTGGAGAATACACATACTATGACCAGGATATAACTCAGCCCATTGTAAGCAGGCACCTCAATTAAATCCATCTGCATTCTGTTGAAGGGACCAGCTGATCTCCCTATGTGAACTAATGTGACATGTGTTTTCTTTCCTGCATTCATTTGTTGGCATGTTACACATCTATTACAAACTTCTTCTGCCAGCATCCTAAATCTGGGATGGAACCAATTTTGCCAAAAAATTCTGACCATGGCATCCCTACCTAAATGTGTGCATCCATAATAGTACTGTGTCATTGGGAACAACAAACTGTTTGACGTCACGGGTCTTCCATCAGCTGACATCCAAAAGTCATTAGACTTTTTCTCACAACCCGCCTTTATCCAACTGTTTTCCTCTTCTTCTGAAACATTTAACTGTACCCTTTTCAATTCATCCCAAGTATCAGTCACTTTCATTAACAGGATGACTCACATGTGAAATTTCCATTAAATATGCAGGCCAACAAAGCAAGTTTCAGTTTAATTATGGATTTACTGCATTTACCACATAATTCACCAAATGCTGTATTGTTTTAGATGTCAACCAAAATATGTACCGATCGAAGACAGGTTAAAAGTTACTGAAAAGTTGCCTTAAGTGGTGCTGTAAAGTGGTAGACCATTTTGGAAAGGATAACTGGTTACCTTATAGTTGCTGGCAGACTGGCACTGATGAGGTGACACCTTTACCCAGAGAGTATTCATTTGACTTAAAATGACAAATAAAGAAATAATAACACCATAAAATGTCCGCTTCATGTTGCAAAATTTGCATTTTTTACATTCATAATATAGTCATGAATGGAATTCATTACGCTCTGCACAACCCAAGAGAGTCTGAAATTTACTAGCAATAGCGATAATTATCCTTACACTTCCTTCATCATATTATTAAACACGATGAAGTGAAACTGATTACCACCTTAAACAGAAGGCCCACCAAAAGAAATACCTTGCTCAAATACCACACGAACCCTGAAATAAGGCTACCCATTGGTCAGTTCAATAGGCCACAACTCAATTGCACACACGTCGTTTAGTTGTACATAATGTCTTCTTGTTTGTATTGCAGTGTTTCAGAGCAGCAATAGCCTCATTCCTCAAGCAATTCTCATCTGTCTTCTAAGGCAGAACACCATGCTTGCTGCCCTTTTTTCTGTTTTAGCCTCACTTTGGCTAACTTCTTAGGACACCCCATTGCAAATTCTTGAGTTAGCTCGGGACTTGAAGAGTCTGTCATTCATTGCATATTCTGTGGCAAGGCTGGAGGGATAAAAGGCATTGTTTACTTGTAGTCCTGTTACACGTAGACTACATCTTACTGGGCAGTCTGCTGAGTGAGACAAGGTTCATACTTGCTTCTCCACCAGAGCCAGGATTGAACAGGTATGGAGTGTAAACCATCACATGACCAACCCCATAATGGATGTACAACTTATTATTTCTCGGGATGACCACTACCCCCTCTCATATCGCAATCCCACTGCCCCCTCTTATCCCTCCCTCACACTTCCTATCTCCTCTCTAAACTGCCTGATCACACATAATAAGTGCAGTTTCTTTCCTGTGCCTTTTCAAGGTTTCCGTCCCTCAAACCCATACTCTCCTCCTCTTCTTTGGGTGTCTTCTGGGTACACAGGTCCTCCGTCTTTATGAGTCTGTGGCCTGCTTTCCCCTTCTTTCTCTTTTTCTCACACACTCTTTCTGCTTCTTTGTCTCAAGTTCATTCACCACTTCCTGCACAAACTACCTATCAATCAATCAATCAATCAATCAATCATGTCACTTATAAAGTGCACTACATACCCGCGAGGGTCTCAAGGCGCTGGGGGAAGAGGGGGGTGGTGCTGCTACTGATCGAAGAGCCAGGTCTTGAGGAGTCTTCTGAAGGCCAGTAGGTCTTGGGTCTGTCGGAGGTTGGTGGGGAGGGTGTTCCAGGTCTTGGCGGCGAGGTGGGAGAAGGATCTGCCGCCGGCGGTCGTTTTCCGGATGCGGGGACTGTGGCGAGGGCGAGGCTGGTCGAGCGGAGCTGGCGGGTGGGGGTGTAGAAGCTGAGTCGTCTGTTGAGGTAGGCTGGTCCGGAGTTGTGGAGTGCTTTGTGTGCGTGGGTGAGGAGCTTGAAGGTTATCCTCTTGTTGACAGGGAGCCAGTGCAGGTCTCTCAGGTGGGGTGTGATGTGGCTGCGTCGGGGGATGTCGAGGATAAGACGTGCAGAGGCGTTCTGGATGCGTTGCAGCCGTCTCAGGAGCTTAGCCGTCGTTCCTGCGTAGAGGGCGTTTCCGTAGTCCAGCCTGCTGGTGACGAGGGCCTGGGTGACTGTTTTTCTTGTTTCGGTGGGGATCCACTTGAAGATCCTGCGGAGCATTCGGAGGATGTTGAAGCAGGATGAGGAAACGGCGTTGACCTGCTTAGTCATGGAGAGGGTGGGGTCGAGGATGACCCCTAGGTTGCGTACGTGGTCGGTGGGTGGCGGGGCTGTTCCCAGTGATGTTGGCCACCAGGAGTCGTCCCAGGCTGAAGGGTTGGAACCAAGGATGAGGACCTCCGTCTTGTCCGAGTTCAGCTTCAGGCGGCTGGTCCTCATCCATTCGGCGACGGCCTTCATTCCTTCGTGGAGGTGGGCTTTGGCGGTGTGAGGGTCTTTGGTGAGGGAGAGGATCAGCTGGGTGTCGTCGGCGTAGGAGATGATGTTGAGGTTGTGCTGTCGGGTGACGTGGGCGAGGGGTGCCATGTAGATGTTGAACAGCGTTGGGCTGAGGGAGGAGCCTTGGGGTACGCCGCAGATGATCTTGGTGGCCTTGGATCGGAAGGGGCGAGGCGGACGCTTTGTGTTCTACCGGAAAGGAAGGATGTGGTCCAGTCCAGGGCCTTCTCTTGGATCCCGGCGTCGTGAAGGCGTGTTCGTAGTGTGTGGTGGCAGACCGTGTCGAAGGCGGCTGATAGGTCCAGGAGGATGAGGGCTGCTGTTTCTCCGTTGTCTAGCAGGGTCCTGATGTCATCGGTGGTGGCGATGAGGGCGGTTTCGGTGCTGTGGTTGCTGCGGAAGCCGGACTGGGAAGGGTCCAGGATGTTGTTCTCCTCGAGGTAGCGGGTCAGTTGTTTGTTGATGATTTTCTCGGTGACCTTCGCGGGGAACGGGAGCAGAGAGATGGGTCGGAAGTTCTTGAGGTCCTTGGGGTCTGCCTTGGGTTTCTTGAGTAAGGCGGTGATCTCGGCGTGCTTCCAGCTTTCCGGGAAGGTTGCTGTCTCGAAGGAGATGTTGATTATTTTCCAGAGATGGGGCGCGATGGCTGTACTGGCTTTGTTGAAGATGTGGTGAGGGCACGGGTCTAACGGTGAACCGGAGTGGATGGTGTTCATGATCTCGCTGGTGTCCTCGTCGTTGATGTTGGTCCAGGAGAGCAGGCGGTTGGTGGTTGTGGGGGCAGTGGTCTCGGTGGTTGCCGGGGCGGTCGTGGTGTTGAAGCTGTCGTGGATGTCGGCGATTTTGCGGTGGAAGAAGGTGGCCAGTGAGTCGCACAGGTCTCGCGATGGCTGGATGTCGTTGGTGTTGGAGCTGGGGTTGGAGAGTTCCTTCACGATGTTGAAGAGCTCTTTGCTGTTGTGTGCGTTGTTGTCTAGGCAGTCTTTGAGTGAGACCCTTTTGGCGGATCTGATGAGGTGATGGTGACTGCGGGTGGCACTCTTGTGGGCGGCGTAGCTGTCCGCTGTCCGTTAGTGGAGCCAGATCTTCTCCAGTTTTTGGCATGTTCGTTTGGAGGCCAGGAGGTCTTCGGTGAACCAGGTGGCTTTCTTGCTGGTGTGGCTGTTGGGCGGATTCTTGAGCGGGGCGAGGGTGTTGGCGCAGTCGTCGATCCACTGTCTGAGGTTGCGGGCGGCGGTGTCGGGGTCGGAGGGTTCGGCGGGTGGGCTCAGGGCGAGGGTTGTGGTTAGCTGGTCTTCCGTGACTCTGCTCCAGCAGCAGCAAGGCATTTGTTCGGTGCGGTGGTGCGTGGTGGCCTTCCTGTAGGTGAAGTGGATGCAGTGGTGGTCAGTCCAGTGGGGTTCGGAGGTGTGGTTGAAGGAGACGTGTGGGCTTGCGGAAAAGATGGAGTCTAGCGTGTGGCCGGCGGCGTGGGTGGGTGTAGTGACGAGCTGTCTGAGTCCGAGGGTGGCGAGGTTGTCGATCAGGGTGGTGGAGTTGGTGTCCTTGTTGTTCTCGAGGTGGAAGTTCAGGTCCCCGAGGAGGATGTAGTCCGTGGAGGCGATGGCGTGTGTGCTGACGAAGTCAGCAATGGAATCGCTGAACTGTGGTCGGGGTCCGGGGGGTCTGTAGATGAGGGTTCCTCTGAGGGTGGTGTTGGGATCGGTGTGGATCTGGAAGTGCATGTGTTCGGCGGTGCTGAGGGTGTCGTCGGTATTGGTTGAGACTCTGAGGGTGTTCCTGTGGACGATGGCGATGCCTCCTCCGACTCCGTTGGTGCGGTCCCTGCGGGTGATCTTGTATCCGTCCGGGATGGCAATGGCGATGTCGGGGGCTGAAGCGGGATTCAGCCAGGTCTCCGTCGGGAATGCGACGTCTGGGGAGGTTGAGTCGAGAAGGTCCCAGAGTTCGATGGCGTGTTTGCGGGCGGAGCGGGTGTTGAGGAGGATGCATCTGAGGTAGTTGGGTTCTTTCCTGGGCGGTGGTTTGGCGGGGCGGGTGCTGGCGAAGCTGCAGTTCCGGCAGGTGAAGGGCCCTTGGGTGCGCTTCGGGGTGGCCTGGTAGCAGGCGTGATCTTTTCCGGGGTTGAGTGCGTGGAGGGTGCTGGCGTCGTATCGGCGTCTGTTGTTGTGGCGGGCGCGGGGGATGCCCGGACCAGGGGGTCTGGCGCTGGGCGCGGTCACGGCGCGGACGGGCACAGACGGGCTTGCCTTAGGCGCGCCTTTGGCGCGCCAGCGGCGCGCCCGCTGCGCACGGCCGCCATAAATGGGGAGGTGGGAGGGAGGAGCAGGGAATGGGGCAGCGAATGGGCAGTGAGGGGGCGGGGCCGCAGGGGCGCAGCAGCGGGAAACAGGCACAGAAGGGAAAACGAGCACAATCAGGGCATCAAGGGGGCACAGAAAGGAAAAAAAATGAGCACAATCAGGGGCAGCAAGGGGGCACAGAAAGGAAAAGCGAGGCACAATCAGTGGCAGCAAGGGGGCACAGAAAGGAAAAAAACGAGCACAATCAGGGGCAGCAAGGGGGCACAGAAAGGAAAAACGAGCACAATCAGGGGCAGCAAGGGGGCACAGAAAGGAAAAAACGAGCACAATCAGGGGCAGCAAGGGGGCACAGAAAGGAAAAACGAGCACAATCAGGGGCAGCAAGGGGGCACAGAAAGGAAAAACGAGCACAATCAGGGGCAGCAAGGGGGCACAGAAAGGAAAAAAAACGAGCACAATCAGGGGCAGCAAGGGGGCACAGAAAGGAAAAACGAGCACAATCAGGGGCAGCAAGGGGGCACAGAAAGGAAAAACGAGCACAATCAGGGGCAGCAAGGGGGCACAGAAAGGAAAAAAAGCGAGGCACAATCAGGGGCAGCAAGGGGGCACAGAAAGGAAAAACGAGCACAATCAGGGGCAGCAAGGGGGCACAGAAAGGAAAAAACGAGCACAATCAGGGGCAGCAAGGGGGCACAGAAAGGAAAAGCGAGCACAATCAGGGGCAGCAAGGGGGCACAGAAAGGAAAAGCAGAGCACAATCAGGGGCAGCAAGGGGGCACAGAAAGGAAAAAAACGAGCACAATCAGTGGCAGCAAGGGGGCACAGAAAGGAAAAAAAACAAGCACAATCAGGGGCAGCAGCAGGGCACACAGACGGAGCTGTGTGGTGGGGGAGCGACCTACCAGTCAAGGTCAGGGGTCTATCCCTCTCTATCTTCCAATCTATTCTGTGCAGCCCTCACCCCTATCTATTCACCATGCCACATAATTCCACTACACAAATATACTTCACACCACAAAATTCCATCCCACACAATTCCACACCTAGCAATTCCAATACAATCCACATAATTCTACTCCACACCACATACATCCACTACACTCCAAACCAAAACACATAGGTAAAAGACAGTCATTTACAACGCCAATAGATCTAACTCTCGCGAATGTGCCACCTATTGTATTGCAAATGCTTGTTCAATTATGTGTCCCAGATATTGAACTTCTTTTTGACAGTACAGCAGTTTACCTGGGGACACTTAATGTTCGTTCTCAACCAGGTGATTCAATAAGGCATTGGTATCTTGTTTACAAGCTTCTAGTGTTTTTGATGCTACAAGCTGATCGTCAATGTATTGTACAAGTACTGACTTGTAGGGCATCTTCAATGACTCCAGATATCTCTTTAGAATCTGGTTGAAAATAGGACTCTCTGTGTACCCTTGTGGGACACGACATCATGCTAATACTCTCTGCTGGAACATGAAGGAAAATAGGAACTGTCAATGTCCCAGAAACAAAAGTCTGCTACAAGTCAATCACTATTAACTACTCAGCAGTACATGGAATCTGAAACAGAATTGTGGCTGGATTCAGCAACACAGGACAACAAAGGATCACTATTTTATTAATCTTTTTAAGGTCCTGCGCTATCCTGGATTTTCCACTGGACTTCTGAAAACCCATAATCGGAAAGTTATATGTACTACCAATAATTCCCTCAAGATTCCTTTCTGTAACATGTCTTCTATTACAGGCACTATTCCTGCAATTGTCTCAGGAGTCAAATGGTATGGTGGTGTTCTGGGATATACTACATTTACTGTTACTGTAATCTGGACTGGTTCTACACCTTTAATTAGTCCGATATCTTTTCCCATGAGATCCCAGACTTCTGTATTCACAGTGTCTTTTAAATCTGCAGGTAATTCTTCAACTGTCATTAGGGAAAACATTCCTATACTTGTCTGTTGTCGAATCATTTTAAATACCACATCCTCATCATGGTTTTGAAAAGCTATGCCATCTGACGTACAGTAAATAGTGCAATTTAATTTGCACAACACATCTCTCCCTAGCCAATTTACAGGACTCGAATTACAAACAACAAACTGATGTTTCTCTTCAAATGAACCTTTTTGAACCGGGACCTTCTCTGAAAATGGATTGGTAAACTGTTTATTTGTCACTCTTACATCTTGGACATTTTCCCCCGAAAGCGGTAGGTCTGGGACTTCCACTGTTCAAATAGTAGACCGGGTAGCCCGTGTATCAATAATAAATTATACGGGGTGGCCATACACTTCAGCATCTATATATGGACTACTTAGGTCTACCTCTAAGACTGCATGAAGTATGCAATCTTCCTCCCCTCTCAGGCACCTTCTTTGGGAAACAACAGAACTGGAACAATCAATTTTGAAAAAGGCATACTGCTGTAAAGCATTTTGAATCGAATTAGGAAGTTGTTGCCTTGCATTTTTGAATGAATTAGTATTTATTTTTGGCATTTGATTTAAATTGAACCTAGGATTTCCCCCGTTTTGTGGAATCTGGTGTGCTGGTGGGACTGGCATCCTGGAAACTTGTCCGTACATAAATATTTGCATTTCTTGTGTGGGTATGTTTTGCATCTGCACTCCTCTTTACATTTGTACATCCCTATTAGCATTATCAGGATTATATATACACTCCCTCTTCCAATGTCTGACCCTGTGACAGATGTGACAAGGAGTAACTTTCTTCATAGCAGCAACATCTGCTCCTGAACCCTTATTGACAGGAATAACTCTTCCTCTACCCTGAGGCACATTGAGCTCTCCTTGGTTACCCTGGAAACCAACTTGTGGAATGACAACACTTTGCATGCTTCCCTGATTTCCTGTAAATGAAGGACTCTGAAAACCTTTCTGAGCCAATCTTGTTTGTGCCAAGATACATTTCGCTTTTATCTTTTTCTGCTTCATCTCCAGCTCATCAGTGCAATACTTTGCATATCTCAGAACTTCATCAAGCAATTTATTCTGGCAGCAGATCACGCTTTGAGTTATATGCGAACTGATCTCTGTTTTCAGCCCTAAGACAAACTGAGACACAAAAAACACAATATGCTTTTGTTCAGGATATTCTTGCCCCTGTTGAAACACCTGTAACAGTCTTTCATAAAACTCATGAACTGGTTCCTTTCGTTCTTGGGTCATTCAATTAATCTTAACCCAGTCCAAATCCTCTGGAGACACTCCACTCTTTCAGGAAAATAATCACAGCTTCATATTTCTCTATAACCACAGGAGATGGTGCATTAGTTCTAGTATTCTTCACTTGATCCTATTGTGGCCATTGTACAGCAGTTTTACATTCAGCTCACAAATCAGTTGGAACTACAATATCAAAGAATGTATCCAAATCAGTCCACAACACCTTCAAAATTTTTATGAACCATTCTACTTGTGAGTACCACTGCACAGGTTTGTCTCTCAATTTTGGAAAATTGTTTGCAAATGCTGCAAGATTGCCTCTGCTCCATGGCACATGTACATACATCACTCCCGCTTTTTCCCTTAAGGGATATGCTGTAGTCTCTCCCTCATTTTCCTAATCTTTCTTCCCTGTCGTTTCAGTTTCCTTCTTTTTCTTTTCATGTTGCATTGCCATTTAATTTCTAATTTCTCAGTCTCACCCCATTTGAGAATGCATTTTACCAACTCCATAATATACAACCGCATTCCTGTTGCACACATATTTTCAATTGCTGCATCATCCAATTGAACCCTATCGCTTTTCTGCCAATGTAAATTTTTAGAAAGATCAATCTCATATTTCTAGGTAAATTCTGTCAATTCATCATGTGTAACAACTGCTCGTCTGGTAATCTCTTTATGCAGGTAAATGAACTCCTTCTTCTGATATTGTTCAAATTCTAAACATCTTCTTATGATTTCCTCCAATTCCAGCTTCAGTATAGTAATGCTCAAAGGTCTTTCCTTTTCGGAATCCAAATTAGCTTACAACTCTGCACTTTCTGGGGCAGATTTACAAGCCCCTTGCGCCACTTTTACGTCACTTTTCCCATGTTAAAAATGACGCAAAAGTGGCGCAAGGGGCTTGTAAATCTGCCCCTCTGTCTTTCTAATCCCTGCTGCTTCTTCCAATCAAGTTGGAATACCTCAATCCTCAACAGAGTTTATTTCTCATGGGGTCATAGGTGCTGTAAAAACCACAGTCCCTCCATCTATAAGTGCTTGCACGGTCTGTGGTGGTTTCCACACAACAATCTGTGACATTTGTGAAGTTGGGATAAACCCTGTTGCAGGCAGACCTCCTACAGCTCCCTGAACTTCTGGCATCAAATTTGCATTTTGTAGGGCATTTGGAACTGGCCTAGGTAAAGTCTGCATATTTACTGGTGGAACTGCTGTTGTACTACGCATCAGGGAAGTTCTAGTCACAGTAGGAACTGCAACTTGTGGTCGAGCCACAACTGGTGGAACAATTTGAAATATCTGCATAGGGTTCTCAATCAGTGCTACACTTGGTTCCACAGGGGCAGAAGCCACTGTACTACTTGCACTAGCACTCGATTCACTTTACTCAGTAGGTATTGCATAAGGTGAGGGTCTTGAAGCCTACATTTCTTCTAGGATATCCCTGAATCGCTTTGTGCGTCCTCATCCGTTTCTTTCTTTTCTTCACCCTTCTCCATTGATTTCTTCTTATTTCTCCTTTCTGATACCTCTGTTGTAAAAGCTGGATACAATCTAGCTCCCTCAATCACAGCTTTTCTCCATCTACGCTGTCCATCAAACTATTGAGCATAATTACGCACTGCTCTCTTAGTCCTTCTCTGTTATTTCTCCTTCTCTTTTTCTTGGGAAAGCTTCTCCCATTTGTTTAAAGCTTTATATTGAGCAGGTCTAGGATGTGGCTTCATTTCCCTTTTAAATTGTCAAGACTTCTAGTTTCAAAAGTACCATATTTTGGGAAACTCAATGGACCCTCTTTCTCAGTGATCTTGTACCATTGACAAAGCCAAAAATGTTTGTAGCCCATATTCTGTTGTCATAATGTATGCAGGCATATCCTAAGGAGGTGCCTCTTCATTTTTCCGTACTGGAATAGTAACATCCCCTTTCATCAAATTCTTAATTTCCTTAAAACATTTCATTATGGCAATAAATTGAAAGGCAAAAACAACCTACATGCAATGCTTTGATTCTGTTTCGGAAATGTAAAATTATTTTAAATCAATCCTATCACTGCTATCATTTCCCAAGATTCTGTCAACAAATCTCAATGTGATATTCACTAAACCACTGACTAGGCCTGGGTTGACTTTGGGGAGTCGCAGTACACGGAACTCCACGGAGTGGTTAAAAAACTCCTGAGTTTCTTGCTGTTCCTGTTCGTGTAGCATTGTCTGTCAAACGCAAAGTGGAGTACGTCCTTGCATTCCAAATCGCGCGGGAATGGCACCAAGCGGTTTGCATGGGCGCGGCCATCTTGTTTTCTTACTCTGTTTATGGTGCTGGGCCTGTTTTTGAATCCCTCTTTAATCTTTGAAGTCTTCCGCCCTCCTAATTAATCTACTCCACATTTTTATTTATTGTATTAGTGTGTGTTTTTATATCTGTGTGGTTTAATCTTTTGATTGTGCCTTTTTGAATTTTTGTTTATTTTTCCCTTTACTTCCTTATTTCTTCTTTCCTTCCTTCTTTCGTTTTCCTGTTTCAATCTTTACCCCACCCAGCACCATGGAAGTGTAGGGCTACCAGGGAAGTAGCAGCACCAGCCCCCCCCAAACAGCCAGCAGCAGTTGCCTACAATGTGGGTAACGCCGCCACCCATGTGTGCAGTCCTGGGCTACCTTCAGCTAGGAGGAGGTGGCTCCACTAGTTTTTGTTTTGCAGCGCCACCTCCCCTCCATGCTGGCAGCAGACGGCAGGCCCGGCAGTAGATACCCCCTGCGTAAGCATCGGCTGTGCTTGTGGAGAGTGCACCGGTGCGTGTGGCCCACCAGCCAAGTACAGCACACCCTCCAGCAGCTGACACACTGCTGGATGGATATTCTTGACTGGAAGCAGAACCTGCTTGACATGCTCAGTGTCGAGATTCTGGGGCTCATGACTATTATTAATTATTTGTTGTGTTTATGTTCTGCAATGCTAAAACATTTTCCCGAAAAGTTACGTTTAGTTTATGTTGAGAATATTATTATTATGTGATCCAGTTTCAGCTAGGCAGGTGCTCAGCGCTACCTAATCGTACTCATCATAGGCGCTCGCTTTGATTGATTAATTGAAAAGGCATTGCAGACTCTTCTGTCCTCCTGTCACCATAGTGAATCAGTGATATGAGTTAGTTAGCGTTCTCTGTGACTTTCTTTATGTAGCTCGTACAGTTCCAAGCTATTTCACAGTGATGTGTAGCATGCATCCATGTATTGCAAAAAAGGTTTGACTGAGTTGGTCCTCAAGGGGGTTGAGAAATGAGAATAAAATCAAAGATCATTCATTGCAACGCATTAGTTCCAAACGTAGTTTTTTTTGTTAAGGAAATTTGGAATAGGGATTTTAGGTTTAGTATGGCCAACTCAACGATAGTTGATAGACTTGAAACTAGTACTGTAGGCGATCTGTTTTAGATAACCACAATCTGACTGTATTTGCCTGTTACAATAATTTTGTGGAGATTAACTGAATCACTGATCTATTTTATTTCATCTTCTTCATTTCTTACATCAGCACCCAAGGGCAGGAAGAGGGACATTGCAGAGGTGGGTCCGGGAGTAGCTGGGAGGAGGCACCGACCACCAACACAGCTGCCGAGGGGTCTGCTAACCCCAGTAAGTTCCATTATTTATTATTATCATTTCCCTAAAGTTGGGTTTTATGACTGTTGTGGGTTTAGGGTAGAATCTTGGGATAATGGAATGTTGGTGCTGGGTTCCAGGACAGGAGTTGCTGCCTGGAGCCTGGTGTTGCTGGCAAGAAATAAAGTTGCTCTGAAATCCTTACCTGCAATCTTCCTTTCACGTGGTGATAAGGACAGGATATGCACCTATGCGTGCAAAGCACAATGGATTAGCTCTTTTTCCTCTGCCCACTATACTACCTTTACATTTTGCTGTGTTATTCTTTTTACACTGCCTCTTTTTTTTCCAACTCTCCTATCCAATTTTAGTCTCATTCCTGTTATACATGCATTTTTTGTTTCCTTATTTCATGTTTTTTATTTTGGTAGCTGACTTTTTCGGGTCTCTACTAGTCTCTAGTTCACTTATCTTCTGCTTTGTTGGCAATCTTTCCCTCTCCCCTATATATCTTGTGGTACTGGAAGACTAAGAACAAATGTATGGTACTTTACTTTCTACTGTGAAGATTGAGGGCTCAAGTAAGCTAGTATTAGAAATAATATTCACCATGTATGTTTGTTGAGAAAGGCTTTCTTTTTCTTGTTCATGCTCTAACAGTTAACAAGAGAGTGGCCATGGTCATGGACCCCCCCCCCCCACCCAATGTTGTGCTGTGTAATTCATTTTTATACAGTATACCAGCAGCAGTTTTCATGACAGTGCAGCATTGCTGGAAAGTATGAGGTCCAATTGCATTTGCCAACCAACACCATATGTTTTTCATTAACCATTATTCCACTACTTCATTGTGCTTCAATGACTGAGTCCCCGTGATCATCATAGGTTATAGCTCTGCACCTCTATTACGAAAAGCTTTTGGTTGGCTTCACTACCTGGTTTCTGTAAAATTGTCAACCAACAAATGAAAATGACCAGAGTGATATTTTTGTTAGAAGATACTGCAGTGCTAACCGAATTGTGTTAATGTATGGATTGCAAGGGATTGATGGGTGAAAGGATGGTTGGAAGAAAGGGTGGATATTGAATGAATGAATAATGGATTGGAAATTTTGGTGAAAGACTGCATGAGAGAAAGTAAAGATTAAATCATGGTGGCTATGGGTGAATTAGAATGAAAGGATGAATTCATATTTGGATTGCTTCGATGAATAAGCAAGGCAGCTCTTTTCATGGAGAAGGGCATGCCGCTCACCTACTTTGCATTCTTTGTGTTATTGTTATCAAAGCTGTGGTTCAAAGTGGGGGTATTTTTTTAGTTCTTGTTCTACTCCCTTGACTCACTGTATTTGTTAAGTGAGGCAGATGTATGCCACCCATCATCATTCATCCCCCCTCTTCACCCATGGAATTTTGCCACCAATGACCGAAGTGCAGTATGGTTCAATTTGTGATTGCACTGTTGGCTGTGCAATGTGCATCTGCTTCAGTTACTACAGCATTTTCAATGTTTTCAATGAATTGCAAACCGAACACACAAGGTGTGTTTCCCTTCGCCCACTCAGTCACCTCTTAGTACTTCAGTCCTTTATTCTTTCCCAAGTTCTTCCGTCCCAGCCTGTCAAATAATTGAAATATCCATTCTTGGCATTTGCCACATTTTTTAGCCATGTGAATTGATTCCAAAATATATTTCATGGTTTCCCATAACCAATTTATTTTACGCCTGTTCAGATTTTTCCCTTTCGACTTCCATCAACTACAGTGACTGAATAAGCCAAAGCTAAATAGTCACATGATGAATCGATGATCAGTGTAGTGACAGTGATCCCTCTATTCGATATTAAAAGCTCTACCCTACCTGTCTTATCCCTCTACCCGACCCTGTAGTAGAGTAAGTCAAGTTTCCTTTCCTTACTGCCCAGAGAATGACTTTGTTGGAAATATAATTTGTGGTGGTAGGTGAGGCCAGTGAGTAAAGTGGGACTAAGTGTATGATTTGATTTCAAGTTTGGCGTATGGGATACGATGTGAGGAACATGCTAAATGCAATCTATATAGCCTATTCCTTTCCCTGTAGTGCAGTGCATCATTTTACCCAACGTCTACTTATGGCAGACAGGATAATATCTGCATTTTATACATGAGGTGTGTGACGTAGTATCTTATTTATTATTCATCTGCCTTTTGGAGTCAGGGTAGAAATAAAAAAGGCATTTCAAGAAGAGCAGGGCCATTGGAATTCAAAATAGAGAATTGTTAATTACAGCTGCCCCAGCTGCAGACAGTAGCAAAATACCCATGTGCTGGCTAGCAATGAACATCCCGCCTTAATTTAGCAAAATACACAACTTGTACTCCATAGTGCATAATGTCTTACTCATTAATGAGAAGTGATTTATTTTTCCACTCAAAGTGTTTTGTTTAATTACTTGAAAAGCCTTTAGAAGAAAAAGAAATCAAATAACAGTTTTTTTATCTGGTGTTATTCTGCCTTAATAGTTTTCTGCCACACAGTCAGTGCTTTTTATGCGAGGCATGTGTGGGTAAAACACCAAATTGGCTTTGTGACTCTCCTAATCATAATCACATCAAATTCCAATGGCCATAGGGGACCAGCAATGTACTGCTTCTGTACCACCCATTAATTTTAAACAATTGTTTGCACAGAGCATTGTTTACAATTTGCCTTTTTTCTTTTTGTTTTTCTCAATATAGTTGCTTCTGATGGTCCACCCGTAGCATCCAACAGGCAGGAGATAGCAGCCAATCTGCGGCAGCAGAGGCTGGGCTGTATCCAGCAAGAATACCACCGGCTGGTGGTCCTGAAAGAAGAAGAGGGGAAACAGCTCCCTCTCAGCCCGGGCTCCAGTAGAACTGATCACGCTCAGCCCCCAGGCTCCCGGCCATCCCATTGCTGGCACCTCCGCCTGTTGACAGGGGTCCTGACAACAACTGCTGCTGCCCCCTCCTGCTCTCACAGGCCATTGCTGTGGTGCATCTTGCAGTGGCTGGACGCTATGGAGAGCCTGCTCATCAGGATTGAGCAGGACCTGAACCAGCTCTGGACCCAAATGGACAATGCCTTCTTATAGTCCTTTTTTAAATGTTTTGTTTTGGTGGCAGGGACTTGTTGTGGGTGGAGAGGTTGGGAAGGGAGTTGGGACCATTTTGTTTTATTTGTTGGACATTTCTGGACATTGGTGGCTGAGTCAATTTGTTTGGGGAGAGGGGTGTGCCTGTTGTGGGTGGAGAGGATGGGATTTGTTTGTAAACAAAAAGGGGGGAAATTGTTATATTTCATCAAAATGTATGCCTTAAGTCATTTTTGTGTGCTTAA
Source organism: Calotriton arnoldi (assembly GCA_963921515.1). NCBI lineage: Eukaryota > Metazoa > Chordata > Amphibia > Caudata > Salamandridae > Calotriton > Calotriton arnoldi. Next base: position 293,917 of record CAWUFW010011019.1, read on the forward strand.
CTTTGCACTGCTGCCTTTAGTTTTTGTGTAGCCTGTTTATCTGCTTGTAGGAGTGTATACCGCTTAGTTATACCTCTGAAACTATCTTGACCATTAGAGTGAATGCTGCCATGACCTATATTGTCTAGAGAGACCTAGATAAATGATTACTTGCAGTAGCAGTTAGTTAGTTACTTCCTAACTTAACTAGTGCACTTCATTCCATAGCTGTCTTACCTTAATATAGATGAAGCAATAACAGGGAAGGCATCACAACTTCACAAGCGAGGTCCCACTCCCAGCCAGGTGAGCTCCAACTGTAGGATCAATCAGAAGGATTATCCATCGCAGGCAACTAAATGGAAATACAAACTCTGAGTTTGTGGGTTATAAATTATATCAAAGCTTTACAAAGAATTGAGACCAGACTGCTACATGACACAACAAAGAATTCATGATAGTGATAAAATAACAAAAAATAGCAATAGTAACTTCTGAGCAATGGGGAGCAACTATTTATTTAAAACTAAAGTTACGAAATACTCGAGTCATGAAAACTGGACTCAAAGTCTGGAGTGGACAAGGTTAGGAGTTTATGGTTATGCAACACAAGGCCTGAATGATGATGCTGACAACTGCATTCTTTATCAAAGTTATGGACCACTTTTGTGCGCGGGTGGGTAAATGGGGCCAGTGTGGGCTATTACTTAGGTAATAGAAGATCCTGCAGTGAGTTGGTGTTGCTTTCACCACATCCACCCCACCAAGTGTGATCCATTGATGGTGTAAATTAAGCAACACCTCAATAAACCACACAGCCCTGGGGAAGAGGGTTAGGGGTTTGATGAATGGATGGGAAAGGGAATTTGGGAAAAGGTTTGACAAAGACAAACACTACACAGGGACAACATTCATCTGGGCGATGAACCGCACATCTTTGTCATCAATCTGTTGTGGAAGGAAGCAAAGGAATGAATATGGCACAGTACAGTTAAATGGATTGCACACAGTCCTTCTGCCCCAGAGACCCAAGTTATCAGATAACTAAATGTTCTTTCTTCTAGGTTGGAAAAAATAAAATTATGGAGGAGTGAACCCACCCAGTCGAAATATGATTGTTAAAAGAAAAATGATACTGTATTGCAAAATTAGGTGGTGCATCTCCATTCTCCTCGGGAATGTCCATCACTCTTGGTGCCGGTCTGGACTGGTCCCGTAGGTAAGCAGGAGTGAGGAGCTGAGCTTTCGCCTTTCGTTTGTGCATGAGATGAGAAGGCCGGTGGATTGTAAAACAGAAACTGTATTTTAGAGTCAAGTAGAAGGACAGAAAAAAGGTAAGCTTCATGAGGAGTGTACCAAGAAGACTCAGAGCAAAAAACAAGAGGACTCAGAGTTTCACTTTTGCCACCAGTGCAGCACATACACGCTCAGCATCATTTCACAAATCAACGTACCTCTCTCCATTCCACATAGCTGAGCAGTAGGCCTCAGAGTTATCATTTCCCTTTGAAGTTGATCACTTCTTGCTTCTAGCTGTTGATGAGGTAGTCTCACCCTGAGTTCTTCCACCCTCCTCCTGACTCTGAGTAACTCCCTCCCAGTCACGAGCAAGATAGACGTGTAGTGCACTGCTGTTGAAGAACAAGTAAAGAAACAGAATGAAACTATTTTTTATAGGCTTTTGTTTGTTAACTAAGGCGACTGTTCTGGTCTCTGAAGAACCAGAAACAAGGAGTGGACCCTGCAAGTAAGTCTGCCTAAGTGTGAAAGGGCCAACCACTTCCAAGAAAAAAATAATCACCCATCATGCAGGCCCCAAACATTGGCAATCATCTCAAGCAAGTTCCCAAATTACAGTTGAGCACCCTCCCTCACTGTCTGCCATCACATGAATCATCAATCATCACTCACAATCACTCAATAATCACTCGGTGTAATGGTTATCTGTTCCAAGCCAAGTACAGAGGTAGGTACACTATCTCCTCTTTCATGCAAGCAACAGATTGGAATTTGGCAGTCTTGTAAATCAAATGATAGTCTGGGGTAGCCCTCCTAGGTGATGAAAACACAGAAGGATCATAGGAGTGGACCATACAGGTTAATTTTCGCTAAGTAAGTTTGCAAAGGCCAACCACCTCCAGGAAAAAATGATCACCCAGCATTCAGGCCCCAAACATTGCAAATCATCTCAGCCAAGTTCCCAAATTACAGTTGAACACCCTTCCTCACTGTCTGCCACAAACATGAATCATCACTCGCAATCACTCACTCACTGTTGCAATTGTAGTACCTCTTCCAATCCAAGCACGGGTAGATTAGGTAGTAGGTATACAATTGCATCTTTGACACATGCAACACATTGGAATTTGGTATAGGCACTCTTATAAATCAATGATCTTCTGGGGCAGCCCTGCTAAGTGATGCAAAAAAGGATAGGCATGCGAGGGAGTCAGGCATCGTCTCCAATGTCATGAAGGAATTGTGGAAGCTTCTTCTCTGCACACTGGTCCAACTGCAATCTGGCAATATATATGACTAAGAAACGGTGGGGCAGCATATAAATCTGACACAAACATCATGTTCCACTAGCTATTTTTTTATCTGCAAAGAAAGAAGTTCAACGAGAAACAATTAAAAAGTTCTATTGTGGCACAGGCATACTCAGTCCGGGAAGTAGAGTTCATCATCATTTCAGGTGGTTCACCCAGAAGTTGGTCAGGTAACACACTTGATTCGGACCAATCATCCTCCTCTGCTTCCTGTGCTGTTTTAGGAATGGTGTAATTGTGTGGTATGAAATGTAGGTTCATTTTGATCATAGTCAATCTCTCCACATTTAGAGGTGATAGACTGGTCCTTCTCACTGTAACAACTACACCAGCTGTACTGAACATGCACTCAGCAGACTGCCTGGCTACAGGACAAGCCAGATACTTCATTGCCAGCCTGCTGAGCTCTGGCCATTGGCACATCTTCTCATACCAATACATCAATTTGTTTTGATCCACATAGACCTCTTTTGGATCATGCAGAAACTCTTGGACCATCCTGTGGATGGTCATGAGTGCTGCCACTTGCTTGACCTCTTTTGCCATCACCTCTGCACTGGACTTTAGCCCTGCCGATTGAAAACAGTACAATGCAGAGGTTGAGTCTGGTCCTTCTTTTGCTGTTGTGGCTGGTATTCTGGTTGATGGTGTTGTAGGCTGCTGTGAGACAAGACTGACCTCTCTCGAAGTTGAAGGAGGCTCCCCAGAACTGCGGGATTGGACTCTAAGTTCCAGCCGTTCTTCTTCTAGGTCTCCAGCTTGCTCAACAATCCTCTTCTTGTATTCTGAAACACCCTCTTCAGATAAAGGAATGAAAGTGGGCAGAGTTTTTTTGTACCATGGATCAAGTAGTTTGGCACAGATGTACTCTTTGGACGAGATGATGTTCTTTTGCAGCCTTGCATTAGAAGCCAATCGAAAGAGTAAGCTCTCTACCAAGGCATGTATTTCTGTATTTTCATTCACACCTGCAGGGTAGAACCTTTCAGACACCTTCTTTAGCTGGTCCTGTAGCAGATACAACAACAGGATAGCTTGGCCCATCATACTGTCCTCCTTGCTAATTTCCCATGTGAAAAACTCAAAAGATAGTACGTTTTTAACATTCATTGTTCGTAAATGAATCCATGTTTTTGGCATTAATGTTAAGGGCATTAAGATCGGGCCAGTTTTAACACCATATCGCATGTAACTGTCTGTACTATAAGCACATATTTCTCCCTTTGTGCTTTACTCGGATATTTGGATCAACTTTGCAAGGGAACAAAAACCCTGCTCGTCATTTGGATCAATTGAGTGGGGGAACAAATACAGCAGCTCCACTTCTAAAGGGGCCAGCGACCTGCCAGGGCATGGGGTGTCACAGTGGGGAAGGTTAGTGCGGCTAGGGGTCAGAGCACAATATACATAACACAAGATTTGCATTATAACACTTACTATCACTTAGGACCAGGCACCAAATCACACATGCATGCCTTCAGTCTACCGTATTATGACTGGGAAAGGGTGGGATCTATGCCTGTGAATGATGGATGTCTGGCTTCATACAGGGATGCAGACTATGACGCCCGAAACTGTCACTCTGACAGAGCCCCTTGCCTACAGTGGACATATGTTGGGTGTGTGACAGAGAGTCAGTTGGAGTAGGGCTGAGCAGCAGGGAGGCTGCTCCTGGTGGGGTTCTCCTCTACATGTCTTCTATACTTAAATAAATACTTGGAATGACTACCATACAACTTGGAATGGACTGTCATTTCATTTACAACACAGTTGCTGCCTCTCTTTGCTTCTGAGTTTTGTTGCTTACTGCTCAAGCACTATCTAGTTAGTTTTTAGGGCCCCATTAGAAGTTGAATGGTAATTCTGATGGAGCCAGTAACAGGAGTTACCGCTCCCACTGGAATTCAAAGCTGTACAGTGACACCATGAACACGTTTTTTTCACCTACAGATTTCAACTTCTAAAAGCAACCAAAACCTCTGGGTGGAACTCTTGTGAGAAATGTAGAATTACCAGGGTAATCAGACCAGTGGTGGTTGGCATCTATGGGGGGGAGGTTTGCGTGTGAAAATAATATTTAAAAAAAAACTTCCCTGGACACGAACACGATGTCCTCCGGTGCGGACGTCTTCTTCCTTCCACAGCAGCCCAGCCACCAGGAAACTCTCTTGCCCAGTCCTGGAGCTGCTCACATGCAGCATGTGAGCAGCGCCCTGATTGGAAGGAGCGGCCTCACTTGGCATTCCACAGGGCTCTGGAGGCCTGCACTTACTCTCAACCCACCTGTTTTAAGACAGCTGGGTTGAGAGGTTTAAAATGTGCATGTGTGGCTGGCTGTTGCAAGACGGCCAGCCAAAAAAACATGCACACTTTAAACAAGTACAAAAGGCAGCCCACCCTCCTCTCTTCTGCTGTCGCTCAGCAGCCCCCCCACCCATCCTGATGCTCTGTTCGAGATTGGGGATAAAAATAAAATGGTAATGAATCACCATTTTATTTTTCATCTCTGTGGCTTTGGGGGTAATGTAACTGGAGCGATGCTCCTCCGTTCCCAGCGGAGGAGCCGCCCCCGAATCAGACCCAGAATTACTAAATCCCCCAGTCATTCCTCGATTCAGTGGGCAAGGTTCCCCATGTAAGCTTTGTAACTCCGTCAGCTAGAATTGCCAGTAACCCCAATATCAGTAATTCTGGGGGGCAGAATTACCAGGGAGATTAAAGGGCACTCAGAATGAGATCCTATTGTGTTGCAGACAGCAGAATACCTACAGAAACAGGAGCACAGCTGTGCACTCCTGCACACACCCTCATGATTCATTTCTTTGATAAGCCCTTTCATTTGTCAGCATCATTGTCGCAACCTATGCTAAAGAAGAAAAGAAACAATTACAGGATTCTTTTGAGGATCGGCATTTAGTCTGACACACAATAAACAACATACATGTTTATTATAATTGTATTGGCTAGAACAGATTAGGAGTATCTGAAATGACAATAGGGAAAGTAAAAGTACTCATTAAGAAAATCTATATCTTCATCAAAGAAATGTTCCTGCTTACCTATTCTCTTGGATAACATTATATGAAATTCAATGAAGTAGCTTGAATTTTGCCATTTGTAAAAGAGACAAAGTCAAGGTAGGACTTTGGCTCTTCTGTAACTTTAATGTGGCTGTAAAGTTTTATAAGGTAGCGTGCCTGACCTCAAATTGGAACTTTGTCTTGAAACCTCAAACCACTTCATGAAATCAATTTTCTTCTGTTGTTAATGTTATATTTGCAATTACAATACAATACAATAAAGCAAAGTAGAAGCTTTGTAGGCATGCTCAGTGTGATACAGGAATGATGTAAACCATACTTAAAAGTATTATAATTGGGGGGCGTGGCTTAGACGCGCATGGAGTGAGACGCATCCTGCTGTGTCTCCGCTCCATTGTGTCCTGTAACTGCTGCAATCTTGGATGCCGGGCTTGTTTAGCAGGACGGAGTGCCTGGCTAGCCGTGGTGGTGCACCGGCGATAGCCTTTTCAGCGGGGGACTGCCTGGAAGATCCTGCGGGACCGAGCTTCCCGACCACCCGAGATGCAACTCCCCCTAGACGCCATCTTGTGTGGCGGCGGCGGCGGCTGACTGGGCGTCTGGTGGCCCTGCCTCCGGGAGCTGAGAGGGGCCGACCCCCACGGGGAAGTCCTGGGCACCGCTGCTGACGTTGGACCACTTCAGGCCCCGGAACGCTGTTTGGGGCCCCCTCGACCTTTGGTGCCTGTCGGGGCGGCCTCCAGCCCCCCTGCCATCTTTCCTGCTTGGCCCCGACAGTGGTGGAGTCCCTCTATGGCCTGAGAGACGCTCGCCTGGTGGCCCGCTACCCCCGGAGAGCAGGTACTGGGGAGGAGAACCATCCGCTTGCCGGCAGCTGGGTGGGCACCACTGGATCCGGCCTCCCAGCCCTGAGCCTAGCCGCCTCGGCCCTGACTGCGGCCTATGGTGTCCCTGCTCCCGCCCCAGCGATAGTCCCCGCGCCTTTGGAGCGTAGATGCGGGACACATCTTGAACGGGAGCACAAGCTGCGAGGGTCCGCCCCGCATCGCCCGGCCAGCTCCTCTTGGCCCCTTTGCCCTCCATTGCCTGAGAGTCTGCCTGAAAGGGGCCTGGGAGCATTCCACTATCCGGAGGGACTGTGCTGAGTAGGGTGCTACCTCTGCATCTCAACCCCATGGTGTCCCTCCGCTCCTGATCTGTCCGGCTTGGCTCCTGGCTAGGGGCCCCCCTGGTGTCCCCGGACCGTAGAGACTGCCTGTGGGGAGACTCCGCCTTCTGGTGTGTACAGCGGCCATCTCCTACCACCGATTGGGAAGTTGCCCCTTGCCTGGGGGAGTGTGGCCTTCTGTGACCTCCCTGCTGTCTCTGGCCCTATGAGTTTGGAGGTCCCCGATGTCCACCCTACACCCTGTGTGGAGCAGCTTTAGTCAACTGCGTGCTGTGTGGGTCTCCCGCCCTTCAACACTTTGCTGCCGCTCTCCCCGGGGCCCATCACCTGCTGGGATAGCCTTTGTTTTCTGCTGCTGGGCCCTTGACCCCCCAGGTCCCCGCTGACATGCCTCCTAAGAACAGGGCTAATAAAGACACTGACTCCGCGGCTGCCTGTGAGAACCCAGTTACCTCCCTCTGGTCCAAGACGACCTCGCATACACAGGAGGATTCTTCCGCTTCCTCAGTGCCGTCCATCTCAGGTGTACCAATCACCCAGGCATTCATGTCGGTTCTTTCTGCAAGAAATTAAGGATGAGATTGGCTCCCTCCGGCAGGACTTCAAGGTCGGGCTCCAAGACATTCACAAGGAGGTTACCGAGATAGGCGACAGAGTTGATGGACTCGAACGCACGATGGATACCAGGACGGGAGACCTTGAGAACCTCTGGAAGAAAGTGACCGAACTTGAGGACCAAAATATTACCCTACAATTGAAGCAGGAGGATTTGGAAAACCGCAGCCGGCGGAATAATTTACGCATCAGAGGAGTTCCATTGGGAACGGAGGGGAAAGACATCTTGACGTACACGGCGGACCTCCTGCACGCTATTCGGGAGAGTGAGGGTACCTCTCCGCCTATGCTGGACAGAGCACATCGAGTACCTGGCCCTCGCAACCGCCCCGACTTTGTCCCGGACATTATCACAAGAGTTCACTTTTTTGCGGACAAAGAGGCCATCCTTAGAAAGGTGCAGGGGGTTAAGATGGTCTCCTATAATGGACTTTCAATACAAATCTTTCAAGACCTGGCACCCTCCTCACTCCGCCGGAGGAAGGAATTCAAGCCCGTAACGGATAAGCTGAGAGACCTTGAGGTTAAATATCAGTGGGGCCACCCTTTTGCCCTGATGTTCACCTGGGAGGGTAGACTGCGAGTTCTTCGGTCCCTGCGGGAGGCACAGCGGCTCATTCACCTTCCCGTGGACCCTGATGACGATGACCTCCCATCTCCTCGAGCGCGACCGGCTGGTGCTCTCCGTCCGGAATGGTCCACAGTCCCTCCTCCCAGATCCAGACGCCGCTCACAGGGGCTTGAATCATCGCAAGCCAAGCAGGATATCATCAACCACATTCGCTCTTTGAGTGGCTCCCCATCTCTTACGAACTAGTCGCCCTCAGCTACACGACGCTCTCCACCATGGCTTTATTTTTGACCCATTCCTGGCAGTCCGCCCGGCCCGGGCCTGGTGGCTAGATTGATCCTTGCTTTGTCCATTACTTCACGGGATACAGACGGCGGAGACCCTTGACTTCCTGTGTGTCTGCCGCCCCCCCACATCGGAGTCCCACAGGAGAGTGACTTCTCCGGAATGGCCCGCCTTCGGGATCCCGGGCTGTCCCACTTAGACTCTGTATTGGTCTGGCCCAGTTGGCCGGTTGTTTATTTGTTCTCTCTATTTTCTTTCTCTGTACTTTCTCTTTCTTTTTTGTATGGCTCCCCCTTGGATGTGCCTTGGATAGAGGCTGTGATGTTGCAACCCTCTGGGGGTGCGTTGAGGGGTCTTTCATGGCTTTGTGGGCTCGGTCGGTCCTCTGCTCTTGTCCTTTTCTCATCTTCTTTGTTACCACTCTTGACCGCTTGCCTCGTTTCCCTTGATGCGCGACCTTGGGGGGCTGACCCCTCCCAGTTCTTGGGGGTTATCTTTTTGAGATCCGCTGGGGTGCGCTTGGCCGGTTTTGGGGTTTGGGATGACCTGTGTCCTGGCGGGGTGGATGGGGTGCGACGTATTCCCCTTTTTGTACTATGACGAATACTGTTAAATTCCTCTCCCTTAACGTGAAGGGGTTGAACTCCCCTAACAAGCGTCGCCAGATATGGCGCTACCTGCTTCAACATGATCCCGATGTGGTTTTCCTGCAGGAGACCCACTTGCTCCCCACTGACACCCGCCTCATGTCTCACCATAGGTACCCCATCCAATTTTGGGCATGCTCTCCTTCCAAGACTTGCGGGGTGGCCATTTTTTTTAAGTCAGGTTGGCGTGAAGCGACCCCCAAATGTACGGCCGATGAGGAGGGGAGATTTCTTAAGGGTCACATGGTTTGGGGTCGGGGCTCTTGCACCTTCGTCAACATATATGCCTCTAACCAGAAACAAGATGCATTTCTTCACCTGCATCTTGGGGCCCTCCTTCGCTCCCTTTCTACCCCCGTTGTCCTTGGAGGCGACTTTAATTTGGTTTGGGACCTTGAGCGGGTTCGTACTGCGCAGGCGCATCATGCTGCTGGGTCGATGTCAGCGACACTGCGGGATGCCATTACTGGCTTCGGTCTAGTCGATGCCTGGAGACACTTGCACCCGGACTCTCGGGATTACTCCTTCTTTTCTCAAATGCACCGCTCTTATTCGCGTATTGACTATTTTTTCCTTTCGCTTCCCTTGGTCCATACGCTGCGCAGTGCGGAAATCTCCGATATATCTATTTCTGATCACTCGCATGTCTTGCTCACGCTCCAACCCCCTGATGCCCATAGAGAACCCCTCTCTCGGTGGAGACTGCCCCCCCAGGCCCTCCGAGATCCCGTGGATGTGGCAGACATTCGCAAGGAGATCGAGGCCTTTCTTTATAGTCAACTCCCTTTCTGATACCCCCGAGGACGTCCGTTGGGACGCCTTCAAAGCTACTATTCAGGGGGTTATTACCTCAATATCCATCACCCGGTCCAGGGAGGCACGGCTGGTCGAATCCACCCTTTCTAGGGATATTAAAGATTTGGAACGCAAGGACCACGCACGTCCCTCCCTTAGCAACAAGTGGCACCTCGCTGACCTTCGCGGTCAATTGTGCTTACAGCGTACTAATAAGGCGTAGCGGCTCCTAGTCAACCTTAAACAAAAATTTTACATGGGTGGAGACAAGGTTGGGGCGTGCCTTGCGCTGCGGGCCCAGACTGCCCGATCCCACATTGCGAGGCTCAAGTGACCGGATGGCTCTTGGGCCATCTCGGAGGCGGACAAGGGTCTTGTGCTGGAGTCCTTTTATAGGGATCTCTATGCGCGAGGCCCTTGTCCCCCGGACGCGGTCGAGGCTTTCCTCGATTCTTGCCCCTGGGACCCTATTGATCCCTACTTCACGAAGTTACTTGACGAACCTATTTCCCATGAGGAAATCGCTAAAGCATTAAAACAGCTCCCGATAGGCAAAACCCCGGGCCCTGATGGCCTGCCGGTCACTTTTTATCGGGTCTTCTACCCGCAACTATAGGATCACCTGCTCCATCTTTTTAATAGCTTCACTGACCACTCGGGCCTCTCTCCTACGATGAATGAGGCGGAAATAGTGCTTATCCCCAAGCCTGGCAAAGACCCGACCCTGCCTGCTTCCTTTCGCCCTATTGCCCTGTTAAACACTGACGGCAAGAAATTCACGAAAATCCTGGCGAATCGACTGGAACCCCATATTCCGGGCCTTATTGACCCCGTTCAAGTAGGGTTTATTCGCCACCGTCAGGGTGCGGACAATATCCGCCGGATAGCCCATCTAGTGGAGAAGTCGCGTATCAGAGATATCCCTGCCTGTCTGGTGTCCCTGGATACCGAGAAAGCGCTTGATCGCGTGGACTGGGGCTTTCTTAGGGCGGTCCTCCAGAAGGTTGGCCTGGGATGATTTCTAAACTGATGGCCCCCTATGCGAAGCCCACCACTCGCATTCGTTTAATGGTTCTGTCACGGCCCCTATTCCTATACATCGTGGTACTCGACAGGGGTGCCCGCTCTCCCCCTTACTGTTCGCCCTTGTGGTTGAGCCCCTGGCTATTGCTATACGTCACAATTAAGACATACGAGGTATCCCCATGGGGGGCACTGAGCATAAAGCCTCTCTCTTCGCCGATGATCTTCTGCTATCTCTGTCCTCCCCATTGACCTCCCTCCTTGCTGTGGCGACACTTCTGGGGTCCTTTGAAGCCGCCTCTGGCTATCGGATAAACCTCGCGAAATCCCAGGCTGTTAATCTTACACTCTCGGCTCTGGAGGTCCAGGGGCTGCGGGACTTGCTCCCGGTGTAGTGGACCGATGTGTCGATTCGCTACTTGGGCCTAGATCTGACTCCTACACTTGCGTCTTGGACCTCGTCTAATTGGCCCACATATAGGAAGTCTATTCGGGAGGAAATGCGTAGATGGGAAGGCCTCCCCCCTGGCGTGGTTAGGGTGACTCAACACTATTAAAATGTCCCTTCTTCCCAAAATTCTTTATCTTTTCCAATCTCTTCCTACTCCCATACCACGCGCGGATATTCTGGCCCTGCAGCGCGATTTTACCAAATTTATATGGGGGAAATGTCGCCCTCGCTTCTCTCACAAAATTCTTATGCTCCCCAGATCCCGGGGGGGCCTTGCCTGCCCCAATTTGCTGGAATACTATTGGGCCTGTCATCTCCGGTTTATATCCGAATGGATTGTCCCCGAAAGTGAGAAGCACTGGTTCCACATGGACCGGGCGGTGTCTTGTAGACCCTTGTGGGACCTAGCCTTGGTCCCGCGATGGGCCCATCCTCGCAGTGCTTACATAGCTACTCCAACGAGAATGGTCTTGGAGATCTGGGATAGATTAGCAGTGCCCCGGGGCCTTACAACGTTTCCTTCCCCCAACACCCCTCTAACGCGTAACCCTATGTTCCCTCCCGCCTTGCATCCTCAGGCCTTTGATGCCTGGACCGTAGAGGGACGGCGTGTTATCCAGGATTTCTTTCAGGGCACTACCCTCCGCACCTTCGACCAGTGCAAACAAATCTTTCATCTCTCGGAAAGCGCGTGTATGCAATACTGCCAGTTGCGGCATTGGCTTAGCTCCCCGACATATGCCCGGGAGGTGACTCGGCGGCTCACTCCCTTTGACTCCTTGGTCCGTAGGTTTGAGGGGTCAAGGGGTCTGATCTCCAAAACTTACTCTGTCCTACAGCACTCTCAACAACTCACACCTCATGGCTACCAGAAGCGTCGGGCCTCTGACCTGGTCGCTGACATCTCCCCGGAGGAGTGGGCTCGCTTGTGGAAGGACATCCCCAAGGTATACCGCAGTACGCCTCAGCGTGAATCAGCATTCAAACTGATGACACGATGGTATTATACCCCCACCTGCCTCCATCAGATGTTCCCGAATTCCCCTCCGCTTTTCTGGAGATGCCAGAACAATAGAGGGGACGTCCTGCACATCTGGTGGTCTTGCCCGGGTCTTGCGCTGTTTTGGAAGGAGGTCCTCAGTCACATTAAAGAGGTGGTGGGTTTCCCGGTTCCTCCTACCCCGTCACTAGTGATTTTGGGCATTAGGCCCGGCACGCTGAAGGCCATGACTTCCGCGGAATGGCATCTAATCCTTCATCTATTGGGAGCGGCAAGACAGTCCATTGCCTCCTGCTGGAAGCTGCCCCACCCTCCCCCTATTGCCGCTTGGTTTCTTCGGTTGTGGGATGTCTTGGCCTTAGAATTACTCACGGCACGCCTTAACCACACAGACACACGATTTGTCTGCATCTGGCAGCCACTTATACGCTACTTCACTAAAACTGAGCACTCCCACCTGATGTCCCCAGGCTGCGCGCCCTGCAGTTGTTTGAGGACTCTCTGGAGCCCTTCTCTCGGGGTCGGAAGCCAGACTCCCCGGAACAACCCACCTGAGCCGGTAGGCAGGCCCTCTTGCCCCTGGGGACACTGGCCCCCACTCTAGGCCACGGCCCCCCCATGGCGCATCCAGCTTCAACCCTCCCCCCTCCACCCCCTGGAGGGGCGCCCCTTTAGCTGATCTATCCCCTTGCTTTTTGTGTTTACATCCTTTCTGACTTTTGTCTCTTTCTTTCTTTTGTTGTATGTTCCCTTATATATTATGTATGGCAAAGATTATTAGTATTGTCGCAGTGCGAGGTATCTCCCTCCCGCGAAGTGAGGGTCTCATACTTGTCGGGGCCAAGCTTCCTTAGTCCCTATTGATTTCCCAACTGCGGTGCTATGTCACTCTTTTATTGGAAGATTGAACTCTGGTCTGGCTGTTGCACTCTTGCTTCTCCCATGGACCCTCTCTCGGCCCAGGGCCTTCGGCTCCGCCGTTTGTGATCTGGGAGGGCCCCACGCTTTAAAATGCATCTGTTTACTAGGGTTTGCGGGGAAGGGGCTGTCCTGATGGGTCAAACTTGAATTGATATCTTAATGTATTGCCTAGCCTATGATGCCTTCCCACCGCTGCTTACACTGCGACATGTATCTTCTATTTGCTTGTATTCAATAAACAGATATTAAACAAAAAAGTATTATAATTGCCAAATTGCTGAATTGAACAGCAATAACTTAACTTTATTGTAAGGTGTGCTATGTTTCTGATTTATCCAAATTCCAATCTCATTGCACACAGAGGCAGGGGACAAGCAGCAAGGCCTATTTGTAAATTTGTTAACCTTGGCCCTTCAGAAAGCAAATAAATATGTAAGAAAGATATCGACGGGCCACTTAGATTCTCCTTCCTCTTGTAATATCAACTCTATTTAGGAGTCAATCTAAAAACAAGATTTAGCTTTTCCATTTTAGTGCAAAACAACCCAATCTGTACATGGTGCAGCATACATCTTAGTGCATTTGATGTCTTGCTTTTGTGATGCATATTTTGTTTTCCTTTTAGAACAATAAAATCTTCCCTGTAAACAAAATAAAGGGGTGCCCGATTTAATCATTTTGCCGCTGCTGCTGTGACTGCGGGGGCCTGAGGGGGACCAGGAACCACAACCCCCAGCTTGCTTTGCGGCGTGGACGTCGCCTACGTTCCCTGCATGCGTCAGGAGGCGCACAAATACCAGCCAGGGCTCCCGCAGCGCCCGTCAGAGCCTGGAAGAGGCTGGGCTGGGCCACCCCCTTAACATCGACGCTTCAGCTACCAATATGGGTAAGTGTAAACAACCTTGTAGCTTGGATCAGGGGAGATCAAGAGTAAAGGTGCCCAGGAACTCAGCTTCCATTATATCGTACTTGACCTCTGCAGTGGGGGCTTTAAATGAGGAAATTCAAAATGCGGAAGTTGAATTGGGTTTGAGCTCTGACCATCCTGGGTCAAACACTCTATCAGTTGTCTCCCCTCCAAATACTGTTACCATCGAGTCGGGAGCCTCGACTAGAGTATTTGGAACAAAGTGGGAGGGCCCTATAACTGATGTTAGAGTGCTACGGGTAGCTGATAGAGAGACCAGGGAAGAGACTTTGGGTGGGGATGCACCTCTGCAGAAGGCCCAATTGCTACACCCTGGAAAAAAAAGGGAATGAAGAGATCCACTAAACACGGACACTTAACTGCTGACACATCTATTAATCATGCTGGTGATTTGGATTCACTCGTCCAATCAGCTGTCCAGAAAGTTATGGAGGAACATTTTAAATTACGGTTGAAGTCCGTTTTCACGACTATTGCCAAAGACATTATAGACTTGCTTAACACTTTGCTAGAGGGGGTACTGGGGAAATTAGAGCGCCTCGAGACCCAATTAGGGGGTCTAAAAAATAACTGTGTGCCATCTAACTATCATGTCCCTACCCAGCTACAAATGCATTCTATAGCAAACAAAAGGGAAGAGGGATTCATTAATCAAACTTTGTCCAAGAATAGTCTCGGGTCTATTCCATTAACAAATTTAGGTCCAACTTCTGGGAGTCATGCAGTGGGCACTAATTGTAATCATATTGAGTCAGTTCCAGGTCCTGTGTCCAACTATGAGCCCCCCGAGCAGGGTAGGATTCACAGTAATCAAGAGGACAATAGGGTGACAAATAGCTGCAGACTTAATTTGCCACCAGAAGCTACTCCCCTAGTTGCTATTCTCATAGGGGTCCCCCGCTTAGAGAGCGCTGTCTGGAATCTACACCCGATCTGTTACGTAAAACTAAACACTGGTGTGATCAACATTCTAGCAGTAGGGTTAGGGTTTCCTCTCACATCATAATGGCTAGGAGAGTGGGTTGGGTTGGCCTCAGGCCTAAACAGGCAGCAGGCAACTGTATTGTCGTCAACTTTGATAGTGCAGACATAGCCGGGCAGTTATTCCAGGAAGGCCCTAAGGAAGGCCAGGGGGGCATTAGGGTCTTACCCGTGGGTTTTTTTATCCACCACCTGAGGGGGCACAGCTATATGGCAGAATTCAGCAGGGGGCTGGGCCCTCAGTAGACAGAAGGGGGCGTCCTTCTCTCCGACCAAGTCCTAGGGAGGCGATTTTACCTGACATGTTCCCCCGCAGGTCATCGACCTTACTTAAACCGCCAACATTGCCCACTGAGATGGTAGAAGGTGAAAACAGTTTAACTTGCCAAAACAGATTCCTCCCATTACCCCTCCTAGACGAAAACGATTGACTGGAGTCTTCTCCCTGTTATCGGAGTCCCATTAGTGACACCATTAGTGGGCAGGGGACCGGTGTGAATGAAAACTCCAACTGTAAGATTATTAGCTGTAATATAGCGGCTTTGAGAAGTAAAAAAGAAGACCCCAGGTGGCTTGATGTCATAAATAATTATGATATAGTTAGTTTACAGGAGACTTGTGATCTGGAGAATAATTTTTGGGTGGATGGGTTTAAATCCTATGGTGTGCCCGCACGGCCTTTTTTGTCAGGCAGAGCAAAAGGGGGTCTCTTAATGTTATTCTCACTTAAACTGTCAGGAACTCACAGTAGGGTGGATGTTGGTTCCTATAATTGTTTGGCAATTGAATTCACCTCTACCAACAGATCCAAAATACTGTTTGTTAATTTTTATAATTCGGGTGAGTGCAGTTTTTTAAATGAACATTTATGCAATTTGAAATGTGCTTTAGAGGAGTATAGATTGAAGCAAACCACTTATTATTCTTTTATAATTATGGGCGATTTTAATACTCATTTGTGTGATATGAACTGTCAGGTTGAAGACTTTTTAGGGACTCATTTCGAGCATACAAAGCATGGGGAATGTCTGGAGGATCTTTTGGCTGTAGTAGATCTTATTGAACCCAGCTCGAATGCAATAGAGGCGAGGACCCCTACTTTTAAAGCTCGTGGGCGGGATTCCATAATAGACTATATATTTATCTCCCCCATTTTATCATCCCAGGTAATTTTTTATAATGCTAGGTGGTCCCATTTTAGTGACCACAACCCAGTCCTACTAGTGTTGGGCAGGGGTTGTGGCCTAAAGGGTAAATAGGAAATGCAATGTACCGCGACCTGTCTAAAACTATTTGACCAGGGACGGAGGCTAAAATGGGCCAAAGTAATCCCGGGAACTTTTCTTTCAGGATCTCTGTGGGAAGGCTGAGGACAAGCTCGCATTCTGCCTTGACAAATCTAATCGGGGGGTTGAGGTACTTACAGCCTTTGAAGGCATTTGCGCGGAGGTGGCGCTAGGCCTCTTCTTGCCCACTACGAGCCGGCAACCAACTGGTGAGAGATGGTTCGATAGTAACTGCTCTGAAGCACACCGTAAATTGGTAGTCGCATTGAAACAGGACCCACGAGATAAGGCTTATATAGCCTCGCTAAGAAAGTTGTATAAGTCCGCCCTAAACAACCGTAAAAATGAAATCAAAGAGGAGGCCTGGAATGAACTATTAGCAGTGGAGGTCTTAAAGGATAGCTCTAGATTCTGGGCTACTGTAAATAAACCTTTTTTTCTGGAATTGAGAACACCCCCCTAGAATGTAACATCACAGAGGCACATTTTGAATCTATATATGAAGCCCCTGCCACTTTGGATTTACCTGCTAGTTTAGAACATACAAGGAACCCCCGAAATGGTTTTTAACTAAGGCGAAGTAGAACTGGCAATAAAGCAAATAACCAGTAACAAGGACCCGGGACCGGACGGTGTTGCGGCCGACTTATATAAACAAAACCCAACTTTTTGGGCCAAAATTCTGACAAAAGTATATAATGTGTCAAGTCAACAGGGTTTTCCGTTATCGTGGTCATCTTCCATTATTATCCCAGTTTTTAAAAAAGGACAGAGAGGGGACCCACGTTGCTACAGGCCGATATCTTTAATCAACTCTGCTGTAAAAGTTTTAGGGAGAGTGATTTTATTTAAGTTAATGGACTGGTCAAATGAGAATGGTGTTTTAACAAACCTCCAATATGGTTTCAGACAAGGAAGATGTACACTGGATCAGTGTTTAAACTTACATTTACTAGCAGGGAAATACACATTGGCCAAAGCAGGGACTTTACAGCTAGCTTTCATGGACCTTTCCTCGGCTTTTGATCTGGTAAATAGATCAAAGCTATGGTCCATTTTGACAGACATGGGAATAGATCAATGTTTAGTTTACTTCCTGGCTGACTTACATAGGGATCTTTCCGCAAGGGTGAGAGTCAACCAAGAAGGTAAATGCACAAAGCACTTTCAATCCGGAAGAGGTGTCCGTCAGGGCTGCATTTTAGCTCCTTTGCTTTTTACCTTATATATAAATAATTTAGGAAAGTTCTTAGACTCTGCCAGCTTAGATATTCCGCAAATAGGGGACAGGGTTATCCCTGTGCTCCTATACGTGGATGACACTGTTTTACTGGCTCGTACAGCTGTAGGGCTTCAGAGGCTTTTGGACTCTTTTGGGACCTTCATGAAATCATTGGACCTAGTAGTTAACATAGCTAAATCACATACAATGACCATGAGTCAGAGATCAAGAAAGCCAAAAACTTCCTATTGTGAAGGTGCAGAGTTGTCTAGGGTGACCTCTTTCACCTCTCTGGGGGTACTATTTGACGAGAGGGGCTCGTGGGTCCCCCAACAGAAAGCTAAAAAAAATGCGATGGCAAGGTCTACGGCTGCTGTTCATGGTTTTGCTCAGTGATTGGGGGCCAGGCCAATCGCAGCTATGCTCAATATCTATAGGTCCAAATGTATAGCCATTGCAATGTATGGATCTGCCATCTGGGGCTACAAGTCGGTGGAGGGGTTACAGACAGTCGAAAATAAGTTTCTACCCACTCTTTTGTCGCTCCCCCAATCTACCTCTACCTTCGTAATACATCAAGAGTTAGGTGTTAGCTATGTATCTGATTGGCTGAGGTTGGCCCCGGTGGTTTGTTGGCTTAAGACCTCTGAATCATGAGATCATTATGGACTGTCTTTCCATGGAGCGAGTTAGCTGTATCCCGTGGCTACAACATGTTAAGCAAATCTTATATAAATTAGGGCGTCCAGATCTCTACGACTTACCGGACAAAATAAGAAAAGAGGATCTGGCGTGGGTAAAAGCACATTTTATGAATTTATTGTCGGGAGAGAGAGAGGCAACTGAGCTAACGAAACCCTCAGTGAAAGCCTATTTTCTGCTAAAAACCTCTCCCCAGATCGAACCTTATATGACAATTGTCACTAAGCCCTTCCATCGCCTGCTTTTAACTAGGTTTCGTTTTAACTTGATTCATTTTTTATTAGCCGATTCGCCTGGCTGGAGTAGGGTGTGCCATTTAGGCCCTTGCACATGTGACAACTTCTCAACCCAGTATACTATGCACTTTATAATGTTTTGTGATCATTACAGTGTTATTCGTAGCAGGTTTTTACTTCCAATTTTAAGGGGAAAAGGTTTTATACAGGTTAGACCTGCTTTACTTTATCCTCAGATGTTGAATGATCCATGGGAGATATTTAACATTGCGAGTTATCTAGTCGCAGCCATTAGACAGAGGAGGAAACGGCATCTCCTGACAAGCGTTTTGAGAGTACCCGTATGACTAAATGATTACCGTTTTAATGCTGGCATTTTAATTGTGATTTTTTATTTTCATTCTTATCTTAGTTATTTGTTACCACATATGTATTAATGGCAACTCGTGTTTTTTATGTGTTAATGAAATCTGACTCTGTAATGTTTTTTTAGGACGCCCATATTTATTAATGATTTGTATTTTAGAGTCTTTTAATGTGTTGTGTAATATATCGTATGTGATGTACTTTTATGGTTTTTATTAACAGAATAAAGTGGTTTGACTGACTGACTAACGGGGTGTTTAATAAGTTTGATCAATAAAATCTTTGTTGAGTGTGCTTTGCTTAAAAACGAAATATCATTTTATTACTCAGTTGTGCCTAGATACAAAAAAAGGGTCATACATTTGAAAACACAATGATTCAAGGCTGCAGAACAGTAGGAGCCAATTCACAAAGCTCCTCTAGGGTAATTCCAGCCCCCTCCACTCAGAACCACTTGGTCCTTAGCACAGCACCTCTCCAGCTAAACCCCCACCAGCCCTTTTGGTCTGCCCCAAGATCATCTCTCACTTAGCCTCGTGTTCCTGCACCTGTCTGCACACCATTCACCACTCAGGGCCAACTAACAGCAAAGAGAGGTTCTTGCACTGGGAAGAAACAGCTGAGACATCACAAACATGCCCCACACTGATTTTTTCATGTAGCTTTCAGTAACTTGATCCAGGCTGTGTATCAAGAGTAGAATGCAAAAAGAATGTTGGTGCTTGCCTTTAGCTTATGTTGTGAGTATAGGTATATTCAAAGTACTGTATAGAATGCGTGCACGGCAAAAAGGGGGAAGTCAGCCACTCCCACACCTTCCAAATCTAGAACTAATCCATGTCTTTGTCAATTATAGATTGCTTGCCCTCTCAAATATGGACAGTTAGCTGTGTAAAGTCTAATGCAGTCCTTTATTTTGTTCGAACTTCAAGTTAACAGGGCTCAAACAGTCGACACACGTTTTGTCATAGGATGTAAGTATATGACGGATGACTTTATCAGGACTGAAAATTTAGTGTAAAAACAGAACCTAATTATTCCTATAGAATTTTCAGACAAACCTATCACCAAACCATAAGTAAGTTGGATTTGTTTGGTAATCCTGCGTAGCACGAAATAGTTCCCCACCTAAAAGTAGCTCTTTGCTATATAATGAGAAACAAATTTAGCCTATCTCACTGAAGTGGCCTGTAGTTCTCTAAACACATTTCTGGATCACCAATGGTCACCAACAACATGGATTTCAGAATTCCCCTTTATTTCATTATATGTGTTTTAAGACTTTTTGGGACTTTCCCTACTAAATAACCACTTGAGGAATATAATATATTTTAAAAAGCAGCATTCAGTGTAAACCTGTTCCAAACATTCTCATTTATGTAGGTTATAATTTATTATGAAGTCTACTGAAAACAGCATTGTTTACAAAGTATCTCCAATCCAAAGATGTGACATATATTCCAAACTGCTCTACAAAACGCAGTAGGGAACATATTTGCCAAGAGTATTTTGGATCACCTCTCAGGGTGGGTTGAAAAGGAAAAGATTCTCCCTGTAGAAAGCAGGTTTTAGGAAGCAACATTGTATTCGAGACAACATTTTCATCCTGAAACTTATAGTGAAACAGTATGTGCCTACTCATGGGATCAATGTCTATGCTGCATTTATAGATTTTACCACAACATCCAGTAGGATGGATCACCCAACCTTATGGGAAAAACTGGAAATTTAGGTTCAGCTGAAACACTTCTTACATTAGTTATTGCCCTTCATTCCTCCACTTGGTATCAGGTGCTATTGGGTGGGGGTCAGGGCCTCCTCTATAAATCCAACTACAAATGGTTTGACACAGGTTTGTCTGTTGACTCCCTTTCTTTTTTCACTTTTTGTTTCAAACCTTTCTGATAATTTATCAAATTCCAAGGGGGATTCTCCCCGTATTGGTGGACATCCTTTCCCATGGCTGATGTATGCTGATGACACTGTTATCCTGGACCTAACTCCCTAAGGGCTTGAATATTCGGTTGGCCTCCTTACAGCAGTTTGTGTCTCTTTATTTTTTGAAAATCAATGTCTCAAAAAGTTAGGTACTGAATTTTAAAGGTAGTAAAGTTAGGAAGTTTTATAACTATGGCTAGGTTCTGGGCTCAGAGGAGCTGGAGGTAGTAAAATCATACCCGTATTTGGGGAAAACAATGTTGGGCAGTATGAATGAATGAAAAGGATCACATTAACCACTATTCATCTAAGGCCTTATCGCATACCAATGGACAGAGATCTTTTTATAACTAAGTGTGTCTGGGGCACTTTTGCATTTGCTATCTGTTTATAAGGTACATATTCCCCCGATGCTACTGTATGCTATTGAATCAATCGATCTGTCCAAGTGGGACTTCTTAGAGAAGATGGAGGGCCGAATTCTGTATAAGTTGTGTAATTTTAGTTTGTCCATTCCTGCACTTGTGTTAAGAGTGGAATTTGGCTTAATAAGCTGTCATGTGCAAAGCCTGGCCAGTGTGGTCCAGTGGGGTCACCAGCTTATGAAGGGCAAGAAGGATTAGTTGAGGGCTTTTTTGCACTCAGATATGTTGATTCAGCATTAGGAAAATATTCATTCTCTAAGGATCTTAATTATGCATTCAATCAATTTGATCTGAAGCAGGTTTCACTGTGCTCCTCTTATATTCAACTTAAAAGGATTTTAAAGCATTCATCCCATTTTATTAGTCAACAGTTAGATGTAAAACACTGCAAACTAAAGAAACAATGTGAGGTGATAACCTCCTCCGGTCGGTTAGCGGAAGCTCTGCAGTATTTGTGTTGGAATTTACAGCATGGATTTTGTCATTTTTGCACATTATTATGCATGAATTTGCTTCCTCTAAATGTGTTAACAGCAAGTTGGCCAAATTTCAAAAATAACTAGAAACCGTGAAATTTGTGTAAAATAGATACTCAGGATTTTAATCATGTGCTATTTGTTATCCCGCACTGCACTTTCCTCGCAATCATATTTTAAGACAAATGTTTTAAAATTTTAATATTAAGAGAATAGTGGTGGCTTGACAATTCCTCTTCTTTTCTAACTATAAAGAAATCTGTCAAAAAGTTTTTACATTTTTTAAATGTTTTTAAATGTATATTAATGAGATCTATTTTAGTTGTTATATTATCTGGTTTTATGTGGCCCTCATATGAGTTCCAAATCATGAATAAAATGTAATTGAGTTGAATTGACATGATTTCACATTTTTTTTAATAAATATTTATTAGTTGAATGTTTACTCAGTCACATACAAATTATACAATATCATTCACACCTAAGGACATTTAATGATATATAAAACACCCTTTATTGCCCAAATTCAACATGTACACTCCTTTATAGCACTGTAAAAGAGCCAGAAATGAGGAGGGATTGGATTATTGCACATTTTTGCATTAACATATTTAAAGTGATGCAATAGTAAAACGTCATATTGTAGTAATATCACACCACACTATGGAAAATTCTGTGACAGTTTACCACCATCAAAAAGCTAGTTGAACAAAGTGCAAATAAATGTAGAAAATATGCACAAGTAGTGTTACTGAATGTTAGTCCTCAATATGTGCTCTGTGACTATAAACTCCACCTATTACTGTATTCTAGTTACTGTATGACTGTCCCCACTGTGTTGAATGGGGAAGAGCAGGGGACGCTATGGATGAGCTGAGTGGGAAACAACATATGGAGAGCAGGGGGCAGAATGCGATGAGTAAAGCAGCAGATGGGGGAGAGACATGCAAACAGATGCACTACCATGGCGTGCTGAAAGCAAAACAAAAAAGCAGTTATCTGAATTAATTAAGCCTCAGCGAACTTATACCAGCGTAAATCATATAATTTTGCATTGTGCTTATTATAGAAAATTCCAGAAATTACACCACGTTACATAATTATACCATGTTCAATACAAAATGATAGAGTGGGAACAATGAGAATGACTAGAAAAGGAGTGGTTGCTCTTTTCAGCATTTGTGTTTTTGGCACTATTTTTTGTGTGAAATTGATCCTTGCTTTTGCACATTTTGTTCTAAAATGTAACTCTGAGTGCGAGCTTTTCAGTTCATTTAAGTACGCTTAGTTTAGTGTAATGTTTCCATATTTTTGCAAAATTATGCAGAAGCAAACTAAAGGAAGTTTGCACACCCCTAAATGTATGCAGTGGAAAGATACAAGTCATCCATACAAAACAATGCTAAATGAGCTATGTTTCAGGTTAGGGACAAACACAAGATGAGGAAAGCAAGGTATCAAATAAGATATGGCCTGAAGTATAGCCAGGGCCACTGAAATTATTTGGCAAGGCGGGACCTATTTATGTTGTATTGATAGTGTACAAAATAGGTCTTTCAACAACGGATAGCTAAACTGTGTGTATATGAGATCTAAAAATGTACTCCTTTATGGAATAAAAACATCACAAAAAAGCACAAGTAAGACGGTTTGTAGATACCTTTTAAAGGTAGTACCTGCAGCAGTTAGAACTTGAAATACTGGAAACAGCAAGTTTCCACATATTTGCTTCAGTTCATATTCTGTGAAGTGTAATTAAATGACAAAATGTGTACTCAAAGCAAAATAATAATTAGGGTAGGCTATCAGCAAACTCAGTGGTAATGTTAGATGCCATAGCACAAGACAGAAAAATAATTAGCGTGGCTAATTAAAATCTTGAAACCAAATTAACTGATATTGAAGTGAAAAGTGAGATAATGAAATAAAAATTAGATGACAGAACCAATGAGGAATATGCATGGCTATATGTATCTAATTATCTAAAGCAGTGACTATGGAGCGTAACATGGTCGTATTTAAAGTGTGCAGCAGTACTGCGATTTCTCACTATAAAGGTGAATTGGTTCTCTTTAGTTACCTTTTTTATTCAAATCTGAATTAGCTATTGTCCCATTAATACTCAACCTTAATATTCAAAATTGGGAAAATTATGATACACGCTTTTGATGACAATCTGTAGGAATTCCACACCCTCTTTACAGCTCTCCTTCACACCAGGAACTGAGGATCTGTCTCTCAAACTTAATCTGTTTGAATTCCCAGCTTGTATATAGAAAACAGTTGTCATGTAATATTTTTCTGGGAGTTCACCTAAAGGTTGGAACTCCACCCCACCAGGTATCATCCATCTTACGAGTATTTAAAAGAGAGATGAAAACCCTACTTCAAAATTTCAAGGAAATCAAAGTATTACTCCTAAAGTTCAATGACTTGTCTGCTATCCCAACAATGTTGCTCCCCAAATAGCTTCACACTGCGCCCCACTAAGTGATCAAGTGTGACTTTACCTAACACACGCATAATATGAATGCTCCTTTCTATAGTCTTCTTTACAACTTCCCATCCATAGACACATTTGTATCTCCTTGTATAAATGACATGGAGTACATGTTTTAAGCAGCCTTCAACTGCATTTCCTTGCTCTTCCTTGTAAACTGGTAATCTGTCATTTTGTTTTCCTCCAATTATTTATCTTGTAGCCTTAATTTTTTTATGATGTACCTCTGTAAAGTGGTCTGTTAAGACAGCACGATATAAAATTACAAATAAATATATGCAAGTATATACCTACCCTAATATCATTATTACACGGTCATTACTGAGGTTTCCTCCAGGGCAAAAAGAACACAATTTCTATGCAACATGCAATCATTAAATTAACAATTCTATTCATACCGGATCATACACTTTCAACCTGTATTCTTCTTTAGGGGTACTTGACATGTGACAAATTATATACTTCTTTGGGGTGAACATTAATTTAGCATTGCCAAAAAACTCCATCCTATCCCAGCTCATGCCTATGTAGTCACCCCAGTTGACTCATTCTAGCTATATTCCTCTGAAAAGCAACATATTTCAAACTTGGCAGCCATCCCTGTTTGTTGCATCGATGTATCCAACACATACACATTTTGATACAAATAATGTGCATGCCTGCATCTACAGGACGCCAGTAGATATTCTCGCTATCATCATGGCAACGATTGACGTTTCACAAATACCAGCCCTCTAACCAATTTGGTTGCAATGAAAAGTGATGGTTGAAGTTAAAAAGTATTCCCTCCAGTTGTAAAACAAAGGGGCCGATTCCGATCTCGGCCGGTAGGGCTCCGAATCGGATTCGGCTTTACCGGATCCGATTCGGAGCCCTGTTTCCCGACCGAACCGTACGCGGGTCCGGCCGAGCGAGTACGATGCGAAATCTCCGACCGACTCGTCCGGGCGTCCCGACCGCTCCGACCGACTCGCTCCCGGCTCGAACCGCTCCGACCGACTCGCTCGGACTCGACTCGCACCGCGCAATGGAGACGTTTCCCGGCCGGGTAAGTACGATGCGCGCCGCGAGCAGTCCGACCGAGCCGCGCACTCCGGCTCGTAAGAGCTGTCGGAGCCGTACTTTGGGGGTCCGTGTCGGACCCCCTGTACGCGTAGCCACGCGAGTCGCACACAGGGGGGACCCATGGGTCCCCCTACCTGTGCGTGTACGGCGCGAGTCGCTTCGCCGCGTACCCGCTGTAGGGGGCGCCCTTGTCCGACTCGCACCCATTGAGTCAATGGGAGCCCGCGTACGCGTTGTACGACCTGCTCCCATTGACATCAATGGGAGTCCGACCGACTCGAGTCCGATAACATACGGACGCATCGTACTCGTTCGGTCGGACTGCACGGGTCCGATTCGGTCGGAAATCTCTCCGGGTCCGGCTCGGTCGGAGAAATTTCCGGCCCGAATCGGAATCGACCCCAAAGTTGTGTATCCAGAAAATGTTTACAGATCCACAAAATGTAACATGACAAAATACCAGGCCCAAAATTTATCGACCACAATGTTATTCTATTCAAAGATTGCCATACCTACCGTGTCTCCTGACAAGAAATATTAATCGTGTCTCCTGACAAGAAATATTAATAACTTTCAGGATGATGGCACCTTTTACGAATTTACTGATATTGTCCTATCCTCTGCTGACAGTCCATCAGACATCCTTTATCATGTCTACCCAATCCCTGCTGCACTTGATGAAGTCGACTCAAATGAGAAAAATGAAATCTTCAATGCAGCAACATAGTGAGTGGTTCTCTAAACACATCTAACATTTGAAGTGATGAGACAGGTCTCTTGAAAATTTTGGGAAAAATTGCACCTGCCTCTTGTCAGAACTGCGATACCTCCATGATCATGGTCACAGACCTGTCAAACACACATCAAAAACATCTACCTCCAGTGTTCTTGTTGCAAAGCTGATAACACTTTTAGATCTAGGAAGAATTTTGTAGCATTTATTACTGCTGCACAATTTTTTTGTGGTGATCTTATTTTCGTTTAAACTACAAAAATCCATCACTCCAGGCCAAGCAGGGCCAAGTGGATACACATAAAAATATTAAAATCCTAGTACTTGATAGACCCACAGTTCAAATGTATTCACTAGTTTCAGAGGCTACAGTCTTTAGGACTATCAACAAATTAAAATCCACAAATTCACTGTTAGTATCCCTGCAAAACAAACATTAGTAAACTATTCAGGCTTCACATTAGTAAATATCAAATAGTACAAGAAGTCACGTAGGACTCATTTAAATATAGAAATCTCAGACAAAATTTTGAGAGATCTGTGATCCACGCAATTATATTTGATGTTTAACTTAATTACAAACATAAATAGTGCTGGGCATGAACTGTTGAAGAATCAATCAGGATGAATCATAAATAAATAAACAAATAGAGAGTGCTAGACCACGGAAGTTTCTGTCATACATGTATTGTATTCATACATATAAATAAATCAGGTGTGACAATGTGAATCAATAGTGCAGACGATGCAGTGCACATAAAGTGGTTCATTAGATAACAATCGTTTTACAAAGACACTGTGCAATTCCAATGGTTGTGTGTACACTTCAGATTACAAGGATACAGGAAAGCTTCATAAATTTATCCTGCCCTATAGAAAAATTTCAGATTTTAACCAATTGGGAGTATTTTTGACGTTTCGACCCGAACATAACTGAGAGGGGTCTCCTCAGGATGTCATCATCAGACTACCACACCTATGTGAATGAAGAAAGACAACAGAAAAAGTAAGTCACAGCACAATTCACAATTGCTTTAAATGAACAACACAAGATCAATAAAGTGGTGGTGACAGCTGCGATTCATACACTTACTATGATGTTCTCGATGTTTTCAGCAAGTCCTGTAATCTAAGACAAAATAATGAAGGGCCAGTGATTAGCTAAAACTTGTGCCACATACGCTCAATACACAATATCCTAAGTGATCACTCCAGCCAGTACAATCGTTCCTAAGATGTGCCACTAGTGAGAGTGCGATAAAGTGTCAAAAGTCCACTGTAAAATGATGCTTAGGACATTAGTCCCTTAGTGCTGAAGCACGCACGCATGCCCTTGGCGGCCAAGGTGCAAGGAGGAATGTGTATAATTCTCACAAACCACTTCGGGAGGAATACTGTAGAAAAGGTAAGTATCATGCCCCTATCAGCAACTATGTTCTTTGCTACTGTGGTCTTTACTGTAGGCGTAATTAAGATAAATAAAGAGAGGTTTCCATTTTTGAGAGGTACTGAAAGTGGGATCACTAGACATTTTAGGACCTGTTTGAGATTGAACAACAGGAAAAATAGTTTAATGTGGTATGAGAGTTTGAAGATTTATATTATTTTACAGTTAAATATTTTTTTTATAATTTATGACTTACATTCCAGTCACCTTGTTCTTTAGGTGTAGAAATTGTCTTCTTTATTTTCTACTTTTGTTTCTTTTAAAAGTGATCTGTTGAAGCTTCTGTTGATGAGATAGAAAAAGGAGGCAGAAAAATGTTTAGCTTTCTATTTCTTAATATTACATTTAGAAATAAATTTTAATTCTAACAGTGATTTTAGTTGCTTTGAAATAGTCATACTTGCTTTCTTCAAGATGATGTACTTTTATTGTTAGCCAATGTGATGGGCTTCACTCTCCTTTGGTAAGGGTACAGGCACAATACAATCATGACATTTCTTGTATTAATGGTGTTTTAATAATTCTTGTTTACTCTGATATGTTAACCATGTTTATTTTGAATGTCAATATTTTCTCTGGTGTTTTCTTTATATGGGAAATGCTCATTTAGGTGTGCTGTAATGTGACTTTTATGTTTTTAAAAAGTATATTATAATGTTTTACCAGACTGTGAATCTGAGCTTTATGCTGCAATGGAAGTTGGACATTAAAGGTGATTTATTTTTTAGGTTTGGGCTAGATCTAGCCTAGATTCCACTTTAGCTGTCTCTCAATCCACAGGCAATCAAAAACATAATAAATAAACAATAGTTATACATAGATATGGAGGGTCTTTTGATAGACTTCTTTACCCATTTGTTTGTTAAATAGTCATTGGCATTTTGCTTCCACCCACTATTTCATACTCATCAAGCCAAATCACGAGGAATGCTTTTGACAAACTCATTATAAGAAATAATAATGATATTTATTGCAAACTTAGGGGGTCATAAAGATGGCGGGCGGATCGCCCCCGCCGGGCCGGCGGTAGTCACCGCCAGCCTGGCGGGGGCGATCCGCCCGCCATCCACACAGCAAAGACCCCCCGACATATTAGGATGGCTGGGGGGTCCGCGGCGGACGGAAAGACCGTCTGCCGCTTTTCCGCCGGTCGACTCGTCGACCGGCGGAAAACAAGGATAATATGGTGGCGGTGTCTCCAAGACACCGCCATCCATATTATGATGAATACGGAGGGCAGCCTTTCCATGGAGGCGTTGCCGCCATGGAAAGGCATACGGTGTTTGGATTTGGGGGGGTGGGGGGTGCACATGGGGGGTACCTATGGTACCCCCCTACATTTGAATGCACAACGTGGCAGGCACCACGCGGTGCCTGTCACGTTGTGCATTCAAATGCACGACATGCGTTTTTCGCATTGCGGCGGGTGCTGGTGACAGCACCGCCCGCCGCAATGCGAACAATACGGGATGCCACCGTGGCGGTGGCATCCTAATACCCATGGCGGAACCGCCGCACCCCTTGCGGACGGTCCCGCATTCCGCTGCGGAGGCGGGCGGACTTTGTCCGCCCGCCATCGTAATGATGCCCTAAGTATGGTAAGCATATGCAAATCGTTTTCTTCCACACAAAGTACTCCATGCCATGATCTACAACTGCATACCCTCACAACCAGAAAGTGCATTGAGACCTCAATGGGCATAGAAAAACAAAATGCAAATGAGGCAATGAAATGCAATATAGTTATATATTTTCATAAACAGTGCTCAAAGGCCATACTAATAATAATGCAGTGCTTTACAAATATTTGTAGGATGATCTATCCCAAAAATTAAAAAGATACTTTAAAACGTATTCAATAATTGTCTGGGGCTCTGAGAAGCAGACCAATTGTTTTCTTTATATTAAACTTAGATTGTACTTATGCATCCTTATTACTATACAAAAATCTTTAATTCATAAAATAACAACGTTTAAGAAGACAATACACTTTTCTCATGTGTTTTGTGTTGTTTGATTTTTTTAATATTTAGTAGACAAATACGTGTTAAGAAAGTAAAAGCCATTGAGGACAGGCACAAGCATGAACACGTGATAGATGAGAAACACATCAAAGACTAATGGCCTAATTATAAATAAGGCGGTCCTCAGGACCGCTGTACTTGCGTTGGCGGTCCGACTGCCACCACCCTGGCGGTCTGACTGCGTATTAGGAGTGTGGTGGTGGGACCACAATGAGACCGCTGCCTCCATCAGGATCAAGATTCCCACTGTGGCGACGGCCTGACAATGGCCTGAATATGCTGGCAGTGCCGATGCCGACACCGCCAAGCATCTTCCGACCTGCATATCCACCGCCCTTTTCATGATCAGGTCACTGCCATGATAAGTGACATGTAGGTAGCCAATTCCAGGGGTGCATGCAGAGGGCAGATGTTGTTCCCCCCTGGAATTGCACCCTGGTTCCTGCATGGTGTGGCATGCATGACATGGTGCATGCCACACCATGCAGGAGCCTGCATCAGGCACTCTCATTGCGGCGGTATGCTGGTTAGGCTCTCCTATGAGCCTAACACAGCCACCTCCGTGAGACTGCCGCAGCACCGCCTGCCCGCTTTGGATTACACTCATAATCCAGTGGGCGGGCTCATCACAGCCTTGGCGGTCTTCCTGGAACCGCCGCAGTTGCCAGTCCCATTGGAAGACTGCCAAAGATGTAATTAGGCCATATATATATATATATATATATATATATATAATATATATATATATATATATATTCACTGAAAAAACCATAGGTTTCAGGCACGTTATAGTTAGAAATTAGCATTTAAAAAACCTTACAAATTCACTGAAAAAACCATAGGTTTTAGGGACAGTTATAGTTACTTGGACATTGCACTCGTACAAAACCCGTGAAATTCCCCCATTATAGTTAGTTCAGCTAACTATAACTCGCGCCCCGCAATGCACTGCTGATGACGTCACATATTACATCACTCATGACATGGTCAGTGACATCACTGATGACATCACTGATGACATCTCAAATGACATCACTGATGACATCACTGATGACATTATCCAGTGGCTGTGTGTTTCTGTAAAGTTTAAATATGTTTAATATATATAGGGAAAGGCGTATTGAAGAGTGAGTGGGTGTATAAGTGTCTGAATGGATGATTTAGTAGGTGCGTGACTAACTGTATAAGTGAGTGATTAAACGTATCTTACTGAATGCATGGGTTAGTGACTAAACTGGGTGAATGTCAGTATCCGTCTGTCTGTTGCTGTGTAAGTGGCTGCATGGGTTTGTGAATAGCTACATGAGTGTCTATATGAGTTATTGATTGGTTGTCTGAGTATCTGTATGGGTGCCTGAGTGTTTGTGTGGGTGGGGTGTGTGCGACTCTGTACATAGATGTGTGAGTGGGTGATTCACTGGGTGCATGATTTGAAGAGTGCGTCTGTGATGGACTGCTTGGGTGGGTGAGTGTGTGTATGGGTGTGTTAGTGAGTGAATGTATATCTCAGTGGTACATGTGCGAGTAACTACATATGTAAAAGGAAGTATATATGTGTGTTAGAGTATTTAAAAGGCTATACGTGAGAGTGTGTGATTGTGAGAGTGGCTGTATGGATGCGTGTGTGCTTGTATCAGTTATTGTATAAGAGCGTAAGAATGTGCTAGTATTTGTATGAGTTATTGAGCTGGTGTGTGTATAACTCTATAGGTGAGTAAATGGGTGTGTGATTAATTTTTTGCATGACTGACTAGGTGTGTGAGTACCTCTATGGATGAGTGGTGGTGTGTCAGTGTTTATATAGGTGTATGAGTGCATATGATAGTCCTGTACTGAGTGACTGTAAGTATGAGTGACTGTACGGGTGAGTGAGTGGATGTGTGTGTAGACCTAAGAATCAGTGAGTGGGTATGTAGTTATTGGTATTGGAGTGTCTATGGTTTTGAGAATGGCAGTCTGTAATTTAGATTGGGTGTATCAAAAGTTATATTAGGGTGTGAGAAGATGCATGAAATTATCACATGGATGATGTCATCAGTGATGTCATTTGAGATGTCATCAGTGATGTCATCAGTGATGTCACTGACCATGTCATGAGTGATGTAATATGTGACGTCATCAGCAGTGCATTGCGGGGCGCGAGTTATAGTTAGCTGAACTAACTATAACGGGGGAATTTCACGGGTTTTGTACGAGTGCAATGTCCAAGTAACTATAACTGTCCCTAAAACCTATGGTTTTTTCAGTGAATTTGTAAGGTTTTTTAAATGCTAATTTTTACTATAACGTGCCTGAAACCTATGGTTTTTTCAGTGAATTTCAAAGGTTTTTTAAATGCTAATTTCTAACTATAACATGTCTGAAACCTATGGTTTTTTCAGTGAATTTCAAAGGTTTTTTAAATGCTAATTCCTAACTATAACATGTCTGAAACCTATGGTTTTTTTCAGTGAATTTCAAAGGTTTTGTAAATGCCAATTTTTAAATGTATTAATTGTTATTTTTATTTTTTTCATACTGATTTACTACATTTTTTTAAACTATTTATTTTTAGATATTTTATTTTTTAAATTACATTGTAATTACATTATACTTTACATTACAAAATATACTTTCTCAGAATGAATTAATTTACTTTAAATACTTTGCAAATAGGCAATAGACTTTTAAGTACAGTAGTTACAGTTGTTGCAATGGGCAACACAATTTCAAACACAATGCAACATTGAGCTCAATGTGAATTTCTAGCTAAATGCAATTAGTTACTTTATGGATTACTTTTCTAACCACAGGACTGGATCCTAGATTCAGTCCTGGGACATCTCCTGAAAACAGTTGAGTAAAAGCGTTTTGGTTACAGTAGTGATTTTTAAGGAATATTATTGTATTTTAAAAGTTGACACTTAGAAACTTTTTCACATAGAATCACCAATGTTATCCTATGGGAGGAAATTCACTTAGCAGGTAAGTAGTGTTATCGTGACTTTTTCTCACTCAGTGGTGGATCCTGGATCCAGCACTGGTGCATCTCCTGTAAACAGTTGAAAGAATGCGTTTAAGTCATACAGGCGATTTTAAGGAATATTTGTAGTTTGTGAAAATCGACACTTTGAAACTTTTCTGCTGAAAACCAGACAATGGATTCCTATGGAAGGAAATACAAGTTACTGGTAAGTACGGTTAGAATTACTTTTCAGGGTCAGTGCTGGGCTAAAAGATGCAGCACTGGGTTCTCTCCTGATAACAGGTCAGTAAATCGGAATTCGTATTTCGGCTGATTTTAGAGGAATATTTGTATGTTTCAAAAATCGACACTTAGAAACTTTTTCAGCATAAAGCAGGCAATGATATCCTATCGAAGGAAATTCAAGTTACTGGTAAGTACGGTTAAAATTACTTTTCAGGATCAGTACTGGGCTGAAAGATGCAGCACTGAGGTCTCTCATGATAACAGGTGAGTAAATCGGAATTCGTATTTCGGCTGATTTTAGAGGAATATTATAAAGTTCCAAAACTCCACACTTAGAAACCTTTTCAGCAAAAAGCAGGCAATGATATCCTATGGAAGAAAATTCAAGTTACTGGTAAGTACGGTTAAAATTACTTTTCAGGATCAGTACTGGGCTTAAAGATGCAGCACTGAGGTCTCTCCTGATAACAGGTGAGTAAATCGGAATTCGTATTTCGGCTGATTTTAGAGGAATATTTGCACAATGGTGAAGGGAGGGGCGGGGCCTGAGGTGACATCTGTGCAAACGCGCCCCGTGGCGCGTTTTAAGTTGGGGGATTAAGTCCCCTTGAATCATGAGGGTCCCTGGGGGCCAACTAGCCCACCAGGAACCTCCAGTATGCGCCAGGGGCTGCGTTGCAGAGACGTGTACAGAGGCCACACCCCTTTTACACCTCTCTGCAAGGCAGCTCTGTGGCACTTTTTGGAAGTACATGGTGGGCTAGTTGGACTCCAGGGACCCTCAGGATTCAAGGGGACTTAATCCCCCAACTTAAAACACGCCACGGGGCCTGTTTGCACACATGTCACCTGAAGCCCCGCCCCCTCCCTTCACCACTGTGCAAACACGCCCCGTGGCGCGTTTTAAGTCGGGGGATTAACTCCCCTTGAATCCTGAGGGTCCCTGGGGGCCAACTAGCCCAACAGGTATATCCAAAAAGCGCCACAGAGCTGCGTTGCAGAGAGGTGTAAAAGGGGCGTGGCCTCTGTCCACCTCTGTGCAACGCAGCCCCTGGCGCATACTGGAGGTTCCTGGTGGGCTAGTTGGCCCCCAGGGACCCCCAGTATTCAAGGGGAATCGTTCCCCTCTGCAAACGCGCCAGGGGCGCGTTTGCAGAGTGCTGTCAAAGAGGGGCGTGGCCTCCCTCGCGATGCCGTTTTTAATTTTTTTTTTTTAAAGGGGGCTGTGTGGCCCCCTTTTTAGTAATTTTTGAGCCCTGGGGACCCCATCCCCCAGGGCCTGTCCCCCTTTTTTTAAAAAAGAATAAAAAGGACTGGGAAGGGGACCGCGTGGGCCCCCTCCCATGGCCAATTTCGACCCGGGGACCCCATCCCCCGGGCCATAGCCACCTTTTTTTTTTATTTGATGGAGGGGGGCTGCCTGGCCCCCCTCCTAAGGCCTCCTTAGGCCCCGGGGACCCCATCCCCGGGGCTGGCCCTATCCTTTTGGGGTCCGTGGGGGACCCCAACTCCCCCATGGACCCTGCCGGCTCCCCGCCTCCTGCGGCATTGCTTTTCCACATGGGGAGCTGCTAATATGCAGCTCCCCATGTGGAAAGCAATTCTGCTTTGAATTTTGGAAGCAAGAGCAGCTTTCCTGCTCTCGCTTCCAAAATTCAAAGCAGTTTGCAATAACAGGACGGGAGCCGCGAGGCTCCCGTCCTGTCATTGCAAACAGCAGTGTCCCGGGGGTAGGCACCCCGGGACACTGCAGGAGCCTGCCCTGGGGGTGGCGGTCCCCAGGGCCATCACTGGCTCCAGGAGGGGGCCGCGCGGCTCCCCTCCCCACATTTTCAAAGCCCCGGGGAGGTGGTGGTCCCCGGGGCTTGGGGGTCCAAAACGGACCCCCATTTTCAATTTTGTTAGTGCCCCGGGGAGGTGGTGGTCCCGGGGCGTGTGGGGGGCTGGAGTTCCCCACACAGGTTAATTTAAAAATAAAGAAGCCCCGGGAGGTGGTGGTCCCCGGGCTGCGGGAGGGCTCATAGCCCTCCTGCAACTTTTTCTAATAAAGCCCTGGGGGGTGGCAGTCCCCGGGGCTTGGGGGGCCCTTAGAGGCCCCCCATACATAAAATAAACCCCCCCCAGCATGCCCCCGGGACTTGGCCCACCCGGGGGCAAATTAACATCGAAGCGCGGGAGACCGCGCTTCGATTTTTTTCGGCAGGATCCGCGCTCCCTGAGCGCATCCTGCCGATTTTTTTTTTTTTTTTAAATGCTTTTTTGCCCAGGGGGTCCTTGTGGGACCCCTGAGCAGGCCTAGGGGTTAGGGTGTTTCTACCCTGCCCCCTTTGTGCGTTTTGCGCACTTGTTTCTTTTTTTTTCTCGGCGGGATCCGCGCACCCTAAGCGCATCCCGCCGATTTTTTAAAAAAATGCTTTTTTCTGCCCAGGGGTCCTTGTGGGACCCCTGAGCAGACCTAGGGGTCAGGGTGTTTCTACCCTGCCCCCTTTTGCGCTTTGCGCACTTGTTTCTGTCCCTCGGTTCTACCGAGGGACAAAATGGCTGCCAACACTTCTTGATTTGGAGTGTTGACAGCCAATTAGCATGCAGCTCGTGATCGGGAGGGTACGCGGATCCGACGCGCCCATAGATATATATGTGATTTTAATTGTGAATTTCTCAGGAACTACTGAACGGATTTACACCATTTTAGCAAAAGGCACCAGTCTGAACCAAGGGCTACCTCTTTGCCAAATTTGGGGTAATTCCGTTCAGCAGTTCGGGCTGTAGCTGCGACTAAAGGTTCCTATGGAAAAATGAATGGGGAAAACGCGTTTTGGGACCCCCCTTTTTTCTCGGCCCCCGCTTGACGTATCACCTCGAGACTTTCAGGGTAGGAGCGGATCGGAGCGCCCCAACAAGTTGGAAGCTTTCGCGAAGTTTCGTCAACCGGCGCCAACGTTATTGCAAATAGAATGTCGCGGATTTCCTATGGATAATAGGTCCTAACTATAACTATCTACTGGCGACCGCCAGTAGATAATATATATATATATATATATATATATATATATATATATATATATATATATGGTGTGTCAGGATTGAGTTTGCGATGGGGAGGAGGACTCACCGACCACTCCCCCTTGGGCTGCATTGCGACTCTCAATCACACACTGCAACTGCAACAGACCCGTTTTGGCCCTGTAGATGCTCTGTGGGGCCAACGACATAGAGGAGGGACAAAGTCAGGCAGCAGAACAGGACATATGGATAAGCAACGAGGGACTACCAAAGAACCTGGGCTGACGGGAGGTGGAGTTCCAGAACGACATAGAACACTCACGGCACTCGAGAATCAAAGGGACCAACTGGAAGGAGAATGAGAACCAGCAGGAAAGCCCATGCCAGCAGGGACGATCAAGCATGACTCCTACTGCGAGGGAACCCTGAAGTGGAGAGCAGTGGACTACAGCAGGAGGGCCATCGGTTGGATGCATCACCCAGCCATGATCCAGGAGGAACGTGGCTAATACAGGTGGATAACCGCTTGTGGTTTCACTCTGGGAAGTGGGAGGGGGCCACGAGGGTAAAAGGTTTGGGGCTATGATAAGGAAGTGCACTGCAAGTATACCTCCCTTGAATATTGCAAAGTAGAGAACACTCGCTGACTTAAGTATGTTCTCTCACTGTACCTTTTGGTTTGAGATTTTATGTTGGGTCGAGGTTGTGGTTATGTTTCCTTTTTTTCTCATTCATTATATCTCTGAGAACAAACACTCTCTTGGAGATATACTTAGGCAACCTACCCCTGCACGTACGGGTGAGTCTAGGCAACAACCTGTTGATGGGCTCATAATAACCATAGTCCAAACAACAAAAGAGTGTGCCTTCTTAGGAGAAGAGCAAGCATGAAGAATCAAATTTGATTCTTTAGAAAGCCCTCACTCACCAACCTGGTTGGTGACATGCTTCATCATCGGGCCCCACCAGGAAGGTCGAGTACCTCCCCGGTGTGCTTCAACGCCAGAATTACTGCGGAGCAGGTTAATGTTCTAAGTGACAAGTGCAAGTGATTGTGAAGTGAATTAAAAGTGTCTAGGTTGTGTCCAAAAATAATTTTATTTGTCGGCCAACCAGGCACGGGTAAAAGCAAAGTGAGTGATGTATGTGCTGGATAGATTGGTCAGCTATTTCTCACTGTGTGTGGTCAACATGTTTCTGCCTATGTAATGCTACTAGCTAGGCATTCTTCAGGACCAGAGAGTAGACCCCGGTGGTATGAGCGCGCTAAGGCTCACCCTAACCAGGAGGTCAAATACGTGAAAAACAGGAAAAAAAAATGTAAAACCTGCTGTTACTGCGGGAACCTTCTCAATTAAAGGAACCCAGCAATTATCCAAAAGGAAGAACAGACACAAACAAACATACAGAAATAAATACGTTCATTAAAACTGTGGTCACAGGGCGTTCGTTGTTCCAGTTTCAACATGCACAAGTGCTCTTCTTGGAGTGCACCACAACTATATCTCAAGGAGCTATGGTGCAATATAGTGAGATATGAAAGTGCACATATTTTTTCACATTATTTGTAGTGGTAGTGACTAAATCCACTCGTAATGTGATGGTACCTTGTTTATAGCGCTATTTCACCTACACACCTACTAGGGCGTTAAATGGTATCAAAGCGTCAATGTCAGAAACGCTATCGTGACTTAAAGGAACTCGCCAGTGCAGTTTGGCGGGTGGTTTAAAGAACAGAAAATTAAAAAGTGAAAAATCTTACATGTGGGGTGATCAGTAATCACACCATGGGTCTCGGGAGGGGGGTGGTGGCTAATAGGCACACCATATAGGGAAAAGTAAAGGAATGAGGTGAATAAGAGATTCTGTCCCCATTCTACAAGCAAGTTACTTATCTGTATCGTCGTGCTGCTGTAGAGTTACACTCACGCCAGCAAAGCCAGGCACCCGCTTGGTACCTGATCGAGCCCTCAAAACACCGGACCCCATCGATAGGTGGGCCGGTGTTCCACACGTTGTTATAAGGGGTTGTAAAGACCGATCCGAGACCCTCGGTTTGCGTGTCGGCGTCCCTTGGGGGGCCATGGTGCCTACGTCATTACGTGTACGGCGTCCAAATGGCCAATCAGGGTAGTGGGTGATAGGTCATGTGTCCCGCGGCGTCAAGAGTAACACTAGAACGCTGACCTCAGTCGTGCCTCTGATAAATATCAACAAAGCTTTATTCACAAGCGATAGTCGCCCCGTGTCACATGATATTTAAGTTTCGAGGCGGAGGAAAATAAATATAAGGGAATATTAAAGAAAGGGGATCTAAAGGAAGCCGAGGAATGGGAAAAGAATTATTAACTAACAGAATAGAGGTTACGTCTGCCCTCTTACGTGCATAGTTTGCCTGATGTGTCATGTCAACCCAACAGAGTACATTGGATGCCTATCCAACATTATCAATAATGAGGTACGTGCATATTTAGTATGCCATACTTGGTTATCTAGATTCAATCTGAGCCAATGTGTGGGTACTTAGAATCCCTCATAGTGCGCGATGATGTTAATCAAATGCGCATTAGTAGTTAGCTCCATCATGTGGCTATAGAGCATCAGTCCATGCAAAAATGCAAATATAATGAGTCTATAGATGTTTAGACTATGTCATGTAGTACAAAAAGGGGGGAGTAAATCCCCTACCAGGAGAATCTTTTGGCTATAGAGTGTCTATAGTTGCACGTGTGCAGATGGTGTGGGTCAGCAGATCTGATATTTGATGGGTGTGGTCCTTGAGCCCGAACGAGAGCTAAGAGTATGATTATATTAGCCTCTTAGTACAGTGCTCCAAGGAATATGATCATTAAGCCCTTCTTTGTCTGTGCCCAGACGGTAGACCCACCTCTGTTCTTTCTCAAACAGGGACTGCTGTATGTTTCTACCTAAGTTCACCTGTTCTATGACTGTCCACTTCAAGTCATTCGTGGTGTGATTTTGTTGTATGTAGTGTTCACTCAGTTTTGTCGTGATTTTCCTACACCGGATGTTACTTCTGTGTTCGCCAATACGTTGTTTCACTTTCCGTGTCGTCATCCCTACATAACGCAACCCACAAGGACAGGTGATCAGGTATACCACATTCGTGGAGTTGCAGTTGGTGTGGGTGCGTTGTGTCCAGGTTTTCCCTGGTTCAAGGTTAAGGGCCTTCGTTTGAGCCAATCAAACACTCACCCCCAGTCAACTGATCTGGGTTTAATCCATCATCATTCTTTAGCTCACTCCACCACCCCAGTTCAGACATGGCCATATGCAAATCAGTCTGACCCTGTGCCTCATGGGAACAGTCCAGCCCGAACTGCCAAATTCCTACACATCAACAGAGCTAAAATAAAAGCAATCAAAAGCAAATAAGTTGTCTTCTAGTCTTCGTTTGCACACCAAGCGACAGGGTTGTTATAACATTTTGATATGTATGAAATTCACAAAATGGTCTAGCCAACCTTACTACCATCTGCAGCGTTTCAAGCCCAACGAGATATTCAGTAACAATTTAAATCCAGTTAACAGAGAGACAGTACTCAGATCTGAAGACTCACTTTCAAAATAGTAACTAATGAATAAAAACGAAACTACTAGTCCCAGCATGCTTAGTGTTGTTGAATGTGAAACCAGACCTGGCTGGAGGTTGTGCAAAGGAGAAGTGACCAGTTAAAAGCCTTGTAAAAGCTGCCTCTCTTTCATAGGAGGGCTAAATCTTCTGCAGACAAATTAAACCTTCGGCTTGCTGTGCTTTCTCATTAGGTAGTGTTTATGCGCACTAAATGAACCATGAAAATAGTTAAGACAACAGCTTTACTCTGAAATTATCAGGCACAACCTGGCACCAGTACTGAATTTTATTATGGGACGTTCCATTAATTTATTACTGAAACTCAACTCCCACTTCACACACAATAGATAATATGTAATTTGCATTAATAAATGCAAATTAATTGTCCCCTAATCTGAGGCACCGACTCACATATCAAAGCTGCTGGGCTTGCTGTTCCTTTCAGGGTGAACTGGGAACGATAAAGACTTGACTCTAAATCTCCAGAATGAAATATTTAGCAATACAAGATGTTTTATTGCAGCCTGCACAGAATGTGTATCTTTATAACAAAGAGCCCCAGGATTTTCTTGGCTCACATAGGATTTATATGTTTTTAAATATAATTTTCATTAGCAATATTTTATCCTTCAACAAATCAAGCAGACGAAACGATAGTCTTTCTCCAGGCATTCATGATAAAATAGCTGGCTCCATTGTAGTTGCTTTACCGCTCTGAAACCTGATGTCTGAGTGAAAAACTCTGAAAAGTGACCTTGCAGTATAATTCAAAATTCTCCTATTTATCATCATCAGTGTCTGCGAGCAGGTTTGGATTTAGTTTCCTGACAAAGAGCTTATGAACCAGCATTATCATGGGAATGCTTCAGTGGGGATTAGGGGGTATTTTAAAAGTACTTATGTCCACTATGATATATAAATACCATTTGGTTTTTCCCTAAAACATTCTACCTGCAGCTGTACTTTACAGCACTGAAAATAAAAATGCAATGTTCACGTTAGCATATCATTTCTAAGGTAAATGACCAGGATTAGAGTGAAACATTTCATCGCACAGCTGACCTCGCATCATTAATGCTGAGAGGAGAAACTTAAATTTTAGCACAATGTGAATGTGAGATAGAGAAAGCAGACATCAAGTGTGCTGGGTTGCTGTTAAAATTGGTTACAGCGGTCTGATCGATGATTACTGCAACGATAAATCAGAGAACACAGATACCTCTCTCTGGGATGTGATTCCCACTACTGAGTATGATAGATGTTTTTTCCTTTGCTTCTTCTACACGTTTTAACGCCATTTTACATTGAGAGACCCTTGGATGCCTCCTTAAGGGATTAAAATCTTGGCCTGAGGTTTCATTCACAAGACAATCGGGATGGGTTATGTGGAGCAAGGCAATATGGGTGAGTTAGGTGGAACAAGACAAGAGACAAGAGGGGTGAGTTAGGTGGAACAAGACAAGAGGGATGAGCTAGATGATACATGAGATCCACGGTAAATAGGCAAATGTCCTGTTCAACCCACACATTCACAAGTCAATTGGAATGAGTTATCTGGAGCAAGGCAATATGGGTGAGTTAGGTGGAACAAGACAAGAGGGGTGAGCTAGGTGGTACATGAGATCCACGGTATATAGGCAAATGTCCTGTTCCACCCACCTCGTGGTTCCACTTTATTATTTAGAGTGGGGGAGCTACTGGGTTTGTGCCAGCAGAGCCTCACCTGGCTTTGGAGTCAGAAACTCCTAGGCAGTGGCTTACCTGCCGCAAGGCCGCAGGCAAAACCGTGTTGCAATGCCTGCTGTATTTAGCGAGGGCGTCACAATGCATGTTTTCCTGTTCATGACCGCTGTGAAAGGCACGGCAGTCGTGAACAAGAAAATGCAACAATCACCCCACATGCTAGGACTTAACTTCCAGCATGTCAGATTTAATAATTGTTTTGTTCTATAGAAACCAACTTTTTAAAAAAAATCTTTATTTTTCCCATTTAGATCATACAGTGTCAAACAATATCAGTGCTCACACTCATATACTTATCCTGCAAAGATGAGTTAAAACTAGGCATATCATCAAGTTCTCATACATGTAACGTCATCACAATACAATGTTTAGTTACCCAGATTTCCGTGAGAAACAGCACTGGCTCAGTTGTCGCTGCCCTTCCCCCAGCGGTCTCCCCCCATAGGAGTCTCCGAATATAGCTACTGGTAGTGTGAGTTATCGCCAGTAGGTATGCCCACCTTCCCCCAATGTGAAAACATGATCAACTAACCCACCCCCGCGGGGACTATGCCTTGCTCAAGCTGCGAGGTGGTAGGCGAGCGAGTTGTGGCTGTGTAGCTTTTAAGTGGGTCCCAGATGTCTTTGGGGCATGAAGAGCTTGGTAGTGTGCTTACATAGAGATCGCTATTTATATTGCAATATGTTAGGCTACTCAACCAAGTTTTTAACGTTGGAGCCGATTTGCGCCCCCATTTAGTGGCAATCTCTCTCTTAGCCAATAGTAAACTGATGGCAACGAATTTCGGTATCCCCTTGGAAAAATTGGCTACATATCCCATTAGGGCGACCTCCGGTGTGGGAGTGATCTCCAATCCCACCATGTCCCCAAGTATCTTGTGTACAACCTTCCAGTAAGTCCGAACCTTAATGCAATTCCAGGTAAGGTGTGCAAAATCTGCGTGAGGAGTCCCACATTTCAGGCAACAGTGAGACCTACTCGGGTCGATTCTGTGAGATTTCTCGGGGGTGATGTATATTCTTCGTAGGAATTTGAAATGAATTCATTTATGACGACTGTTTAGGGAGATCTCTTTTATTTGGGAACAGCAGGCAGACCATTGCTTGTCTAGGATAGGGTGCCCTAGGTCTCCCTCCCAGGCTTCACGTACCTTAGCGTCGTCTACAGGGATTACCGCAGAGCACGCCCGGTATAGTTTAGAAATGAGATGTCCCCCCCCCTTCACTTTCTATGATCGTAGTAAGCGGGGTAAATGAAGCAGGTTCCAGGGGGAAGCTTGGCATAAGCGCTCTTAATGCAGAGCGTAATCTGTTCAAAACAAACGTATCCATGTATGTTGCCGCACTGAAGCGCTCCTCCTCACCTACTGAAAATATGTGTCCCCCAGTAAATAACTCCCCTACTGTAGTAATGTTGTAACTTGTTAGTGTGCGCTGCACTAGCCTCTCGCCCGTAATGGGGATCCAGCGGTTGTTCATAATCGGAAGTGAAGACGAATATAGTGTGGGGGCACCCGCCAGGCGGCCGAGTTTCTTCCAGGCCCAGCTGGTAGTGGACACCGTTTGAATGTCCTTATGGTCCCGAGGCAGGCCTCTAGGTAAGATAGCGCTGAGAGCGTCTGGCAGGACTAAATCCGCTTCCGGCCGCAGATACGGAATTCTGGCATCCGGATGGTACCAGGCGTGTGCGTAGCTACCTTGAGCTACCAGATAATAAAGCTGGAGATCTGGAACTCCGAAGCCTCCTCTGTCATACGGCAGTGTCATTACCCGCCACCGTACTCTTGGCTGCCTACCCCCCCAGGTTAGCCTAATGAGATGGGTTCGTAGTACCGAAAAGAAACTGTTTGGTAGGGGAATTGGAAGATTCTTAAAAAGGAACAAGAACTTCGGAAGCACTATCATTTTTATGAGGGCTACTCGTCCTGCAAGGGAGAGAGGGAGGCGCAGCCACCTCTTTACCTGCAACTCCAGATTATAGATCGCCTGGCCATGGTTTAGTCAAATTAATTGGGCCGTGTCTATATGGATATATATGCCTAAGTATTTAGTAGAGTCCCTACACCATTCGAGTGGGAACTCGCAGTCCCATTGCTTGGTACTGGTGGTTAAGGGAAATACGACGGACTTATGCCAATTAATGCCCAGCCCGAGTGTAGACCGAATCTGATAAACTCCCTTATCATGGGTTCTAAGTTGTCTTGTGGCTGACGAACATATAGGATAATGTCGTCCGCATAGAGGGACACTAACAAAGGACCAGTGTTGAACTGTAGCCCCCTCTGAAGATGTTTCTCCTGCAGGTGTCTGACCAAAGGGTCCATTGCAAGGATAAAGAGGATCAGCGATAGGGGACAGCCCTGCCTAGTGCCCGGCGACAATGAGATGGAACGGGAGATCGTGCCATTTAGGCGCAGCCGGCCGTGGGGTCATTATAGAGTAGCTCAGTAACAGCTACGAACCCCTTGGGCATGCCCATCCTGCGCATTATTGATAAAAAGAAGGGCCACTCGAGGGAATCAAACGCTTTTTCGGTGTTCAAAAGGACCGCCGCCACTGGGACCGCAGGGTTTATCCTGTGTATGACAGCAAATAATGTTCTAAGGTTTAGGGATGTGGATCTGTGGGGAACAAATCCAGACTGTTCGGGAGAGATAATTTTATCCATCAATTGGGCCAGGCGCAATGCGACCATTTTGGCCAGGATTCTGTAATCTAAATTAAGAAGCGACAAAGGCCTGTATGAGCCACACAGCAAAGGGTCCTTGCCGGGCTTAGGTAGGAGAATAATAACTGCTTCTCAAATGGTGGGGGGCAATGATCCTTGCTCAAGTGCTTCACTGTACACCTCAAGTAGACGGGGAGCCAACATATCCTTATAGGCTTTATAGAAGTCTCCGGTGAAGCCGTCCAGGCCCGGCGCAGTAGCACCGTTAAGTGCCTCGATGGCGCTGACAATTTCTTCCTTGGAGAAGGGTTCGGCCAGGAAGTCCTGCATGTATTTTTCCAAATAGACTAATGCTATTTCTGCCAGGGAGTCCTCCTGTGCTGTGGAGTTGCGTGTGGCTTTGGAAGTGTAGAGCGCAGTATAATAGGATAGAAATTCATCACGGATCTTTGTGGTGCCGGTAAGAGACTGCCCTGAGGAGGAGTTGATCGCCGTTATACAAGCTTTGCTATATGGAGGTTTCAATAGCTGTGACAGTGTGCGCCCTGGTCTCTCTCCCTCTCCATAGCGTCGGGCGGTACTATATTTACTTAAGTAGAGAACCTCGCATTCCGCCTCTTCCCTAAAGTCGGTAAGGAGAGCCATTCGCTGCTTCGTCCTGTCCGAGTTGGGACTGAGGAGCGTCTCCCTGTCCAACGCCTCTAATTGCTGCTCAATACGGGTTAGCGTGCCTCTCAGGTCTTTGAGGACCCCAGCATCTTTAGCGATACATACCCCCCGGATGTTGGCTTTAAAAGCTTCCCAAAGGACTGCCCAGGTGCTCACTGATCCCGTGTTTAGGTTAAAATAGTCCTTTATTGCCTCTCCCACTTCAGAGTAGAACAGGTCGTCGTTGAGGGCACAGCTTGGGAAGCGCCACTGCCGCTCGTAGCCTTCCAGTCTAGGGACTCGGAGCTGGAGCACCACCGGAGAGTGGTCGGAATAAGTTCTAGGAAGCATCGTTATAGCTCTATACCATGGGCATATGGTTGGGGCGATCAGCCAATAGTCTATCCGAGTCCAAGTGTTGTGT
This sequence comes from Calotriton arnoldi, assembly GCA_963921515.1. NCBI lineage: Eukaryota > Metazoa > Chordata > Amphibia > Caudata > Salamandridae > Calotriton > Calotriton arnoldi. The sequence continues at coordinate 338,562 of CAWUFW010011019.1, forward strand.
TGGACGGTGTAGTGTGTATAGTCAGTGGTGGATGGGTTGCGACGCCGCTACATGTCATGTAAGGTTAGGGCGTCGCAGAGTTCCAGTAGGGCCCTACGTGCACGAGGCTTAGGGGCCGATTCCGATCTCGGCCGGTAGGGCTCCGAATCGGATTCGGATTTACCGGATCCGATTCGGAGCCCTGTTTCCCGACCGAATCGTACGCGGGTCCGGCCGAGCGAGTACGATGCAGGCACCCGCGAAAACTCCGACCGACTCGAACGCGGCTTCAACACGCTCCGACCGACTCGCATGGACACGACTCGCACCGCGCTATGGAGACGTTTCCCGGCCGGGTAAGTACGATGCGCGCCACGAGCAGTCCGATCGACTCGCGCCGTCCGGCTCGAAAAAGCTGTCGGAGCCGGACTTTGGGGGTCCGCGTCGGACCCCCTGTACGCGTAGGCGCACCTGTCGCACACAGGGGGGACCCATGGGTCCCCCCTACCTGTGCGTGTACGGCGCGAATCGCTTGGACGCGTACACGCTATAGGGGGCGCCCTTATCCGCCTCGCACCCATTGAGTCAATGGGAGCCCGCGTACGCGTTGTACGACAGGCTCCCATTGACTTCAATGGGAGTCCGACCGACTCAAGTCCGATGGCATGCGTTCGCATCGTACTCGATCGGTCGGACTGCCCGAGTCCGATTCGGTCGGAAATCTCTCCGGGTCCGGCTCGGTCGGAGAGATTTCCGGCCCGAATCGGAATCGGCCCCTTTGTGTCTGGGGAAGTAGATGAACAATCTAACGCCGGGATAAGAAGCAAATTGAAGTCACCTCCCATGATAATATTGGGCGCTCCCCGTGTTAGGATGTATGAATGCAAATCCTGGACAAATTCAGGACAGTCGTTGTTTGGAGCATAAACACATATTAACATTATGTTGTGATCCATTAACCTCCCCGTCACCATTGTGTAGCGACCATTTTCGTCGTACTGAACTGCGTGCAGGTGAAATGGAACTCGTTTGTGAATTAGTATGGCGGTGCCCCTGGCATAGGAGCTGTAATTTGAAAAATAGCGATGTTTCCCCCAACTCAATGCAAACTGTGTACTGTCCGATTTGGGCAAGTACGTTTCTGGTAGGAGAGCAATATCTACGCGGTGTCGCTGTAAGTAATGTAGCACATGTTTTCTTTTCCTGGTGTTATTCAAGCCTCTGAGGTTCCATGTCATGAGTGATAGGTCCGAAGGACCAGGCAGGTTTCCTAACCTTGTCATCTGTGACCTATGACAATGAATAAAATATCGGCATCCTGAGTGCATATGACTGCATGGACTGTGAGCATTGCAGTGAATAAACAACAAATGTATTGGCTATCTCGTAACCCCCCCTCCCCCCACCCAGCCTTGCGCACCCTAACACAAGGATGGCATCCCATTGGACAATAACTCAATGTATCTAATAAGTACATTAACTGGAACAATGAATAAATGAATAGATACATTAGATTCAAGAAGGACATCCAAGTGGTATACACCTAGGAGGGTGGCAACGCCCGACGAGGGCACAGCTTACTGTATCTATCGGTCACAAATAATGTCCATTCTATCTCAGTATGATCAACTGTGTGTGTCGGCAACCATTAGTGTGAACTTCGGGAATACAGTCATTCAGTCGAGAATAGTTCTACACTGGCATTTGATCCGCTGTGCGGGGGGGATGATCCCGGTACATTGGTGTGCTGCTGGCTGTTCGCGTTTTTGTAGGTGTTGCAGAATTCCTGCACCGCCGTGGGTGTTTCAAATATGCGGGATCTGCCATTGATGTCGACACGGAGGCGTGCCGGGTATAACATGCCGTACTTAAGGCCCAAGTTTCTAAGGGTGACCTTGACACCATTATATTTCCGCTGGGCCTCCTGGACCATAACTGTGAAATCCGGGTACAGTGCGATTTTTGAACCTTGCCAAGTGGTATCGCCCTTCTCCCTAGCAAGTCGTAGAGCAGTGTCTCTGTCCCGGAAATTCATAATGCGTGCAATAATGGGTCTGGGTGGGCAGCCAGGATTTGGGCGTGGGCCTAGAGATCGGTGGGCTCATTCCACAACAAAACCCTGAGTGAAGGCCTCCCTACCAAATAAGTCAGGAAGCAAGGTTTCCACAAAGAGGTCTATACGGCCAGTGTTCGTGGATTCCGGGACCCCCAAAATGCGAAGATTATTGCGCCTACTGCGCGCTTCCAAGTCCTCATTTTTGATAGCAACATCTTTAAGAATGCGTTCCATGCGTTCCAGTTGTTTGAGGGATCGAGCAGTTCTGTCTTCGATGTCGTATATTCTTCCTTCCGCCATATCTAGCCTCTTGTCGTGCACTTCGATTTTCGCCCCCAGGCCCTCCAGCCGTTTGTCGAGAGCGTCAAATCTACTGTCTAGCGCTCTGAAACCGGCCTTAAGCTCGTGCATCAATGAGGCGGCCGTAGCAGATGGTTCACCCACCGGAGTTGTGTCCTATCCACCTTCCGCCATGTCAGGGCCCTCCTCCTGTGCTTTTTCTGATAGTTTCTCAAACTGAAGTACCCTTTGTTTGGGGTCTTTGCGGCCCATGCTGCTGTATGCACACGCTAGTGGTGCCACTGGGAGGAAATCTAGGCGCCGTCTGATCACTGTGGAAGCGCCGGCCTCTTAACCTCAGGGGTCCGGAGGTTGTGATATTGCCGATGTCTCTTGCTCGCGTGGCGCAGCAGGCTGCCCACTAGTGGCAGATCTGGGGGATCCCGGCGTATCTGGTATCACAGCACCATGGTTTGTCAATGACTTCGGGTGTTATGCAACTTGAGCCAGTTTTGATTTGCTAAACTCTGTCCCTGTTTGACCTCAATCACGGGGCAATGTTGTACTGCAACTGGTGAGGCCTTGCCGGTTCCCTAAAATGGCTGCCGTCATCTACGCAGCTGATGGTAATGCCGTTTGATGCGAATGTCGCAGTGTCTGCCTTTTCACTCGCCAGCCGCGATGTTACTTTCTGTGCAGGGGCCGCCGGGAGCGGGTAATCAGATGCTCCTCGTTAATCTCTTCCCCCCCGATGCGCTCATGCGGGCAGCCGGATTGCTGCCTCCCGGGCTCGCCCGCGGACCCTGTCTCCGCGGGGCCTCAGGGATAGGCAGAGGCTGGTGGCATAACTTACGGCCGGGGAAGGCCGAGGACTGCACCGCGACGGGGGTGAGGAGGGGGGAGAACCAGCCGGCCCGCTCCCAGCGCACTCACCGCGTTTTGTTCGTTCGGCAGGCCCAGGGTATTACGGTGCAATGTTCCGACGGGCCTCCGCCAGCCGATTCCGTCTTGCTGCTGGATCGCTGTGTCGTTCGTGGCTCCGCCCCATAAGCTGTTGGAGCAAATTTCTGCGAAGTGGCTGTCTCCGCGCCGGTTTCAAAGTTATCCCCGCATTCTCCTCGGGTTCAGGATTCTGTCGACACCGCCTTAGGATTCCGAGCTGGCTTGCGGACTGAGATGAGGCAACTGTGCTGGGAAACCTCTATGGAGCTTCAAAGCCGCGCGGCCATCTTGGTCCGCGGCCTGGCCACGCCCCCCTATAGAAACCAACTTTCACTTAGCGGCTTGCTTCCATTAAGAAAATGGAAAAGTCAACAGGTACGATGTTTTTGATAAACATCAACATTTCTAGCCAACATGATATCTTTAAATACACTGGCCTACGCTGTGTCAGTGAAGGTGGGGCCTCTGCTGCAATGTGGCTTAAATGAGGCCCAGTGAATTTTTTACTCAGCTTAAACACCCATTCTGTGTAAAAATGGCCCATCTCATTTTTTCTCACTGTTCTGTTATTAATTGAACTGTGCTAACTCCAATGACAGTAGAAACAATATTTTCTAAGAGTCATCATCTCCCAAGCACTGTGGTGAGAAACCCCAAGGGGAGGTGAGCAGTGCACATGTGCGAACTAATTTTAAACAAGTGTCACTAAATCTCAAGAAAATCATTTAACTGTCTTCAAGAACCCAGAATAAACAACAGAGTGGCCTGTTCACAAAGACATTATGGAGTATTTAAGTTAGCGCTACTTGTTCTCTTTTAAATACCCCAACAGGCATTTGAGAAATGGCATCAAAACATCTAAAATAGGAATAAAATGGGAGTCTTCTGGGAATATTCATATATAATTATTCACATAAAAAAGACTGTGCCTTCTTTGCACTTTTGCTAATGGCGATTTGGATGTTTCAGGGCTGATTCACAACATCATGTTACAGTGGGTAACAGAGTACTTCGGTAGTACTATATCCTAGACTTATAAATGCTTTTGTGATTCATCCGCAGAGAGTACAAGGTATTTATAAATATACTGAAGTCAGGGTCGGATTGGTAAGGCAGGCACTCGGGCAATGGCCGAGGGGCCGGTATCGAAGTTCCAGCTGTGGGCTGCTTTTTTGGCAGCCTGGGGTGCCGATTTGGGTTGTGTCTGATGTGTTCAGATGTCGCCAGCGGCCCAGTGGGGCCCTGAGTGGCCTTTCTGGAGGCAGATGGGCACCCATTACCTCCCTTTTATCAACGGGCAGAGGTGTCACTCCCTTTCTCTCGCTGGGCCGGCTAATTAATGTGTGCATACTGAGTGGGGGCAGGGGGCCTGCGCAGAAGTGGCCTTACTTGTTTTCAGGTGTTTATAAAACTTCGCCGAAGCAGTGCTTTGTGGAAAGGCAACAGGCAAATGTTGGCCACTTTTTTTTAGCGTGCCCGGGCGGATTTCTAATCCCAATCCAACCCTGACTAAAGTACCACAAAATGGCAGTCAAATAGTTTTAGGAATGTCCACCTTAAGCCAGAAACATCACTAACCACTCGCTAATTTGAAACATGTTTGGTGGTTTCCAAAAACTGAGGTATTTTCACACTATTTGCCTTGCTTATGTTATGTCCCGTATAGAGGCCCTAATGTAGACCCGTTCATACATGCCCTAAAATGGACGTATTCATATTTACCCTAATACGGTCATATTCGTACTTGCCCTATTATGGTCAAAGCCGCATATGCCCTATTACGGTCATAACTGTACATGTCCTATTATAGCCATGATTCCTTATATAGGCATGATCTTTCACCTACATTGGTCCTCACTAGTACACAACGTGCTCTGAGGGCTGAACGTTATCTATCCTGTGGTTTTGAATACAGCAGGGTTTTTCCCAAACACAGGCCCACACTGTACTCATTAATTATGCATGGCTTTCTAGGAATATACCACGTGCATAATATGTATGTACAAAGTTCACCCCTGACGTCTTCCTCATGTCCAATACAAACCATACTAAGGACCGAGACTCTTTAGGGTATAAATACACCACATCTTGCCCCGGTAAGGCAGAGGGAACTGAGACTTCCATACTGACAGACTGACCAGAGATGCTGAGGCTCCTGCATGCAGTCGCTCCAGCTGACAGTGGTCTGACACAGCCCTGACGGGGTGTCCACCTCGAGACCAGCACGAGGTCCCACACTCTCTCTATTCAGGTATGGGGGTTCGACTAAATCCTAGAAGGATTCTTGGCTCTTAGCTTTAAGACCTACACATATGCTAGGTACACTCAGGTACATCTAGTTAGGCATCGTAGGAGTATGCGCACTTGCATAATGCTTTTATATTCATGATTATCGCAATATGGTAGAACTGTTCTATCCCTTTGCTTTTATCGTACTGCTGATAATATATCTCTGCTATTGTCTGCTGGTTACCGCAGCACATATATTTTACACTAGAATAACAACTGTTCAAGAAATACTTATTGAAACGCCCGACTGTTTATTCTGTGTAACTCTCTGAGACAAACCGAATAAGTGAGCACGAGTGACTGAGCGAAAGGTAGTATATTGTTTCCACGATTCTGAGGGAATCAGGGTTGTCATGATCTAAGGTTGCCAGAAACTAATCTCTCCCCGATAAGAGGAGACACTAGTGGCACTGCGAGCTAGCTAATGCAAAACTAGGCTAACATATACGGTGGGGGTGCTCGGAGTCAGTCTGCCACCAAGCCCGCAGTATATGTTATCCAAACGCGCAGGTCCTGCAGGGGTACTATAGGAGCTACACGACACTTAGTGATTCAAGCTTACATTCAAAGTTGTTACTGACCAATGAAAGATCACTAGGTAATGAAGAGAAGACAGTGGCACCAAAATAACACCATTCCAAAACCAGACGGCAATTCTCTCTACTGGCTATTTGAACTATTTGGACCTGACAAGCTTGTCAGTTCTTGCACCAACAGTTGTTTGGCACCATATAACTAGAAGCATTTGGTGAAAAGAGCTCCTCTTGGAAAACATGTTATGGAGTTAAAGGAAGAAGCCCTGCACACTTCATCCTCTGTCTGTGCCAGTTTATTAAGTACAGACTTCCACATTGCGAAATCACTGATTTCCAGTGCATGACTATCACCCTTTTAGCCAGGACCATCACTAAATTAGTAAATTTACAGTCAGATCTGTCAAGCTTGGGCCTCAGTATCAGTTAAAGCAAACACACCTTAGATCTACAAAGATTCGATCTTCCGGTCAAGCCCGAGATCTGTGTGGAGACCTCACTCCAAAAGTATTGAACAACAAAGCACATTGACACCATGTGAGAAAAGTAAGCCTCATCCCTCACACATCTTGGACAGGGATGCGGTACTCCCTGGAACATGTTCAGTAGGTGTGCCGGGGTCAGTAGTTGCAGTGCATGTAGTTAAACTGAATCACTTTGAATCAATTTCAATCTAATGTTTCTGGATACCTTGGTCATGGACCAGGGCCATGAACAACAGATGGTCAGAGAGTTTCTCCCCCATGTTGCCCTCCCATTCATCCTAAGTCTCATTTGCATGTATTTCCAATGGTCCAGTATATGGTACTGACCAGTCTTCATTCCGTCTGCCACGTTAACAGCATCTTAATGACCATGTCCACCTCGGACTCTGTGGTTTCACACCCCCATGTCCATTTAGCTGCCCTGACTAATGAAGCATGTTTCAGAACTCACTCAGTGACAGTTTGCACTCTTCTTTGAGTCTGGTGGATAGTGCCAGAGTCATATCATTTTTCCACCTGGGTAAGTGACACCCTATACACGTAATGCAGTGTGCTGCATTTGCTTCACTTCTAAACCTGGCCAGGCACCACAATGGTAACTCAGGGTCCTATACCTCCCATGATGCAGATTTCATGGAGTACTTGGTATAGCTGTATCTAACTGTGCTCAGTAGGGTTAGTGTGCAGTGTCTGGGCTGTGGATTCCAAAGAGGTAGTCATCTATTGTGGTGGTGGACCATGTTAGAGAGTGCAATGCATCCAAATACTGACAATTGCAGTCATTTCCAGAGCTCGAACAATATTCGGGCTGACACTAGAGATCTGGTAAGATAGCCTGCAAATACATCCAGCGGCTGTCTGTACACCTAGTAACCCCAGATATCAGCATGTCTGTGGTTCCCACATCAGTTCAAATGTGCATGCCAGGTCTAGGCTTGGTGACCCATGACTGATTAGCGTGAAGAGTCATGGTTTGTTTTGTTAAGTCTAAGCCAGAAGTCTGTCTGAACTAGTCTAATTGTGGTACCAAATGTGCCAGGTCTGTCTGAGCATCCGTCACACACTTCAGCACATCATCCACATACAAGGAAATGGCAGAGTGGTGTCCTTTTATGTCAATGTCATGCCACACACCATGGAATCTCATGTAGTTGGCAAGGGGCTCCACGGCAAGGTGAACAACAGTGGGGATAGAGGACATCTTTGCTGAATCCCTCATCTTATCGGCCAGGATTCTGAAAGCATTCACTCAGTTTTAATGCAGGGTGTGCGGTCCTCGCACAGCAGTTTGTTCCAGGCAGGCACCAGCTCACCAAATCCAATTTTCCATAAAACCAAGAACAGGTACTCACAATTTATTGTTTCAAATGCTTTTTCTATTTCTATAGAGGTCACAGGCTAATTTGTGCATTCAGCAGGTATACTAAACAAAAAAGCACCCAGATGTTGGGAGATGTACTTCTTTCTGTTACAAATGCTCTTTAGTTGGCGTTGATCAAGTTTAAGAGTAACTTTTGTATTGTAGTTGCTAGTACTTTTCTCAGTATCATGAAGATGACATTAAGTGTTAACAGTGGGCAATACAATATGCTATCAATGGGAGTGAATGCAGTCATCTGTAATAGACTGCAAAGATAGCTTGACTCTGCCCCTCACGGGCTCTGTGCCAAATGGACGGAATTGAAGCAGCCACTTGCTCTAGACCGTGAGCGGTTAGGATTATTCTCGGCATGTGTTTGGTCTGCATCGTTCTGTGGTGTTTACACTGTGTTATGCGGTGAGATCCCCGATACATGGGGGTCTCACACTCGTGGGTTTTCCGCCTGTTCACTAACACAGGCTGCCTCTCCCCATTCCAGAGACCCGCATCTGTATGCTGGGGAACTTACTCGGGGATTCCCACTTATTGAATCGACTGGCAGCAGTTGCCTAGATGCTTGCAATATGGCAGCCGCATCTACTCCTCTTCTCGAATAACTTAGAGTCTGCTTTCAGCCTGTTGTTTTAGGCAGGAAGAGACACCTATCTGCCCCGGAAGCAGACCACAAAGGAAGTGGAAAATGACAAAGCACTCACAGCACATACAGAAACTGAAACAGGACTACTACCCTATTCATATTGGCTCAGCTAATCGAAAGAGACATAGAACTTCCTCTCTGGCTCTGATATCCACTACGCGGAATGGTGCGGCCATCTTGGACTGACTCCCTCACATTGGATTAGCCCCTAGACGTCGCTAGGTAACAACCTTCGGTTTTCCTCTCCACATGTACACAGGTGAGAATTTTTATCTTGACCCAGGCCCTCATCTATTACATGCCTCCAGCGCGGCATTCGCCGCTTAAATCTGTATCAACTCCTATTCCACCCTACCAATCTACCCTAAATCGACACCCACACCCCCGTTGTTTTAACACCTCTTCCCCATCTCACGCCTACCCTCTACCTATCCATGCCCATCCCTCCTCACAGCAAAGGCCCCCGCAACTGTTCCAATCCCACAACCACGCATAACGCCCCATAACACTTTATCCCCACCAAAAAGCGCCAACCCCACTATGGAACGCACAGGCTTACACACCTACACCATCAATTATCCCCCCAACCTTTCGTAAAAAGCAGCCAAAAGCTTTAAACACAATTTGTTAAAATCACACCCCGAAACCCCTATCTCAGACCCCTACCTCTCAACAAACAAAGGGTACATAACCACTGACATTATTTTCTACACCAAAAGAAGAGCACAATGGAGGAAAGCCTTCCTTGCCCTGTTCTCGATCTCCTCTACCAGGAAAACTGTGCATGGTCTCACAATTTCTATCTCCCCCTCCCCAATCTACAAAGCCGCAGCAACAATCACCATCTATCACAATGGGATCATCCTCATGCAATCATCGGATCGTAGCTTAAACTTGCTGGATAACATCTTCCCCATCATCAAGGACAAAGTAGTAAAACCCTACCCCACCTCCCATGCGGCTCCCACCACTAGCACACCCCCCATAATTCTCAGTCTAGTCACTCCCATCTGATGACACCTTCAACATCTACACCCAATCCCAGGGCTACCCCCTCTTCCCCGCCCGATTCCCTTACAAGACACTCCCCTCTTATTACACTACCAACATTTACACCCATTCCAGATTCAGCAACACAACTACCCAGACTACGTGTTACCCTCATACTACCTATGGGACACAAGCACACCTCCCATACCCACAATCCAATCATCAAGCATGCTACCACCTTCACCAGACCCTAGACTTGACGAGATTCTACTCTCTCTACGGCAAGTCAAAGAGGACCTACAAGTTCTATGTGAATTGCTTCTTCACCAACCCTTGACCCATAGATCTGAACAAGAAACCAGGACAAACTTCCACACTCACCACTCCAAACTCACCCCGAAACTACTGCCCCCTAGGTGGAGATCAGTTCCTCACCACAATACTTCAACCCGCCCAATCCGAAGGACCAATCCCCTATCGGATAAGGACTTACTCTCCCTACTGCGCTCCTATGATCTCCCACAACCCACCCTCAACACAATGCTTCCAGACGACTTCCACAAACATTCCCTAATCCAAACTATTCCTTCCAATACTCACAGATTCACAAAACATAATCCCAGAGGTATAGTCGAAAACAACCTTAGACAAGTTCCCCTTATACAGGAACCCAACTCAACCCTCATCAAGCCTGTCTTAAATGTATACTGCTAAACTGTAGATCTGCCTAAAGACATGCTGCTGATTTAGCTGACCTCATACTTACGCAAGAACCGGACCTATTAATCCTGACCGAAACATGGTTAAATTAATCTTCTACGCCCATCCTCGACATACTGGTACCCCCGAACCACGACATCATCAGACTAGACAGATTGGATAAGCCAGGGGGTGGTATTGCCTGCATACATCGGAACAATCTCTCAGTGAACCGATCCCAGTCTCCAGTATTCCCTTCTTGTGAATACCTATGCTTAGACATCACTAGCAATAACAAACCAGTTTGTTCTCTGCACACTCTCTATCATCCGCCAGGTGATAACCTCACCTTCATCGAACATCTCATGGACATTGTTTCTATTAATGCCGGACAACAAAATACCCAAATATTTCTTGGAGACCTCAATCTCCACTGGAATGACCCTAATGATTTAGCGGTCAATAGTCTCAAAATCTTCCTCTCGTACCTCGACCTCACCCAAATCTGTAACAGCCCCACACATGATAAAGGGTCAATCTTTGACTTAGTCATCTCTAAGGCCGATTCCATTCAGCTTGATACGATCAGTTCATGTGATCGGTCCGACCATCACATCATCACTTTCTTCATCAACGAAACAGTGAAACTGAATTCTGCTCAACCCACAAGAACTAAAATATGGAAGAGGGATCTGAAAAATATCAATGTGGCCCTCATCACAACCTCCAGCTCCAACATCCTTCTTCCCCCAGTAGGGCTATCCGAGGTTCAAGATCTCACCAACCACTACTTCAATTCCATGAACATGGTATTAGACGAGGTCCCCCCCCTACAACTGAAGAGAGTCTCCATAAAAGATTCAAAACCCTGGTAAGATGGAAGACTCAACGAGGACAGACGATCCTTAAAACTAATTGAACGCAAATGGAGATCCGCACCATCTGCCAACCACCTCAAGCTGCTAAGAATGAAGAGAAAAGCCTACTACAGAAAGATCAGACGATCTAAAGCAGACTTCTTCAGTCATCAACTAGACCAGGCCAAGAATCGTCCCCAAAAACTTTTTGAGCTAATCAAAACACAATCTAAGGATGCACCTCACCCCACCCAAACTAACAAAGGTTCACTACCCAACTGCGAAGCGTTTGCCTCCTTCTTCTCTCTAAAGACCGAAAATATAAAGAAGGACCTACTCAACGATTTAATCACACATACTGACTCACGTATTGACTCTTCATCATCCCTTCCAGGAGTCCCACACCGGAGCTCACCAATGCTCGACCTCAAAAATAATGCATCTTGGTCCTCCTTCAAGACCTACAGTGAAGAAGCTATACTCAAAATTCTCATGGCCGTGAATCCCGCCAATCAGTTCACTGACCCTCTTCCCGCTAACTGCTTAAAAGACTTCATCCCACTGCTACTGCCTCTTTGGACCAAGATTATAAATACCTCTCTCCTTCAAGGAACCATCCCGGAAATCCTTAAATCCGGGCAGGTATCCCCCATCCTAAAGAAACCAACGGTTGACCCCGCAGACTTAAACAATTACCGCCCAATATCCAACATCCCTACCCTGGCCAAACTCTTAGAAAAATGTGTACACCTTCAGCTTGAAAAACACATGGGGGCATATTCTCAAGAACGTGTGATAACCATCGCAAAAGTAACTTAACACAACCTTCAACATCGCAGTCTATCACGGGAAATTAACGCCTTGTTAACCAAGTATTCACAACATGGCGGTACCATGCGATAGTCCCCAGATAACGCGTCAACTGACCGCGTTAAAATCAATGCCACGCCGCAAAAATGCGAAACACTAAAAGTGCCGCTAACTAGGCGATGAGTCCTTGAGAATATGCCCCATAGACCACTTCAATCTCCTCAACCAATTCCAATCCGGCTTCCGTGCAGGACACAGCACCGAATCAGCTATGACCCACATAATAGACGATGCACTACAAATCCTAAACCAAAACGAAGCCTGCTTACTTATCCTGCTCGACCTTTCTTCGGCCTTCGACACCGTCAAACACGACAACCTGCTAGACCTTCTGAAACATAGAATGGGATTATCCGAATCTGTCCTAAATTGGTTCACCTCGTTCCTCCAAAACAGATCGCAACGATTCAAGGTTAATCAGTCCCTGTCCAAACCCGTCCTTGTCACCTTAGGAGTCCCACAAGGATCATCCCTCTCTCCGACACTTTTCAATTTATTCATGGAACCACTCACCGAAATTCTCAATGCCTCTAACGTGCAGTATCATATGTACGCAGACGATACACAACTATACTAAAGATCCATTCTCTAGAAGACATCAAATCTCTCAACACAACTCTAGAAAAAACTCAGACCTGGCTGGCCGAAAACCATCTAAAACTGAATACCCTCAAAACCGCATTCCTCCTAATCGCTCCTCCCTCCCAAGTAACCATAATTCAAGACTGGATCAAACACATACCAGCACTCAACTGCCAACCTCTTATCGTCGACTCAGCGAAATCACTGGGAATAACTCTGGACAGAAATCTAAATATGCAGAAACACATCAGCACTGCAACAAAAGGAGCAAACTTTCAGATGAACACATTGAGAAAGCTAAAACCTTTCCTGCCCGAAAAGGACCTCAAACTGGCAGTACAAGCTCTAGTTATCCCAAGAGTGGAATATGGGAGTGTCTCTCTCTGCAGTCTTCCCAGATCCTCAACGGCCCCTCTGAGAGCTTCAATCAATGCAGCAGCTAGACTTATTACTGGCTCCAAAAGAAACTCCCACATATCCCCGGACCTAAGATCCCTTAACTGGCTACCTTTCGAAGCCAGAATTCAACAAAAAATCGCATGCATGACCCATAAAGCCATCCATCACAACACTCCCAGCTATCTGGCACAGAAACTGGTGCCTTCATGTGGTAACAGAGCATCCAGAAGTGCCAGTAACCTCTTACTGAAACCACAAAGATTCATCAAGAAGAAAACATGCAACCGAGCCTTCTCGGGGATGGCACCCAGGATCTGGAATGCTCTGCCCCCAGAAACTAGACGGAATCCCTCTACTGCATCTTTCAAAAAAGAAGTGAAATTTCTTCTCATGGCTAAATTCACTTGAGCCAGGGTTATTGCGATTATATGACTCTTGATGTGTATGGAACTTTATGTTATTTACTATATGCCTATGTGTCTTCGACATTTACCTTGTAAAGCGCTCTGATACCCGCAAGGGTCTTGTTCGCACTATATAAAACCCTCAAAATAAAATAAATAAATATTGTTGATGCCCATTTATGCATGTAAGAGATGGCCATCTGGCCATGATTTTAGTATATGGTGCATCAGCATAAGCCAGTCTGGCTAGCAATCAACCTGATCTATCTTTCTCCGACTGCCGCTGAGCCACATATTCTGCAAAAAGAACAATTGATGGACAGAATGCAGAACAATGTCATACATTCACCCCAGTACAGAGATCTGGGCCTAAATCCATCGTTTTTTTGCTCACCATGCCATTCCAGTTTGGACCCAGCCACATGCAAATCAGTCTTGACCCTGCGCCCAATGGGAACAGTCCAACCCGAACTGCCAGGCTAGGTCCTCACTGGACTGGAAACAAGCATCCTAGGACCGGTTTCGGGCTTTCAGCCCTCATCAGCCAGGATAGCTTGACTCCAGTGGCATGGAGAGCACGGGACCCACATCTGGGCATACCCGTCCCACTCGGGGTGACAAATGCAAAAAGAACAATTGATGGACAGAATGCACAACAATGTCATACATTCACCCCAGTACAGAGATCTGGGCCTAAATCCATCGTTTTTTTGCTCACCATGCCATTCCAGTTTGGACCCAGCCACATGCAAATCAGTCTTGACCCTGCGCCCAATGGGAACTGTCCAGCCCGAACTGCCAGGCTAGGTCCTCACTGGACTGGAAACAAGCATCCTAGGACCGGTTTCGGGCTTTCAGCCCTCATCAACCAGGATAGCTTGACTCCAGTGGCATGGAGAGCACGGGACCCACGTCTGGGCATACCCGTCCCACTCGGGGTGACAAATGCAAAAAGAACAATTGATGGACAGAATGCAGAACAATGTCATACATTCACCCCAGTACAGAGATCTGGGCCTAAATCCGTCGTTTTTTTGCTCACCATGCCATTCCAGTTTGGACCCAGCCACATGCAAATCAGTCTTGACCCTGCGCCCAATGGGAACAGTCCAGCCCGAACTGCCAGGCTAGGTCCTCACTGGACTGGAAACAAGCATCCTAGCCACATATTCTGGGCAGTCCACGAGTTCCAATCTCTTCCACAGCTCAGAGTGGTGAGGGATGATCCAAACACTGCTTTTTCTAGGGAGTGCAGTCCAGTCTCCAGTTTGCTCAGATGATTATTCAGCTCTGACTATTGAGTGTAACATCAATAGGGGTATTATGATTGTCTCCAAAATAGGGGCATTGACTGTTTTCCAAAAAAGCAGACATAATTTCTTACACTAGCTTCATGCAATTTTTCACAAGCTTCATTACTGATAGCTGCCTTCCTATGCACAACTGCTTGTTTGTAATTCTGGGCTCTCCAGCCTTTCGCTCAGTTATCAAAATATCAGTGACAGAATGGCAGATTTCGGCAAATGCCTGCAACATACGCTTTGAATCCCCAATTTACTATCCAAGCAAATCATTACCTGCTCCCTACTTCTCCCCACTAGATCTTCCAGCACGGCCCCTGGGTCCACCGTGGCCCATTTGCATAGAATACCCTTATTCTTTTTGAGTACTTTTGGCATGGTGGCAAATGTACCCTACTGCTTCTCCTTGCCCGTATCAAACAAAATAGCTAGGGGGGTAGTGGCCACTCAAACAATTTTGCAATATTGAAAAATCGATGGCCTTGAGCTTATATTGCTGAGAGAGCGCAATAAAATCAATGAGACTAACCAAGCCTCTATCAGTGTAGGTAACATATCCTATTACAGAGTGAGCTGCGAGGTCAATAGCAAGGAAAAGAGAATACTTACTCAAAATGCAATTGAAAACATCTCCACACAAACTATGCTCGAAATGGGAGTAATCCTCAGTGTCACATCCCATCACCCCACAAACAGAGCTTTTAGAAATTGGGCACAGCCTACAATTAAAAATATCACACAGGCCCCCTCCACTACCATTACCGATTGGACTGCAAGTGTCCCGGATTCTGACACTGCAATTTCGAGTAGAGATCCAGAGGCGACATGAGGCGCTGTACACAACTCCTCAATAAACAAATAAATATAAGATGCTTTAAGGAAATTAATAAATACAAAGTAGCAATTGCATATGATCAGTAATAAACTAAAGAGACTTGAATATATTACAAACAGTATAGCTAGCATATAATGCAATTAAACAAAGAATAAAAATAAAAGTCTTTTAGGTATCCAAGATCTTTATAGCATGTAACTATAAATTTGAAAAGTGCAAAGCCAAGCACTATTATTATTATGAAACATTTTCATTTTTAAAGGGGTTATAACACTTCATTGGGACTATTGTAATTGTTAAAATTCTTGGATAAAAGTGGAGTTACAGGTCTCATTCAATAAATACATATAAATAAATAAATCAATAAATACATACATACATACATACCTGGTTATTTTGCACAAACTTAAATAAACGATTAACAAGATGGACTTGTATAAACCACTCTCCTGTATGACTTTAAAATATTCGTCCACAGATATTGCTGCAGATTGTGCAGGATGAACCGCTGGAGTTTTTCAGCGCTTCCCAATTTTTGAGAGAGAGAAATTAGTTCTGTAAGTTCTGTAGCTTCATGAATTTAATAATGTTCAATATTTGCATTATTTGCTTGTAACTATGAATTGAACCTTGCCAGTTACTCTCTAGAAAGAATGCGGCGATAGCATCAGGTAAGTGCGTTCACATTACAGCATTGTAATCTGCTGATGGTGCAAACTATTTCAGCAGTTATCAATTTAGGAACAGTTGTCAGGTCAATCTGTCTGATTGGAATCAGGCTGAGTATTTCATTGGGACGAAACATTGGAGTAATAAATTGTTTACACCACTTACGTGTGACAATCAAATTATGGGGCGCTATTTAATATAGGACACTTTATTTTAGTGTTTTTTTTTTTTAAACGTTCTGTTTATACTATTCTCAGAGATGCACTGTTTGTACAGATTGTATTTGTCGTGATGTTCATTCCTGATCCATTTTGATCACTACGTATAAAGCTATGGGTCTTGTATACTGGCCCGAGATGTTCTAGATGCATGTCAAAGAGGTCATTTTGGCCACACGTTTTTTTTTCTCCTGGCCATGCAAGACTTTAGTTTTGAAAGTAATTTGCACAATGATATGTGACAATCTGCCTCTCATTTTCTCATTTTTACTGACTTGTAATGTGATATTAACCCATTTTTTGTATAGTGCATTTGACCAATTACTTGTGTTGTTAGCGCTTGGAGCAGAGCTCATCTGTGGTTTTTGGTTTGCCAATTGGGTGCAGGCTCCATCCAGATGCTCTGTGGTCTTGGTTTTCCCCACTTCAGAGCCAGCAGCAACCCCACCATTGCCAAAACAGCAGTTTTCCAAAATCTAATTATGCTAATTAACTCTAATTATGGCAAGGGAAGTTCCAGTTAGATGATGAGACATCCGACAATTTCTGGTGAACGTCCTGTTACTTCTCTCCTCTAGATGTTGCAATATGTCACTATGTTACTATGTGTACATCTAGCAAGGAAAGTTTGTGCTGTGGAGGAAAGGGAATGTGGATATCCCTGTTTATCACAAACTTCTCCCATTCCAAGATGGCTGTGAGAAGCCTTTATGGCAAAACATGCATTGGCACACTTATGGCACACTGATGTCATGTACATTACAAGTTACTCATGCATGATACATGGTGGAGCCATAGATATGTAACTTGTACTAAAACACTAAGCAGTGTAAGGACACAAGTAATGTATTCATGCTCCAGGGGAGGGACAAACACAAGAAGAGGAAGGAAAGCTCAGACTAGCTAACAAATGAAATGCGAGAAAATGAGAGAGACAGTAAAGCCAAATAAAGGTAAGAATTGGGTGGGCTCTAAACCCATTGTAAGCTGACAATAGGTCTATTTGCTTCAGACAACTGCTCTGTCTGGTAGGCAAGACCTAAAAACAGCCAACTTTCTCTCCAAACATGTTACGATGATCAAAAAGGAGCTCCTGAATTGTCTATTCTCTCTCCCACCTTCCTCAACATCTCTATGGAGTCTTTAGCTTCCACTCTCAATCACTTTGAAATCTTATATCGTGTATAGGTAGTTGGCAAGAGCTATATCTTAAAAGTTGTATTTTACTCAAAGCTGGATGTCTCAACACCACATAAAGCTTAAGTAGCTTAAAACAGAGTTCTTCCTGCTATCCCTAACTAACAGCCTCATCCCAATTCAAACTGGCATAGAGTTTTAAATTGTAACCCATCAATTTTTGACTCAAACTCCTTGGCTTCATTTTAGGGAAAAAAATCAATTTCACCTTCTCTGTTGGATGAAACCTACTTTGGATACAGAATTTATGCTAGCCCTACTCAAAGGAATTCGCTAATTGTATCTAGCCATCTTCAAAGCTGCACCATCGGACTGTCAGGTTGGACACAGGTACAAGAAAGTTTGATCACACCTCACCTATTCTGAGCTCTTTCAAGAGGCTCCTCATTGCTTGCATCAGCCAGAGCTGTGTGTCTGGGAGCCCTCGGAGATCTCACACACAAACTGATCATCTACAGTGGACAACCTCTCCTCTGAAGTAGGCACAACTTTCTCCATAAAGCACCAGGCCATTAGAAGGCAAAGGCTCTAAAACAATCATTCGCAAGGAGTGTGCGTAGACTGTGGAACGCCATCAAATCAGCAATTGAGATAAAACCTTTCAATGAAGCTTTTAAAATGGAGATATTAAACCAGTTGTTTTAGCGTCATGTCCAACTATGAAAGATTTTGTCTCTTTGCTGTGATTTTAGGAAACGGGCACAGTGCCTATCAATCAGAGCCACTGGAAATATGTGAATGTGCGGCCAATGCGATTTTTGCATAATTATAGATTTGCCAAATTTGCCACATTTGCCACATAATCCATCATCTGCTCCAGAATCTGCAGATTTTAATTAAAACAATTATTTCTAGCTCAAAAGTTACTAAAAACGCAGCAACACGTATTTCTGTGCATTGAAAGGCCCTTTGCAAAGGTTGACTGATCACCTTTCTGTTGCTTATAGCTATATTTGGGAGTTAAACTGGTACTGATGAGATGCACCCAAAGCCTAGACAGTGTTAACACGTGTAATAAGTATAAAATAATGAAATAATACTACCAAACAAAAGTGCCACATTATGGCGCATAATTTGTCTTTTTGTTTTGCCACATAATTTACTCAAACCTGCCGCATAATTTGGCCCTCTCTTGCTGCATATTTCCAGTGGCCCTGCTAACAATGTTCTGATACTACTGTATTCTACTCACCCTGCATTTTCTCTTCACCCTAACAGCTTGTGTTATTATTTTACAGATCTCATCGTTTTATATTAGTATGCATTATATTTCAGGTATTTTTGATACTGCTTCTTTAAAACGGCTCCTTTGTAAAACGCTCTGCTACTACAGGGTCATGACTGCACCATATAGACTGCTAAATAAATAAATGACTACATAAATAAATATCGAGGGCTACTCAAGTAGGAGAGTGCACAGTCCAGAAGAACTAGTCTTCTCTCTCGGCCTGACCTAGTGGTCACCAAGAGAAAGATAACAGGATGTGACGCGGCTTTACTCTGCTTTTTGAATACGACGCATTTGGGAAGTTCCACTGCATGCGCAAGGGGTTTCAAGGACACCATTTTATTTCATTAAAAAAATTCTCGTTATTTTAGTTATGAAACAGTTTCCCAATAAAGTCACCAACGTATAACTAATAGGTCTTTTTAAGTGAACTGTGTAAATCAGAATACGTAAAATAAATATGAATACTTTTTCAAACACGTCCCACTAGTGACAGGCAGCAAGATACGTGTGGACTACGCCAAAAACCATTAAATGTCAAATTGAAAATTGTTATGTTTGACACCATTTTGTAACCAATAAGTAAAAAGAACAGTGTCGTCTTTGGCCAAAACCAACCTCTTTGACAGCAGAATAACAGTTTGTGGGAATTTCTGCAGTTTGTCTCCATCAATCAAGCTGTCTGTGTTTACCAAGCAGCATGTTGTCACTGTTAATTTCATGGATATTCTAATGGACCCGGAACAAAGGGATCCGGCCCAGCGGGCAGCTGGAATAAACATTCACGCGGAGCTGTCGGTTCTCCGGTTTCTGAAACCAATAGACAAAGTCAACTATTTTTTTATTAAAGTAATCTTTTCTAAAGGAACTAAAGCAGAAATACAAACCTCGACACAGCTTGTTCGGATAGCATTTACACATGCTGGATACCCTGCTAACTACTGCTTAAAGTGTAACTTTTAGACAGAAGTCATATTTAACCCTTTACTGTCTCTCGCTCAATTTTCCTTGAACGCTTTCTGAAATATCAAATTGGCCTCAACAAATCCCGCCTATTAAGTATTTAGCAAATACCATTACAGGTATCAATAAATAATGGTCAAAAATTGACTGGTAGTTTTCTGAATTTAGCACTACGATGTCTTAATTTGATCATCCAAGTGGGCCTTTATATCTTTTAATAGAAACGTAGTCATTAATTATTCACTATTTTAATATAGAGGGTGCACCATATTCTAACCTAGAACACGTATTACCCACATTGCAGTGTTTTGAATATATGTCAAACTATTTCCAAAACTGAAACTCGGAATACTTATTAAAATACATGAGTTCCTCATTGCTTCTATGACAGGGATCATTAATACGAAACAAAATGTAGTGTTGTACGACGATTTTTTCAGATTTAGCTTGTTAGAGAACTCGAAGCTATTTAAGCAGCATTTCGTTCTGGAGGCCAGAAAACAAGGCTCTTTGTAAATGCCAAGATGAAAGGCATTCCAGACTATAGAGGCAGCACCAACAAGCACTGGCAAAGCCAATAGGTCTCCCCAAGGCATAGAGCTATTGGCTTCGTGTTGCATGAAGTAAAGGTAATGTACAAACGAATCCAAGATGGTCTCTGGTGCATTAACACTGAACACATAAGAAAGTGTGGCCATTTTTGAATGCTTTTGCTTTTAATTTATAATGGGAACCATTTAACAATAGTCACCAATGTATTAGCATGCATGTGCACACATGGACGACCATTTTGAAGTAGCTTTTATCATTTCAGATATTGGTATTTACTTTAATTTACCATTCCAAGATGATTGATGGCCTTCTCTAAATGGATAATTAAAAATGTTTTTTTTTTTGGGCTGCTGCACAACCTAAAAGAAGTTATCTGTAGCAGTACATGGCTTCAGGGCCCTCTACAAATAATTTAGAAAGATTACAAAAAAACTTTTGTCAGGAGGAGCGAAGTTGACAATTTGGGTTATGGGGTGAGTTGACGGCACAGGAGGCTTGGAGGAAGCTGAGGGTATGGAGAACAGAAGAGGTGGAGGAACGTTGATGGCACAGGAGCAAATGCCCAAAGCAAGAGGCCGAATAGAAGCAAGCAGCTGTCGGTACATCACAAAAGAAAAAAAAAGTTTCAAAAATAAATAAATAAAAAATGAAGCGGCGGAAAAGGATTAGAGTGAAATGAGCAATGTGCACAAATCATATGGTAAACAGAAATGAGAAAATAGTCCCCTCCCATCAGAAGTAGAAGGCTATAAGTAAGTCACTCAAAATGATGGCAAAGAATCTATGCTCCAGAGGTGGGACTCAAACAAGAATTGGGATGAAAGCCACAAAGAAGGAGCAGGGTAACAAGATAGGCAAGAAAGCCATTCGATCATCAGCAAGTGGCTGACACATTGTCTTATAAACAATAGGTCTTTGATTTCAGACACCTAAAACTGTCTAGAGTCAAACCTTAAAAAGGACAGGTAATAGTGGGGCACACAAAAGATACTGATTGAAGGAACAGAATATGCAAACAGGAGAGTAGAGTAAAGAGGAAAGAGAGGAGTAGTTGTGTTTACTGTCTGGTGACTCATATATAGGCCTTTAAAGATGATGTGCTGCAGTACACAGGGCTAGTGAGGATTACAGGGATGGTAGGATATGGTATTACTTTTCTTACTAGTGGAAACATCCTTTATTACACAATGCCTTTGTCACACATCATTTACCATGCATTCCTTTACAATGCATATGCCTTAACCATGCATATACCTTTACCATGCAAGGTAAGTACAGTTAAGGTAAGTATATTTATACATATATGTATAGGTCATAACTTTGCCACAGTTTGACAAATCTCCATGAAACTTGGCAGACCTATAGCTTTTTCTACAATGGCTGATGATGAAAAGCTTTGTGGTGATTAGTTAATGGGGTGCAAAGAAAAATGGGGGGATATAGATTATGGTGTGGAAAGGATCGTTTTTTGGTATTTGATGTGAATTGGTTCAGTAGTTTCGAAGTTATAAAGGACAAAAATGTAGTGATATATTGAGCCACGGAATACAGTAGTACATTTGTGTTATACCGCAGTACACAGCAATGACAAAACACAATATTATTGATTAATGAAAATCCTTATAAGATAAAAAGGCAGCCATATTGTTTAGAACACAATTTGTCTTTGTAATGGGTTTGAGCATGAAATATAGCTTATTACTAGTTTGGTAATGCATAGGAAAAAATGAGGCCCTTTAGCAAATCTGTATAGGTAGGGAGAACAATTTTTATTATTTTACATATTTTAAAGAACGTTTACTGGGTATTCCACTCCACGACACTCCCCTTTACGTCACTCCATGCCACTTCACTCTACGACACACCACTCCACTATATGATGCGCCACTCCCCTGTACAACATGCCACTCCACTGTATGCCACTCCACTCTGCGACATGGCACGTCACTCCACTTTACTTTAAAAAATGCAACTCCACTCTGTTGTACCTAATGAAATCTAAAACAAGCATTTGGAATGCAATAGGTCTCACATTACTGATAGTTTGAGGTATTGGCGTTGCAAATAATAATGCAACGCCAATAGCTCATACTTTCAGTAATGCGAGACCTAGTGCATTGCAAATGATTGCATAGTGAGCCAGGAACCAGGATTGTATGTCTCAGTGCAGTACCGCAAGCTGCTCCTAGAGCTCCCTAGTGAGCAAGGCACCAGTACTGCATGTCTAGGTGCAGCAGCGCAAGCTGTTCCTAGTGGTCCCTTGTGAGCAAGGCACCAGCACTGCTTGCCTAGGTGCAGCACCGCAAGCTGCTCCTAGAGGTCCCTAGTGAGCATCATAAACTTTGAAGATATGGTAAATCCACCCTACCCATAATGCATTGCATGCAAGACAGTACCACAGTACATTCAATATATACAATTACTAGCTGTGAAATGTGATAAAATAATTAGTACATTAATTCCGGATTAGGTTGTACTCTATGTGGAGCTGATGAAGGGAAATTTATAGAAGGTCTAATATAAATGTGACATGTGCTAGCAAGTAAAGTAACCACTGCCAACCTTGTTTAGGACCAAGTGAGTGTCCTGTCTGAAGGCCTTTAAGAAAATAGTGCCTTGAGGCTGTAATTAAAACCTAGGGCGTAACAACACATGTAATAGGGGGTGTCCTCATGGGAAGTTACAAAAAGAGACAGGGCGGTATTAAGGCGGGACTACAAAGCCTAATGACCAATGAAAAGCCACCATTTACAAAGGACAGGGACAAGAGCAAATTACAAAGATGGGCGGGAAGTAGGCGGAGCTTTATGCACATATCCTGAATACAGCATGTCTCGAAGAGACAGCGCAAGTGCTGCCTAGGCGAGACCGAAAAATAACTTATATATGACAAAAGACACACCACTCCACTCTATATCACTCCACTCTATGACATGCTACTTCACTCTACAACACACCACTCCACTTTACCACACTCCACTCTGCGGCACTCAATGCCACTCCTCCACACAAAGCGATACCAAAGGGGATGACGGACGGAGCGTTAGAGCAAATCAAACACTCACCCCCAGTCAACTGATCTGGGTTTAATCCATCATCATTCTTTAGCTCACTCCACCACCCCAGTTCAGACATGGCCATATGCAAATCAGTCTGACCCTGTGCCTCATGGGAACAGTCCAGCCCGAACTGCCAAGCCATGTCTTCCCTGGACCGGAAACAAGCATCCTGGGACCGGTTTCTGGCTATTCAGCCGTCATCAGCCAGGCTAGCTTGAATCCAGTGGCAAAGTGAGCAAGGGACCCACGTCTGGGCATACCCTGACAACTTAGGGCGAACAAAGCAATACCAAAGGGGATGATGGGCGGAGCGTTTGAGCAAATCAAACACTCACCCCCAGTCAACTGATCTGGGTTTAATCCATCATCATTCTTTAGCTCACTTCCACCACTCCCAGTTCAGACATGGCCATATGCAAATCAGTCTGACCCTGTGCCTCATGGGAACAGTCCAGCTCGAACTGCCAAGCCATGTCTTCCTGACCGGAAACAAGCATCCTGGGACCGTTTCTGGCTATTCAGTCATCATCAGCCAGGCTAGCTTGAATCCAGTGGCAAAGTGAGCAAGGGACCCACGTCTGGGCATACCCTGCCAACTTAGGGCGAACAAGCGATACCAAAGGGGATGATGGACGTAGCGTTTGAGCAAATCAAACACTCACCCCCAGTCAACTGATCTGGGTTTAATCCATCATCATTCTTTAGTTCACTCCACCTCCCCAGTTCAGACATGGCCATATGCAAATCAGTCTGACCCTGTGCCTCATGGGAACAGTCCAGCCCGAACTGCCAAGCCATGTCTTCCCTGGACCGGAAACAAGCATTAAACCCAGATCAGTTGACTGGGGGTGAGTGTTTGATTTGCTCAAACGCTACGTCCATCATCCCCTTTGGTATCGCTTTGTTCGCCCTAAGTTGGCAGGGTATGCCCAGACGTGGATCCCTTGCTCACTTTGCCACTGGATTCAAGCTAGCCTGGCTGATGACGGCTGAATAGCCAGAAACCGGTCCCAGGATGCTTGTTTCCGGTCCAGGGAAGACATGGCTTGGCAGTTCGGGCTGGACTGTTCCCATGAGGCACAGGGTCAGACTGATTTGCATATGGCCATGTCTGAACTGGGGTGGTGGAGTGAGCTAAAGAATGATGATGGATTAAACCCAGATCAGTTGACTGGGGGTGAGTGTTTAATTTGCTCTAACGCTCCGTCCGTCATCCCCTTTGGTATCGCTTTGTTCACCCTAAGTTGGCAGGGTATGCCCAGACATGGGTCCCTTGCTCACTTTGCCACTGGATTCAAGCTAGCCTGGCTGATGACAACTGAATAGCCAGAAACCGGTCCCAGGATGCTTGTTTCCGGTCCAGGGAAGACATGGCTTGGCAGTTCGGGCTGGACTGTTCCCATGAGGCACAGGGTCAGACTGATTTGCATATGGCCATGTCTGAACTGGGGTGGTGGAGTGAGCTAAAGAATGATGATGGATTAAACCCAGATCAGTTGACTGGGGGTGAGTGTTTTATTTGCTCTAACGCTCCGTCCGTCATCCCCTTTGGTATCACTTTGTTCGCCCTAAGTTGGCAGGGTATGCCCAGACGTGGGTCCCTTGCTCACTTTGCCACTGGATTCAAGCTAGCCTGGCTGATGACGGCTGAATAGCCAGAAACCGGTCCCAGGATGCTTGTTTCCGGTCCAGGGAAGACATGGCTTGGCAGTTCGGGCTGGACTGTTCCCATGAGGCACAGGGTCAGACTGATTTGCATTAGGCCATGTCTGAACTGGGGTGGTGGAGTGAGCTAAAGAATGATGATGGATTAAACCCAGATCAGTTGACTGGGGGTGAGTGTTTGATTTGCTCTAATGCTCCGTCCGTCCGTCCGTCCGTCATCCCCTTTGGTATCGCTTTGTTCGCCCTAAGTTGGCAGGGTATGCCCAGACGTGGGTCCCTTGCTCACTTTGCCACTGGATTCAAGCTAGCCTGGCTGATGACGGCTGAATAGCCAGAAACCGGTCCCAGGATACTTGTTTCCGGTCCATGGAAGACATGGCTTGGCAGTTCGGGCTGGACTGTTCCCATGAAGCACAGGGTCAGACTGATTTGCATATGGCCATGTCTGAACTGGGGTGGTGGAGTGAGCTAAAGAATGATGATGGATTAAACCCAGATCAGTTGACTGGGGGTGAGTGTTTGATTTGCTCTAACGCTCCGTCCGTCATCCCCTTTGGTATCACTCCTCTACACAACACACCACTCTGCTATACAACACTGCACTCCACTCCACAACATCCACTTGACTCTACAACATACCAGTCCACTCTACAACATGCCAGTCCACTATACGCCACTCTACTCTATGCCCGTCCACTCTAAGACACTCTATGACACCCACTCTATGACATCCCAGGCCAGTCTACTCTACAACACTCCACTCTATGCCACTCCACTCTACAACACTCTACTCCACTCTATGCCCCTCCACTGTGTACACCACTCTACTCCACTGTACGACATGCCACTCCACTCAATTCTACCACACGCCACTCCACTCTATGACGTGTCACGCCAATCTACGACATGCCACTCCACTCAAATGTATGACACTCCACAGCACGGTACGTCATGCACTCCACTCTACGCACCTCCACTCTACAACAATCTACTTCACTGTTTGCCCATCCACTCTACGGCACTCTAATCCACTCTACAGCACTCTACGACATGCCACTCCACTCTACGACATGCTCCTCTACTCTACGACATGCCACTCCACTCTATGACATACCACTCCACTGTACGAAATTCCACTCCACACCACTCCACTACATGACACGCCACTCCAATCTAAGAGATGCCACTCCACTCTACTAAAAGCCCCTCCACTCTACGCTTCTAAACTCCATGCCTCTGCACACAAAGACACTCTACAACACACCACTGTATGACATTGCTACTACACTTTGGTCTACAACATGCCGCTCCACTCTACTCCACTCATGCCCCTCCACTCTACGCCACCCTACTCCACTCTAGGACACTCATTTCACTACACTCTACATTACACCACTCTACTCTGTGACATGCCACTTGCCACTCCACTGGATGACAATCCACTCTACACCACTCCACTCTATGCCCCTACACTCTAAAACACTCTAAGACACACCACTCTAGTACATGCCACTCCACTCTACGCCGTTCCACTCTTCAAACTCTACTCCACTCTAGTCCCTTCCACTATGTGCCACTGTATTCCACACTACAACATGGCATTACACTCTGTGACATGCCACAATACTATATGACACTTCACTTCATGGCAGTGCACACCACTCCACTCTACAAGACTACACTCCACTGTACAACATGCCACTCCACGACATGCCAGTCCACTCTAGGACACTCCACTCTATGCCCTTCCACTTTAAGACATGCCATGCCACTCTATGACATGCCACTCCACTCTACTCTATGCCACTCTACTCTACACCACTCCACTCTACAACACTCTACACCACTCTATGCCCCTGTACTCTACACCACTCTAATACACTGTACGACACTCTAAGACACGCCACTCCACTCCACTCTACGACAAGCCATTCTACTCTATGGCATGGCAACCCCACTCTACTTCACCCCACTCCAATCCACTCTACGACACTCCATGGCACTACACTATATGACACACCACTCTACTCTATGACATGCCACACCACTAGATGACACTCCACTCCACTCTATACCACTCCACTGTCCAACACAAAACTCTATACCACCAAACTGTACACCACAACACTCTATGACATGACACTTTACAACACTCCACTCTATGTCACTCCATTGTACGACACGCCACTCCACTCCACTCTATGACATATCACTCCACTCTAAGACACACCATTGCACTGTATGAACCTCCACTTCCCTCTATGACACTCCTTGCCACTCCACTCTGCAATCTGCCAATCCACTGTATGACACGACATGCCACTCCACTCTACGACAAATCACTCCACTCTACGACATGGCACTCCAGTCTACTGCACTCCACTTTACGCCCATCCACTCCAAGGCACTCTACTTTACGCCTCTCCATTGTACGCCATGACCGTCTACACCATGACCTTCTTCACCATGACACTGTACGCCAAGACACTCTATGCCATGACACTATGCGACATGGCATTCTACGACACAACACTCTACAGCACTCCACTCAATGACACTACATCGTACTTATGAGTGGGTGGAATGAGTGGAATTTTGGTCACTCATAGTTACTCTTTAACCTGGAGTTCCGGCCCAATATCGCCAATCGCAGGGTGGTGGAGTTATGGCATCCTCATCTGTCAGGGTCTAAATCCCTTTGCTGTCTGAACCACACAGGAGCAGAATGACGCTAGGTCCCAATACCTTCTTCAGAACCAACCCTGCTAGGTCTTTTAGTATTCCATTGCAGGTAAGTTCTAAGGGGGAAAAGGGGTTGGGGACAGAGAAGAGACTGCTCCAATATTCTGCCTGTTCAGCTACGTCTTCTTCTTCTTACTGGACTGCAACATTAACATGTAAAAACCTTTATTTATTGTGCCTTTTAACTTACTGTTTTTTCTATGGTGTATAAATAACTTATCTTACCAGAATGTTTACTGAAGCTTACTTCTCTTCTACTTCTCATGTATTGTTTGCTAGGTTGTATGAGAAGTCTTCACTCAGATCTCTTTCCTTTTCGTTCTCAGGTACAATCTGCACTTGATCCTGCTATTCCTTAATGTAAGAAAGATAAGGTAAGTATTTATTTCTGTATTCCTAATTTATGTATTATTTGGGTTTTCTTTCTTTCTATTAACTCACTGTTAAGAGACTGGAGTGGGCCTTGAACTGGGGTTTCTGTAGTAGGATGACTGGTTTTCTCTCTTTAATTAGTTTTTTAAACAATGCTTCAGAACTTAGGTTAAATGTTAAAAGGAAGCGTTGCCTTTTATTCAGGCCTTTGGTTTTAATGTTTGCTGGAAGTGCCATACGTGAGAGAGAACATTACTGGAGTTCTTTAACACATGGCATGAGAAAGAAACATGCCGGGCCTTTGACCCTGACTTCACCTTTTAATTAATTCTCAGAAGAGTGAACAAGTTTCAGTCTAAGAAGACACTGCGTGTTGAAAGGTCACGCCTGCGTCTGACAGATTCTGGAACAGCTGAAAAAGACAGCTGATTCAAAAAGCTTTTATTTAATCTTCTCAGCTAAGGAAAGCAATTACTGAAAAAAGTATTTCCAGTTTTCAAACGAAGGAAAATATATTCTGACTTGTTTCCTTTTTTCTCTTTAAATAGAAATTTACCTCTGACACAATAACCTTTTCTCACAGAATGTTTTATGTTAGCTACAAGTTTAACACTAACCTGATTAGTGAGGGAATGTAGTTCAGACGAAGCTAACCCCGATTTTATCGCAACTACCCTAACTGACTTCCACGACGCTGGGAAACAGGTGCTCTTCAAATTATTTCTTCAGTGAAGTGCACAGTGGAATGTTGAAGCACACTTCACCTGATGTCATGAAGCCTCAAAAGACTAGACTGCTAACAGTGGTGTGCTGTCGCAGTATGTGCATGTTGGCAGCCATCTTGGAGTTCCATCGGTGCCAACAAGCACTCCAGCTTGAGGGATTATCTGACTTTTGGTAAGTTTGTAGGGGGAAAATGGTAGCCAGCATACAGTTAGAAGGAGGAAACCTCCCGTGAGTCCTGACAGTACCTCCCTCCCAACGGGGTTTCCTCCGGTGCGTGGTTTGGCAGGGAATTTGGCATGAAAGGCTCTAATTAAGCGGGGGCATGGACATTAGTACTCTTTTCCCAGGAACGTTCATCAGGTCCATAACCTTGCCAATCAATGAGGTAGAAAATTTCATTATGGATGAGTTTTGAATCCAAAATTCGTTTAACTTCGTACTCCGCCTCACCATTAACCATCAGAGGATCAGGAGGGAAACCCTACGCAACCCCGGTTGAATTGGTTTAAGGAGAGAAACATGAAATACTGGATGAATTTTGGTAGAACCAGGAAGAGATAGTTGATAAGTGACTGGATTTATGACCTTCTCAATTGGATAAGGACCCATAAAACGAGGCTGAAATTTACGGGGACCTTTGAGTCTGAGATTTTTGTACTCAACCAGACTAAGTCTCCTACATGAAGCTCAGGTTCTTTTTACGTTTTCGGTCAGCGAAGTGTTTGTAACGATCCTTCGCGATCGACAAATTCCTGGGTTACTGAGTGATGAATTTTAGTTAACTGTCGGGCAATATCTTGAACAGCAGGAACATTAATATCATCAAAATTAGCATGAGAATTGGGATGTCTGCCTGAGTTTATAAAGAAAGGGAGTGGCCAGTGGATACATTTAGAGCATTATTGTGAGCATACTCCGCAGTCCATAAGTGGTCAGGCCAGTCACCCTCCTCATCTAACAAATAAAGTCTGAGGTGTTGTTCTAGGTCTTGGTTAATGCGTTCAGTCTGACCATCAGTTTCTGGGTGAAAACTGGTGGAATAACGATGGTCAATATTAAGGCCTTTGATGTAAGCCTTCCAAAATCGTGATAGGAACTGAGAGCCCCTGTCTGAAACGAGGACCCTAGGAATCCCATGAAGGCGAATAACATGTTGATTGAAAAGTTGGGACAATTGTTTAGCAGTGGGTGTACCTTTGAAGGGTATATAATGTGCCATCTTACTAAAAGTGTCGACAACTACAAGAATGGTATCATACCCATGGGAAGAAGGTAGATCAACAATCAAATCTAAGGAGACTGTGTGCCAAGGATATGGGGGTTGGCATGGGTTGTAGGAGACCTTTAGGAGCTTGTCTGTCCGATTTTCCCCGTGCACAAATTTCACAGCCTAACACATATTGACGGACGTCTCGGCACATGTATGGCCACCAGAAACGACGTTTGAGTAATTCTTCTCGGTTTTCACAACACCTTTGTGGCCAGCCAGAGGGTTGTCGTGACATTCCTGCATTGCCTTCAGCTGAAGCTCCTTGGTGGGTAAATACAGGGTGGTACCTAAATAGGGGAGGCCATTGCGAATGAAACGTTGTGGATCTTCTGTGGCCCAGTTCTCCATTTCAAGGTCGGTCATCAAATTTCGAACGTGATGTTCAAAAGGTTCTAAGGAGATAGTTCCAATGAATTTTCCATCAGGTATGATTTGCTGGTTTTCAATGACTGAAGTTTGATTTTCTGTGTCGGAGTCTAGAGAGGACATCAGCCTTTCCATTCTTGGATCCGGGACGAAAAGTGATAACAAAATCAAAGTCCGTGAAGTAAAGAGACCAACGCAGCTGACGTGGTGTGAGAGTTCGAGCAGATCGCAAAAATTTTAGGTTGCGGTGGTCCGTAAACACCGTTACAGTGTGTTTTGCCCTCATTAAGTAATGCCTCCAATCTTTGGAAGGCATCTTTGATTGCCAAGAGTTCTTTTTCTGTAATCGTATAGTTGCATTCCGCAGGGTTGAGTTTGCAGGACCGATATGCCACCGGGTGTAACTGTCCCGTGTCCTTGTGCCTCTGAGAAAGTATTCCCCGATGGCTAGGTCCGATGCGTCTGTCTCCAAATAAAAAGGCTCAGAGGGATCTGCATGAAGCAGCACCGAGTGCTGTGGTGAAACTGTCCTTCATCAACTGAAAAGCTTCTTCTGCTTCTTCTGACCATTGGAACGGAACTCCTTTCTTCAGAAGACGAGTCAAGCGGAAGTATCTTATTGGAGAATCCATTAATGAATCGTCTGTAAAAATTAGAGAATCCGATAAAGCTTTGAACCTCTTTGATACTGGTAGGAGATTTCCAGCCTGTTATCGCCTTCACTTTTGCTCATCCATTCGAACTCCTGCAGGTGATAACACAAAACCTAGGAATTCTACTGTATCTGTGTTGAAGAGGCATTTCTCCAATTTAACGTATAGAGAGTTCTCTCGTAGACGTTGTAAAACTGCTCTGACCTGGTTGTGATGTTCTTCAACCGTGTTGGAATAAATCAGGATGTCATCTATGTATACTATAGCGCATCGGTCAATGAATTCACTTAAAACATCATTGATAAAGTACTGGAAGGCCGCTGGTGCGTTACAGAGACCATATGGCATCACAAGATACTCATAAAGGCCAAATTTGGTCCTGAACGCAGTCTTCCACTCGTCGCCTTCCCGGAGTCTAATCAAGTGGTACGCTCCTCGTAGGTCTAGGCGAGTGTATATCTTTGCTTCCTTCACTTGATCAATTAGTACTGAAATGAGAGGCAATGGATAACGATTCTTCACAGTTATCCTGTTAATCGCTCTAAAGTCAATACAAGTCCTGAGATCTCCCCTTTTTTCGGCACGAAAAAGTGGGGAAGAGACAGGGGACTGCGACGGTCGGATAAATCCGTTCTCCAGATTCTTAGCTAGGTATTCCTTCAAATGGATGTTTTCCTTCTCCGTTAATGCGTAAACTCTGCTGCATGGTAGATTAGCCCCTGGTTCTAGATCAATTTTGCAGTCATAGGGCCTGTGGGGGTAACGTCTCTGCCTTTTTCTCATCAAAGACGTCTGCAAAGTCTTGGTATTCATCTGGTATCATGGTAGTTTGGATCGCACATACCGAACCTCCACCTTCACACAATTGGGTGGCAGCGCAGATTACAGAAGAATGTGTCTGGTCGTCGAAACAATTTTTGGTGCAGTAGTCTGAATTTAATTGAATAGTTCGGGCTCCCCAATCAATTAACGGGTTGTGTTCCGTTAGCCATGGTAGACCTAGAATCAGTTGAAATTGGGGGCGTCTATTAAATTAAATTGCAAGGTCTCTTGGTGTCCTTCGACAGTAGTCATGTGTACCAATTCAGTATGACTGGTTATGGGCCCTGAAGTTAAATCCGTACCATCCACCGCTCTGACCTTCTCACTTTTCTCCTTCTTGATAGCTTGTAAACCGATCAGGCTAGCGAATTTGTGGTCGGAGAAATTACCTGTTGCCCCAGAATCTACCATGACGATGATTCCTGTCAAAACCACATCTCTAAACCTTAAGGTCACAGTCATAACCAAATGGGGAGAGGAGACTTGTAGTGTGTTTGCCAATTGGTGATTTGTTGGAGTCGTTTTTTCCATTCGCATCCACAGGTCCAACTCCCCTTACCTGTGGTGCCTCTAGTTTTCCTTCTCCTTAGCAGGCAACTTTGGTCTTTTTAAGCAATTCTTGACAAAATGTCCACTTCTTCCACAATATAGGCACAGTTTGTTCAGCCTTCTCTTTTCTTTTTCTTCTTTAGAGAGTGGACCTCTGACTACACCGATTTGCATGGGTTCAATTCCCGAAGAACTCTCTACTGTCCGTGTGGATTCTGTTTTGACACGGTCAAAACGAGGAACACTTGGTCTAAGCTCCTTCCGCCGTTCTCCTTTCCGCTCACTTTGCCGATAATCGATCTCTAAGGTTAAATCCACTAAGGCAGAGATGTCGGTGGGTCGATTAGGGATTTGAGATAGAGCGTCCTTCAATTCCTCTCGCAATCCTCTATAGAATACTGCTGCTCTTTTATCCTCGGGCCAGTTGGTCTCGACCACTAGTTTATTAAATTGGGCTAGGTAAGACACGAGTTCTCGGTTTCCTTGCTTTAATTCCAACAGTTCGTTGTCTGAAGCTTGAGATGCTGTTCTTCTATCAAAAATTCGGAGAAATTCCTTCTTGAAGTCATCTAAACTGTACAAAAATTGGGTCATCCTTGGTTACTAGTGGCATGGACCATGAGGCGGCGTCCCCACTAAGGTAGGACAAGATAAACGCCACTCGGGATTGAGCATCGGGGAAGATCGTTGGACGGCACATAAAATGCAGAGAGCATTGGGTCAAAAAAATTTGCGCTTTCTGCGGGTCTCCATTAAATCGCTCTGGAGGGCAAGAGGAATTACTGGGGATAATGAGTGGATTACTTGTGTGGGGGCAAAGGATGAAGTGCTGATGTTAGGACTCTGGGTTTCAAAGGATGCGGTGCTTGGCCTAGATCCCAAAGCTGGTGTTCCCGTTTTAAAGGTTATTATCTCCTGTCTTAGTATTTTATTTTCCTCTCTGACTGCCTCCAAGTCCCTTTGTATATTACTCAAAATCTCACCCAAATTTTTTAAATCAAGTCCTTCTGCCATTCTGCTCAGGTGCTTGTACCAACGTGGGCACTTCACTCTGTCAGGGTCTAAATCCCTTTTGCTGTCTGAACCACACAGGAGCAGAATGACGCTTAGGTCCCAATACCCTTCTCAGAACCAACCCTGCTAGGTCTTTTAGTATTCCATTGCAGGTAAGTTCTAAGGGGGAAAAGGGGTTGGGGACAGAGAAGAGACTGCTCCAATATTCTGCCTGTTCAGCTACGTCTTCTTCTTCTTACTGGACTGCAACATTAACATGTAAAAACCTTTATTTATTGTGCCTTTTAACTTACTGTTTTTTCTATGGTGTATAAATAACTTATCTTACCAGAATGTTTACTGAAGCTTACTTCTCTTCTACTTCTCATGTATTGTTTGCTAGGTTGTATGAGAAGTCTTCACTCAGATCTCTTTCCTTTCGTTCTCAGGTACAATCTGCACTTGATCCTGCTATTCCTTAATGTAAGAAAGATAAGGTAAGTATTTATTTCTGTATTCCTAATTTATGTATTATTTGGGTTTCTTCTTTCTTTCTATTAACTCACTGTTAAGAGACTGGAGTGGGCCTTGAACTGGGGTTTCTGTAGTAGGATGACTGGTTTTCTCTCTTTAATTAGTTTTTAAACAATGCTTCAGAACTTAGGTTAAATGTTAAAAGGAAGCGTTCCTTTTATTCAGGCCTTTGGTTTTAATGTTTGCTGGAAGTGCCATACGTGAGGAGAACATTACTGGAGTTCTTTAACACATGGCATGAGAAAGAAACATGCCGGGCCTTTGACCCTGACTTCACCTTTTAATTAATTCTCAGAAGAGTGAACAAGTTTCAGTCTAAGAAGACACTGCGTGTTGAAAGGTCACGCCATGCGTCTGACAGATTCTGGAACAGCTGAAAAAGACAGCTGATTCAAAAGCTTTTTATTTAATCTTCTCAGCTAAG
Source organism: Calotriton arnoldi (assembly GCA_963921515.1). Classification (NCBI taxonomy): domain Eukaryota; kingdom Metazoa; phylum Chordata; class Amphibia; order Caudata; family Salamandridae; genus Calotriton; species Calotriton arnoldi. The sequence continues at coordinate 373,082 of CAWUFW010011019.1, forward strand.
GAAAGCAATTACTGAAAAAAGTATTTCCAGTTTTCAAACGAAGGAAAATATATTCTGACTTGTTTCCTTTTTTCTCTTTAAATAGAAATTTACCTCTGACACAATAACCTTTTCTCACAGAATGTTTTATATTAGCTACAAGTTTAACACTAACTGATTAGTGAGGGAATGTAGTTCCGACTGAAGCTAACCCCGATTTTATCGCAACTACCCTAACTGACTTCCACGACGCTGGAAAACAGGTGCTCTTCAAATTATTTCTTCAGTGAAGTGCACAGTGGAATGTTGAAGCACACTTCACCTGATGTCATGAAGCCTAAAAGACTAGACTGCTAACAGTGGTGTGCTGTCGCAGTATGTGCATGTTGGCAGCCATCTTGGAGTTCCATCGGTGCCAACAAGCACTCCAGCTTGAGGGATTATCTGACTTTTGGTAAGTTTGTAGGGGGAAAATGGTAGCCAGCATACAGTTAGAAGGAGGAAACCTCCCGTGAGTCCTGACATCATAGCACATTTTTCTAACGTGGGCAGTCGTAGATGGTCTTGGTCAAAGGGCTGCCGCTTGAGTAGATTTGCTGCCACCTGAGTAGATTTTCTACTCATGCGGCAGCAAAATCAACTCAAATGGCTGCACGCTCTTGCGCAATACCTGGTTCCATTTGCGCTGATTTTTCAGCATTCCTCATGCTACCGGCACTAAATTGCAGCACGAGATGCATATTTTCTGCCCGTTGACAAAACTCTGCAGAATCTCATGGAGTTTTTATGTAACTCAGCGGAATTTCACGGAGTGAAACTCTGCGAGTTCTGCCCACCTCTAATCTTACTCTAATCTATGGCACTCCACTCTACAACACTCCACTCTATAACAGTCTACTCTAATGTACTCTACGACACTCCACTCAATGACAATCCACTCTACAATTTGAAACACAATTTCATTGAAAAATAATTCAATGAAAAAACCAAAAGTCAAGGATAAGTTATAGTTAGGAACACTTAATTAATTATTGGTATAGAAATCCAACTTAAACCACACAAACCTTAGGAATTCTGAAGTTATAGTTATAACTTAAAGTAATATTTTTGACCCCGCCCACAATTTACTATAACTCACACTCCTCTGTATTATGGGTAGATTTACAAGCTTTCGCCACTTTTGCGTCACTTTTCCCATGTTAAAAGTGACGCAAAAGTGGCTCAAGGGGCTTGTAAATCTGCCCCAGTGTTGTTAATTCGCTAGCCAGACTACATGAGCTATAACTCGCCCTGCTACCATGCAGTGTTCTTATATTGTACTTACCTTGCATGGCAAAGGCATATGCATGGTAAAGGCATGTGTGATAAAGGATGCATGGTAAACGCATGCATTGTAAAGTTATGTATTGCTTACAAGTAAGTACTGCTCCAGCAAGCATGTTTTACACAGGTAAAGCTCGGTAATAGTTAATATACAACCACAGGATGACCAGACAAGTAAGATCTAATCCTTTCCAGAAGAAACTCCTGAAACCTGCATCCTCCAGGTGGCGTAACTGAATGGTGAGGCCAATAGAGTCAAAAGCTTCATAAGCATCAATAAGAGCCAAGATCCAGACATTCCTGACATCCACTATCAGCGTGTGAATGCCAAGTTCCATCCCATGATTAAGATTTTGTCTATTCCAATGTGCAATTGAAATGGCTACTCTTGTTTTTCTATTCCGGCCACTCCTTCTGTTTCAGGACGACCTAAGGGAGGCTTAATTACCTGGATTTAACTTGGAGTTAATGCCAAAATAATGCAAATGAACCTTAGCTGCCCAGAGGCTCAGGTGTTAGAACTTTTTAGCTCTCATTGTTTTACATGTTCTATATTAATTTTTATAACAATGATTTATCCAATACTGCTAATAGGAATTTAAAGATTTTATTTTGTATTGCAGATACATTTATGCTTGATTTTAACTCTGCTGTTTCAGGCTGCAATATTATGATATATGGAGATTTTAACGCTAAATTCAGTTATCCACCATTTGACATTAGTGGGTAGGTACCAATGTGTTGGGGCAGTAGCAGCGGGCTCTTCTAATCTATAGGTGAAGAGTTAGGTCTCTATGTTTTGGGCCACAATTTCATTAATATGCATGAGTCTGTTTATGATAGAATACCCAGGATACATACCTGCCAGGCGCGGAGCTGTCAATCCACTATTGATTATTGTTTTATTACTTGAGGCTTTTCACAACATTTGTATAAAAGTGATATATTGTGCTCAGTGTTTAGTGACCATAATCCGTTGACTGCTACATTATTTTTACCTGTAGACACAATTGAGGAGTCAAAGAAAGTTTATTGCAGCCATCTCCACACAGCATAATGGTCTCAGGGACAACTTGGATACTTTTTTTAAGTGTTTAGCTGATGTCTCACCAGGGGACAATTTATGCATCGATTTCAGTGTATTGTGTAATGTAATCAAAGATAAGCTACTAAAGCCTCTTGTTAGGCCAGCCTGTCCTCTATGCGCTGCTTTAATCGTGTTCTCAAGCGAACAGGAAATTGAGACGTGTTTAGTCAGCCAAACCCAGAAACCCTGATGTGATTGCCCAGGCACTGGTTAGACATAAAAATGTATTGAGGGTCAGGAAGCAAGAAATACAACAAACTAATTGGGATCGCTTAACCCGCACAGCATCTCTCAAAAATCCTCAGGAATTCTGGAGAGTGGTTAGGGAATTACAAGCACAGGGGACGTCTCCATATAGTCATATTACCAGGGATCAATGGGTAGCTCACTTTAACAACATTTACCGCAGCACTTCTGATAGTTGTGTTTATAAGGAGTTATACTTGCAAGTTGATAACCGCAATGTTGATAGGCTTGAGTTTACGGTAGAATAGGTGACATTCACTCTAAATTGCAGCTCCCCCTCCAAAGCTCCAGGACCAAATGGAGTACCCATTGACATTTTTAAGTGCAGAGTCAATATTTGGGCTCCACTGTTGGCCAATGTTTTTAATAACTTAGACTTCAACGCTCTCCCTTCTTCATGGTCTTTTTCTACCATAGTTCCTGTCTTCAGAAAAGGCAGCCGGACCGACCCAAAGTGCTATAGGCCTATATCTATAATCGACTCATCAGTCAAAATTATGGGGAGAATGATATTTAACAGACTGAGTGAGTGGTGTGATGATAATTGTGTTCTGTCTCCTTGTCAACATGGGTTCAGGCAATGCCCACTTTTAAAGAATGAAATACAAATGTTTCTTTTTTTTTTAAACGCATCCCGTTTTCCTTTAAGGAAAACGGGCTACATTAAAAAAAAAAAGATTGCTTTATTTAAAAGCAATCAAAGACATGGTGATCTGCTGACCCCGGCAGCCCACCATCCCTGTGATTTCAGCGATTCCCAATGGGTCTCAAACCGAGACCTATTTCATTAATATTCATGAGGTAGGTCTATTTGCGACCCACTGGGAATCGCAAATGAAACTCAAAAGAGTTTCATACATTTAAAATAGCGATTTAGTAATAATTGCGATTCGCAGGAAATCGCAATTAAGAACTCGCTATTCCAGAGTTTCGTACATGTGGCCCTATATCTCAAATATTTGTCCAAAAAGCCATAAGTTTTGAAGACAGTTCTTAAAAGTAACTCATAAAACGTTTGCTCCTGCTTGCATTTCTAGACAGTATTTCTGGGTTCACCCTGTGTTCAGCAGAAAGTAACAGGTCAGTTTGGGGGTGCCTGAAATGCTCGTTGTAGTATATCAAGTAATGTACCATTCCAAAGAATGCAGGTGCACTCTTTGGCTTTTCAACCAAATGACTCCCAGAGGAGCCTAATGATCAAACTGAACACTTTTAATGTCTTTCTTAGGGCATGCAGAGATATCAGAGCACATCATGAAAATTATTGGCACAGCAAACCATTTTTATGCAGAGCACAAACACAGGAAGAAATTAGCTTTTTGATTTTATCACGTTCATGGACTGTTGTTCTGTTTGGAACTTTAGAGAACTTACAGAGAAAAGAAGTGTAGGTCACCACACACATTGAATAACCTTAGCAAAGTTCAACAAACATAACACTTTTTTAGTATCAAAGAGTCTCAGATGTCTCAAAGTCTTCTTATTTTGTGAAGGTATCTGAGAACATTGCCTATCTAGTCAGTTTCACTTCATAAGAATGTATGACGTTACTACGCATACATTTACAACGCGGTATTTTACATCGCGTTCGTTACAACGCAAGTCGTTACAACGACTTGCGCTGGAGGGCGCTGGACTTAGGAATAGTATGATTTACTATTCCAACTCCAGTCTACGTACAGTAGGAAAGGTGTTGGAATAGTAAATGATACTATTCCTTAGGTTAGAGCGCCATCCAGCGCAAGTCGTTGTAACGACTTGCGTTGTAATGACCGCGATGTAAAAGCATCGCGTTGTTAATGTTGCGTGGTAAAGGATGTCTCCCCTTCAGAAACAGTATCAATGTAGCCAGATCCTTTTTATCAGGCAATTTCAATGTGCTAAATGAACCCCACTCACTTTGATGCTACTTTCCCCCATTCAAGACTATACTGTGTCTCGTCTTAATAGTGCATCCCTCCGAGGTCAACTATACACCTCTTCCAAAGTTATTTATATCTGTCATGCCTGTTATAATTATGCCGTTTACCTTTCAACTCAGAGCACCACTGGCAGAATGAGAGACCTTACTAGCTCAGATCATGTGCCAAGGTGTTGGGAGCCTTTCTCATGCTAGGCATGAGAGGGGCTCTGCTAGCTTTTTAAACAACAAATGTCCTAGAATCCATAGTACAGGAAGGCTTTTCCCACAAAATGACAAGGAAAAAGCCTTGCACACCCTGCTGCTTACCCAGCCATGCTTTAACTATCAGCACTCACTCAAACTAGTTCTTTTGGTCTCTCATTATATCATCACTGGCCTGAAGCCTCTAAATCAAAAAATGTTAGCTGCTGAAAGCAAATGGCGAATCCAATCTCACACCCAAAATTAATGGCCTCACATGCAATGTGGCTCACAACAATTCAAATTAAAACAGTGAAAGTTACCTAAATGCCAATTCCGGGTAAGATGTGCAGTAAGATCTTGAGTTACAAGTCTTACACCAATAATACTTGACTGCTTCCAAATACAGAACCCCTCTATGAAAACAGTAACATGGTTTAAAGAGGGTGGAAGCCCACATGTCAGTTGCCTCAAGTCAACTTCAGTAAGGGTGCTATAAACTACTACTAAGAAGCCCATGTTAATTTATACGTGTAGGTTTTAAGAATACAAAATACACAGTTTTAAAAATGGAAGTCTATAATGCATGCAGAAGTGGTAGGCAATCAACAATGCAAGAGCAGGGCTTGCTGTGCTCAACCTGTTGCATGTGGCCTTGCAGGGCCTAGTAGCTAATTGAAGCTAGCTCTTTTATTGAGTTTTATATGTGGGTTTTTGGGATTTTAAGTTTTTTGTGTGTGGATTGAACTTTGGTGCAACTGTGGTGGCAAATGGGCAATTATTAATCATAATTTTCTTTGTAATGGTCTTTCATCTTCTAACTTCCATTCCTACGGACCTGCTGTCCACGCCACATAGATGTTGCATTCCATGAAATGTAAGACGAAGATTTTAATGTGTGGATTGTTCTCCTGCTCTGCTTGCTGCAGCACGTGGGCAAGAACATTATGTGATATTTTGCTGTCTTGTATTTTAGGTGTTTGGGTTCTTCTTTCCTGTTCCCACTGTAACTTCAAGTACTCCTTTTCATGCTTGGACAATGGGTGTTATGTCATGGTTGAAATTCCAAATTAGTACAAATTTATCTGCCATCTATTTAATGTCTGTTCACAGAGCTTGGAGGTAAATCTTCTTGCGTTCAGCTTTTTTTTTTTCTTCTGGAGAATCCGTGAAAAACTACTAAATTATACAATCCGTTATGTGTTTTTCCATTTCCACAGTGTCCTCAGTGCAAATCACTTCTTAATTTGAGGAACTAGAGGATAATCCTGGGTTCTTCTCTTGTGGTTTCTCTGCCATTGGCCAACTTTAGAAACACAGCAGTGACTATCAGTAGCACCTGCCCAGGTTTCTGCTCTCCATAAGTTAGTGAATGTGCCTCCTGCTGCTATGGAACAGGCACATTTTGTTCTGGTTAGTGTAGATATGATGTTTCAGCCAGCGAAAACCTCAGAATATTTGTAAACTTGCCAGAAAGTCTATTGACTCTGGTACAGGTCCACAGAGTCGAGAGACGTCCTGCCCTCATTGCTAGTAATGCTGAGTCCAGGGACCCAGATTTGAGTATGTGGACAGCAATGTTTTTTAAAAGTTTAACTTAAGTAGGAATACCCTTCATTAAGCACAATCTGACCCAGCCCATTCTTAGACAAATAATTTAATATGGGCATAATGCATTTTTCATTAGTACAAATATGTCTCCCGTGGACTCACAATGAACCCAAATGATGATAGTAGTGAGCAAAGTCTGTAGAGAGTCCACAAACTATGACAGAGGGCCCAACATGAGTCCATGAGTTTCATAATTTTGCAGGCTCTTTACACAGCTGGTGAACTATGGAAAGGATACCAACATGAATCCAAGAGTTTCATGTGGCTGACTTAGAGTTTGGTGGAGAGGGCACTTTGTGCAACAGTGATGGAGTACCCTCTCTTCCAAAATCACAATCAGTCTGTCCGATTTAAAGGTGGGCATACCTAAAGTATGTCAACGATGGAGCCTTCTCTGGCTCTGTTGCCAACATAGTCCTCCAATGCCCTGATGGGGTGCAGGCCGTCGAAGGTTAGATGTCTGACCAACGCCCAATTTAGAGTGTGTGATCAGCTGGCTTTTATTTTGCTGTCGATCATCGCTGGGTGAAACAAGGGTAGGAAGGTCATTTGTTTTTCATTTTTCAAAAATAAACTCCCGCTTTCTGAGTTTGTTCATGAAAAATGGAAAACTGTGTAAAGGTTTGATGGGCGACTGTCATGTTTGAGGGAGCTGTCAGTCAAAGTTTTACAACATTGACATGAACCAATGAGATGGCGGTTCCTGACAATGTTAAGAATTGTCCACAGGACTGATGAACAGCTCTAGATATGGTCGGTGGAGGACCCTCAGGATGTCTGGGCCAATATCCTCTGTCATTCCAACTGAGTACACCATGTCAGCCAAACTCAAAATCAGCTCCATATTCCATAATGCAATTTAGAGTCTGTAAATGTCAAGCTGAATTTTCAGGCATTGAGGACCCTCACTCATCTGGAGATCACAAATGCTACACCTAGTTCACCATTACAGGTCCACCAACAGTTTTGTTTTACGGGGGCTATGGGAAGGGTCTCTGGGTGTCTCCAGAAGTAGGACAGGAGTTCAGGGTGTGCTCACTGTACTTCCTTACGTGTACTACGTTTTTCAGGATGAGGGTTCCACGTGCTGCATCTTGTGATGGAAGTTGCAGCAAAAATCTTTCTGTTGCGGTCAGCCATTTAGCACCTTTGGGTTCACAGACTCAGCTTTGAGTTTGTGGACAAGAGTAAAGACTCACTAGTTTAATTAGGCTTCTTTTTTTGTAAATTTCGATCAGTGAACTGTCATGAGACTCGGACTTAAGCACATTGCTTGAACTAATGGTCCAGATATTTCTATGATTTAACCTTTCAAAGTCCATCCAGCACATGTTTTGAGCACAAGTTTCTCAAAAAACACTCAACAGATTTGCAGCAAACCTAGAAAAGACACTCCTTTTAGTAAAGTTCTAGTCTCATGCCAAGTTTTTTTATATTCTGTTCAGAGTTTTTATTTTCTGCAATAGAGAGCAAATTTTCATATGGATGTTAAAATGGAAAATAATATTTTTTTTACTCCTTCTTTATTCCTCCGAAATCTTATCATGCCAAATATAAATCAGCTTGACTTTTTTTGGAAGGTTTAGAGCAGATTCGTCAAGCAGCACCAAAGTTATAAATAAATCAAAGAAATCACCTTTTCAATGGAAACCTTACTATACGGGTCAAAATTGCTCTGAATTTTAAGATCCCAATCCTAAAAATAAATTCTTTTGATATCTTATGCATTAACTTATCATCTGATACAGGATACCTATGTAACATCTATAATGTGTGTAGTCACACAGTAAAAGGAAAGAGTGGATCTGTAACATTATGCCAACTCCAACTGATGATTGATCAAAGCTGACAACTGTAATATAATGTTTGAACCTCTGGGCTTATCTGGTTCCTCCAAAACGTATGCCGAAGACAAACTGTGGGTATGTATAAACAACAGGAGTAAACCCATAGACCTAGTTGAAATCTGGGTGAGGGAGTATAAGCAAACAACAATATCTCAACCGATTTTATTGAAAAGACTGGTAATTCCATTTGGACCCTCTTGTACCATCCGATCACCACCTCTCCCTTCTCTCCCATTCCTCTTGCTCCCTTCCTTGCACAAATTGGCAGCCACCGCAGTGGGTTCAAGCCTTGCTGATCCACCGACACCCTCCATCTCCTCCTTCTTCTCCTTCGTACAGCATTCAGCACCTTCATTCAGTAACCTGGTCCTGATGATGATTCTAAATCGCTAGGATCGAAACGCCGTCGACATACCAGCGCAACTTCTGGCACCCTTTACCATGGTTCACTAAAAAGCCTAAAATCTGTAAAATTCATGTAAATAATTTCCTGTGAACCAGAAGTCCCTTTGTATTTTCTTGTCACGTTTTCACTCTGCGCCGTCGCTGTTTTCACTTGTTGCCTGCACCTTCCACCTTTGAGTGTCGCAAGCACTTGTGTGCACAAAGTTTTTCGGGTTACTTACGTATTAATTGCTTACAGTGCTGCTACAACTGTTCCCAATTTTTCCGTACCCATCCTTCTCTCACTTGTCCTGCAAAGTTCTTGTATCCATTCAAATATATGATGCCTTGGGCACATTCAAACGAATTACGAGTCTCCCTGCCTTCCCTTCTTGCAATGTTTTGTGCATGCCTAATTACCAGTCTTTTCAATAAAACTGGTGGAGATATTGTTGTTTGCTTATGAAGACAAACTGTGGGCATGCCCTGATTTTCAGAGTCCCCCTATTAACCACTGGATACCGACTGCCATACATATGAATACCCTTGCAATATCCTTAGGGCATGTAATGGGTGCACACTCTCCGGTAAGAGGGGGTGTCACACCTACAATAGACCAAATCGTACAAGCCACATTAACTATATCCTCCTAGATCTAAGGCTCTGGAAGCATCTGGTTGATAATGCAATTGTAGAATGTAGCAGTACTGATCACAACACCCTTAATTTGTTTATGAACAAGACTTTGCTCTCTTTGTTAGAAACATCAGATCAGTGAGTTGGGATGGAATTCATTTTTTTTTAAGTTCAGAAAATAATTTTATTGACAGAAATAGGGGTGTCAATACACAGTTCACAATATTAAGCTCATGTCATTACATTAAAATTTGCTACAGTAAACTTATATGAATCAGACTAATGAGTAAGAATAAAAAGAATCAGACGACAGGAATAGATCATGAAGAACATTGGAATATCAAACATTCTAGGAACACTTTAGGGGGTTCAGGGGGGTTTTAGAACTTCTTGTTGAAGTGGTCGTAGCTGGGAACACCGTCTGGCACTTGTGTTAAGGTGCATAGTGACGGGCGACCATAAATCTAAACGTCTCGTTGCCATATGTATAGGATACACAAAGGCAGTATCCAACCTGTGATTATGGCAAACAGCATACCACCATACCTTATAAGAAATTTTGGTGAAATCTTTCCAATTTGCAGTAATTTGTTGAAATGCAACCGCTAATAACAAATCAATAATTTTAACATTAAGCGTAACACTTTCCCAACAAGATGAGAGACTTCCTAAAAAAACATTAGCAAAGGAAAAAGAGAACTTAGTTCCAAAGATCAGGTTAATTTGGTACCACACTTGTTTCCAAAAATTATGAACAATTGGACAAGAGAAAATCATATGAAATAAGTCAGCATTTGGGGAAGAACATGTCCAACAAACATCGGGGACAGTCGCAAACCTTTTACTTAAAACATTCGGTGTTAATAAAAGCCTATTGTATACAAAAAAAAACGTTTGCGTTATGTTAGCAGCTCTGGATGATTTACGAATCTTGATCCATAAGTTATTCCATAAAGACACTGGCCAAGATGACAAAAAATCTCTTTCCCAAGTTTCTTCTATTTTGGATTTCTGCCTCACAGAGCCTTTACCTTGTAAATAACCGTATATTGTGGAAGCTTTGGGTATAGATTTTAACAAAGTGTGAAGTTGTGGGGAGGGGTTCGGTGTGATGGGAACATCAGGTATAGCAGACAAACGATTATATGCATCCATAACAGCTTTTTTAAGTAGGTTGTATTTATGGATAAATGAGGCAGGCAAATTAAACAATTGACTAAGTGAAGCGAAAGGCAAAAAATCCGATTGCGAAATTAGCTGATGGATCCATATTAATCCTTTTTGTCGCCAAGTCCTCCAATAGAATGGTTTATTTCGGACAAGTAGGGCTTTGTTATGCCAAATTGTTGAGTTGAGGAAAGAATCCATAGTACTATGAATAGGTGGAGACACCGATTCCAGGAGTTTCGAAGTCAATTTGATTATGGGAATAGATAAGGCCTGCGGTTTGCGTGAGAAGGATAAGTATTCATGAAAAGAAAAAGGGGATAAAAAAGACGTTCAATTGTAATCCATAAAGGACAGTCTGTCGTGGAGTCAAGCAGCCAAAGAGAGGCCTGACGTAAGAGGAATGCTTTCTGATATGTCTGAAAATCGGGGAAATTAACTCCACCTTCTGTTTTAGGACGGGTTAATTTAAAAAGAGACATTCTGGACTTCTTTTTGTTCCATAGGAAGGAAGAAAGGATGGAGTTAATCTTCTTAAAAAATTTAGCAGGAATAGTGACCGGGATGTTAGAGATGGTGTATAGAACTATGGGTGACAACATCATTTTTATAGTGTCCAGGCGGCCCCACCAAGATAAATAGAGAGGGTGCCATTTTGTGGATAGATCTAAAATCTTTTGAGTACATTTGTTCATACATAATGTTACTGTGTCTGAAATTGAAGGAGTTATATGTAATCCTAGCTATCAAATGTGGTCAGGTTTCCATGTGAAGTTGGAAGCACTAAAATCCGATTTGAAAGTATACTTAGTTAAAGGTAAAATCTCACACTTATCATTATTCAATTTGTAACCAGAGATATTTGAATATGCTCGTACTTCTGCCAAAAAGGCAGGGATTGATTCATTTGGTGTTGACATAAAAAGCAGAATATCATCCGCATAGGCCGCAATTTTGATATGGGAATTTGTTGTCTGAAAACCATGTAAATTGGGATTCTGGCGCAATTTAGAGAGAAAATTTTCTAAAGCCAAATTGAAAAGGAAGGATGAAAGAGGGCAACCCTGACATACTCCCCTTCCCAGATCAAAAAATGGAGAGATCAAACCATTGGCACAGACTGCCGCCCGAGGGTTAGAGTAAAGAAGAGAAATTAAGGATGTAAATTTAGGGCCAAAACCAAACCACTTGAGGGAATAAAACAAATAGGTCCACTCGACTCTGTCGAACGCCTTTTCGGCATCCAGTGCAATCGCCGCAAGTGGTTGCTTTAAGTGGGAAGATTTAGATAAAACGTTAAAAAGGAGTCGTGTGTTATCAGTTATAAATCGACCCTTGACAAATCCAGATTGTTCTTTTCCTAGCAGATTTGGTAGGTAGGAGTCTAATCTTATAGCTAAAGCTTTGGAAAAGATTTTGTAGTCAATATAGACCAAGGATATAGGCCTGTAATTTTTACAATATTTGGAATCTTTACCCTCTTTGGGGATAAGGCAGATATGCGCTTCTGAAAAAGAACCTGAGGAGCCACCTAATGTACTAAAGGAATTTATTAGGGAATATAATTTGGGCATTACAAGTTTAGAGAAATGGAGATAAAACTCAACAGTGAAACCATCTGGTCCTGGTGCCTTGTCTTTTTGAGGACTTGAAGGGCTGTTAAAAGTTCCTGCTGCGTTAGATCTAACTCCAAAGAGGATAAGTCCGGGAGGGTATGTTGAGGTTTTTGGATATTAGAGAAAAAATGCGACAAGGAAATGTCAGTGGGTTGTATTTCAGAGTCGTATAATGACTTGTAAAAAAGAGAGAATTCATTCAAAATTTCAGCATCCTTGAATTTTAACTCTAATTGTTCATCATAGATTGATTCAATGTTTAATTTATTGTGTCTAATTTTTAAATAATTGGCCAATATCTTCCCTGCTTTATTTTTACCTCCATAAAATTTTGCGCTAGATTTTAACAAGTATAATGAAGCATCCTCTGTTGATTTTTCATTGAACTGCATTTTGGCATTAATAAGAGCTGTCAGACACTGTTTCGAGTGTGAAGTGTAATAGGAGTGCTCCAGTCTTTTAATGTCCTGAAGAAGATTCTTAGTGAATTTACGGGCAGATTTTCGTTTCTTAGCAACAAAGCTGATTATAAAATCTCTCGCAGAGGCTTTGAATGCATCCCATACAATTGAGAGTGGCATGGATTGGGTCTGATTAATTTTAAAAAACTCGTCAAAAAAGGTAGTAAAGGAAACAGTAAATTTCGGATCCAGGAGGAGAGCATTGTTAAAGCGCCACCTTCTAGGACCAGTAGCTTTAGGTAGGATATCCAGACCAATTGAGACAGGGGCATGATCTGATAATAAGATGGGGCCAATCTCTGCGTGTGCAAGAGTTTGCGAAATGTTATGTGAGACAAATATATAATCGATTTTTGATTGAGTATGGTGTGAGGGTGAATAAAAAGTGTACTCTCTGGAAGTTGGATTACAAAGACGCTAAGCATCGAGGAGTTTATGTTGGGTGATAGTGTGAACAAAAGACTTGTGGGGTTTATTAGGAACAAAGGAGACTCTGGAATTCCTGTCAATAAATGGATCAAAAATCTGATTGCAGTCACCGGCTAATTTGAAATTATCTTCCATGCAGTGAGTGATTTGCTTGGTCAGGGTAGGACAAAAAGAAGGTTCACCGCAAGTAGGAGCATAGACATTTAGAAGAGAGACTGGAGCACCCCTTAGTGACAATTTAACATTCAACCATCTACCATCACCATCCGATTCTTGGGATACAAATAAGAACGGAAGAGATTTACGGCAGAGTATCATTACTCCATTGCGTTTGCCGTCACCTGGGGAATAGTAAACTTCACCTACCCAACCTTTTTTTAATTTTAATGATTCAGCTTCCGAGAGGTGTGTTTCCTGCAAGAATACAATGTCAGCACCTAACCTGGCTAAGTGGGTCAGGACTCTCTGCCTTTTGATGGGAGAATTTAACCCCCTAATATTCCATGTAAGCAGTTTTAATGACATACGTTATTGAAAACAGAATGATCTAAAAAAATAAAACAAAAGACCGATTCATTGTAACAGCAATGTAGAGTAAATAAAGAATCCAGAAAGAAGTAAAAAGGTAGATCAAAAATAGAGTAAAAAAAGCTGCAAAAAGCGGATAGCCAAAGCCAAGAATAAAATTTGAATACAATAGTGCAACAGTAAATGAACCAAGTGATGACAGAGCATAGAGATGTGAAGAATAAAGTGACAAGAAAAGCAAGGAAGAAGAGATTTGACAACACCCAAGAAAAAAATAAGAGAAATATTTGAATGGAAAAAAAGAGGAAAAGATGAGAACAAAGAGAAAATGTAGGGAAGTAACATACCTACACGAAAAAGGGTCAGGAAAACAACACGAGGGGGAGGTGGAACCACATGGAACAAACGGGGCATCCAGGTTCAGCCAACGGGGGACCAGGGGGAGACCACGCCATGAAGGTAGTAGATCTGTGAAGACGAAGAACAACAAATAATAAAGAATTTAAGAAAACGCACGATGAACAAGAGAACATAGGAGATTTGCAAAGAAGCAAACATGTATTGGATGATAATTAAAGCATCGAGTTCATCCAAAACTAGTACAGACACCTCTCATATGAAGAGGTAAACGAAACAAAGGTCAAAACATTTTGCAATTATAATAAATGAAGAAAATCAAGTGTTGTTCGAAGAGGAAGAACCTGCCAGTTCCATAGCATTTGGTCTACAAGAGTTTATGAAGCTTTGTAGCCGCACAGGATCTTCATATGTTGTCGTTCTGTTGTTGAAGGTGACTTTGAAGAGGCAGGGATGGAAAAGTCCATATCGAGCGCCCATTGACCTTAAATCTGGTCTCAAATTGAGAAACGCCTTGCGCCTATTAGCAGTAGCTTTGGCATAATCTTGTGCGAAAAATAAGGTTGAGCCAGACCAGGTGATTCGTTGAGAAGATCTAACCGCTGATAAGACCTTTAACAAATCCGTGTACTCTAAAAAGTATAAGATGACACCTCTAGGCCGTTGTGGAGATGAGGAACTTGGAGAAAGTCTGCCCAGCCTATGAGCTCTTTGTATGTTGAGTACCGTGCCGTCTGCCAAATGTAGTACTTTGGGGAGGAAAGATTTAAAGAAGGTGAGAGGATCTGACCCCTCAACTCCCTCCGCCAAACCATAAATACGCAGATTATTCCTCCTATTGCGGTTTTCGAGGTCTTCAATCTATCGTTGGAGCACGGAGACTTGAGATTGAAGCTGAGATACATTCGCACTAGTATCTCTGAAGGAAGAAACACTCTGTTCAACTGCAGTGATTCTTGTGTCAAGTTGGGTCCAGTTGTCAGTGAGAGTTTGTAACTTTGTATTAGTTTCCTCCATAAAGGGTCGAAGGGCCCTGATTTCTTCCAACAATAACTCCATAGACACAGGAGAAGTCGATTTAGGAGGAGAAGGAGGATTTTGTTTTAAGCGCTTAGTGACAGATTTGCCAGGGGGCGCCACGGAAGGATCCATATCTGACACAGTAGTTTGAGTTGAAGACGACAGAGAATCCTCCAACCTGGAAAACGTAGTGAAAATCTTTGAATTTTTGACCAAGACCAGCCTTGGATGCGGTTGTTTGGAAAAGCTGCCTTTCAGCCTACCCATAGAACAAGAGCAGCCTCAAATTCCAGGCAAAAAGATATAGAAAGCCAATTACCATGAATTAGAGCTAAAAAACGTTATTGAAGAATCTGGTGTATAGTGCGAAGCGTCAGTCCAGATTATGTGTACAACAGCCTCTGTATGATGATCAAATTCCTCTATATAACGGTATGACCTCAAAAAGTGAGAAGGATAGACCGTATTGCCAAGGAATCCACTAAAACAGTATATAGAAGTTGTAATGCGTTGATTAAGCCCATCATGATAAGGTGGAGCTCACACCCTGAGGATGACATAAAAACGACAAAATGGCCGCTGAAAAAATTCCCTCTCAACCAATAAACCAAGTGCAGGTAATTGTATTCGCACTGCTCTGCTCATGGAACCAAGGATAGAGCAATAGCAAAAGTTAAGTCAAATCCTGAGAAGGAAGGGAATGCCTGAGCAAATTTTAAGTCTGAATCTCCTCAGACATGAAATGCGCCGCTGATCAGGCCAAATACAAAATGGCGGCCGCTACCGCGATATCGCATTCCCACAGGGGTGAGCCCACATACCAAAAATAGCGATGGTTCTAGGCTGCATTCAGGAAGGGCAGTGGTTGCAGGACGTTGCGGAAGCCTTCGCACATCTTCAGCGCTTCATTTCTTCACTCGGGGCAGCTTAAAAGCGCAGGACCGCCGAGTCGCGCCGGAGAGCCTCACTGAGTCGCCGCCATGTTCCTCGGGCGCCAAGCCACGCCCCCCTGGGATGGAATTCATCATAATAAACAACAGACACAATGTGAAATGGAGTTTCCTACTGCAACATTCAGAGCAATTAACCAACCTGTATAGGGAAGAGGCTGATGGTGTAGACTCTCTGGGGCATATTCTCAAGGACTCATCGCTGAGTTAACGGCACTTTAGCACAGCAAAAGTGGCGAGAGAATTATCGCCCCATTCACAAGCTGGTGCAAACTCCCCACATCGCCAGTATACCAGCGATAGCTGCCGCAAAAAACATCGCCACGGATGAGAGAGACAACTAAGGCTAATGAGATGCAGAGTAGGCGTTCCCGTGCACAAACACACGAAAACTCCACTTCGCGATATTCTCAATGACCAGCCAGATCTGCGATGCGATCCAAAAACAGGCGATAGGGCGCGTTAGCAGCAGGGATTTAACACCTGCCTTCTGCTGGTGCTAAGCAGGACGACTACCTGCAGTATGAAAGGGAGCCCAGCCCAGAGCCACATCTGAAGACCCACAGATGCCATGGAGACAATGAACATGCAGCTCGGAGACCCAAGACCCCTGTAAGCATAAGCGCAGTGGGCTGGGCCGGCGTACGCCACTCCAGCGTAGGAGTGCTGATAAAAAGGCCGGGGCTCTGGGTGTGGTTCTCTTCGTGATGGGCAACACGTCTGCCAGGGCGGCGCACCTCACCCTGCCACGAGTCCGCCGCTGTGACCTCCAGACTCCGCGACACAGGCCCCCAGCGCATCCAGCGGCACAGCAACATGGAGTCATGTGTGTGCCGGATACTGCCTTAGTCCTACACTGCAGTCAGCATGTCCCACAATTCAAATCGTGCCACATTTCTGTCAATGGAGGAAACCACTAGGCAACAGACATTGCCCCAAGTGCGGCCCGCCCGGACGACGCATCGTTGTTGGCTGTGCACCTGCTGAGCGCTCCAGGTGCCACTGACCCTGTGCAACACAAGTCGACGCCACGTGGCAATATTGAGGCAGAATTCAGTAGGCAAAAAACATTGCTCCCAGTGCGGCCCGCCCGGACGACGCATCATCGTTGGCTGTGCACCTGCTGAGCGCTCCAGGTGCCATTGACCCTGTGCAACACAAGTCGAAGCCACGTGGCAATATTGAGGCAGAATTCAGTAGGCGAAAAACATTGCTCCTAGTGCGGCCCGCCCGGACGACGCATCGTCGTTGGCTGTGCGCCTGCTGAGCGCTCCAGGTGCCACTGACCCTGTGCAACACAAGTCGACGCCACGTGGCTGTGTGCCCTTGCTGACCGCTGCCTCCGGCCTACACTGCAGTCAGCAGTGCTCGCAAATCAAATTGAGTCTTGATTCATTTATGGCAGAGTCCAGTAGGCAACAGACATTGCTTCCAGGGTGGGCCGCCCGGACGACGCATCAGCGCAGGCCGCGCACCCGCCAAGCGCTCCAGGTGCCACTAACTCAGTGCACCACAAGTCATCGTCACGTGGCTGTGTGCCCTTTCTGACCGCTGCCTCCGGCCTACACTGCGGTCAGCAGGGCTCGCAAACCAAATCCAATCCTGAACTGAAAGGACACGCCATCATCGCTGGCTGCACACCCGCCACCACCGCCAGGACCACCTCCAACCAACAACTGCCAGAGTCGGAGGAGTCTCACAGCCAGCCTATCTAAGTTGCTCACACCTGTCTTGGATGCCATCATCAGCTTGATACCCTGCTCAGCTCTTCAGGTGCCACTAACTCAGTGCACCACAACACATGGACCCTTCATTATTGAGTTTTGTGCTGTGGACAGCGGACGCAACAATGTCACCTCAGGCAGTGGGGAAGACCTGGGATGATGAAGATGAGGCTGGTGTACCACACCCCACTGCAGCAGGAATATCCAGAAGGGACCAAATCATTAACAATTCCTTCACATGAGCACGCTCAGCTCTGGTGCCCCTACCTCAGTGCACTGCAAGTCATGGACCCTTTATGATTGAATCTGTGTGTGTGATCCGATGATCACTGTTCTAGTTGTTGCCAGCACCAAACACTCCCTGAGGGCTGGCTTACACTCACCCCACACCCATCCAGCACAGGCGTCACTGGACATGTGACCCTGGTAATAAAAAGGGGCCGGGCGCACGTACCCATAGCCAGTTCCACTATCTATCTAAGTGTGTCCGTGTGGTCATTATATATGCATGATGGGCCAGGGCCCTACCACATTACATTGTGCTGTGGACAGCGGACGCAACCATGTCACCTCAGGCAGTGGGTACGACCTTGGACACGTAGCTTTGTCGTCCCCCCCTGTAAGCGTAAGCGGAGTGGGCTGGGCCGGCGTACGCCAAGCCAGCGTAGGGGTGTGAACGATTTCCCCGGGGCTCTGGGCGTGGTTCAGTTCTGGCCTGGACAAGGAAGTAACTAATGAGTGTGTCACTGTTGTAGTGTCTGCGCCACCCAGTCCGCAATTGACAATGTTGCAATGTAGCATGCACCCGGAGGGCGGGCTCTTATGAACGGGGAAATGAAGGAGCGCAAGACCGCTCGGGTCTTGGCTCATACATGCCAAGTGTTGTGTGTATCTGTATTGCCGCAGCATGAGGCAAATGCCTAGCCTTAATCGCAGCGTGAGTTCAGCCAGGCATGAACTCTACATCTGTGTCCGCCCTATCCTTCCCACAGGCCTACACTCACGTGGCCGCCCACCTCCAACGGCCAACATCACAGTGTCGTTGTCAGGCTTGTGGGCATGCGCAGACAGGCATGACAATGGGGTGCCGTAGGAGTGCAAGTGATGCAACCGCGCAGCGCACATAAGTAAATAGGCTCGGGGGGAGGGAGGAGCAGCTGTGAGGCAACGTAACACACTGTGATGCCGCTCATTTGCCACATGCAAGACATGTCGAACATGAATCCCAAAGTCGCACACATCCCACCCCACCCCCAACAAGCCACTTCACAGTTCCTGAATGCAAGCAGATGAGAAACTAACATTAGGGATGAAAGCTCCTTTGTCTGAACTATCAGGTGGAAGCACATCTGCACCTCCGACCTCGGAATTGCATGTGCCCAGCACCCCCTGACAGATACTATTGCAGCTGATGACGACTCCCACACTACGCACAGCCCGACGAAAGACCAACGTATACACACCCCACACACAGAAGTCCTTGCTCGAAGTTATCTTGCATGGAATGGCCTTCACATTACTCCCACACCATCCCAGGCGTACAACCGTTGCACACTTCAACAACTCATTGCTCCGAGCTGTGGCACTTCATCCACAGAACTGGTGCAGGTCAGAACAGTGCCGCTTCAACCAGAGCCACCAACGCAATGGCAGACCATCCCGGACACTTGCACAACCCCTGTCACGTGGAACTGTACCGTGCACGTATGCTGCATTTACTGGGGGCACTGCCATTGGTAGTGCTGCGGATCAGTTACCGGCTAAGCTTCCGCCTTGCCAACGTCACCTGCGTGCAGCCTGTGTTGCATTGTCGCTCGTGCATATTCGAGTGGTCCATGGATGTCTGCCTATCCAACAGGACGGTAGCCAAACTGGATTTCGACATGTGTGTGTACCCCCTGTTGGCCCACGACCATGAGTGTCACTGTGACACCCGTCTATGGGATGCCTGGATACTTGGCATACATGCTGGCAGCTGGACCTGGGAGATTGCAGAACTCCTCTTGTGCAGTGAGCAAATTGAGCCACTCCCCTATTGGACTGTAGTGCTAATTGGTGAAAGGGGGTGGACGCAGCACATCTGTCCGGACCTGCTAATGGTTAGCCTCGCCGTCCTGTTCGATGAAGTCGACGACGACCTCATGTTGGAAATGATTGCCTACGAAGCTGCACTAGCTTTCATGGACGTGTAACTACGTACCTGCAGACACAACAGTTTGGAACACATTGCACATGTCCAGACACCTTGTTGGAACTTGGGGTTCTGGTCACATCTCCCACGACGACAGTGGACATGGCTGCATTCGCCTGGACTCCGAATACATGACGGACAACAACGCGGGTAAACACACACCTATGAATGGTGCGGCACTCCCCCAGAGTGGACAGCTGCGCTTGGCAACGTTCCACATTATGACATACTGCTGCATTGGTCTGCATGTTGTGGCACTTATCTTGGCCGTACTGACACGCATATGCTAATAAATTCTACGCACCTTCACTTGTATTCAACTGTGATGAGTGTTGATTTGTATGACAATGTGTGTCTCACTGCCTATCTGGGTCACGGCCATACATGCATTACTACACCATCAGGGATGTGGGGTTGTACTAGTACATTATCATCTCACAGTTTCCTGCTATGCCACATGCGAATGGCCATTTTCCACCCACAAGCGGCAGCAGTTGTGTCCTCTGTTCTGTTGTGCTGGTTTTGCTGTTTGTTCGACATTGTTGTAAATGTTGCGGTGCTCTGGATCTTATGTGTGTGTGCTGCATTGTAGGTGAGTTGCCCCTTCAGCTCTGATTTGGCTGGCCCTTATCCCTTTCAGGCGGTGTGGCTTTCACTTCTGTGCTTATGCAGTGCTGTGATGTTGCAGACTTGGGTAAATTGGGCTCTTGGTTGGTGTTGTGACTCTTGGCCATGGTTTGTCCGCAGTTGTGCTCTACTTAATTGTGCATGTGTGACATTGTGCCCATCTCCCCCGTCACCCCAGTCCCTGGTGGTTACTCATCCTGTTGCTGTTGTGTCTGGTCATGTTGAGCAGTGTCTGGTCCCCCAACTCCTGCCACTGTCTCCACACTGATGACTGTAGTCACCATTTCCTCCATCTCATCCAGCTCCTCCTGTGGCGCTGGACTCCCACCTCCAGTCTTCATTGCTGCCTTCTGGTTGCCTGCGAGTTTCTGCTTGGTCTTGCGCTTCACATCATTCCAGCGCCTCTTGACCTCGTCCATTGTCCTCCTCAGCACTCCGACTGCATTCGCCTTGTCCAGGATGGACTGCCATATTGTATTTTTTGTTGCCAATGACACAGTGGAGGTGACGTACAGTTGTTGATGGTGTTCTATCACCTCCGTGATCAGGATCCTGTTTTCCTGCGGAGTGAACCGCGTCTTCCTCTTCTTCTTCTCCTTGCCCTTCCCTGACCCCGAGGTCCCAGGCTGGTCCTCCGTGGGGCTTGTGGGGTTCTTGTTGTCCTCTGTGCTTGCTCCGGCTACCTCCATGGTGCTTCGCAGTTGTTTGTGTTTTGTTTGTGTTTTGTGTTGCCGCTTTTATTGTGCTTTTTGCAGCCTGACTTGTGGGACTTGCAGGCCTGGCGCTGCTTATCGCTGGATTTTTTATCGCGGTTGGGCACATCGCAACTTTTTTCACGTTCGGGTTGAGATTTTATCGCCGTCCCGGTAGTGTTGTCGCGGACATTTGCCGCATTATCGGGGTACTATCGCATGTTATCGCCGTGTTGTGAATGCCACGTTAACACAGGGTTATTTTCCCACAATAGACGGCGATATGAAAACTTGCGTTAATCTATTTTGGCAATGATTATCGCACGTTCTTGAGAATATCCCCCTCTGTTCCAAATATCTGTCATTCCTGATCAGTCCAGCAGTGCGGTGCATACACGTCGGGCTGTTTAAATCATTGAAAAAACATTTTATCAGAGAAATGAAACAAGCTTCCCCTAGCCCAAAGTCAAGTACATGGTATAGTAAAAAATGTAAGGTTGCAAGGAAAATCTAATAGTTGCAATTAGTACAAAGAACAGTGGAAGTATAAGACTAGCCAAAAATGCATATAAGAAGGTACTTTTGCAAGCCAAAGCTGCTATGCCAAATATTCCTCGAGAAAATACCAGGCAACTAATTTCTTACAGACCAAATGATCTGGGGCTCTTATATTAACGTCATTTAAATGCCATTTTGGTGGGAACTGAGTTACCCTCCACTTGGGCAGGAGCAGAGCAAATTCACATCTATTAAAAGGAGACAAGGAAAAATCTGAGTAATTACCAGATCATAGGCCTCATTGACAGTATACAAAAAATGTTCTGTCATCAGATTTTAGACAAGCTTTAGGCATGGTAAATGAAAATGACATAATTTCCCACCTCCAAGCTGGCTTTAGATAAAGGGTCAGCACAGTCGACCAGGTTTTTAGGTTCTGTTTGACCTACTAGAAGACCGTTGTTTTGGCAAAGGGTAACTTATACAAAGCCTTTGTAGATGTTAGGTCTGCATTTGATTTGGTCCCACGAACCACCATTGTCAGTTCTCAAGGAAATGGGTGTCCAGGGAAATATGCTGCCCATCTTAATGAGACTACATGAAAAATCATACGCTCAAGTGAGATGGGGCCTCTTAGAGAGCTAATTGAACGTACACCAATTATGAAGGAGGATGACCACTGCTTAATTTGTAAGAAAAAAAAAATAAGTGCCAGGTCCCTCGTCAGGTGGCCACTACAGCTTACATCACACATTGCCCCTGCTATGCTGCCAATGATAATAACAACACGACTACTAACCATCACAATCCTACAGGTGTGACAATTCGGACTATTTCAGGCCCCCAAAGCTATAAGAATGGCTTGGGTGGCAGGTAATAGTAGTTTTTATTGTCTATTAAATTAATAATTAACTGTTATTGTGGTCATCTTTAAATTATAGAGACAACGCCACCTTGTGGCAGACTGTCACAAGCGCCGGTGTTGACAATTAAGTTCCGGTGCCGAGCACCGGAAAACACCGGCCCAAATTAAGCACTGAGTACGACAGTGGTGTGTCCTTGCCCCAGCACTATACACAAAGAATACAAATATTGTGGTGTACTTCCTTAGTGCCTGCTGCAGAGATTCACCAAAATTTAGTCAGAGCTTGGTACCCCACCTTCCTCTTTGCTGATCTCTAAGACACCTTTCGGCCTACCCTATTAGATTTTTCAGCGAATTTTGTAAACAGAGGGGGCTGGAGGTGAATGCCACAGAAACAAAATTTATGGCCTTAAACACTCATAGGAGTTATTGAGGTACATCTAATCTAGAGGTGGTAAAATTAGAGAGGGTCAAGACGTTTGAGTATGTGGGCATCAAATTGTCTGATAAAATGATGTGGAGCACGCAGATAGAAAAATGTGCTTTGAATATGGTGTAATATAACTCTGGCATACTGAGAACTCACAGATTCTTTCTGGTTACATCTGTTACACCTTGTTAGAAATGGGATTTTTTGGTAGGTTAGGGCAGGTGCCAAAGCCAGGCAGAAACCACCACTCTAGTCAGGATAAGGGAGTTACACTCCTAAAATAACCCTTGGTAGCTTGGCATGAGCAGTCAGGCTTATCTTAGAGGCAGTGTGAAAAGCATTTGCACACAACCAACAGTAATACAGTGTAAGCACTACAAAAGGACACCACACCAGTTTAGAAAAATATCCAATATTTTTATATACTTAAGACAAGACCAAAAACGATAAAAATCCACAATACAGTACATAAAAATCTTCAGTTATCAAAATATGCTTGAAAAACAGTTCCTTGATGTCGATAGCTCCGTCCGGGGCTATCACGGCTTCATGAACAAACAAATCCAAACAGTTCTGGCTGACCGCGGCGTCGCGGGCCAGCTACGGTGTCGGGAAGACCCGCAAACAGTATCTTTTAGAAATGCAGGGCGTTGGCGACCTCTCGTTGAGCTTCCGAAAGCACGGCGTCCGCAGGCGTCGGTTCCGGAGGTCGGTACAGGAGTCGTCGGGGCCCTCGAAGTCACACGCGTTGCAGATCGAACTCCTCTCTGTTGAAGTCAGGAGCGCTGGCGTCGGTAGGCATCGGGTGCTGCGGTGCGAAGTGCAGCAGTGCGGCGTGCGGTGCCCTCAGGTCGCGGTGCGAGCAGCGGCTCGGTGGCGGCGTCAGAGACCAGGGTCGCGGTGCGAAGTGAATGCGGTGCTCGTCGCGGTGCTGGCAGGTCGTGGTGCAAGCAGCGGCGTCGTCGTTGCTGAAGCGCTGTCGTCGACTGACGAACGGGAGTCGATGGCGCTGTCGTCGGTAGGCCAAGGCTGCGGTGCGGGATGAGGGCGGTGCGTCATGTAACTTTACGAGCGGTGCCCTTGAACCACGGTGCAAGCAGCGGCGTAGATTTCGGCGTGGAGCGTCGTCGTCGGGGATACCAAGGCGTCGTCATGAAGCGAGGCGGTGCGGAGTGCGGAGTGCGGTGCCCACAGGTCACGGTGCGAGCAGCGGCTCGTTGGCAGCATCAGCAGGCATCGTCGGTGAGACCAGGGTAGCAGTGCGGTGGTGCCCTCTGAAGTGCCTTCAGGACACGGAGTCGGCAGCGTCGTCGCTGACGTCGTCGGGTTGCTTCTTCTTCTGTTGCAGCACCAAACACACAGTCCCCAGTGCTGAGGACAGAAGAGCTTGAAGTCTTTGCTGTTCCTGAGACTTCTTGAACAGGGGGCAAGCTCTACCTCAAGCCCTTGGAGAAACTCACAAAAGTAGATTGCAGAAAGTTCAGTACAGTTCTTTCACTGCCCAAGACAGAAGCAGCCACTGCAGGCCAACACAGCAAAGCACACAGAATTGTGGTAGTTCCTCCTCACAGCTTCTCCAGCTCTTCTTCTTGGCTGTCTTCTTGGTCCAAAAGAGTTCTAAAAGTCAGGGGTCTGGGCCCCAATATTTATATCCCAAAATCCTTTGATCTCTTAGGCAGAGAGTGTCTGTGCCCAGCCAGAACCAGTTCTGCCTTCTCTGGTGTGACTTCCTGGCAGGAGGTGGAGACGGCATGGTCAGAGGCAGACCAGGCCCTTTGAGGTGCAAGGAAATCTCCTCCCCCTTCCCCAATTGCAGCCCAGGTCTATTCAGCCCTTTCCTGACCTACCTAGACTATCTGGAGCCACTCCTGCTCCACAGCCTTCTGTCATCCAAAACCCAGACAGGCAATCCACATTCCAGCAGGGGCACACGGGATGACTGAGCAAGAAAATACCTACTTTCGAAAAGTGGTTTTGTCAAACACAGAATGTAAAAATCACCTTCACTAAAAGATGCATCTTTAGATTCTGAGTTCAGGCATACTAAACTTTATTTTCCTACCTAATTCCCCGGGCCAGTTATGTTTATAAGATGTTATAAACAAACTCCCCATTCTGTCCTATGGGGAACAGGTAGCCTTGCAATAGCGAAAAACGAAATTGGCCGTAATTCACTATCAGGACATGCCACACACACCAGGGCATGTCCTACCTTTCACATACACTGCACCCGGCCCACAGGAGTACCTTGGGCCTACCTTAGGGGTGGCTGACATGTAATAAAAGGGAAGGTGAGGGACTGGCAAGTGTGTGCACTGGCCAAGTCGACATGGCAGTTACAAACTGCGCGCAGACTCCGCAATGGCAGGTCTGAGTTACCTTTTTAGGGCTACTCACGTGGGTGGCACAATCAGTGCTGCAGGCCCGCTAGTAACATTTGACTCACAGGCCCTGGCACACTCAGTGCACTTTACTAGGGACTAACAAGTAAATCAAATATCCAATCATGGAAACACCAATCCATAACACAATTTACCACAGGAGCACTTGCACTTTACCACTGATCAGCAGTGAGAAAAGTGCGCTGAAACACTACGCCAGCAAAAATAGAGTCAAAACTGGGAGGTCAGAAAGCAAAAACTCAGGGGAAACACGCCAAAAGATGCCAAGTCTAACACATGTCCCCTCCAGCTGAAAGTAGGGAGAACTACCCACCCTCCTGGGAGTTCTCTTCACTAAGGCGGAAGAACCTGGACAGACCATCTGCATTGGCGTGTTCTGTGCCCGGACAGTGTTCCACCTTAAAGTCCATTCCCTGTAGGGAGATGGACCACCTAAGCAAGTTTTGGATTCTCACCCCTCATTTGCATCAACCATCTGAGGGGCCTGTGGTCTGTCTGAACCCGGAAGTGAGTCCCAAACAGGTATGGTCTCAGCTTCTTCAGTGCCCAGACCACAGCGAAAGCTTCCCTATCTATGGCACTCCACCTCTGTTCCCTGGGGAGTAGTCTCCGGCTAAGGAAGACTACAGGCTGGTCTAGGCGCTCTTCATTCAGTTGTGAGAGCACCACTCCCACTCCATGCTCTGAAGCGTCAGTCTGCACGACGAATTTCTTGGAGAAGTCGGGGGCCTTGAGCACGGGTGCCGTGCACATGGCGGCCTTCATGGCATCAAAAGCCTTCTGGCAGGACTCAGTCCAGATCACCTTCTTGGGCTGCTTCCTGGAAGTCAGCTCTGTTAAGGGGGCAACAATGGTGCCATACCCCTTAACAAACCTCCTGTAGTACCCGGTGAGTCCTAAGAAGGCCCTCACCTCTGTCTGGGTCTTGGGGGGCTCCCAAGCCAGAATGGTGTCAATCTTGGGTTGTAGTGGCGCCACCTGGCCGCTTCCTACCTGATGTCCCAAGTACACCACCGAACCCTGCCCGATCTGGCACTTACTGGCCTTGATTGTGAGGCCTGCCCTCTGCAGCACCTTCAACACTTCACCGAGGTGCTGCAAGTGTTCTTTCCAGCTGGAACTGAACACTGCAATGTCATCCAGGTAGGCGGCACTGAAATCCTCCAGCCCAGCCAACACCTGGTTGACCAACCTCTGAAAGGTGGCAGGGGCATTCTTCAACCCAAAGGGCATCACCCGGAACTGGTAATGTCCTTCTGGGGTTGAAAATGCTGACCTCTCCTTGGCCCCATCGGTTAAGGCAATCTGCCAGTACCCAGACGTTAAATCAAACGTGCTGAGGAACTTGGCAGCTCCCAACCGATCAATGAGCTCATCAGCTCTGGGGATGGGGTGTGCGTCAGTCCTGGTGACGGCATTGAGCCCACGGTAGTCCAAACAAAACCGCAGTTCTGGAGTGGCACCAGGTGCAGCAGCCTTTGGGACCAAGACCACTGGGCTGGCCCAAGGACTTTTGGAAGGCTCGATCACCCCTAATGCCAACATCTTAGAGACCTGCTCTTTAATGCAGGCCTGGACCTGGTCAGTCAACCTGTAAATCTTGTGCTTCACAGGAGGGCTGTCACCGGTGTCCACGTCATGGGTACACCAGTGAGTAACACCTGGGGTCAGGGAGAACAGTGGGGCAAACTGTCCCAACAACTGGTGACAGTCGCTCTGCTGCTCTGGAGTCAGTGTAGGGGAGAGGATCACACCTTCCACTAATCCATCGCGCTCCTTGGTAGACTCTCCTCTTCCACCCCATCATCTGTCGCCAAGAGCATGCTCACTTCGGACCTCTTGAAGTGGGGCTTGAGGCGGTTCATGTGCAGGACCCTTAAAGGGTTCCTTGGAGTCCGCAAATCCACCAGGTAGGTGACATCACTTTTGCGCTCCACCACCTCAAATGGCCCAGTCCACTTGTCCTGCAAGGCACAAGGTTCCACTGGGGCCATGACCCACACTTTTTTGCCCAGGTTGAAATTCGATCAGAGTGGCAATCTGGTCATACCACTTCCTCATTTATTCCTGGCTGGCTTCCAGGTTCGCCTGCGCGAGTTTCCTGAAGCGGGCAGTTTGGTTTCTGAAGGCCAGCATGTAACTAAACACATCCTGGGGAGCTTTCCTGGGAGCTGCCTCCCAGCCTTCCTTCACCAAACTCAGAGGTCCTCTCACAGGGTGACCATACTGAAGCTCAAAGGGACTGAACCCAAGAGACTTCTGTGGTACCTCCCTGTATGCAAAGAGAAGGCACGGCAAGAGGACGTCCCACTTACGCCTCATGGGTTCTGTTAGACCCTTAATCATGCCCTTCAAGGTCTGGTTGAATCTCTCCACCAGACCGCTACCTTGTGGGTGGTAAGGGGTGGTGAACTTGTAGGTTACACCACACTCCTTCCACAGGGATGTCATATACTTGGATATGAAATTGGTCCCCCTGTCAGAAACCACCTCTCTGGGGAACCCCACTCGGGAAAAGATCCCCATTAACGCCCGGCCCACCACTGGCGCCGTCGTTGTCCTGAGAGGAATTGCCTCCGGGTACCGGGTGGCATGGTCCACCAAGACCAGGATGTACCTGTTGCCCATGGCTGTCTTGGGATCCAGGGGCCCCACAATGTCCATCCCTACCCTTTCGAAGGGCGTTCCAACCACTGGAAAAGGTTGGAGAGGAGCTTTGACCTCCCTCCCACTCTTGCCACTTGCCTGGCAAGTTTGGCAAGACCTGCAATGTCCATCTGACTGCCTTTGCATTTGGGGCCAGAAGAAGTGGGTGACAAGCCTGCCAAAGGTCTTGTCCTTCCCCAAATGTCCTGCCAAAGGCACGTCATGAGCCAGACCCAGTAGGAAGGTCCTGAAGCGCTGGGGTACCACCAGCACATGGGCTGACCCAGGCTCAGCGACCTTAGGCTCACTGTACACGAGATCATTCTCCCAGTAGATCCAATGTGATCCGGAATGATCACCAGCTGCCTGGTCTGCAGCCTGCCGCCGCAGACCCTCCAGAGAAGGGCACTCCTTCTGCTCCTTGCAGAATTCCTCCCTGGTGAGACCCCCTTCTTGTTGCCAATGGGTCAGCTCAGAGATGTCCCCCAGTTCAGCTACCTGCTCCCATGTAGGCACCGGGGCATCCCCCTCAAGGTCCGCCTCCTCCCGGTCCATGGGAACTTCAGGGGCCGGTTTCCCGCGCCCCTTGCCCTTTCTCTTGGCAGGGACTTGGGCCACTGTTTCAGCCTCCAAGTCCTCTTGATCACCCTCTCTGGCCGCCATTGACCGAGTGGACATGCATGCCCACTCTGCCAACTGAAGCATCTCCAAGTGAGACCTGAGCTCAACATCCTTCCATAAGGACTGCTCCAGGTCGTTACCTAGCAGACAATCTACAGGCATGGAAGGGCTCACAACCACCCTCAAGGGACCTGAGACCCCCCCACTCTAAGGGAACCTGCGCCACCAGACACTGGCACTCTGAATTGTCCACCGCAATGACTTGGTGGAATGCCCCTGGGACTACCTGCTTCTCAGAGACCAGGTGACACCGGACACACTGGCTCCAGTATCTCTGAGAGCCTCTACCCTTTTCCCATTGATGGTCACCCAGGTGCTGTATTTCTTTGTGTTAGGGCGCACCGGGTTTCCTGGGACCATCTCACTGTCCCCTAGTGAGATGAGGGTCATTTCTGCGGGGTCCCCACCCTCCTGTGGGTACTCCTCCTCCCCAAGCGCTACACTAGCCAACACCTTGGACTGCCCACCGGTGGGTGGCTGTGCCCCCTTAGGGCACTTGGAATCACCCTTCATGTGACCCACCTGGTCACATGCAAAACACTTGCGGGGGCCGGTCTCAGCAGGCTTTCCTGACGAGACCCCTTGTTTCTTATCTCCTGGGGGATGGAAACCTTTACCCTGGGTGTTAGTTTGGGGGCCTTTAGAGAATTCCTGTGTTTTACCCTTGTCCCCCCCACTTTTCTGCTGGGGACCCTGCCCACCTTTGGCTGAGTCTCCCCCATACGCTTTCCTGTGGACCCTGGTACTCACCCAGCGGTCCATCTCCATAGCAAGCTTCCTGGGGTCAGTCAACTTACTATCAACTAGGTGCTGGCGCAGATCTGCAAAACATAGACTAGACAAGTGCTCCCATGCAATCAAATTGTAGAGCCCCTGAAAATCTGTCACATTACTGCCCTTCACCCAGCCATCCAGTGACCTGCAAAACATATCTACACATTTCAACCAAGTGTTGGCATCAGACTTCGTACTGGACCTGAACTGATCCCTGTACTTTTCAGGAGTGAGACCATACTTAGTGAGAAGGGCGTCCTTCATGTCTGGATAGGTGAGGTGATACCCCTTACACAAAGCTATTAAAGTATCCCTTGCTTCTTCTGGGAAGAGAGGCCACAATCCTGCTCCCCAATTCTCCTCAGGGACCCCATTCATGTGTATCGCTGCCTCGTAACCCTGAAACCACCTTTGTATGTCATCCCCCTTCTTGAATTCTTTGCCTACATTCTTAGGGATGTGCACAATTCTGTCTGCCTGTCTTGACGGGTTGCTGCCACCATCTGAGCTGGCTCTACTCCTCTGATCCAGCTCCTTTATCCTGAACTTATGCTCTAACATCATCCTTTTCTCCTCCATGGCTAACTTAAGCTTCTCCAGTTCTACTGCAACTCTCCTTGCTTCCCGCCTGTCCTCCAGCTCTCCTGGGGACAG
Organism: Calotriton arnoldi; assembly: GCA_963921515.1. Taxonomy (NCBI): domain Eukaryota; kingdom Metazoa; phylum Chordata; class Amphibia; order Caudata; family Salamandridae; genus Calotriton; species Calotriton arnoldi. The sequence goes on from CAWUFW010011019.1 coordinate 403,011, forward strand.
GCCACTGCTGCCTGGCCTGGAGGGTTCCCCCCCTCCCAAAAGCACATCCACCCTAGGAATAGGCTCCTCCGCCTCTCCACTGAGATCACCAGACTGCTCGCTGGCATGTCTGGCTGCTACCCAGGCCCTCAGCACCTTTTGTAGCTCATCCTTCCTCGTGAGGCCTCTGACTTGGACTTTTAGGTTTTTGCAAATTGATTTCAATTCCCAAACATTGTAGGATTCCAACCTATCCTCCTCAAGGCAATTTCCAGGGATGCAATAGATGATGTTCTTGATTCAGGCATGATGAAGTAGCAAGTTCAAACTGGCAAGATCAAAAATAGGCCAAAAAGAAAAAGAACCAGTATGTGACACGTAATGGTCTGCGATATGGTAGTAGTGCACACCAATCACTGTAAGTCAAGTGCAAACGTAAGTCCTATCCTCACCGCTGACAACCAATGTTAGAAATGGGATTATTTGGTAGGCTAGGGCATGTGCCAAAGCCAGGCAGAAACCACCACTCTAGTCAGGATAAATTAGTTACACTCCTAAAATAACCCCTGCTCACCCCATTGGTAGTATGGCACGAGCAGTCAGGCTTATCTTAGAGGCAGTGAGTAAAGCATTTGCACATAACCAACAGAAATACAGTGTAAGCACTACAAAAGGACACCACACCAGTTTAGAAAAATATCCAATATTTTTATATACTTAAGACAAGACCAAAAACAATAAAAATCCACAATACAGTATTTAAAAATCTTCAGTTATCAAAATATGCTTGAAAAACAGTTCCTTGATGTCGATAGCTCCGACCGGGGCTATCACAGCGTCGTGAACAAACAAATCCAAACAGTTCTGGCTGACCGCGGCGTTGCGGGCCAGCTACGGTGTCGGGAAGACCCACAAACAGTACCTTTTAGAAATTCAGGGCGTCGGCGACCTCTCGTTGAGCTTCCGAAAGCACGGCGTCCGCAGGCGTCGGTTCCGGAGGTCGGTGCAGGAGTCGTCGGGGCCCTCGAAGTCACACGAGTTGCAGATCGAACGCCTCTGTGTTGCAGTCAGGAGCGCTGGCGTCGGTAGGCGTCGGGTGCTGTGGTGCGAAGTGCAGCAGTGCGGCGTGCAGTGCCCTCAGGTCGCAGTGGAAGCAGCGGCTCGGTGGCGGCGTCAGATGGCGTCATCGGTGAGAACAGAGTCGCGGTGCGAAGTGAATGCGGTTCTCGTTGCGGTGCTGGCAGGTGGCGGTGCAAGCAGCGGCGTCGTCATTGCTGAAGCGCTGTTGTCGGCTGACAAACGGGAGTCGATGGCGCCGGCATCGGTAGGCCAAGGCTGCGGTGCGGGATGAGGGCAGTGCATCATGTAACTTTACGAACGGTGCCCTCGAATCATGGTGCAAGCAGCGGCGTAGATTTCGGCGTGGAGCGGCATCGTCGGGGATACCAAGGCGTCGTCGTGAAGCGAGGCGGTGCGGAGTGCGGTGCCCACAGGTAGCGGTGCGAGCAATGGCTCGGTGGCGGCATCAGCAGGCGTCGTCGGTGAGACCAGGGTTCGCGGTGTGGCATTGCGGCGTTGCCCTCTGCGGTGCCTTCAGGACACGGAGTTGGCAGCGTCGACGTCATCGGGTTGCTTCTTCTTCTGTTGCAGCACCAAACACACAGTCCCCAGTGCTGAGGGCAGAAGAGCTTGAAGTATTTGCTGTTCCTGAGACTTCTTGAACAGGGGGAAAGCTCTACCTCAAGCCCTTGGAGAAACTCACAAAAGTAGATTGCAGAAAGTTTAGTCCAGTCCTTTCACTGCCCAAGACAGAAGCAGCCACTGCAGGCCAACATAGCAAAGCACACAGCAATGTGGTAGTTCCTCCTCACAGCTTCTCCAGCTCTTCTTCTTGGCCGTCTTCTTGGTCCAAAAGAGTTCTAAAAGTCAGGGGTCTGGGCCCCAATATTTATATCCCAAAATCCTTTGATCTCTTAGGCAGAGAGTGTCTGTGCCCAGCCAGAACCAGTTCTGCCTTCTCTGGTGTGACTTCCTGGCAGGAGGTGGAGACGGCATGGTCAGAGGCAGACCAGGCCCTTTGAGGTGCAAGGAAATCTCCTCCCCCTTCCCCAATTGCAGCCCAGGTCTATTCAGCCCTTTCCTGCCCCACCTAGACTAACTGGAGCCACTCCTGCTCCCCAGCCTTCTGTCATCCACAACCCAGACAGGCAATCCACATTCCAGCAGAGGCACACAGGATGACTGAGCAAGAAAATACCTACTTTCTAAAAGTGGTATTTTCAAACACAGAATGTAAAAATCACCTTCACTAAAAGATGCATCTTTAGATTCTGAGTTCAGGCATACTAAACTTTATTTTCCTACCTAATTCCCCGGGCCAGTTATGTTTATAAGATATTATAAACAAACTCCCCATTCTATCCTATGGGGAACAGGTAGCCTTGCAATAGCGAAAAACGAAATTGGCCGTAATTCACTATCAGAACATGCCACACACACCAGGGCATGTCCTACCTTTCACATACACTGCACCCGGCCCACAGGGGTACCTTGGGCCTACCTTAGGGGTGGCTGACATGTAAGAAAAGGGAAGGTGAGGGACTGGCAAGTGTGTGCACTGGCCAAGTCGACATGGCAGTTACAAACTGCGCGCAGACTCCGCAATGGCGGGTCTGAGTTACCTTTTCAGGGCTACTCACGTGGGTGGCACAATCAGTGTTGCAGGCCCGCTAGTAGCATTTGACTCACAGGCCCTGGCACACTCAGTGCACTTTACTAGGGTTAAGCAAGTAAATCAAATATCCAATCATGGAAACACCAATCCATAACACAATTTACCACTTTACCACTGATCAGCAATGAGAAACGTGTGCAGAAACACTACGCCAGCAAAAACAGAGTCAAAACCGGGAGGTCAGAAAGCAAAAACTCTGGGGAAACACCAGTTTCTAACACAGTCTAACACACCTGCACCACAATTCTAAAATATACAAGCAATGGGGGCTACCCTTTATTGTGTGGAACTGTGGGGACACTTAAATGTCTCAAGTCTGGCTATAACTATGAGGATGTTTCTTAACTCTCCGGTCAACTTGCCACTGAGCACCCCATCGTATAGGGATATGGGGATCAAACCTGTTCTGAGAGAGCACATCTGAGACCGGTGATCTATTGGCGATGATTGTGGCAAACGGAGGAGTTGATCATGTACAGAAAGGCACTTTAGAAGGTTCTAAGACTCAATGGTCATGGAGGTAATCCATGGCTAAATATGTTTGAACGCAATTTCATATGATTGGACAAGAAATCCTCGCATTTCGTAAGACGATATTAAGGAAAAGTATTGGTCATTCATAATGGAAGAGGACCTGGCTAATTAAGGACATGGCACGCTCATTATTGCCTTTTCACATTTTAAATGCATAATTTGCCATTTTAGACACAATTACACCACCTCTTGTGAAGCAGCACTATCTGAGGTTAAGAAATGGGACTCTTACAGTGAATGGTTTCTGTAGTAAATGGACAAATGCTTCCATCCCTGTGTCCACAATAGATTACTCATGTCCGAACTGCAAATCTAAATGCGAGACAGTGGAACACCTGTAATTGTTTTGCAGTCCTTACTCTGATGCATGCAAGAAATGGATTATTCCAATATGCCGTTAGATAGGGGAGGTCCAATGAAGTGTTGCCCTAAGATTCCTGAGAACTTCACTAGAGACTATTGTATATATCATAGCTAGGTTCTTAACTTCAATGTGGTACAAAAGACGGTCTTTTAAGGATCAGAAATAATATGTAAATGTCATTTATGGTTCTACTGTTTTAATTTTTGATATTATTTATTTATTTTTATTTTATTGTATTTCAAATGTGTACATATATGGATGTGTTTTATGTGTATGGTTTAATGGAATTGATCCCCAAATAAACTGAATTTTGACTGAGAAAAATAACAAAAAAAATACTTTTCAATGTAAACCATGGCCTAACCATGAATTGCCATCAAGGTTTCTAGTGACATCATTTACCACATGGCAACATATAAAGGTTATTGTTTCTAAGTCGGTGTACAATAAGCCTGGGGAATTACCTAATAACCTACTCATACAGCTTACTCTAAACTGGGTGCAAATAGATTAAAGAGGTAAGCATTTTAAATCCTACTAGAAATAGTTTGGTTATATCATGTCATCAATATGATGTTTCTATGATATTGTAAAACAAGGAATGATGCCACTGCAACAAAATAAAATTAAATCGATGAATATTTTAGTACTTCATTGATTACCTGTATTGGAAGTAATGTCTTACCTGTCTGTGTTGTCTAACAAAGTTCAAACAAGCATCTTAGAGAATAATAAAAATATAAATACAGTTATTTAGTAACATTTTGCATGGGACCTCGCGTCTCATAAAGTGAACCAAACCATTGCATCAATTTACTTACCATTAAAAAGTTTTACTGGGACAGCTCAAAATTGCACAACACCCCACACAAGCGTTTGCACAATCCTTATTGAGGGGCCTATTTACGAGAATGTCCCGCAGTGCAGCACAACAAGTCACCTTGCTGAAATGCACTGTGTGACAAGTAAAGAACAAGAATGCGCCATATTTAAGGCAATACAGCGCATTCCTACCTTTTCCCCTGTGCTGGCGCCCGTTTGGCTACCTGGCATCAACGCAGGCACCCATGCCTGTGTTGCATGCAGGATTGTTTTTGTGCGGGAAGGAGCACCTTCCTGCACAAAAACTATCATGAGAGGCATATTGCTGTATGTGTGCTGCAGAATGCTAAATCTGGGAATGCGTCAAAAACTATGGGCGTTGCGTGGGTGTTCCCACGCAACACCCATGGAACGCCTACTTAGCGCAGAGTAAGGCAACGCAGTAATTTGTGCTGCGTTGCTTTACTGCAGATTTATGGAACTACTCAGGTCCTCGCAAAGTGGCCTTGCTTGACTTCATAATTCTCATTTTTAAGTTTCGTCGTGCTTGCACCATGTTGCATGGTGCAAGCGCAACGCAAAGGGGCTCATAAATATGGCCCTAAATGTAAACCATGGCGTTGTCATTTGACTTAAATAAGAGCACGTCAGTTAAATGACCTTATATTCTTGAAAGCAGTTGAAAAAGTGAGGCATTTGTGCCTATTTTCACATTTCCTACATCTGCTCAATTAGTAAACTATTACCAAATATTTCTCACACTTTCTAACAGTCTGCGTGTCACGTACAAAACTATTGACAAAAACTCAGTTTATTTGTAAACCACTACTTTATTTTTACAAACACTTAATTTACCTTTCCCTTCTGTAAAAGTGATACCACCGTTTCTCCGTGAACACAGCACAAGCTGACCAGGAACTTCTCTCATGAAAATGGAAATTTATGGCGATCGGTAAAATGCCAGCCCTGCTTCAAGTAGCTGTAATTTACTCCTGTTCGTATTCCTTTAAAGGCCTCGCATTCTCGTGGAGTGTGGTGTAGCAGGTCACACAGCCCCTCTCCTCTCATTTATCAGCCTTTTGATCTCACGTCACTCTTAAATGTTGGCACGCCTCGGCCATAGCAGTGTGTTGCTGCAAGATCACAAAAAGCCTACTTACATCTTTAAAAACTTATAGGCATCCTGGTGCTGCGTCCCCGGCGTAGTTTAGCAGATGTGGTATTGGGTTCCGCCAGTCATCACTGCCCCTTTGTCTATTATTTTTTTATAGTTTTGTTCTGCATTCTTTCCCGGCAGCCCAGAGTGGATGGGAGCCTGTAACTTTATTGCTTACATGTGTCTGCACCCCTTTACCCAGCAGGGGAAGACAAAATATTACAGCAAACTGTGGGTTGGGGCTGGCTAGCTAATCCTTTCCCACCTTGAACTAATCGACAAGCTGATGTGTTATTGTGCTGGTCGTTGTTCTGCGGGACGCAGCAAATTTGTAGGAGCATAAACAGATACTAAAGTCCCAGGAATGGCGTAGTGATTTGTTAGCAGGGCTCAGATCCAATTATCACAGCAGACTCCTGCTGAAAGACCCAGTAATTACCTCTTTCTCTTGGCTCTTAAGTATTTATATATATTTTAGCTCAATTGTTGGCCTAGTGGCTATTACTTTGCATTTGTTTACAGAAAATGAGGCAGCTAGGCCTGTACACTCATGCGAATGGCCAAGAAAGGAAGGCAACTAAAATGGCTGAAACGCAGGAATGCCACAGCTTAATAACAACTTTATTGAACTGCAAAGGCTAGGCTTACTATTGTTAGCTATGAACACAGATTAACATTTGGAGGAAATCTAAGGTATATGGGCCATAAACTGAACACATATTCGTGCATTTCACCACGCCATAGTAAGATCTGTTTACACACAATCATTGAGTAATTGCAAACTTGGGAGCCTCTTGGGCAATAAGTTTTGGAATGCTTGACAGTGAATAAAAGCAGAGATGGGGTTCATGGCAAAAATAAGAACCTGGTACTTATTAGGAAGGAAAATAAATGACTTATTGCCAGATAATGTTTGTCCTGCCCTTGGCCTGTGTTCACCTGATGTTCAGAACAAGCTCAGAAGATTTAAGTCCAACATTTGTTTTCGCTCTCTTGTTCCCCCAACCCCACCCCATCTCTAACCATTAACTTTCACTCCTGCATCGTTACATTTGTCTACTTCTTACAGTTCCTTTGGGACTGATTTATCATCATTTGCTAAGATATCTGTCTCAAAACCTGTGCTTTGATCATCTTGTATTTTATAACTTACATCTGTTCTACATTTAACCTTTTGTAATACTGTTTTTCAGAAATATTGCCTGTTCTAACAAAAGAAAGATGTTAGTCAAACCTGAGCACTGGGCTTGAGTGGAGGAGATGGAACGGTCTGCTTTCTTGTCCAATTTGCCATCTGCCTTTCACTGTTTTACATTATGTCCTTTTCATTAAATTCATAAATTTGTCACTTTCAATGGGGCCCAATGCACACCTCATTTTCCAGTTTCCTCTCACAGACTTCCTCTGAACCCTTGCAACTAACACCTTTGTTTTGGGGTCAGAGTTCTAGCATTGGAAATATAGCAGTGCTAATCAATCACCTGAAATATAATCAATCTCTTGAAATGATCCTGGAAATGTGCTTTTAATACATTAGTTCTAAGATATTGGCCATGGAAATTTAGGGACCTGCTACCAAAAGATTCGATTGTATAGCATACTAGTGTCTGAAATCTATTTACTTCACAATGAGATCTTAAATTCCCAGGCACACATTCAAAGAGTAGTACCTCCCTAACAGATGAACTATGGCTATTTTTCTAGAGTTGTTCGGCAAAGCTCAGAAAGTTTCAAGCCTGACCACCATCGAAAGGTCTGCAAGCCCCATGAAACACCTTGAGTCTGCCCAAAGCGACATGCAAACAGGATTGAGTGAAAAAAAGGTCTCTTGTTACTATTGAAAAAGGGTAATAACTGGGTTGATTTTATGAGGGTACAGATGCACCACAAATAATAAGAGCTATAATGAGGAGGTAATGAGGAAGAAGAAGACTTCATGAAATTAAGATTATCAGTGAGTAATAAGAGATTTAGGGCCAGATGTACGACCACCCAATTTGCGAGTCGCAAATTGCGAGTCTCAAATTGGGATGTACAACAGTGTCAGAGACACTGTTAGCGATTCCCAATGGGGTCGCAAAATGCGAGGCTCATGAATATTAATGAGCCATTCGCAATTTGCGACCCCATCGGGTATGGCAGGCCCTCCCAGGTATGGTGGCCTGCTGGGCTCAGCAGACCACCATGTCTGGGACTGCTTTTAAATAAAGCAGGTTTTTTTTTTTAATGCAGCCCGTTTTCCTTAAAGGAAAACGGGATGCATTTAAAAAAAAGAAAATTAAACGTTTTCGTTTAATTTTTTAAGGGCAGGCAGTGGTCCCTGGGACCACTGCCTGCCCTTAAAAAATATTTTCTGGGCCAGTCACAAAGGGGAAGGGGTTCCCTGGGAACCCCTTCCCATTTGCGACTCCATTGCCACCCTCTTGAAGAGGGTGGTAATTTGCAAGTGTTTTGCGACCGCAATTGCGGTTGCAAAACATTGGTACATGGCTTGCGGTTGCTATTAGGAAGGAACGCCCCTTCCTAATAGCGAGTCATAAAACCTATTTAGCGAGTCGCAAATAAATTGCGACTCGCTAAATAAACTTTATACATGGTCCTATAAGGTTTTTGCATGCGCAAACGGGTCGCAAACCCGTTTGCGCATGCAAAAACGGGTCGTACATCTGGCGCTAAATGAGTTTGAGATGAACAAGAGGCTTTTCAGGCAAACTTTGTTAAAAGAAAAGATTTGATTGAGTAGCAGCTGGGAGAGGGTATGGCACAATGCCTCAGATTTTATCTGTTGTGCAGAGAAGATGGACACTGAATTTTATTCTCCCAAGCTGTTAGTGGCAATCATGTTTAAAAGGTACAACAAACAATAAATTATTTTGCTCTCTATATTTGGGACAATTCTCAAAATTGATTTAAAACTACACAATTTGCACGTGAGTGGAAATTGCAACTGCACCTGCATGCAAACTGCACAGAAAGATCACAGCTGTAAATACGTGTACACATAGGTAAAATGTATTTGCACGTGCAATATTTTAGAATGCAGACCCACAATGTATGAATCACAAAATCTGCATGCAGTTAGAAGAATCAAGTCTTTGTGTGCAACTGCAGCAAGCAAAAAATTACCCAGAATTAGAAGCACAAAGGCAACATACACTGAGACAGTGTAACTTGCTTGACACACAGGTCATGAACATACTACATTTTGAAATCACACAGCGTGTCACGTCATTACAGTTTTAAGTAGCAATGTCAATGCAGGTATCACTAAAGCAAATTATTTTTAAAATTGTATTAATACTATTCAGTATGTTGTTAATGCAATCAGTTTAAAAGAATGACATGACTGATATCAAAACATTTCGAGATGTTTATAAAGCCAGTTAAAATCTGCGTAAAGATTATTAAACTGTAAGTGCTCAGTGTATGAAGTTAACACATGGTGCTGAGAGATGGGAAAAATGTTGCAAAGTGGTGATCACATAGAAAAAAAACTGCGAAAAGAACAAGATTATTTCTTTCATAAAAAAGGGACTTAAAGATGATAAGTTTTCAACATGAAATATATAGTCCTCTGTATAGGAACGATCAAGAAAAGTATTTTTTACCGTGTTTCTGTCGGTGGCGAGACAGTGTTACAGGTCATCAGCAGGACACATGAGTAGGTTTTCTGAGCACAATGGGTAAAAAGGAAAAGAAAATAATTCATTTGTAGGAAGAATTGAGTCAATGTTGGTACTAATTCCAAGCACGAGGAACAGGCAATTCCTGCACGACTGAGGAAGAAGTCACATGAGTATCCCTGGGGAAATTCAGGGACTATGCAGAGAAGGGATGTATAAAAGGGAAATCCTTCTAGAGGCTCAAGAGCCGGAAGCGGGGCCAAATGGCTCTAAATCATATGAAATGTGCATTGCTAATGCTCCCAGTAGAGTGACGGATGCACCACAGAGCCCACTCAGTAAAGCAATTGAAGGAAAAGGAACCAGTTGTGAGTATTAGGCCTTTTAGTGGTACCAAAATCATGGCAGTAAAGATTCCATTGTTTCCCATTGATTGCTGCTTCTAGTGACCGAAATCCCACTGGCAACTAGCCCCCCACAATTGTCCTAGCTTCTCCCTAGTGGCTGTGGGACATCAAGAGAGAACTGACTGCATGAGAGTGAGCTAGGGATGACCCATTTCTCAAGTAGTGCCCCTGGTCATTCATCCCGGTTCCTGGCAGGAACTGTAACTGCTGTGATCATCAGAAGTTCAGTCAGTGCTGCAACAGCAGGAATGTCTTAGTCCTAGTTGGGGCTACAACTGAGTGATGCTTGGAGGGTCAGATGGGGGTTGCAACTTCTGTGATCGTCAAAGGCCCAATCGGGCTGCAACAGCATGATTGTCGTAGGCCCACTCAAGGCTTCACTTACATGATTCTGATGGGGCTGGATGAGGGCTGTCATGATCAGTGAGACCTGGTCAGGGCCTCAGCGACCTCTGGTCCCATTGGCTCTGCAACTAGTGTGACTCCGTTAGCTCGTGCCAGGCTCGGACTGTCCTTGGCCCAGGTGGGGCCACATCACCACATCCATCAAAGACCAGTGCGGCAGAGTCTGCAACTGTGCCAGTGCTGCAGACTCAAAGGACGATGGCTAGGTGAGCAGGCAGATGGATGTGGCCTACACTTAGTTTCCTACCGCAGCCCAGAAAATTTGGTGCTTCCCGTGCCCGTGCAGTGGATGCGCTGGAGTACTGCCCTTTCCTGCAATGGGCAATCAGTGATTAGAACAAGCCATCCCACTATTAGAAGGGGGTAGAACTGCACACTGAGGGTCCAATTACGATTTCGGTCGGAAAGCCTCCGACCACTAGTCGGAAGCTTTCCGACCGCTAGTTGGAAGCTTTCCGACCGACACGGTCGGTTTGAGGTCCGATCGCCCGATTACGAATTCGGCGGCCGGAACGTAAACTGGCTGGTCATTCCGACTTGGTTCCGACCGGCTCTCGGAGTCTTCCTGCCGGTCGGGATTGCACCGTAATCCCTTATGGACGGCGTTTCCGCCATCGGGATTTCGATGTCGTTTCCCACAGCCTTTCTGTGCCGGCCTGTCCAACATGGAAAACTGTCGGAAAGTGAATTTGGGGCCCCCTAGCCTCCTTGGCCTATGGTTGGTGGCCGTGGGGGTACCTAGGGTGACCCCTGTAAATTCATGCAGTGTGTGGCAGGCACAGGGTGCAGGGTTTTACACACACACCCATTTCTTCATGGTAGCCTGTATTACGGCTGTAATACAAGCTCCCATAGAGAAATGGGAGTGGGCGGTCAGAACTGCCGACCGGAGGTCTGTTGGTCCCGAGTCCGAGACGGTGTCGGTCGGAGGCATCTCCGACCGACATCGTAATAAGCCCCAATATCTGCAGTACATTGTGCACAAGAAAATGCTACAAATGCACTGGATTCATGCTATACACTGATTTTTCCAGACAGGAGGGGGTCCCAGCGGATAGGAGGCCATACAGGAAAGGATCAGTAGAGAGGGATCAGGGGGATTGTAGTGTCTTGAAGACGAATCAGAACAGAGATACTAACAGCAATAGTACATTTCATTTCGCATTATTTAGTGCAACTGAGTGATTGAAAGCACTTTCTTTCTTTAAAAATATAAGCACTGAGCACAACATTGGATTTATTGTGTCTGTTGGTTGATTTTTGAGGGCTGAGCTAGAACACTCCCACTACTCCAGAGCAGCCTGTGAGTGCTCACTCTCCCTATCCTGAGAGTCAAGTATGGGATGCGTTGCATTTGACTCAGTTTGCAGAGCCAAACTAAGATGGGCCCCTTGCTGCCGGTGGCAAACCACCCTAAACCCTCAGTTAGGGCCCAGTATCCTTTTTCCCCCCGAGCCCTTTCAAAAGACGTCTGACACAAAATAAATTTGTTTTTAAATAAAAAGTGAAAAAAATGTTTTATAATTTCTCTTACTTTCCCATGCTAAATTATGAAATTCATCAATTACATTTACAATAAGGTCAGTTTAATGAAAATATAGATTTACCTAAACAGTGACCAACAGTTTTTACAACTATCATGCAAATCATGCGAAATTGTGAAACTTATGCAACAGCAATATTTTCCACAGAGGACTAGTTGGAACACGAAAGGTCTTGCTGGAGAAATGTTTGCGCACAAAAGGTGCAGTGAGAGACAATTACTCCATAAAGTATTCCCTTTGTCTGTATCTCAAGTGAGTTTTGAATGTGAGGTGTGCCCTTGCTTTCAGTTTACAATCAAGATACCCCAAAGTGCAGTTTGCATTAAGTAAGCTTAATTTTGTGCAAAGTTTCTGATATTTCACATAATGTGAGGGACAAAAGTACACATTTATGCACAACAAGTTATTTTTTTTTTAAGACAAGTACCGTCATATATGTATATGACGTAAATGCAAACCGTAGACACATGACATTTTCTGCAGAAAACACATCACTAGAAAGTTAAGCAGCCAACTGGATATAAGGAATTTAAAAGTCCATGATTGAGGGAGAGTGCATAATGAAAAATCTACCACAAAAATATTTGTGGTGTAAGATTATCATTTTACACACAGACAATGTAAAGTTAGAGAATATCAACTACAAAAATATTGTGAACCAAAAAAATTGCATTTCATTAGTAAGTATGCAAATTTAAATTTAATTAACAGTATTATAATTAAAAAATAATAATAGATGTAATTATTATATTATACAATTAGTATATAAAACTCCAATATAAGATTATAAATTAAAATAGATGTTTTATAGAAACAAATATAATTTTTAATAGAAAATGTAATATTAATTTATATTACATATTAAAATACCATATAAAGATTTCTAATTATTACTACTTTTCAAATACACTTGGAAACATATTTTATATTTATTAAACCATTAAAAATACATTTTGTAAATAACAAAAGATAATATTTTGTATTACAAATTTACATAGCAAAAAACAGGAAAGCATTTAAAAACAAAAGACAAAAATAATGAAAAGTAATGCAATAATTTAAAAAATATATACTTTTAATTTAAATACCCTCAAAATAGCTTATAAAACCCTGAATAAAATAAAAAATAGAATCCTAACTCTAATGTCCTGGCCTAATAGCTAGGGCAGTCGACCTCAAAGCTGGGGAACTGGGTTCGAGAAGCTCAACATCCTGTGATTTTGGGCAAAATCACTTAATCTCCCCGTGCCTAACAAAAAAATGTGTCTGTCGCTAATGCAACTGGTGCTCATGTAAAGCGCTCAAATACCTTCGGGTCTAGTTCTCGCTATATAAAACTCCCCCCCCCCCAAAAATGTACAACTTAAAAAAACAAATAAATAAATCCTCTACTTTAACTCCCATCCTACAAACACTGGGGGAAATACGTAGGTTCGGAGGGGGCAGATTTACTATTCTAACTCCAGTCTAAGAAAGACTGGGGATAATACATACATTGAAGGAGTCAGATTTCAAATTTTATCTGCAGTTTAGCAAACACTATTGAAAATGCATTTACAGGGAGGGGATGAGACTTACTATTCCAACTCCAGCCTAAGAAACACTGGGAAATGTGCATAGATGTAGCAGTCAGATTTACTATTCTAGTTCTATTTTAATATACATTGAGGAAAGTGATTATATTAGGGAGATGAGATTTACTATTTTAACTTCAAATTTACAAACATTGGGGAAAGTGCATATATTTGAAGGAGGTCACATTCACTACAAATAAATAATATAAGTACTCATTATACATTAAGTTAAAAATTTGAAAAACCTAGAAATTACTAAAATATCCTAAAATTGAAAACATTATCTTGTCAGAATTTTTATAGAATTGTTAAAATAATGAAAACTATAAAAAAAGAAATAAATAAGATCTCGCAAACTCCCACCTAAAACACACAAACCAAAAATGTATATTTGTTTAAAAAACAAAACACAATGCAGCCGTTCCTTATTATACCACTAACCGATTACAAGTTACAAAATTTACTTTGCGAAGTATACTCACAAATATGTTTAACTTTCAGTATTAATTACACATACAATTAACAATTTCAAGTTTTAAAAAATGTGAACTATTAATAGGTTATTCACGCACTCAATCCCCGAACAAACCCCAGAACCAAAATTAAATTTCAATATGCTATTTTAAAAAATAAAACATTTAAATAAATAACCAATAAAACATAAAAACAATTAACATATTAATTAGTATATGATTAAAGGCAATATATATTCAACCCACCCAAAAATTCAAAATCTCCAAATTAAAATTTGACACACATTAATTTTTAGAGTATTAAACTTTAAAAAATTACTTCAATGTATTAAATAATTAACATATTATTCAATTAACATTCATTCATATATAATTAACGAACACTACTCTCCCAATCCCATAATAAAATAAATCCCCCTAAAATATACATTACTATACTTTTAAGAAAGAGCTGCCCATCCCGCACCAGGGAGTTGCTTGACCCCAGATGTGGGAATCAAAGTTGTTCCTGGGCAAATTGCAAACCAGAGTGAGTCATATGTACATGTAAATAGTAGAAGGCAAATGCCTGCAATAGTACCGATGTGTTATTGATACAAGCATTATGCTTATCTAAGTGTACTTACTTTCACAATTTTGTGGTAGACAATGGGTAGACGATATCTTGGATACAATATTGTTGCAATCGAATATTCTGGTACTACACCTTTGACGCACTGCTAAGACCAATTGAAATGCATTTTCATACACATAACCCACAATAGTGGTTGACCAATACACAGTTAAAGCAGTGGGAAGTGTCACTGCTCTTTTTGAAGCTGAGGTAAACATGGAATGTCAAAGAACCTATCTGAAAAATGATGCCTGGATTAATTGTATGCATAGAGTGCTTTTCTGTTAATCCATTTGTGACATTTTAAACCATGTTTATCAAAGGCTTCCATGTCAGAGCCAATTCAGCTCTACCTGATGCATCTCTGAGCCACACTTAAGCATAAGACTTAGTGAAAGACATTTCACACAGGACAATGTGTTGAGGGCAACGATAAGAATTAACCTTCACAGCCAAACACTTATTTTTTCAAAGGGTCATGTTCCTTTTTTTGCCTTATTTGTTTATGCTTTGACTCATGCATGTTTCAAGCCTTTCAACAGCACTAACGGCTGTCATTGTGTTGCCAATGTGCACACAAGAGATTGAATCGAGTTTGTCTTTCAAAGCTAGGGTAGAGTTGTATGTATGCAGTTCTCGAAGGTAAGCCAGGGAGCTCTGCTGTTATAGAGAAGTTGCGCCAATTTAATACCCTGCTTTACATTTACCATGTGTACAGCAAATCATTTATCACTTCTTGAAACATTGTAAGGGATCTGTAGAAATGACACATAGGGCCTCTTCTGGCCCAACCCTCTCTCAAGGGGTTAGATTTTCTCATTTTGGCTTTCCTTGTATGGGTGGATCCTTTTCACCATATTTGCACATAACCACAACTGTTGCTGGTTGTGTGCCATCAGGGCCCAGTCCAGACGTGTGCACATGCATGCTATTTGAAAGAAAGTATTCCTGGAAATCTTTAAAAGGGGGTGGGGGTTATAAACAATTTATTCTGACAGGCATTATCAAATAGGGGGGCAGTTGGTTGGCTCTATCAAGCAAAGGGTGTGTCCAGATTGAATGCTTACTATTCAGTCTTATGGGCATTCGTTAAGCAAATACATATCTGAGTGAAGTGACAGATGAGCATGTGAGATCCTTTTTTTCTAATGGGTCTGATTGAAAGAGGCATTGATATGCTTTATTGTAGCACTTTGTAGTGTGTCTTGGTGGCTAGTGTTGTTGGGGTGTTGTGAATGGTCATCATTTGATGTATGTGAAACATTCTTTTGTCTTTGTGTGGGACCTTTTGGTGGATAGAGGTATTGTGATGAAGTGCACTAAAGTGAGTGAAGTTAATAGCATCTTTCATCATTTTGGGTCCACCCCATATGCCTAATTAGCCAGTGACAAACCTGACTCTGCAGAGTATATGTCACTGAGGAAAAGAAAAAGATCAGGGAATCATGAAACAAAAAAACAGGGGGCTTGATAAAATACCCCACCTGGAAACAGAGGCCATCAAAAGTGGGGTTATCAAGGAAGGAAATAGGGAAGCAGAAAGCAAAGGTACCATGGATCTTAATACAAAAGGATGGCAATCAGGGAAAGGAGAATCAGTGGAAGGAGGAAGCATAGAGGACTACCAATTAACAGGACCCCTTCAGGGAGGATTTACTGTTTCTGAAGGGTATAGAAAATCGCAGGGAAAAGTCGAGAAGCAGGTCTGCAGTGCAAAGTTTACCACTGTTAACACGTCACTAAAATCTAATTACGACTGATACCTGAAGCGCAAACTGAACGTGCACTTTGTGCATGAGTCCTACGTGTCTTCATGATTCTTTAACACATTACATCTGACACTGCTGATGTAGAGCCACCATTCCACGCATTTACAAGACCATGATGGGAGGAAAGTCCTTCTCCTACCTCTCAGTCAAAGCATGGAACGACCTTTCCTTCCACCTCCGGCAAGCTCCCACACTGCTCCAGTTCAGGATAGACCTCAAGACCTGGCTCTTCGGATGACCCCAGCACTCAACGGAGCTGCTCCCTTTTCCCCCACCGCCTTGAGACCCTCACGGGTGAGTAGTTGCGCTTTTCCAACCTCTGATTGATTGATTGATAGAGAGTATTTATTATAGAATTTTTGGTTACTCTCACAGGGTGCTCACACAGAACCGAAAGAAAATGCTTTTAAATGTATACATATATATATATATATATATATATATATATATATACACACACAATCCTTAATTTAAGAAGTGCATTTGATGTTTAACTTTGAACTATACTTAAAACAAAGAAATGTATTAACCCAAACGAATTAGAGAAAATAGAGTAATATGGATTAACAAAGTGATTGACATGTATTAATAAAGGTTATATGCATTATTGTGACTAGGGGGATTAATAACCATTCGTGATGTGTAGTTGTATTAAAGCCCTATTTCTTTATTTCATTGCTGAAGCTTTACACTTGATTCGTAACATGTTCAATTCTGTCTGTGTAACTACTAGAATTGTCGTTCTTAGAGTTAAATGATCCTTACTTGTGTAGGGTGTTAGAATATGTTGAACAATAACATTTCATCCATGTGTGCATTAATGTTACACGTATTGACTTTCAAATGTAGCTCTAGGGCATACCTAATGACGTTCAACTTGATTATTTCATATATGTTTAAATGTGCACACATATATTGATTGAGCAGTACTGGCTGAATGTCTTAAATTAGCAGGGTTTCACTCAAAGGCCTGAATCTTTGTCTCATAGGAACCAACGGTGCTCAGTGTTTTCTGCTGACTTGCTTTCTTTGCAGGTATTCTCACACTTGCTACTGTTAGAAATGACGCTTTCTTTTAACAGTTTTCAGTTACTTCGCCTGGGACTGAACAGTAAATGACAAGTACATGAGAAACCTGTGAATAAACAAAGAACTGTTGTACTCTGTCTTGAGTGTGGAACCGAACTGATGTTTCCATGGCCAGTATGGGAACTTTTCTCCATGTTGCCAAAGTATACCAAAAGGATCTATATGAGGTTTGCAACAAATGCAATGGATTCCTATTGATGACCCGACCAAAGGGGAGTTGCCACCGAACGCTGTTGATTATAACTTATCATCACCCTGGCTAAGGAGAAACTCTCTGACAGACAGATTCTATAGAGCAGACCTCTCAGACCGCTGAGGTGCTCAGATGACTTTAGACTTGTCTGCAGACTCTATACAGAACTTTCCTTGGACTCCGACCCGAACCATTTCCCCAAATCCTATTGCCCTTTACATGTACTTTTAGAGACATTTCTCACATGTTCTGTCACTTCCCTGAAGTGTGGGTTTAGACCAGCTCATCCTTGGACTTACTGAAGACTCCTGGCAGATCTTCCCCAAATGATTCTGATCGCATTAATTGTCCTCCTCTGCCTTATTCCTATTGAATTCTGTAGACTTGCTACCCTCTGAACTTTGAGTATATGTGAGCTGTCGGTACTTGGACTCAAGATAAGTTTCTTATGTATAGAACTGAGCATTCAAGACCATTCCCTGATCATCAGATATTAATGCTATTGTTTTGCATTGCGGCGACTGAGCTATTAGTTTGTCTGCTTCTTGTCTGCTTGAACTTTTTCCGAGGGCTTGGCCTTCCCGTCGCCATACTTATTGGTATAGCCTAGTCTTAAGAGTGATTTACCTTAATTTGATCATTAACCTGTAATAAACACACTTGAATTTGGCTACTGATTCCTGGTCCTCATTCTGTAGCCAAATGGTTGCACTGCTAATGTAAATTAAATTGATTGGACAAGAAATGCTAACTCTCTTTCCCCTTAGTGTGACAGAGAAAGATTAATCGGAGGACAAAGTTAGCAAGTAAGTAAGTGTGAGTAAATGATCCAGTAAAGGAGGTAAATCCTCAGCATCCAGTGGGCACAGAAATGCAAAATTAAATCTGCTGGATCACAGGTGAGGCAAAAAACATGGGAACAAAGGAGCAGGACCTTAGGCATGTGGCAGGTTTAGAAAACATATGCAATGAATCCATAGATGAATTAGATATGTTTATTTTGACAATGAGAAGAACAAATTGCCGTAGAGCTGAGTGGCATTTGGGGCAGCAAGGTCATGCCAAGGGAAAGCACAGACATGAGAAAGAGGGTTCTCAGGATAGGCCAAAGGGGCTGTGGTACTTTGGGCCCTGAGCATGTTACCAGAGGGATGACAACACCACAGTATAAAGGACAGAGTCTACCTTGCCATCGCTGATTAACATCGCAGGTTCTTCTACTTGGGTCCTAAGCTCTGGAACTCCCTCCCCCTGGCCTTGAGAGCTTGTCGCTCTCTTTCAATTTTCTGTAAACTGGTAAAAACGTGGCTGTTTTAAATTCTCTGATAATGAATAGGTATGACATGTTATTGTCATGAGCTTAGCGCTGGGAAACCCTGTTTGGGTAGCCATGCACTTTATAAATCATGTATAATAATAATGCATGAATATTGGATGCACTAGGGAACACAGCAGGAGCATGGAGCAGCATCAGCAGTGTTCTATGTGAATCGCCACAGAATCAAGGAACATAGGCTAGAGTATTGAGGATACCCTTGTGGGAGATAGTGCAATTTACAAATTAACATAACATAACAAATTCAGGCATCATAGGGGCACTTTCCATGTTTATGTAGTGGAAATAAATGAGGGATGCACTGAAATTGACAAGCCTCTCCTCGCCTTGCAGTAGATTGGGATAAATGGCACTGGAAACTGCAGTCAGAGGACACCTAACCAATATCCTTTGAAAGCGCCACAGCCTCAGAGGGAAGCCCCCTCTCTTCTCGTGAGTTACATATTTATAACATGCATGTAAATTCATGTAAAGAGGGGGAGGCGATGGGATCAGCGGCCTCAAACAATCAAAGAACCCTTAACCCAAGTGGGCAGGGTTTGGGAGTACCACTCCTCTCCTGAGGTTAGGTGGGAGGAGCAGATAATGTGAAGGAGAAAGTAATATAACCTTTTAGCAGAGAAAGATAGGCACTACAGGCCATGATGAAAGGACAATCAGATGGCAGATGTATCCTGAGCACCACTGGCCGAGTACAGAGACAATGTGAATCACAATAATCAGGCCACAAGCCCAGAAAGAGCTAGATGGGTGCCAGCATGCCATTGAAAGAGAAAGGTATCAGGCCAATGACGTCTGCAGCAGGAGCAGAGAAACCAACAAAAAACCCAAACTCAGTGGACCAGGGTAATACGCACAACCAATCAAGGACCATCCATGGCAAAGGAAGGAGGGCGCCAATAGGAAGAAAGGTGGAAGGAGATAGGAAGAAAAAGGATAGGAGACACCACCAGAGTACCTTTGGAGATGAAAGCCCAAGTTCAATAGAAGTACACGAGAGGGAGGGAGTTACCTACGACCAAAATAGGTCTCAGGAGGGAAACATTAGGCCTCCCCTCGAAGGGGGCACAGGAACTGCGGTCTAGTTGGCAAAAAAAACAAGGCAAACTCTGGACAACTTAATTTACATGTAGGCAACCTCCTGCCTCCAGTGGCGGTGTAATCCCTCACAGTATTACAGAGCTGGAATAAGTGGGTTAGAAATGTACAACGATAAGATCAGCTTCTTTCAGCCAGAACCTTAATGACTTTCGAGGAAGGCATTTGTGGGTGTCCGTGAAATCTGATAATGTGTGGGTGTGGTACCTGGGAGGATCTGCTACAGCTCCCTTGTTTTAGGGCTGCCTGCACTCTCTTTTGCCAATCTCCAATGGAGCACCAGCAGGGTCCATTTTACTGCTCATATTATCACAAAAGTATTTTACTTTATAATTCATCTCTGGTGGCCAATTCGGTCTGGCATTCTGGAAAGGAAAACTTACACTTTAAAAAAAAAAAAAGAGGGAGCATTTTGGTATTGAGTACCCGAGTCTACTACCCATAATACTTCTATATGGACACTTATAGATAAACACACGGCCTAATTGTAGAGCAAACACCGGAGGCTTAATATGCGTGCCCTTGTGATAAACATTGTTTAACTGTTAAAATACTTTATCGTGTTTGCACAACTACTAATGCAGAACAAGGTAATGCACGCTTGCTGCTGAAGTCAAATTTAAATTTTTCGAGTCCTTAAGATATTGTAGTGTAATTCCACCAAAGGGAGAGAAGGTAGAGCGTTAAAATATGCAGCCGTGATTAGCAAGGCCAGGCTGTGAAAACATTTCAAGTACATAAGGGAGGTAAGATGAAAGGGGAGCAGCTTTCCTTCTGTGGTCAAAAATGCCTATCTGCTGACCGAAGCTTTGTTGGTTTGAAAAAAGGACAAGCGGTCTCCGCAGGGCGGCAGGTTCAAAGTGCTTTAAAGTTTAAAGAAGCAGATAAGGCAATCGAAACTCTCTCTATCTGTTGAAATATTTTCAAGAACAATATATCGCTTTGACCTCTTTACACCTGTGACCTTTGTGAAATTCTTTATGGAGTGCCTTATGCTTGTTTATGTTCCTTATCTTCAGTAACATTTTTCAGAGATTAGCACTTTTACCAGCTCCTTTGAAGCCCGAACATGATCCTTGCCTGTTAATTACTCAGCGTGGCAAAGAAGGCTAGCAAAAAACAAAACATCTAGCGATATCTCAGGGAAGAATTCTAAAAAATCGATATGAAGAACCCACTTTAGATATTCAGAGATGGCCCTAACAAATCATGGAAATATATAGAGCTCGATCAAAGAAGAAGTGTTTGTGAAAATAGTAAGATAAATAAATGCTGAAATATACCAGGGTGCCAAGTTTTGTCCTCTAGGCACCACACGTATTGCAGTTTTCATTGAAAGCCAAAGATAAGCAATTCCAACCTTTGATCGTTCAGGCACTGTGTTGCCAGTGTGCAGGTTTCCAGCTTAAAATGTCCGCACAACAGCAGCGCCAAGAAACTCACGAAAAGCACTCTCAAGGCGGGAGACATTCAAAATTATATTTTCTCACAAAATACTTGGTTGTACTTTATTTCCAAAACGGTGTCTTGTACAGATGAAAAAATATGACAGAAAAGATGGTAGGAAAGAAGCCGAAAGGTAAAATGAGCAGATGTTTATGAAGGCTATTTTTTTCTATTTAGTGTTATTATTTGTCACTGTAGATTTAAAGGTACATACACACTTTATTATTAGAGCTATAACTTCAACACTTGGTCTTGGCAATGGAGCAGTTGGTGACTGATATGGGATAGTCGCTGCCAACACAATTACGCTACGTAATCAGTGCTCACTGAATGGTCACACCTTTCTAAATAAAGTCAAAAGCACACACCCCGTTCAAAGATATGAACTCCTGCCTTTCAGATGTTAGCATTGCATCTTTATTACACAACCGCCCTACGGGGCAAAATAACTGAGGGTAAAGTTGCACACTATATCCAAGCCCTTTTGAACTTCCATAACTGTTGTCTAACTTTCAATAGAGCCATGGGCCTCATTGCAGCACAGAAACCACAACCATGAAAGTGATCGATGATTACCCTAAATTAGGGAATAGTCACTTATGCTTGGTGGCCCTTTTGGTCAAATCCACTGACTCTTAAATAACTAAATGCACTGCTTTCCTCACCACCCTCGCATATCTCCTCAAGACAAAAGCTCCACCCTCAAAGTGTTTGATTCATTCAATGTAGATCAATCTCAAATTGTTCAAATGGACACCCTTTAATCTGCTCTTCTTCCGTTATTCTGCCACCCAGTGATAGATAACACAAGTCCCATATTGTCATAACCCAATCATAGATGTCCTCAACATAGCTCAAACCTGTTTCTACAAAGACTGAATTTGTTTTCCCTCCTAGTTCGAAACAGGACTCAGTCATCCAAGTTTGTGTCAATAGCATGAAACTCAGTACTCATTCACTGTTAAACTTGGCATCCTTGGTGTGGTTTCCCCTGACTATTTGCCTCTACCTCCTGCATTTTTGATGCTGTGCTGTATTTCGTTTTTGCTGGCGTAGATACTTTGGGCACTTTGCCACTGCTGATCAGAGCTAAAGGGCATATGCTTTCTGTGTAAATTATGATTATAATTGGTTATCCATGATTGGCATATCTGATTTACTGGTAAACTCATAGTAAAGTGCACTGAGTGTGCCAAGGGCTTGTAAATCAAATGCTACTAGTGGGCTTGCAGCACTGGTTGTGCCACCCACATGAGTAGCCCTCTAAATGTGTCTCAGAACTACCAATGTAGTGTCTGCGCGTGCAGTTTTAAACTGCCATGTCGACCTAGCAAGTACACCTACTTATAAGGCCCCCACCTTCCCTTTTCTGTGTGTGACATGTCCTGATAGTGAAATACTGCCAATTTCGTTTTTCACTATTGAAAGGCTATCTGACCCACAGGCTAACATGGGAGTTACTTTGTAACATCTTACAAGTATAACTTTCCATTGGGACAAGATAGAGAAATGGAGTTTAGGCTCTCTGAACTCAGAATTTAATAACACATCTTTTTAGAGAGTTGGTTTTTAATGTGTGTTTGAAAATGCAACTTTTAGAAAGTACCACAGGTGAGTAGATATACAAAGACACAAATAGAGACCAAAATATCACAACCAAAAGTAAACAGCAAGATAATGCAAAAGATGCTGATGGTGGCTCAAAAAATGCTTCTTTTATTGAGCAAACTTTATTTGTCTCCCGAAGGGAACTTCAATCAATTACGAAGAGTGATGGTTGCGTACATCTCACAGATTGTAAATAAGTCCCAATGCATTTCAGGCATAAACAGCTGCCCTTCTTCTGGGGAATCTACAAATGAATGAACATAATATCTTGATATTTACATTACTATAAATGCACTAGAATTAGTACAAAACAGGTAGGACATAAGGAAAGCTCAAGTTCAAAAGCAATAGAAGTATTAACAATTGTAACCAGATGGAAAAGATACAAGAAAACCTCCAAGGTCTTGAGGTAGCATAGAGTGAGGCAAGTGCAACTCATCAAGATGATGAAGGAACAGAAAGAACGAGAATCCAACACCAAGTGCACAGCGCCGAAACAAAGTGAATTTTATTAAACTGGAATGATGTGAGCAATGATGACCCTACAGTGTGAGCTGGCTTCTGTGCTGGGAGAAACTAAGGCTGGTGAAAAAAATAAAAATGCTAAAAGCTACTGTGTGTCTCACCGCGTGGGCATAATCTCAAGTATCATGCAGCACACAACGAACAACACAATAAACACACCCCCTAAGCAATATTCATTACCTGGAGGCTATAAAGCAACGCAACCTGAACAAGTCCAAAAAATGTGTGCCTTGCACACTGAAAGAAAAGGAAACCAACATCATAAGCCATGCATGTACTGCCGGTTAAAGGAGGGTGAGTGCACTACTATTGCAAAAAAACTCACCGAGAAATTGAACCACGGAACTCAACGTTTCTAGATGAGTGGAGCTGGCAGAGTTGATGACAATCACGTCAAAACAACCTGAATATGAAGGATACCACATATCAAAATGACAAAGCCCGACCCGACTCTGATAACGTGCCATCAATGTTCAAATATTCAAGCATTTGCTTACCGGTACGTGGCACCAGACCACGCCGTCACTCCAACCAAGTTCAGTAAAACCAGAGCGCAATGTCTTAACTAACCGCGTTCGGTGTCGTTTCATGAAAAAGGTGATTCTAAGCGTGAGCGCGCTACCCAGAAGTTAAATGCTGAACCGATCTTAAAGGCGCAATGCGTCTAACATGCTGAGCACTGAGCCGTGTAACTGAATAAAGTTACGTGCAAAATGGTGAAGTCCGATTTAAAGTGTGAGAAACAGAAAGAAAGAAACAGTTACAATAGCAATATGAACAGCATCATGTAATTTCACGACCCATAAATAATATAATCAAGAATGTTGTACAAGACACAGCGAAACTGGCAAGTTTTAAATAAAGTGTTGCAAGAGAAAAAAACAAGCGAAATCAAGGTGTACAATGAACATGAACAGATGGTCATATATCTTAAGAGCTTAATTGCGGAGAGACCAACATGATTGAGTAAAAAATGCAAACACATTACAAAACAACAGGTTAAATCTAATAGGCTAACTGACATCAGATTGATTCTGGTGCATGACTAATTACACGACAACGGATTTAATATGAATTGTCAGCTGACATCAGGCTGACCCTGGTACATAAATGACTACACATAATCAAGTTGATACTAGTGCATAAATGACTATACGACAACAGGTTGAATATGAATTTAAACATAAATTGCTAGCTGACATCAGGTTGATCATAGTGCATGAATGACTGCACACAACATAGTTGCTAATTAAGCAGTAATGACACAGCATAGCATTAAAGGCAAGAACCTTTCTAGTGGATGACTGACCCAGTGGACGTACCATCAGACATCCGTGCAATAACATTGATAAATAAATGCATAAACGTGAGTGCGTTGAGTTCATTGACATCCCTGTTAGACATTCTCAAACTCAATAAAAAACATATCGAGGATATGTACAACAACACAATGAAAAGAAGTGCAGATAAGTACAAGACCTGGAGAAAATATGGTTACCT
Organism: Calotriton arnoldi; assembly: GCA_963921515.1. Taxonomy (NCBI): domain Eukaryota; kingdom Metazoa; phylum Chordata; class Amphibia; order Caudata; family Salamandridae; genus Calotriton; species Calotriton arnoldi. The sequence goes on from CAWUFW010011019.1 coordinate 427,803, forward strand.
AGACCAAGGGAGGTTAAAGAAAATAGGAGAATTCAAGTTTATCATTAAGCCTTTGGGCATGAGGGTATCCAAGCAACGTATCCAATAAGTCTCGCGTTGAGACAAATATTTGGACATGTCCCTGTCAGCATGTTTCGTCACTACTTCTAGGATAGTGAATCGAAGCTGAGCTATCGTGTGGTGGTGATCGTGCCAGTGAACAGCAAGTGGTGAGGTGGTGGTTTTAGTCCTTATGCGGCTCTTATGCTCAGTAATGCGTGTGCGTAAGGACCTCTCTGTTTTTCCCACATAATGTAGCCCACATGGGCACCGTATCGTGTAAATAACGAAACGGCTATTGCAATCAGCAGTAAAGTTCAATTGAATTTTTTTACCAGACAAGGGGTGGGAAATACAATCTCCAGTGAGCACATTGTTGCAATGTGAACAATTGAAACATTTTCGCATCGCCTTGTGTATCATTTTTGTGTCAGATTCCGGTTGATTTAGGAGTTCTCTCAAATTCTGAGACCGTTTGTATGCAAAGATAGGAGGATTAGCAAATATGCCTCGAAAATCTGGCTCAGATTGTAAAAGTTCCCAGTGTCTAAGAATCACTTGTTTAATGGCAATAGATGAGGTGGAGTAGGTGGATACGAAAACTTCTCTGTTCGATGGTTGCTTGATCTGTTTACGTAACAAGGACTCTCTTTGTAGACCCTGCGCACGTTTTTCAGCTTCCTCAATAATCTCTGGTGGGTATCCACGAGTTAAGAATCTGTATCTGGTTTCCTGCATAGAGGCGGCAATCTTAGACATGTCAGAAGTGATGCGCTTAACACGAAGAAACTGTAAGTAGGGAAGATGATGTTTGAGAGATGGTGGATGGAAGCTAGAGAATAATAGTGAACTGCTGCGGTCGGTGGGTTTCTTAAACATGGAGGTCATGATGTTCGTGCCTTCCACATCGATGTTTACATCCAAATAGGAAATGTGATGTTGATCCATGACGTAAGTAAACTGAATTCTGGGATGCCTGGTGTTCAATGACTTCAAATTCTCAACCAGCTCATTCTTGGTGCCGCGCCATACAATCAAAATATCATCTATGTATCTTCTGTAGAGGATCAAGTGATCGGACCACCTTGGGTCAGATAGAATGTGGGTAAATTCAAACTGCATCATAAATATATTCGCGTAGCTGGGAGCACCAGAAAAAACCCATAGAGGTTCCATTCGTCTGGAGAAAATATTTATCCTTCCATCTGAAATAACTGTGGAACAATGAGAATTGGAGGAGCTCCAATAGAAACACTTTACTGACTTGAATGTCATCTTGACGCAGGAGGGCCCATTCTACCGCTTCAATACCCTCAGAATGAGGGATGGACGTATATAAGGCTGTCACGTCAATTGTGCATAACCAGATCTCAGTCATAGTAGGTAGTACTATTTCTTGAAGGAGCTGCAACAGGTGGGTAGTGTCCTGTAAATAAGTGTTGCCAGCTTGTACGATAGTCTGTAAAAATGTATCCAAATAGTGACCCAAAGGTTCATGTATAGAGCACAACCTGATACGATCGGTCTCAGTGGCGGATCCCTCAAGGATTTGTGTACTTTAGAGAGCATGTATATTGATGGGCGCCGTGGGTGCCGTGTGAAAAGAAAATCCCTAGTCTTGTCAGTAATCCAAGCCATCTCCTCCGCGTGTGCCAGAATCTCCATGAGAATACATTGAAACTCCTCTGTGGGGTCTTGAGGTAAAGGAAGATAGGTGGCTTCATCTTGCAACATAGTCTCGACCTTTGATTCGTAAAAACAACGGTCCATAGCAACCCATGCTCCTCCTTTGTCAGCCGGAGAGAAAAACAAGGACGTGTCTCTTCTAAGTGTTTTGAGAGCCACTTTATCCGATTTGGACATGTTCAAGCGTTTAGACGAACCTTTAGTCAATTTCGAAATATCCTTTTTGACAAGCGTTTCAAATGAGTTGATCACCTTATGAGACACCGGTGAAATGAAAGTACTTTTAGGTTTAAATTCACGGTAATCCGATGAATCATGGACGTTAGGATTGCATTCAAGGTTTAAAAAGAAATAGCGTAAACACAATTTTCTCATGAATTTGTAAAGAGCCACTTCAGACTCAAACGGTTTAGTGTGAAAAGTGGGAACAAACGAGGTACCTTTATTCAACAAGGCCAGCTGGGCTTGTGATAATGAAGTAGATGAAATGTTAATCACGGTTGCAGCATCTTTTGCATTATCTTGCTGTTTACTTTTGGTTGTGATATTTTGGTCTCTATTTGTGTCTTTGTATATCTACTCACCTGTGGTATCTGATTACCCATAGAGCAATATGTGATATACTCCATCGGAGTGCTTTAGAGTAGTGCACTTGAAGGCTATGACCATTGTCTTAGTTTTTTCACTTTTTAAGTAGGAAGTGGGCTGTACCTCCTCTTCAGGTGCACACCGAATTGTATAGAGTTGATGCTATAGTTTAACTTTGCAGTTGCATTTGTTTAAATTGAGTGCACACCAGCTGTTTATTCTTCACTTTTAGAAAGTAGGCATTTTCTTCTTTAACCATTCTGTGTGCCTCTGCTGGTTTGTGTATTGACTGTCTGGTTTTGGAGTGACAGGGGCTGGGGATGTGCATTCACTTTAGACAGCCACAAGGGGGGTTGAGGTATGTCCTGCCTTTCCTGGGTGACTCATAGCTGAGCTGAATAGACCTTGGTTGCATTTAAAGTGGTGGGAGGAGTTTCACTCACACCTGAATAGGCAGTGCCTCCTCTGCACAATGCTGTCTCCACCTCCTGTGGTGATGCTGCACCAGAGAGGACAGAACTGGTTTGGACTGGGCTCAGAGACCCTTGGCACAACAAGAACAAAGACAAAAATGGGTATAAGTAGTGGACCTTAAACCCCAGAGCATTAGATCACTTCTGGACTCAAGAGAAACCTTTTTCCAAGGAGTAGAGCTGGAGAGCTGTGAGGAGGAGTACTGCCCCTTTGCTGTGTGCTTTGCTGGGTTGGCCTGCAGTTCCTGCTTCTGCCAAGGAAGAGGGCAAAGACTGGAACTTTGCTGAGAACCTGCTTGAAGAAGAATCTCCAAGGGATTGTGTGTGCTGGCCTCCTCTTCTGAAGTCTCAGGAACACAAAGACTTCACCACCAGCTCCCTTGAACTCCACTGCTGCGAGTTCTGACCGGCCAGTAGGTGCCTATTCCAGTTTTGCGCTCTGGGTGTTGTTCCTGCTGTTGGGATCTGGAAGAAACCTAAAGAAAGCAAGAAAAACAACGCTGAGGCCGTCAGCGACGCTGCCAGTGACGCCACGACCTGCACAGAGGCCAGGGACACTGCTCGTGAAGTGCACGATGCATCGCTCTGCCTGCACCGCAGCTCCGACGCCCTTCGATGCCTGCAGTTATTGGCCTTCCCGATGCCAGCGCTCGCACCAACGCCGTCACCGTCAGCGCCTGCATCCTGTTATCGCACAGCCGATAACCGACGAGGGTGACTTCACAAACTCTTCAACTTTGCATCGCCTCACCAGAACTGACACCTCACGGCCGATGCCACCATCTTCCCCTGTCCTGGACTCGACACGTCACCTCCTCGCAGACACAATGCCTCGCCTCCCCCGTAACAACCAGGGAACCGGCCTCAACCTAGGCACAGATGCCTCACCTCCACGACGCAGTGCATCGTCCATAGACTTTGTTTTCCAAGGTACTGTTGTTTGGGGGTCCATGTGACTACGTGCCCGACGCTACGCACCTCGCGCTCGGTGCCATACTTTGGATTTATACCTGTCATGACGTCGCAATAGCCCCAGGTGGAGCTACTTGTTTCTACAGCTGCTATTTCTGCAAGTAACTGTGTTTAAGTGCCATTTTGATAAATGTATGTGGGATTTTTGTCGTTTTGATCTTGTTTGGTTTAGATAGGGATACTTTATTTTTTTTAACTGGTGTGGTGTTCATTTGTGGTGTTTTCACTGTATTACTGTGTGTTTTGAGCACAAATACTTTACGCATTGCCTTTGAGATAAGCCTATCTGCTTGTGCCAAGCTACCAAGGGAGTGAGCAAGGGTTATATGAAGTTTGTGTATCCCCCTTACCCTGACTAGAAGCAAGGGTCCCTACTTGGACAAAGATCTGCCAACTAGAGACCCCCATTTCTAACAGTCACCAACCTAGGATCCTGTTCCAAATCGCTTAGTCTCTACATTGCAAGTTCAACCATAGTTATTGCCACTAATAGCCCTTGATTAGGAAAATCAAGTTTGACCCATCAAACTTCCAGGCTACTATCAAAGCCCTTGTCATCTGAGGGATTGAATGTGGAAGAACAGTTACTGTCGGCCTTTCAGGTTCTTCTGCCTCCTTAAAAAGCAATACTTCATGCAGAAGAGTTGCTCATCACAAGCACTTGCAATGAAAGTCACATGACTCTCACTCTGTGTTCTCTTGGCTGGCTTTACCATGTACCAAGCAGATTCCTCAAAGCATGTTGTATCATCTTCAAGGCTCACTCTTTGAACATACCTGCATACCTCCACAATTACTCCATATCTCTTGGTGCTCATTCACAGGCACTCCTAAACCAGACTGGGAACCACAGTATGCAGGCAGGATTAGATCTGCATATAAGCTTCCTCCAAATATTTTCTCAGACTATGAATCTCTCCCACTACAGAAAACTTGGTTCCTTCCAGATAAAAACGAAAATGTTCAACTTAGATGCCCAAAATGGCTTGATTTATAAGGGCAAGATATTAACAAAATGTGACTGTTTACACATAAATTCAATTACCCATTGTTAAAAGTTGCATTATTAGTTGTAAGAATGTGAGTCCTGAACAAGTCATAGGTTAGCAAATTTCTTATTATTGGGAACCAAGTACCCCATTGCAGCATTTGACTCTCTGAGGGTATCAAAGCAGATAAGTCCAGGGCCCACCCAGAGAAGGTGCTGTGGGCTAGCAATCCCAATTTATTGGTACGCAATAGCAACGCTCAATACATTTTTGCCCAGTCAGTGCTTTATGCTCTAAAAGGAAAAATATTTTTCTTACACACACACTACTAAATACTTTGCATTAAATTATAATTATATACATCTGGTAAATGGAAAATACCTTTGGTGAGACCCTCATATCATATTTCAGCACTCGTTGGTCCTGACCCCCAAAATCACCATACCCTCCAACTATAGAAAATTTAGCATCACACTATAAGGGGGTTTCACTAGTTATAAGACCGGCCTACTGGCTTTGTAGAGAGTTCAACACACAGGAGGGTCAGAAAGGGAGCATTTAGAGAACAGCGTGTATATCTCCCATCTAAATCACAAATCAAAAGATACACAATCTTTGCTATCTGGGTGATTAGTTTCTGTCTCTGTTGGGCTACCACTGGCAACACCACAAGCTCTCACAAGTGGTGTGATGACAATTGCAGACTGCGTGTTTTGGTGCAGAGAAAGAGTTGGTCAGTATGAACTCCACAGCTCCATAGTGGCTTTACTGAAAACTGGGAAGTTTGGTAGCAAACTTCTCAGCACACTAATCCCACACTGATGCCAGTGTGGAATTTAATGTAAAATACTCTCAGAGGGCATCTTAGAGATGCCCCCTGAAAAACGACCAGCCCTGGTGTGGTTCCTGAATGGCTGCCCACCATTTGCCACCACCAGACAGGTTTCTGGACCCCTGGTTAGAGAGCCTCTGCTCTCTGGGTCGAGAAACAAAGCCCATCCTGGGCAGAGGTTTCATGCCTCCTCCTCCAGGATGTGCTGGGTCTACAAAGGGGAAGCTTCAAAGGCCTGTTGCTTGTGTAAGCTGTCCCTGCCTTTTGCTGCCCCCAGCAACTGGCTCCCACCGGTTCTGACCTGCACTTTGGGCGGGAGAATTGGCAGGAAAACTGAGTTAGGAGGAGAGGTGCGCCCACCTTTGCCAACCCCACCCCTCAGGTGGGGGAGGCAAGGTGAAGCACACATCTCAGTCCCCTCTATCTTGAAGATAAGGGGACCTAACCAATTAGGAAGAGGCTCATGCCACTGGAGGGTGGCATAATAGGGGTATAGCTCAACCTGCACACCCATGTAATGCCTCTAAATTTAGTATTTAGGGGTGTCCCAGAACCTTGCCTCCTCAGAGTCCTACAACCTATGAAGAAGGACGAAAGAAGTCATACAGCAGACTGTGGAGAAGAACTGACTTGGCCCCAGCCCTACCGGCCTGTCTGTAGTTTGTGGAGATCCTGCCCCAAAAGTCAACTTGTCCTGCAGCCAGAGACCTTCAGAACCCCTGGGAGGACTGACTGCCTTCAACAAAGACTGAATCTCCTCTGAACAGCATCTCTGTTCAAAAGAAACTCCAAAGAAAGGCTCTGAGCCTGCTGAGGACAAAGAAACCCGACGCCTGAACCACCACTGCACCCGTCACCTATGACCCGAGTCCAAGTGGCCCACCAGTCCCAGCGGGGTCCCCAGCACTTCAGAGTCCGAGTCCACCATGTGTTGACCACTCCAGGACTCCCCGATGTCACCAGCATCCTCTATACAGAGACCCCTCCAACGCGAGTGGCCCGGGTAAGGGAAATCTGACCTCAAAAGGCACCCCTCTATCCGGCAGCCATGCGCCCTGGAGAAGAGGACCTGAGGTACACTTACGTCCCTGTGCCCTCCAACTTACCTGCCCAGCTCTTGGATCCTCCCGAAAGACTTCCTGTAGCGAGCCTGCAGCCAAAATCCAAAACCAGCACCCTCCATAGGATTGCATTGGGCTCCAGACCCCTCCTAAGCACCCTACACCCGGCCACCCCTGCACCGCTGGTGGTGTGAACTTGGTGCTGACCTGGAACCCCCTTTGTCCTGACCTTAACCCTAGGAGCTTGGCTCCCACAACCGAGTGGCCTGCTTGCAAGAAGCCCCTGACCGAAGCCCCCCTTGTTCCAATTGGCTAACATTGGGCCCCTGCACTCTGCACCAGGCCGCCCTAGTGCCGCTGGTGGTGCAATTTGAGTGCCTAACTGGACCTTGGAGAACCTTGGTCCTAACCCCCAAAAGCCATACTTGCAGGTCGTTTACTTACCTGTAAACCGTTAACACTCTTTTCCCCTTACGAACCAATGTTACGAGTTTTTTTCCTAAAAATGTCTCTTTTGACCTGTGTTTTGTATGGAAGAAAAGTAACTGTATTTTACACCTGAAAAAGTCTTACTTACCTTTGTATTGTTGGATCCACAGTGTGATATCTAGGGATACCACCCCAAGTGGTCAATGTAATCCAAAAGTAACACAAAAGTAATCAAAAGTAATTGCTATATAATTTAAACTGTTTTTAAAGCATATGCAACCCTGTAATGATTGCAAATCCATTCCCAATTGCATTACCTTGTAAAGTTTTATAATTGAAAGTACATTTTACCTACTTGTACCAAGTCCTGCTTGGTTCTAGAAATAAACCCTAAGTAATCCTTTCTTACACTTCCCAATTGGTCTGGATTCTGTCTCTGAGGGTGTGTAATCAGTCCTTGATTGAGTGAATACAATAAATGCTTAACACACCCTCTTGATAAGCCTAACTGCTCGACCACACCACCACAAAGAGAGCTGTTAAGGATTATCTAATTTAGCCTCTTCTATACCTCTGGGGATCCCGTGGACTCTGTGCCCCCTATACCTTACTTTGGTATAGTATATACAGAGCCAGCTTCCTACACCACGTTCATTCCATTTACTGTGAATTTACCATCAATCAATCAATCAGAACATTTGTAAAGCGCACTACTCACCCGTGAGGGTCTCAAGGCGCTGGGGGGGGGGGGGAGGAGGTGCTGCTACTGCTCGAACAGCCAGGTCTTGAGTAGCCTCCTGAAGGTTAGTAGGTCCTGGGTCTGCCGTAGGAGGATGGGGAGGGTGTTCCAGGTCTTGGTGGCGAGGTAGGAGAACGATCTTCCGCCGGTGGTCGCTCTTCGGATGCGGGGGACGATGGCGAGGGCGAGGTCGGCGGAGCGGAGCTGGCGGTTCGGGGTGTAGAAGGTGAGTCGTCTGTTGAGGTATGCCGGTCCGGTGTTGTGGAGTGCTTTGTGTGCGTGGGTGAGGAGCTTGAAGGTGATCCTCTTGTTGACGGGGAGCCAGTGCAGGTCTCTCAGGTGGGGTGAGATGTGGCTGTGGCTGTGGCTGTGGCGAGGGATGTCGAGGAGTGATACTCAGGTAGTGAGACACACCCGTAGTAAAGGCCCACAAATCAGGTAGTCATAAGTGACTGGACTAAATGGGTGAACCCATGTACTACTCCCATGTGCTACTACCATGTGCAATATTGTATATGCCAATATGTCTCTGAATAGTTGCAAATGAGATTTCCCAATGAGAATTCACAAATGTCCTGAGGTTTCCTTGGAAATTGATGATTGTTAAAGGCTTCCAGGTATACTTCTGGAACCCTTACTTCATTTATAAATCTGAACCCATGAAATGGTGTAGTCCTGCATGTGCCGATTTATAACTTTCTTTTGCTGATCTGGTCAATATATTTAGGTAATATCTCTTCTCTTGGGTCCCAAAGGATTTCTTAGAGGCCCCTCCTGAAGGAAAGGCAAAGAACACCAAAGTGCATTTATAAATTAACTATTGACAATGTGCTCTTTTTCCATCCACAGAAAATGGACTCTGTGGTTCTCAGTTAAATCTCCCCACTCGTACGTTAATAATATCTCATTTGCCTCTCTGGCTGTATACTTCATCATTTAGCAATCCCGGCAGTGTTAGTTTCATGTCTGTTTGTCAACTTTTATCCCAGACCCACGTACAGTGCTATATTTCCCAAGTTTCATAAATATCCTGTATGTGCTATCCCTCGCTATTTCTCAAATAAACTGTATGATAGAAAGGTACACCCATTTATGGGATCAAGGTTGATGTGTCCTGAAGAATAAATGAGGCAAAGAGTCTCTAAAGATAAGATTCAAAGCAGCATTGCAGAAACAGTCAAGGACTAAAAAAGGCTCGATATCAGTAAATTAGTAAACCATGAAGGTTTATTAAAATATTAAAGTGTAATACAGAAGACAAGAATGTAGTTAGTCTCAATAAACTAGTCACAAGCTCAGAATACAATTGCCATGAAAGATCCAACATTTTAACTAGAGGCAGTAATGAGTAAAATCTGAAAAATGCTAGGTCCATAGTGAGTAAATCAATAGAGAAACAGACAGCATTCCTTGTAGAGACCCAAGAAGTCTGGCTCACCCCCAAAATCAGAGCCTTTTATAATAATGTTCACCATAGAAAGCAATAGAAATTGACCAGTTGTCATGGGGTAAGCAAATGTATCAATACAAGAATACAACATTACAAAATGTTATATAATCCTACCATCTTAGCATTATCCCATTAAACGAATAATAATTATGAACCCCTGACATAATATAATCGGAAAGAGCAACACAAATCTAGTTACATAAACAATGGAGAGTCTCATATATGAATAGTGTACAGTGAAAAGGCAGGAAGGGCCTTGAAAAGTAACTAAAGTCTTCCTTCGGAGCTCTTGGAGAACAACAAGTCAACATAAGCATCAGTTCACACTTTGATGCTTGCAGTGCCTATGAGAAATATAAACACACAGTGAATAATATGAAATTTGTACTTGTAAAGCGCACCCATACCCCCAAAGGGGTGTCCAGGCGCTGTACGCATACCGCTGTGGAACCCTTCCTGGCTTTTCCCTGTGAAATGTCCACTCCTGGGCACCCCCAGGGTGAAGCCAGGCATCCCAGCGCTGTTGGGGCCGTTGTGGAGATTAAGCAAGCTATTGCCCAGAGTTGCAGAGTGGGACCCATGATTAGAATAGGCACCGAGGCGAGAATTATCAGGTCCGAGGAAATTGAGCCCAAGACCCGCCGAGGCGGGAATTGAACCCTGGTCCCGGGCCAGATTTCTGCATCAGGGTCTGCCGCTCTAACCATTGAGCCACACTTCTCCATATGAAGCAGCCATACTAATACAAGATGGAGTCGAGGCCTAGTTGATGCCTAATTAGCATAGGTCAAGAAAAACACAGTACTGTATATCACAGCATTATCATTTCAATTCTAAAATAGTTCATGTCAATTGGCAATTCGAAAAATAGCTTTATCAATCCCAAAAGCATCACAAATTGATGTACGCCAGAATAACCTGTGGAAAATATGGATGTGCCAAAATATCGTAGCCTAATTATCGAGGTACAAACTATTGTAAAGGTAAGCAAATATCCATACCTATGGATTTACTCTTCTTAATTGTACTTCGAAGTACCTTAGATATATATATATTGTTAGGTACATACGAGTGGAGTGAGTATAGTAAATCGATAATTAATTCCTCGATATTTAGTGTATGGTATTTTAGCGGGCTGATGTTTCCCACACGATATTCAGGTAGGATACCTGGTGAATACACTAATTAATAAATAATTGCAATTAATTGACATACCCACTACAACACACCCCAAGCTGGTCATTGCATCATTTTCAATGGCAAATATAATAATGGATACTACTATATTGTGAGAGATGAAAGCAATTCTCAGGTGGCAGGTGACATGGCAATTCTATGACATAAACAGTGGAACTGCTCACCATTTATCAGGGATTAGAAATGTTATCGAGGATGAGCACAGGGGCAGAGAGACAGGTGCACTGAATAATGTCTCATTTTTTAAAAGGAAGCAATTCAAAAGGGCCACACAAACATAGAAGATTGAACCTTGTAACTATTCAGGATGGTAGGAACATTCTTAATTTTTTGCACGACAAAACTGGCGGTGAATGTGGAGTTACTTCATAAAAAAGATACCAAACGCTGCTGTTAAAAAGCAGTGATCTATTAAACAGGAAATACATGTTATCCAAATCAAAGTGATGTTGAAATGATGCCAAAGCAAGAAGGTTGGGGCGGCGCAACGCTACAAAATATAGGGGCAGATTTACAAGCCCCTTGCGCCACTTTTGCGTCACTTTTCCCATGTTAAAAGTGACGCAAAAGTGGCGCAAGGGGCTTGTAAATCTGCCCCATAATGTTTACCATATCGTAGGTATTTGTAACATTATAAAATGATTTCCTCTTCAGTGGTACTGTATATGTTTGCATGTAGCGGCACTTGCACAGCGTAAACCAAACTGGGATGCAATGGAGCGCTGAACGAGAGTGCACTGTACTTTTTAGCTCTCACCATGGCTTGTAATTGACTTCCAGCACGTTTATTGAGAGAACAATGCTTTGTCATGACATGAGACACAGACAACCATGGCTGGCAGAGCGACTTGGAAAACAACGTGCTTGTTTGTGAAAGACAAAGCCAATTGTGTAGATGTCAATTGTTACTGTCCTTAGGAAGTGAGAGTGGAATGCAAAGCGTAGGTGATAGTTTCACAGGAACTGGATGCTGCTCAAAGACATTCCGTATCTGCTCTCTACTGGTGTCGGAAGCTGATCATATGGTCCCAGTCGGAAGAGGAGGTCCATCCCACTGAGCCTGTGAGCAGCCCTTTGTTGTGCTATGTCAGCAGCAACAAAGTGGTAGCCACGAAAAGCCCTGACATATCAGACAGCTTCCAGACATCCACGTGCCCGCGATCAAAGCTTCTGCCAAATGTAATAACTGCCCTTTTGTTTCCGGAAACACGAGGGGAACTGAACATTAATTTATTTTCTGAAAAATAGTTTTTCCTGCCTGTAACTCCTTAAGGAAAAACCACCAAACATACTGCCTTCTTGCCTTAATTCTCTTTGCGAATTTTTTTTTTTACAAATACGTCTTTCACAGTTTTAGGACATGAAGCCAATGATTTAATATTTATTGAAACAGAATGTTTAATTTTCTGTAACTATCAAGTAATCAGTGAGAACTGGCCCTTTCTAAAGGCGCCAAAGCAATTGGAGATGCAAAAAGTTCAGCTTCAGAGTATATTCATTAGGAGTGGACGAAGTTAAGTAGTTATTTTTCATTGAGTAGTACACTTAGGCACTATGGGCCAGATGTACGACCTTTTTTAGCAGTCACAAACGGAAAATCAGGCCATTTGCGACCGCTAAAAAGGGTTGTAGCATGTACAAACCCTATTTTGCGAGTTGGTAGACTATTACCGACTTGTAAAATACGGTTTGCAAGCTGCTATTAGGAAGGGGGCGTGCCAAGGGCGTCCCTTCGTAATAGCAAGTCGCAGGGGGATTTACGAATGTTTTGCAACCGCAAATGCGGTTGCAAAACAACTACAGTTACCTCCTACTTCAAGTAGGTGGTAAGCTAGTCGCAAACAGGAAGGAGTCCTCAGGGGACCCCTTCCCCTTTGTGAATGTATGCGGAATATACTTTTTAATAACAGGCAGCCATTGGTCCCAGGGACTACTGCCAGCCCTTAAAAATGAAAAGAAAACTTTTCATTTTTTTCTTTTAAACACATCCCGTTTTCCTCTAAGGAAAACGGACAGCATTTAAAAAAAAAAAGTTGCTTTATTTAAAAAGTAAACACAGACATAGTGGTCTGCTGTCCCCAGCAGGCCAACATCCCTGTGATTGTAGCCCATTCCCAATCGGTAGCAAAGTGAGACCTGCCTCATGAATATTGATGAGGTAGGTCATTTGCGACCCCTTTGGGAATCGCTAAATGTGTTTGAGACACATTAGTATATTCCATTTTGCGAGTCACAAATTGCGAGTCACAAAAAATCGCAATTTGCGACCCACAAAACCGAATGGTCGTACATCTGGCCCTATGTTCATACAATGGCACAGTAAAAGTGGACGCAATTTACTCACTGACTGTTTCCGAATGCATTGTTTTTATGCGAACCAACATATGTCCAAACATGTTGACTTGCAAAATTCCGATTTGTACGGGGTCGCAATCTGATCTACTTAATATACATGAGATAGGTTGTAAATTGCGACCCACTATGAATCGCTGCCATCAAGGATGATGACCTGATGTGGTCAGCAGACCACTACATCTGTGATTGCTTTTAAATAAAGACATCTTTTTAAAAAAATTCTTTTAAATGCAACCTGTTTTCCTTACAGGAAAACAGGATTTGTTCAAAAAAATAACTATAACATTTTCAAAAACTTTTTTTTATGAGTAAGCAGTGGTCCTTGGGACCACTGCCTTCTCCTAATAATGTTTTTTACAATATCGATAAGTGGTTTATCACCTCTTTTGAGGGGTCGGTAACCTATCCATGATTTGCAATTGCGGTCACAAACCATTGGTACATACCATAAGGAATTGCAAATTGAGGAGGCGCCGTGAACAAGCCTCTTTGAATTTGTGATTAGGTATCGCGTCACAAACCTGTTTTGTGATTCAGTAATGAGTTACTGAATTGCAATTTGGGTTTTAAACATACCCAACATCTATTTTGCAGTCACAAAGGCTCCGATTTTGTGATTCTGAGCCTTTGCAATCGCAAAATAACTTTGAACATAAGCCCTTCATTCTACAGTTCTGTGGTGTGGTACCCACAATTCTGGCCAAAGTAGTGGGTTTTATGATACTATTTTAAGAATGGATATTTACAACACTTTTTGTCACCTGACTCCGTTTTTACAATATATTCACAAGTATAAGTGACCTGACGTCGTTTTCGCTCACAACTGTAAACTCCCTGTGTAGTCACGAGGCAAGGAATGCACTCACATCGAAAAGGCTTGCAAGATACCGGCACCAAGGCATCTCAATATTTTTTTCCATCCTGTTTCAGGATATCACACTGTGAACATTGCTAGAGAAGCACATAAGGCACACATATAGTTTCACAATTCCTACAACATATATCTGCTCAAACCAAGTCTTCAATAAGAGAAAGCTAAGTGGCTGGCCTAGATATATGAAAACTGAAAATTACTCAAGCTATTTGTGCCCAGTAATCATGATCAAATCAGCACTAAAGTCACGTAATAAAAACTACTCACAAGCCTAGTATTAAGACACATTTGACCAAAATTCAGATATTTGGTTTTAGCCGCTAAAATATGACAGCATCCATTAGAAACCAGATTTCAAGTGGGTGTCCTTCAAATACTGATTTAGAGACATCAACGCCTTGGTCTGGAAACTGATGTTTTACAAATTGAAGTCAAAACATTCTCTGTTGATTTACATTATTTTCTGTCTTTTATGCTTTAAGCACATAACATGTGAATATAAAAGTAAGAGAAAGGTGCAAACAATGAAACACGTTAATGAGATTATCTTTCTTGCTTTTATGGTCTGTTCATAGTAAGTGTCAGAAAGCTTGTTATTCTGAAGTGAAACTGAGAAAACTGCCCTACTTTGGCACTTCATGCAGTTGTGAAGTTTGGGTAATCCAGAAACGTCTTCTGGCGGGAGGGTTTCCCACCGAAACATGTTCCAGATTTTCAAGAGATGCAGAAGGTGTTTGATTTCAGTTATAGTGTTACTTTGCCACACAATGGTTTATTTAGTTGATCACTGGTCTGTTTTGGATGCCTTGGTTTCCCCCTGTTGATAAGTAATCCTGTGCACCTCCATAGTGACATGTAACTATTTGTTCTCTGGGTGACAATGGTTGAGATCCAAGTTTAATTTTGCTCACGCTGGACCTAGAGTAGCATCAATAATCTAGTGCTGCTCTTTTCAAGGTCTCACTTTGGCCACTTCAAAACAATTATATGAGAAACTGGAACCCATGGGTGGTGTAGACACACTTTTATTTGAATTTGCACATAAATGTGTACACCTTAGGTAAGTCACCAGCTCATAGTACAAGAGCCTACATGTCAATTAAACAGGATAAGTGTTGGAGCTCTAATTAAAGCAATTAAGTGGTCAGGCAGGGGGTCGGGGCTGTCTGAGTCTTCATAAGACTCAGCCCAGTATTATTTAATGAAACTTTCACCAGGCAAGATTTCAAGTCAAAACCCATAAAGGATTATTCAAAATTAGAATTATTAGAACAGGCAAAAGTCATTAGTTAAATCATGGGCAATCGTCAATTCATAATTAGTCAAAATCCACCAATGCAAGAGAAGTAATTTAAATCCCTAAAACAAGCAGCAGCAAAAACCAAAGTATAGTTAAGCAAGAGGACAGACATAGGGGCCGATTCCGATCTCGGGCGGAGGCGCACCTAACACCATTCGCCCGGAAAAAAACCAAGCCGAATGCGTGTTTCCCGACCGCTACGTACATACGTCCGAACGAGCAAGTACGATGCGCATAACTGCCCAGATCCCGACCCAGCCGTACTCACCCAATCCAGCTCCTGTTCCCCGCCCGAGCCGGATCCGTAAATGCAGAATCGAGTCGCACGGAAGCCAAAATACAGCACCGTCCGGCCGGACTAGTACGATGCGCACTCCGTACGCGCCGAACCCGTCGCTACGCACAGCAGGTCAAAGCATCCGGGAGAGGTGCACATAAGCTCCGATTCGCGCCGCAAGACGATCCACGGCTACGAGACGAACACGCCAGCCACGAGTACGAGTCGAAGCAACGAGAAAGCCGAACGAGACGAACCAACCATGAATCCCATCGCGCAGGTCCTACCAATACTCTACATCTATTACCGGAACAGGTACGGACGCGTACGGCGCAGAAGGTAAGTCAAACACCCACCACACAAACAAACCACATGTACCCGACACATAACACACACACATAGGGATGCAGAAATGACTTACACCAGCAACAGCAGAACCATAGGGGCGGGATGGATATCACCAATGCCATATACACCCATAGGGGCCTGGATGCCTACCACCAACACCACCCCTACTCAGGGGGGCCTGGATGCCTGTCACTACTACCACCCCTACCCATGGGGGTCTGGATGCCTACCACTACTACCACCCCTACCCATGGTGGGCTGGATGCCTACCACTACTACCACCCCTACCCATGGGGGGCTGGATACCTGTCACTACTACCACCCCTACTCATGGGGGGCTGGATGCCTACCACTACTACCACCCCTACCCATGGGGGGCTGGATACCTGTCACTACCACCACCCCTACCCATAGGGGGCTGGATGCCTACCACTACTACCACCCCTACTCAGGGGGGCTGGATGCCTGTCACTACTACCATCCCCACTCATAGGGGGATGGATGCCTACCACTACCACCACCCCTACCCATGGGGGACTGGATGCCCACCACTACTACCACCCCTACCCATGGGGGGTTGGATACCTGTCACTACTACCACCCCTACTCATGGGGGGCTGGATGCCTGCCACTACTACCACCCCTACCCATGGGGGTTGGATACCTGTCACTACTACCACCCCTACTCATGGGGGGCTGGATGCCTACCACTACTACCACCCCTACTCATGGGGGCTGGATACCTGTCACTACCACCACCCCTACCCATGGGGGCTGGATGCCTACCACTACTACCACCCCTACTCAGGGGGCTGGATGCCTGTCACTACTACCACCCCTACCCATGGGGGCTGGATACCTGTCACTACTACCACCCCTACTCATGGGGGCTGGATGCCTACCACTACTACCACCCCTACCCATGGGGGCTGGATGCCTACCATTACCACCACCCCTACCCATGGGGGCTGGATGCCTACCACTACTACCACCCCTACTCATGAGGGGCTGGATACCTGTCACTACCACCACCCCTACTCATGGGGGCTGGATGCCTACCACTACTACCACCCCTACTCATGGGGGGCTGGATACCTGTCACTACCACCACCCATACTCATGGGGGCTGGATGCCTACCACTACTACCACCCCTACCCATGGGGGCTGGATACCTGTCACTACCACCACCCCTACCCATGGGGGGCTGGATGCCTACCACTACTACCACCCCTACTCAGGGGGCTGGATGCCTGTCACTACTACCACCCCTACCCATGGGGGCTGGATACCTGTCACTACTACCACCCCTACTCATGGGGGCCTGGATGCCTACCACTACTACCACCCCTACCCATGGGGGGCTGGATGCCTACCATTACCACCACCCCTACCCATGGGGGGCTGGATGCCTACCACTACTACCACCCCTACTCATGAGGGGCTGGATACCTGTCACTACCACCACCCCTACTCATGGGGGGCTGGATGCCTACCACTACTACCACCCCTACTCATGGGGGGCTGGATACCTGTCACTACCACCACCCCTACTCATGGGGGGCTGGATGCCTACCACTACTACCACCCCTACCCATGGGGGGCTGGATACCTGCCACTACAACCACCCCTACTCATGGGGGGCTGGATGCCTACCACTACTACCACCCCTACCCATGGGGGGCTGGATGCCTACCACTACTACCACCCCTACCCATGGGGGGCCGGATAGCTACCACTACTACCACCCCTACTCATGGGGGGCTGGATACCTGTCACTACCACCACCCCTACCCATGGGGGGCTGGATGCCTACCCCTACTACCACCCCTACTCATGGGGGGCTGGATACCTGTCACTACCACCACCCCTACCCATGGGGGGCTGGATACCTGTCACTACTACCACCCCTACTCATGGGGGCCTGGATGCCTACCACTACTACCACCCCTACCCATGGGGGGCTGGATGCCTACCATTACCACCACCCCTACCCATGGGGGGCTGGATGCCTACCACTACTACCACCCCTACTCATGAGGGGCTGGATACCTGTCACTACCACCACCCCTACTCATGGGGGCTGGATGCCTACCACTACTACCACCCCTACTCATGGGGGGCTGGATACCTGTCACTACCACCACCCCTACTCATGGGGGCTGGATGCCTACCACTACTACCACCCCTACCCATGGGGGGCTGGATGCCTACCACTACTACCACCCCTACCCATGGGGGCCGGATAGCTACCACTACTACCACCCCTACTCATGGGGGCTGGATACCTGTCACTACCACCACCCCTACCCATGGGGGCTGGATGCCTACCCCTACTACCACCCCTACTCATGGGGGCTGGATACCTGTCACTACCACCACCCCTACCCATGGGGGGCTGGATGCCTACCACTACTACCACCCCTACTCAGGGGGGCTGGATGCCTGTCACTACTACCACCCCTACTCATGGGGGGCTGGATACCTGTCACTACCACCACCCCTACCCATGGGGGGCTGGATGCCTACCACTACTACCACCCCTACTCATGGGGGGCTGGATGCCTACCACTACCACCACCCCTACTCAGGGGGGCTGGATGCCTGTCACTACTACCATCCCCACTCATAGGGGGATGGATGCCTACCACTACCACCACCCCTACCCATGGGGGACTGGATGCCCACCACTACCACCACCCCTACCCATGGGGGGCTGGATGCCTACCACTACTACCACCCCTACTCATGGGGGGGCTGGATGCCTACCACTACTACCACCCCTACCCATGGGGGGTTGGATACCTGTCACTACTACCACCCCTACTCATGGGGGGCTGGATGCCTACCACTACTACCACCCCTACCCATGGGGGGTTGGATACCTGTCACTACTACCACCCCTAGTCATGGGGGGCTGGATGCCTACCACTACTACCACCCCTACTCATGGGGGGCTGGATACCTGTCACTACCACCACCCCTACCCATGGGGGGCTGGATGCCTACCACTACTACCACCCCTACTCAGGGGGGCTGGATGCCTGTCACTACTACCACCCCTACCCATGGGGGCTGGATACCTGTCACTACTACCACCCCTACTCATGGGGGGCTGGATGCCTACCACTACTACCACCCCTACCCATGGGGGCTGGATACCTACCATTACCACCACCCCTACCCATGGGGGGCTGGATGCCTACCACTACTACCACCCCTACTCATGAGGGGCTGGATACCTGTCACTACCACCACCCCTACTCATGGGGGGCTGGATGCCTACCACTACTACCCCCCCTACTCATGGGGGGCTGGATACCTGTCACTACCACCACCCCTACTCATGGGGGGCTGGATGCCTACCACTACTACCACCCCTACCCATGGGGGGCTGGATACCTGTCACTACAACCACCCCTACTCATGGGGGGCTGGATGCCTACCACTACTACCACCCCTACCCATGGGGGGCTGGATGCCTACCACTACTACCACCCCTACCCATGGGGGGCCGGATAGCTACCACTACTACCACCCCTACTCATGGGGGGCTGGATACCTGTCACTACCACCACCCCTACCCATGGGGGGCTGGATGCCTACCACTACTACCACCCCTACTCATGGGGGGCTGGATACCTGTCACTACCACCACCCCTACCCATGGGGGGCTGGATGCCTACCACTACTACCACCCCTACTCAGGGGGGCTGGATGCCTGTCACTACTACCACCCCTACTCATGGGGGGCTGGATACCTGTCACTACCACCACCCCTACCCATGGGGGGCTGGATGCCTGTCACTACTACCACCCCTACTCATGGGGGGCTGGATACCTGTCACTACCACCACCCCTACCCATGGGGGGCTGGATGCCTACCACTACTACCACCCCTACTCATGGGGGGCTGGATGCCTACCACTACCACCACCCCTACTCATAGGATGGCTAATGCATGACACAACCAGCATACTCCAACATAAGGAATGTAAGAAAAAGACATCCCCCCAACACCATGACAAGCGTGTGTAGACTGTGTCAAATGCCTACAACACTGAACATGACATTGAACATACAATGTGACCCCCTATCACATGTGTCACACATAAATGTGTGTGGCCTCCACAATGCAAGCAGACTATGACCACTGTGGCAATGGGGTCTAACCCCCCATCATCACAGTGACCAAAAGGTAAGTGTGGGGTCCATAGCTGAAGCACATTTTGAACATTGTGGCAATGGGGTCTAAACCCCCATCATCACAGTGACCAAAAGGTAAGTGTGGGGTCCATAGCTGATGCACATTTTGAACATTGTGACAATGGAGTCTAAACCCCCATCATCACAGTGACCAAAAGGTAAGTGTGGGGTCCATAGCTGAACCACATTTTGAACATTGTGACAATGGGGCCTACCCCCCCATCATCACAGTGACCAAAAGGTAAGTGTGGGGTCAATAGCTGAAGCACATTTTGAACATTGTGACAATGGGGCCTACCCCCCCCATCATCACAGTGACCAAATTGTAAGTGTTGTCATGGCAAAAGCTGCAAATGCCAAACAGCATGGATTATCCCGAGTCACAGAACAACAAACACATCAGTGACATAGTAGTGCTTGTGTCCCATAGCAACATAGATTGGGTGAGGCAAACAGTGCAGTGCAAATAAGACATACCTTTGGCCATGTGCAGACAAACATCACCCATGGGGGCTAACATTGTCAACATTCATCAATAACACAATGACAGAAGTGACCATCATAATGCAGACCCACATATCTGCACCAATGGGCACACAAATGTAGATATCCTGTGGAGACTGTAGATGTGAGGTGAACAGATACCATACCATGGCAGCAATGGGACACACAAACCATGATCATTGTGCTGACTGATGACCTAGGAGTCCCAGGGACAGCAGGTGAAACCCACCAAACAACATACAGCCAATGGCACACTAAAGATATGCCAATGCAGTGGTGCAGATGCACAAACACAAACAGGCAGCCCCACACTGCATATCAAACACAACAGGTCAGGGGGGGGTGCCAGTGTCCCCAGGCAACCACACAACACATGAGGAGGCCTGAATACCAATTACACAGATGCGCATACAGTGCCACACAAAAGTAACTCATGGATCCGAATGCCCTATGTGGGCAATCAGGCATTGTTAGATGAGAGGGAGCACAAATCACACATGTCACACAAGCTTGTAGGAACAGCAACTAACACAGCAAGACACAGACCCACCACAGCACAACCCCCAGGGTCCCCACAATGTGGAGACCCTGGGCTGCATGATAATCCCACTGTGATGACAAAGCTAGATGTCGTTCACACTGTGAACCACAGTCATGTGTCCTGAGCAACAAACTACCATCACACCTAAACAAGCACAAATCAATCAGCACGGCCTGTCAGCCA
The DNA here is from genome assembly GCA_963921515.1 of Calotriton arnoldi. NCBI lineage: Eukaryota > Metazoa > Chordata > Amphibia > Caudata > Salamandridae > Calotriton > Calotriton arnoldi. The sequence goes on from CAWUFW010011019.1 coordinate 448,844, forward strand.
AGGCCAACATGGAGGCAGGGGTCTAGCAGTGCAACAACTCTCATCTGCACACACTCAACACCACACACCTCGACCTCCACCAATGTGCAGCAGTGAAGCTCACATGCACTGGTGACATTGCACATGCACCCATGACAATCCCAGGGGTGGTGATGGGAACTAAGGTGCAGAAACCCATCACACATGGCCAGTCAACAAGACTCCTGAATGTCTGACACACTGCACATTACGCCGTACATGGGCATGACGTCAATACCACACCAACCAATGGGATCACGGCCACAGTCCCACACCAATGAAGTAGCCAAGGTCACCCACAAAGAACACACATAGACAACTTCCAACATTGCAGCTCCGACCCTGAGGAGTGGCAGCAGTCACACACACAACGTGTCACAATCACTGAAAGCTAACACAAACTGGAAATTACATGACAGGTGTAACCAACAAGTGCCAAGGGGAATCCTGACTGTGTCCCATCTGCGTTTGCCCACACACTCAGCCCTGACAGCAAACACACCTATGGGTGACACCCTGATGACCAGTAATGTGCCATGCACCCACATCCCAGAGAACCCAGGGAGAAGACTTTGGGGGAACATAGGTCAACTCAGCAAGCATCACAAACAGGAACATCACTAGGGATCCCAGCCTGCCTAGCAAAACGGAAGTGAACACACACAGACATGCTCACACAACACACACCTTGTGCTCAGGCAATGTCACAGAATTACACACTGCCATGAAGGGACTCCACTCCTGTGTAAGGAAAGCTGTGCCATATGTTGTCTCAGTAGGGCTCTATCATGTCAGCAGAACACTTGGTCACACAGTCAACAATTAGCACAAAATGAAGGCTCCCGTCACATCAGCCTGGTCATGGGAGTGTCACCGACATCATCAGCACAGATCCAACACACATGTATAGCAAGTTGCACTGATAACACAGATGAGTCCTTCCCCATTGATGCCCAAACTTGCATGTCCAGTGGAGATGGCCACACGGTCAGGAAGTAGACTAATTGAACAATGGCAAGCACAACAGATGTGCAGGGGTGTAAGCCACAGATGTGATATTGCAAATCTAAGTAGGAAATCCCATTGACAAATATTGAAAACATGACACCCTCATATTGCTGCAAAGGATGACATGGATACACAACAGGATAGGACACATTCCCCCTGGACCACATGGGGTCCTGCACAGTAACACTTCATTTTCCTGAGATCAAAAATCACCATCACTGCAGCAAGGGCACGGTTAGCATCATCAACATCATGTACATCAGAAGCGAAACCACTAGAGAACAGAAAGTAGCTTTATTCAGCATTTGTGTGTGAAGAAGTGAAAGTCCAGAAATATAACAAAGGCCAATGGCCAGTCCATAATCAGAGTCCAAACAGGGTGACAGTGCCAGATGTCACCCTTTGCATGCCTGCACTGCTACACACCAGGGACATTCCCCTCGGAGGGGCATACGGGGGGGCAGGCCAGGCACCGCAGGGACAGGATCAGGGCTCACCAGAAGGAGGCAGGGAAGGGGTGGTGGGTGCTGGAGAGTCACTGACAACTGCAGTGTAGGTGTCTGACATGGTGTGTGCCGGCACAACTGGGGGGCATGAGTCAGATGGTGTGGGTGCCAGCACGATTGCAGTGGGCCGTGCAGATGGAGTGGACTGGTTCCCCACTGCAGTGCCCAAGTCAGACGGGGTGGTAGTGGACTCCACTGCAGTGCCTATCTCCAGGGGAGAAGAATGGGGTTCAGGTAAGGTGGTCAGGACAGAGGGGGAGGACACCGTCTCCACACCAGTGGCACAGACATGCGCAGCGGGGGGTGTGGTGCTGGAAGAGCAAGTGGCAGGGGGAGAAGGCCAGATCATTTTGGGGATGGTGTATCTGTGGGTGGGGGAACCTGGGGCAGGGTGTGGTGGGGGCACCTGTGGAGTGGGTGCCTGAGGGATGGAGGAAGGAGACTTGGTGGTTGAGCTGCAGGGCGGCGGCGGGGTCTTGCTCTTCTGGGTCCGGGGGGACTTGCGGATGGGGGCCTCAGTCTGTCTGCACCTGGGTGAGGGGCACTCCCCTCTGTGTGGGTGGGCTTCCTCTTCCCCCTGTATGCTGGATCAGCTGGATTGAAGGGGAAGAGGCCGAGGTCACAGAGGAAGAGCCGCTGTGTAGGTGGGGTTGCAGGTGAGGCAAGTGAAGGGGCATTGGAGGGAGAGGTATCGGAGGACTGCGGAGTGACTGTGGATGCCTGTGTGTGTGTCTGTCCCCCATCCCCTGTGGGTGTGGTATCAGTCCCCTGAGGATGCCTGCGTGCACATCTTGTTTTTGTAGTGGGTGTGTCTGTGCTGCTCGTGTCTGTGTGTTTGGGTGAATGTGCAGGTGTGCATGTGCTTGGGACAGGTAGGGTGCCAGGAAGTGTGGATGGGGCAGAGGTAGGAGGGGTGAGGGACTGTTGGAGGAGGGACACTGCTGCCGTCAGGGAGGAGTCCATGGACCTATTGCTCCTCTGTAGGGCAAACATGCCCGATGAGATGCCCTCCATGAACGACACCAGCTGAGTCAACAGAGTGGTGTGGGCATGGAGGACACTCAGCATTGCTGTCTGCCCTACATGGAGCTGGCGAAGTAGGTACACAGACTCCTCACTCAGGGCAGCAGGGGACACAGGGGCAGGGGGTGCGGTGCCTGGCACGAAGGAGACATGCTCCCGAACACGGGAGCCTCCATGGACCTCTGGAATGGGAGCCGATGGGAGGGCGGTGGTGGTGGTGGTGGTGGTGGTGGTGGTGGTGGTGGCGGGGACAGCAATACTAGCTGGGGTGTGGTGGCTGCTGACACCCGCCTCCACAAGGGAGTCATCCTCCGAGCTGCTGTGGTCCTCAGCTGAGGTGGATGGTGCTGAGGACTCCTCGGTGTGGCTCCCCTCGCCCTCCGTGCCACTGGGTCCCTCCGACCAGTCCTCGGCTGCTGACCCAGTCTGGCTCTGCGGCTCCTCCTGGTCCGTGGAGCTGTCCCCTCCTGTGGCCGTGGATGTATCTGCAAACAATAGGGAAACAGACAAACATCAGTCACCTGCACTGACCGCACACACCACAGTTAGTACAGCACATCACAGACCAAGCCCTGGCATCCTTAGTTGAACATTGCCAAAAGTGCCCAAACAGAGTAGGAGAAGCCAATTGTCAGTCTGATGGTCAACCATGGCACTCACATCCCTCCTGGCCCTGCACCCATCTGTCTGGTGTCTGTCGGATGGCAATACCCCAGTGTGTCCACCACATGGGACTAGAAGTATAAAGGAAAGTGTGTTGAGTCATCCAAATGTGGATGCACACAGCGTTTGTTTAAATACCCCTCACATCTTCTTAGTCCTGATGAAGAAGCTTTGCTTCGAAACATGTTGACTCTATAGGAGCATCCGCACATTATTGGCAGGATTTCTCCGCATCACTTTTTTAACAGGTCCAGCCTCAATGACCTATTAAAGTTCCTTCTAAGTCCATGAGGCCAGGTCCTTTTTAATCACCCACCCGTATCCTTTCCCGACCCCTCCTCTCACTACCCCATCACCACACATAGTATTGTTAATATCAGTGCTCCCGCGTAGTCGTAGGTCGTAGCACGCCCCGTCCCGCAGCGGGACGGGAAGACCCCCATGATGAAGCATGACACCAAGGGCCCTTTTGGTGTGTGAGGGGTATTTAAACAAACGCTGTGTGCATCCACATCTGGATGACTCAACACACTTTCCTTTATACTTCTAGTCCCATGTGGTGGATTCTTTTGATTTATTTACTAAGCATTAGAGGAGGATATATCCGCCACAGTGTCCGTGTGAGACACTACCTCTTCACTCCCTCCTTTTGTTATATAAAAAATACCCCAGTGTGGACACATGCACCACCTACACAGTAGTTGGACAGTGCAGAGAACACGGTGAAGTATGTGAACATGCACACATCACAACTCTTGCCACTGAGTCAGTACAGATGTCCGGATAAAGGGATGGCCAGAGTCTATTTTGAAATGCATGTGATGCATACCAGCACCAGACACCATGATGCACCCATGTTCTGATAGTCAATGCCACAATGGGGTGCATGTAGCACATGTCACTCCCCTGCAGGATCACTCATAGGAAGTTTAATGCCATGGCACAGACATGCCTGCAAAGTCATACAACACTGTCTCCAGTCACATGGGCAGGGCAGCCAGCCAACAACAGTCTGCACTCTGTCACAATCCTAGGTCATGGGGAATGCAAGTCCTGGAGCTGACAAGTGCACATGTCCATCCCCCACAAACCACATCATCTGAACTCTTATCTGTCCACGTCATACCAATTGGACATATGGGAGACCTGAAACACAACCCTCGGAACCTGAGCACCTCACAATCTGCTGTGAATGGGAAACAGCTGCGTGAACTTCACATTCGCATACCCCAGTCTGCACGGTCAAGTGATCAAACACCTATGTGTCACACAAGTATCGTCTCCTATGGTCACATCTCCGGTGGCATGCTGAGCCCTAACCGAGAAACACCCCAGTAGTCCTGACAACGAAGCCACAGCACAATGACACAGAGGCAGACACCTGAGGGAACATTTCACTGAGCACAACGTGTCAGCTGATACACGGGAGTGGGAGTACAGAGTGTATTGTATGGCCTGGAGTAGGCATGACTGTCCTGCTCCACGTGAATGAGGGATGAGCCCTGGACAGTAGGCAGGTGGCTAAGTATGTGTGACACACTTGATATACATACTCCTGAGGCCCAAACATTGTTCCCACCCGCAGCATGGGTGTGTGCCAAAAACCCCAGGCACATGTGGTGAATCAGATCAGCAATTGGACCACATATCAAAGTAACACGCAGATTACATGTCAGAACTCAGGCATTGTGTAAGCAATGGACCCACCCATGAAGCCCACCACAGAGTTACGGGAACAAATGCTGTCCCCCACCTTGAGCTAAGCAAAATGCAAGGACACAGTACCCAAGTGACACAATTTCCTGACTGTAAGGGCCACACCTGGGTATCAGATGAGGAGTGGGCAGTGCACAATTGAGGGACATGGGTCCTGGACCACATGACTGATGTACTGTGAAAGTTTAACCAGGCCAGAGGAGGGCACATAGCATGGCAGACAAAGTTCACAATGCAGTCATGGACTCACCCCCTCCTTGCTGCTGTCTGGCCTTCAGCTGCCCATCCAGATCAGGGAAGACCACCGCCAGGATCCTGAGCATGTGGGGGGTCAGGGTCCGGTGTCCGCCCCTCCTGCGAGGAGGCGACAGCTTCAGCTGGACCCGTGCGATCCTCCGGGTCCCGCCCCGAAGGTCCTGCCACCTCTTCTGGCAGTTGCGGATCCGGCGCTTGTAGACCCCCACGGATCTCACTGCCTGGACGATGGTCAGCCATATCTTCTGCTTCTGGTGGGCATCAACCTGTGAGGATGACAAAGTGAAAAGGCCATTACTACACATGCAACATATCCGTGCATCACACAGTTGGATATACATGTCTCAATCACAGGGGCACATGATGTACACAGGCAGTGCAACGATGGCTATGAACAGTTTGCCAGCAGTTACTACATGGTATCATTGCCTGGGAAGTAAAACCTCGTTTAAATGCACTGTTACTGCACTATACCTGTTCAGTGCATGTAACTACACACTATGGGGGGTGACAACTACTCAGTGAGCCTGCTAGCCAGTGGCATGCACACTGTAAGTCTTGCTAGTCAGACTACATGCACATTTAGTAAGGCAGTGGACAGCACACTCACCTGGTCCCCTGGTTTCCCATACAGCTTGCTGTACTGTGGAAGGAGGCTGTCCAGCAGGGCCTGGTTCTCCTCAGTGGTGAAGGCTGGGGCTCTCTCCACAGTACGTGCCATTGCAGGATCCAGAGGATGCAGATACAGCAGCATTGGTGGTGGCAGATGTCGTCCTGGAGCATGTAGTGCAGGCAAGTGAGCTCTCAGGGGAACAGCCAGCATTATATGTGTGCTGCAGAGGCAGATACTGTCCCATGTGTCCAAAGTGATAGGTCCAAGTCGTTTGCATCTTCTGAATCTGGCCAATCCATGGAATTGCACCACTTACACACGCCCACAGCATCCTTCAAAAGTTCAACTTCATGAGACCCATGATTTTGCAACATTGTTGTGGGTGACCAACTGAATTCACTGCATCAGACTCGTTAAAGGTTTGAAAACGCATCCGTTGCCATGCAAGGCCATAGCCAATTCGTGCACACCGATCGGTCCATTGCTGTACAACGCGTACATCGGATGACAACGCGTACCCGGTCACATCATATGCAATGGCCAATGCGTGGGCACCGATCGGTCCATTGCTGTACAACGCGTACCCCCCTCACATCTTATGCAATGGCCAAGGCGTGCGCACCGATCGGTCCATTGCTGTACAACGCGTACATCGGATGACAACGCGTACCCGGTCACATCGTATGCAATGGACAATGCGTGCGCACCGATCGGTCCATTGCTGTACAACGCGTACCCGGTCACATCATATGCAATGGCCAATGCGTGTGCACTGATCGGTCCATTGCTGTACAACGCGTACATCGGATGACAACGTGTACCCGGTCACATCATATGCAATGGCCAATGCGTGCGCACCGATCGGTCCATTGCTGTACAACGCGTACCCGGTCACATCATATGCAATGGCCAATGCGTGCGCACCGATCGGTCCATTGCTGTACAACGCGTACATCGGATGACAACGCGTACCCGGTCACATCATATGCAATGGCCAATGCGTGGGCACTGATCGGTCCATTGCTGTACAACGCGTACCCCCCTCACATCATATGCAATGGCCAAGGCGTGCGCACCGATCGGTCCATTGCTGTACAACGCGTACATCGGATGACAACGCGTACCCGGTCACATCGTATGCAATGGACAATGCGTGCGCACCGATCGGTCCATTGCTGTACAACGCGTACCCGGTCACATCATATGCAATGGCCAATGCGTGTGCACTGATCGGTCCATTGCTGTACAACGCGTACATCGGATGACAACGTGTACCCGGTCACATCATATGCAATGGCCAATGCGTGCGCACCGATCGGTCCATTGCTGTACAACGCGTACCCGGTCACATCATATGCAATGGCCAATGCGTGCGCACCGATCGGTCCATTGCTGTACAACGCGTACATCGGATGACAACGCTTACCCGGTCACATCATATGCAATGGCCAATGCGTGCGCACCGATCGGTCCATTGCTGTACAACGCATACCCGGTCACATCATATGCAATGGCCAATGCGTGCGCACCGATCGGTCCATTGCTGTACAACGCGTACATCGGATGACAACGCGTACCCGGTCACATCATATGCAATGGCCAATGCGTGCGCACCGATCGGTCCATTGCTGTACAACGCGTACCCGGTCACATCATATGCAATGGCCAATGCGTGCGCACCGATCGGTCCATTGCTGTACAACGCGTACATCGGATGACAACGCGTACCCAGTCACATCATATGCAATGGCCAATGCGTGCGCACCGATCGGTCTATTTCTGTACAACGCGTACCCGGTCACATCATATGCAATGGCCAATGCGTGCGCACCGATCGGTCCATTGCCGTACAACACGTACATTGGATGACAACGCGTACCCGGTCACATCATATGCAATGGCCAATGCGTGCGCACCGATCGGTCCATTGCTGTACAACGCGTACCCGGTCACATCATATGCAATGGCCAATGCGTGCGCACCGATCGGTCCATTGCTGTACAACGCGTACCCCCCTCACATCATATGCAATGGCCAAGGCGTGCGCACCGATCGGTCCATTGCTGTACAACGCGTACCCCCCTCACATCATATGCAATGGCCAATGCGTGCGCACCGATCGGTCCATTGCTGTACAACGCGTACCCGGTCACATCATATGCAATGGCCAATGCGTGCGCACCGATCGGTCCATTGCTGTACAACACGTACCCCCCTCACATCATATGCAATGGCCAAGGCGTGCGCACCGATCGGTCCATTGCTGTACAATGCGTACCCTGTCACATCATATGCAATGGCCAATGCGTGCGCACCGATCTGTCCATTGCTGTACAACGCGTACAAAGGATGACAACGCGTACCCGGTCACATCATATGCAATGGCCAATGCGTGCGCACCGATCGGTCCATTGCTGTACAACGCATCCCTGTACAAGTCACTCGCATATGTCACCATGCCTGTCACAGATGAACGTATGCCAGCCACATTTACTTTCCAGGGACTCAGGGGCACACCTACAACACCACAGCCTGTCCACACTGTATCCTAAGGCATGTAAGGCTGCATTACCTTTTCCGTGTATGGGGGTCAACATGTGGTTTTGGGTGGCACTTGGGTGCAGCCACTCCCAGGCTGTGCACGTGTTCAGGGGACAGAATCCTTGGTGTGTTGTGCACATGACCACTGTGATGTGCAACTGTTCATTTCAGAGCATGTGGCATGGTCACATTTCCAGGTTGTGTATGTGTATGTCATGTCACATACCCCCAGAGTCCCATGTGGGACGGTATGTAGGTCACAGGGTGACGCATTGCCACAATAGTGATGGCCCGCCGCAGTCTGTGTGCATGTTGTGTTAACAATGTCTCTGATTCCATGTGCAGAATGGGAGACAGTCTCCACATCCACATTATTTGTGCATGGACTTTAATGTTGTGCGTGTGTGTGTCACAGACGTCCATGTCTGTCCTGCAGAGGCAACACAGACCACTACCTGTGGGAGTCATGGTTGTTTTGCTGTGGTGTATTCATGACACGCCATGTCATGCCAGTGTCCATGTGGCAATACAGGGTCCCTGGGAATCTACCTGTCAAAGGGCTGTGATGCCTGGGGCACATCTGTCCTCACATGTCGCTGTGGTGTGTGTTTGGAACATGACAGCAGTACATGGGTACTGTGACACAGCCTAATGATATCCCATAGCACAACCTGGGACTTGTTGACGACACATGTTGAACTGTGATGTTAGATGTTGGCCATGTAGGTGCCATACATGTCCTCACAGAACGGCACACACATCATGTACTTGTGTCTCGTAATGATGTATCATGTGATATTGAGTATGGTCTATGCCACATATGTGGGGTGACTGACAATCTTTCTTTGTTCACCTATGCACTGCAGGGCACCAGCTGTCCATAGACCATTCCCTGACCTTGCGACCATGGTTGAACGTGACTGCATCTGACGGTACCGCTTCACCAGGCCGCTGATTGAGGAATTGACGGTGCAGTTGGCCCCACATTTGCAACCTGGCCAGACACACCCTACAGCGCTGACCCCCAAGGTGAAGGTGATGGCAGCCCTACACTTCTTTGCCACCGGTACCTTTCAACACACTGTGGCGTCTGCTGGTGGGATGTCACAGACCATGTTCAGCCGTGTGCTACGCGATGTTTTGGAGGCTATGTTGAGATACCTGAACCAGTACATCTGTTTCCCTAAACGTCAACAACTCACTGACGTCAAGAGTGACTTCTATGCCCTGGGGAGGATGCCGCATGTCATTGGCTCCATTGATGGGACACATGTGGCTTTGGTACCACCACAGGCACATGAGCAGGCATACAGGAACCGAAAACATTACCATTCAGTCAATGCTCTGGTGGTATGTCTTGCAGATATGAGCATCTCACACGTGTGTGCCCATTTCCCCGGTTCTGCACACGATGCCTACGTGATGAGGAGTAGTCGCATCCCGAGGATGATGTCACAGATGCCGAACCAGCGTGCCTGGCTTGTCGGTGTGTACTGACTTTTTACCATTGTGTGTGTTCTGCAATGTAGTATTCCACCCTCTTTTCCAACTCAGCTAATGTGCAATTGTCTGTATGTAGGTGACTCCGGATACCCCAACATGCCATGGTTGCTGACACCCCTCAGGAACCCTGTGACACCAGCCCAGATGCGCTACTATGAGGCACATGGTCGGACCAGGAGAGTGATTGAGCGCACATTTGGTCTCCTGAAGAGCCGCTTTCGCTGCCTGGACAAGACAGGAGGGGCCCTCCCATATGCCCCAGCAAAGGTGTGCAAGATTGTCATCGTCTGCTGCATGCTACACAACCTGGCAGTGCGGAGGGAGTTGCCTCTCATCCTGGATGACGATGACCAACATCCGCCACCTGTGGAGGATCCTGGCCTGGGCCATGATGCCAGTGATGGGGATGATGATGAGGGTGATGTCCGCACACAGCTCATCACCAACTTCTTCAGCTGAATGTGAGTATCCAGAGATGTCATGTCAATGATGTGAGTTTGCGTGATATGTGTTGGTGGTGCTCTGTTGCTGTTTGAGTGTGTCCATGTGCTACTTGACTGTATGCGTGCAGCGATGTGTCCTTACAGGTAGTCTGTACTCCCCAACAGTGTTGACATGCTAACTTGGTGTTGTGTAGGTATCTTGTGACATGTATTGGGCATGAGTATTGCAGTTCTGTCCTGTTCTCCAGTGCTTTTGACTGTGTGTCATGCCTGTCCTTCACAGGGTACTTTCAGAGTTGTTTGGTCAACTGTGATCCCCGACACCGTGATTCAACTTCCAGGGTGGAAGCTGTCGTTTCCCTACAGGTGATGTGCCCCACACCCCTGGACTTCCTTTCTGCTACACTTGTTGACTGTGTGGCCACTACCATGTGGGATTACCTTGCATCTGTATTGGAAACAACATTTTGCAAATGTGTAATAAACCTGTGCTTCAGTTTGGGATGTGCGTTGTCTGTGGTCACACATCTGACTGACATTTGCTTACTGCACCAGTGGGCTAGTTTACACAGACTGTGAATAGGTGTAGTGTCTGTGCATTGCACTGTATTTCCTGGCAACATCAGTGTAGGCGATGAGTCAGATGGCCCTGGTGTGTATGTGTTGTGTAGCCCTAGTGGTGTGTCTCCCTGATATGTGTCACGTCGCCATGACTCACATGACGGTGTTGTACTTGCCGTAGCAGTTAGCATGCACAGTGTCATTTTGCAGATCATCATCTCTGTAGGAAGGTGGAATCTGACTATATGGTTGCCCCCACTTTTTTCCTGGTGTTTTGCTGGTTTATGACTTAGTTAGACTGGAATCCTGCTATTCAGGGCCCCAGTCTATCTGCTTCCTCTATAAAATGGTTTCCATGTGCCTTAGGCACATCTCTGATTGGAATCTGGAGTGCCCTTATAAGTCCCTAGTATATGGTATACTATGTACCCAGGGCATAGGTACCTCAGAGGCCTACCAGGGGTTGCAGCATGTATTGTGCCACCCCTGGAAGGCCAGCCAAAGGACACCACAGGTCTGCTACTGCAGCCTGGGTAAGGTGGTGCATGCACCCCTTACTGTGATATAGGCTACCTATATCACTACATACATACACACATATAAACCTATAAGTCACTCCTATGGCAGGCCTTATCAATCCTGAGGGCAGAGTGCGTGGTTCCTATGTGAGAGGGTGCCCCTGCATGAGCTGGGCCCCTCTGCAGCGTTCGGAGACCCTTCTCTGATGCTGTTTGTAGTGCAGCCCGACCATATACTCTTAAGCGCATTATAACCTCGCGTTAAATGCTAACTTTGGGATGGCTGCACGGAAACATGTGGTGTTTGGTGTCAAACATCTTGGAATACTACCCCCCCGCCAGTTCTGGCGGCGGGGGTAGCATTCCACCCTTCTAGAGGGAGAGACATGTACACACCGGTATACCCGGTACTGACTTTCCAGAGCCCTGGCATCACAAAATGGATGCCGCTGCCACAGACACGAGTCTGGCCTCCTGCTGCTGACCGAAACTTCAGCAGGGGAGACCTGGACAATAGGTTTCCTGTCCCAGGGAGGTGTAACCACCTCCCCAGACAGGATAGTGTGTATTGGGGCTGGGCGGGAGCACTCTCTGGTGCTTTGAAGTCCTGCACTGGGGGCACATTTGGTGTCCCTGTGCATACCCCAGTTCAAACCGGCTCAGGGGCTTCCAGCCCCTGCTCTGGCGCGAAACTGGACAAAGGGAAAGGGTGTAACCACCCCTCTGCCCTGACCCTCCCATAGGTGGGGCCACAGAGTATGTCCAACCCCCTACCTTAGTATAAGTATGGGATCCCAGTCCTTAGGACTTTAGATTTACCTGGATGAAACTCTGACACAGAATCATGGATCTTCGACGCTCTACTTTAAGATTAGAGGACTGAAGAATCTTCCTTGGGGTCAAGGAGTGACTCCCCTGCTTGTCAGGCACTAAAGAAGCAATTGTCCAGTTTGCATCGCTAAAGCTCCTGTCGGACGCCGAAGTCTTTGCATCACCAGAGGTGGATTTCCAGACTTCCCCGAGGCTGCCCTGAGTCCCCAGCAAAGCTGAGGCCTGTAGCTGTCGTGGGTAACATGGAACCGTGACCACTGGACACCGAATGCATTTGCAAGTGCATCCTCTTCTGGGTCTCCCACGAAGTCGTGCTTTGGGCTCCCAGTAGCCCCAGCCTCCAGCACCAACTGCACCGAAGATCACTGGCCTCCACTCCACGAGTGTCCTGTGAGCCAGCTCCACGTGCATTGACTTGAGGCTCCTTTGCGGTTGCTAGTCCGTTGGCTAGTAGGCCCTCCCGAAAGCCAATCTTTTTCTGCTTGGGCTCCCTGGTTGCTCCAGGTGTGCCCTGACTTACCCTCGCTGGGTGAGTCCCACAGACCTTGCTGGTCTGCAACATCGTCCTTCTTCCATTTCCACGAGACTTGCCGTTGCCAAGGCTTGTTGGGTCCAATCCGGTCGCCGACACCCCTGCAATTGACAAACATTGTGGTGCAGCTTGAATCCAGCTCCTGGTCATCATCGACACCTCCTGGACCTCGTGGCTGAAGAGCCAAGACGACCGCCAACCTACCTGAAACACTTGACATCGGTGGGCATCTGCTCATCGCCTTCCTGGTCACTGGCTAGTGACCCAGACTCTGTCCCCTCTGCTTTCAGGTTCTTCAGATCTTCGATCCACCTTTGGATCCACCCGAACACTTTCGACTTGGCCGCCAGCAGCACTTTGCAGCAGATCGCCATTGAAAGCGACGACGAAACCCGACCCCGAAAGACACCTATGCACCCGGCTTCCCTGGGTGAGGTAACTCGAGTACTCCGGTGCTCCCGTGGGTATTCACACTAGAACAGCCTAGTTCTCAAAGGGTTTGCTCCAAGTCCTCCTCTAAGTGTCCCTTTTCTTTTAAATTCTAATCGCGACTTTCCCCATAGAAGTTAACGGCGATTCGCGGCTGTGTTCATACACTGCACGCATCCCCGTGGGTCCCCTGTGTCACTACCTTGGGTGGTTCCTTGTGGTCCAAGCACTTCTACAGGCTCTAGGCCTTGTGTCTAGCTCAGTCGTGGTTCTTATACCACTTTATTGGTATATGGTTTGGTACGCCCCTGGGGCTCAAACGTGTATTTGTGCTATTACTGTAGATAACTAACTTATAATTTATGTACTTCGAACTCTAGCCTCATAAAGAGACCAGAGGGGTGTGTTTAGTAATAAATACATATATTTTGAATATATACCTGGTGTGGTCCTCTTTCATTTGGTCACTCAAGAGATTATAGATTGGTAAAACAAGCTGCTTTACATTCCTTCAAGACTTAGCCTGAAGGCTGCTCTCCATAGCTACCACTAGGATAGTGATGGAGCAGAGTAAATAAAAAAATTTAACCACTAACAAATTTTATAAATAATTAATAAATATGTTCGTTTAAATGTATTAATCAACAATGTACGTGAGGGAAGGGTAACACGCAAGTATATGTGCTGAATAATCTATTTACAAATGTCTGTGTGTCTAATTATAACATAAAATAATTGCGTACTAAATAAATAATAAATGCATGATTTGTGCTTCATAGAATATAAACGTGACGTTGCAAAAACAATAGTGATGGTAAGTAAGGAACAGCTTAAATGTTGCTTTCTGCTAGGTAATAACTAATTGGGGTACGTAGATGACGGGAGGGAAACGAAAAGGCTATGTTTCTCTATTTTAATTATGTTTTGTTTATTTCTAAATAGTGCTTCTAAGTCTAATCGAGTGGCGATATAAAATGGCTGCCGTTTATTAGAGTACGCATGCACTGAGAAAACGCATGACAAGGGAGAAAAAGTTGGAGAAAGACTGACCACGTGATGGTGCTGAAAGGCTAGGATGCAAGAATGGTCAAGGCTGATGTGACCAAATTGAACTGATAGTGTGCCGTGGTGATCAGCAGAGAATCGTGGGAAACAGTTTTAAGAGAAAGGACAATGCCTGCAGAGTTCTCGAATGTATCGAAAGATGTTACAAATGTACTGATCGAAGCGGATGGAAACATGTCTTGAACTGTGAGAAAGGAAATGAACATATGCATTCCAGAAGAACAGGCTGGATCCGGGAGAACTTGATTAAAAATGAATAAATGAACTGAGTGGACCAATGAAAGAAAAGAGCTTTATTAATGTTGCAACAAATTAGTTAGCAAAGTTAGAATTAGGGTATAAGAAGGCCTACTCTTAGTGGGAGGGGTAGTTGGTGTTGGAGTTGGTGGCTTCCAGTGCTTGGTGTTCCAGATCGATCCATTTTACTGAGCGGGAGATGCTGAAAGACTGTCAGATGAGACGGGTTGCGGTAGCTGATGCTGACGAGCTGAAGTTTCTGTTGCTGTCTTATTTTTCCAGTTGAGTATGAGAATCAGGTTATTTTTCAATCTTAAACTTAGGTTAGAAATCATTAGGCTAAATTAGGAAGATAGGCAGGTAATTAGGATTTTTCTTCATGACAAAATTTCCTTTCTGCAATAAAATTGATTTTTGCTTAATAAATATTTGAATTAATAATGAATGAATAATTGAATAAAAGTCTAAATTCTTTTCCATGCCTTTAAAATTATATAAAATTTGAGATTCTTAAATCAAACGACTCAGTGGTTATTTACTAAATGATTGTGAAATTGGTAATTGGTTATTGTGATTTAGCTGGTCTTGATCACTATGAACTGATTTTTTACTAGATGATCCATCGACAAAACAATGAGCAGGAATATCTTAAGAAATAACTAAGAAAGCGATAGGTTAAGGTAATAAGGTATCCTGGCTCCTTCCAGCGGTACATCATGATGATTTTCATTTAGTTTTTCTTTCTCCTAGGAGTATAGATTTCGTAAAGGTGTAGAGGAAATCCAGGTGTGTGTGTGTGTGTTTGTTAGGCGATGTTATGGGCCCCATCGTCATGTGGATGTGAGAAAATATAAGTCGCCCCTGGATGACCGATAAGTGACCTAGGAGGAAATAGTTTTCATTGTATCCGCTGCATCAGATTTCATGGTAGCAGAGTTATGGTTTCTATAGATTAGTTTTGTGATTATTGATTATTGATTATTGATTATTTTGATGACTAATACTATATGTTGAGTCGCGTTATGTTATATGTGAGTTTTCACGCTTCTGGGATGTAGGAAGTGGAACACGTGTGGCAAGAGAAGTCACATGGAATTTGGTACATGGTCTGAATTCAATTTTTGGTAATAACACAGGTTGTGTTATGTTAGGGATTTCTGTACGAAAGGTGTGTAACTGAGATAGCAAATCACGTCTTCTTGTGAAACTCTGGCCTTAATTCTCAGGAGCATAGTCTCCACATGTGTCTTATCCCCAGAGAAACGGGTTTACTGTTTGCTTGAAAGAAGGGTAAGGTAGAGGGAAGTGCTACTTTATCGGCGAAAGTTAATAATTCTGTGGTAGGGTAGAGGTAAGCGCTGCCTACTGGAAATACAGGATTCTTGTGTAAAAGGACAAAGCTGTCACTTTTGTTTAGCGAATCAGACTATGGAATTGTTTTAAATGTTGTAACTAACGAAGAAACATTGAAAAGAAAAATTGCCGATAATTTTTGTAAAGGAGGGTAAAAAGAGCAAGAGTGACATAGACAGTGCCGCGCTAGGATTGGATAGTGCGCTAGTCACGTGAACGCAAAGACAGGAGTGACGTAGAAAAGTGCCGCGCTAGGATTGGTTGGTCCGCGGACGAAGGGAATCGTTCTGATTGGTGTGTTGGTGTGAGTCGCGCTGTGATTGGTTGAAGTTCCGTACACGGAACAGTGCTGGTTTGAAGAGAAAAACCAATCGAAAACATGCCGTATTATGAGTATGAAAGGGAGAGAACGTCATGGACGACAAAAATTAAGAATTTCTTTAAGAAAGACAAAAAGGTTGTGACTAGAGAGGGACAAGTAATTCCTCCGCCGAAATCAGCAGCTTCACATATGATGCTGAAATATGGATATCATACATGCATATGGTTAGAAAATTGGGCAAAGTATACGAAGAATGATGGAGCATTAGCTTTCCCTGAGAATGGTTCATTTAGTGTAGCGGTTTTGCGAAATTTGAGAGAAAAGATGACAAATTTAGAACCCTAGACCGACACAATTTGAAGCGTTGACGGAATGGGAAGATGAGATGTATGAGCGAGAGAGATTCAGAGGTTTAAGGGATCATGAGTTCATGCCTGGAAGAATGTGGGGAATAAATCATGAGGATAGAATAAAACGATGGAGATGTGCTAACATGACAGGAGGTTTGTTTCCGGCTTTTACAGTTGAGGAAGAGACTAAGAGAAAACGTACTGAGAAAAAGAAACATATGGAGAGGGAAAAATATATGCATGAGAGTGAAACGGATGATGAATTGCTGGAAGATATTTTAAATAGAAATCCCCCTCCGTATCAGCAGAGTTCTACAGTGGTGACACCTAATGCGCCGCAAATAGAGACTGTGCGAAATAAAAGTCCTGTAAAAAGAATTGAAATAAATAGGTCACAAGATCAAATAAGAACTTCACAAAATGAAGGAGTAGAAAGTGACAATGCAACTGAATTAGCAAGAACAACAAAAGAACTGACTGAGAAAATTAGGAAGTTAACGAAAAACATGGAAGCTGTGACTGTACCCGTAACAATAGGTCCAGTAATACCAGTTTTTGAAAATCAGAAAATTGATGAACGGTCTTTAGTGATTCCTATGAATTCACAATTTCAGAGAGAAAAAGAAAGGATGGAACCAAGTGCAAGTACAAGTAATTTGGCTAGTACCTACAGACCAAGTCCACCTACAAATTTGACAGTGAATGAGTGTAATGGTAGGAAAATGCATATGGTAACAGAGTCTGCAACAGTGACCCCTGAAAAGAGTGGTAATTGGATAGAACTAAATAATACACCCATAGGTCCGACTCCCGATGAGTTAAATGAGTGGATGAAGGCATTTAAAATAAAAGAACCAGAAGAAAAACCATTAGATGTAATTAGGTTAAAGATTGACATGGAAGAATTAATTTTAGGGACGATTGGTACAGAAAAGCTAAAAAATTACCAGGATGATGAAATCATGTTTCTGTGCAAAAGTATTACATGGAGAGCTAAAAATTTACATGACAAACTAGAAGAGATAGCAAGTGAAATTGGAGTAGATTTTGCGAAAGTGAAAACATTGCAGAAACCGTACAGAGTAGACTTTTGTGAGAAAGATATTGAAAACTTGAACACAGCACGAAGGCTGACACAGATAAAAGAGTTAATTGTTTTACTAAGAAAATGGGGTGATGTGGACAAATGGAAAGTTAGATCGACAAAAAAGTATGAGAAAACTGCAGACAAAGCTTCTTTGGCTTTTATGATAACTGAAAAAGAACCTGTTGCAAGAGAATACCCTATGAGAGAAACTCCAGGTGGTAGTTATGTGCATGTTCCCTGGACTAGACAGGATATACTGTCATTTACAAATGAATTCCCAAAGCTGAGAGAGAAACCAGTTGAATGGTACCGACAAGTGGAGAGGTTTGTGAAGGTTTCAAAAGTGTTGTGGATAGATTTAGATGGATTGTTTGACATAGTGGTGCCAACTGATTTGTGGTCTGAGTGTAAAATTACAGTTGACTGGCCAACTACAGAATATCCAAGAGATCCTAAGACAGGAGCTCCAGGTCCTGAGGTGATGAGGAAATATGATAAGGTGATTACCTTTTTGAAAAATAAGATTCCTCCTAAAGAAACAGATTGGGTAAAAATCGATAGAACTACACAGGAAAGTAAGGAGTCTGTACATGCCTATTATGAGAGGTTGTTGTTGGTTTTCAAGCAGTATAGTGGATATGAGGAGTTGAGTGAAAAAGATATGAGTCATTTCGTATATAGATTTGTGTTTGGACTGAAACCAGAGATTAGTGAAATGATTAAACAACATATGATTAACTGGCAAAATGGCACTGTAGATGAGGTACTGAGGTATGCTAAGTATTGTAGTGATGATATTGAGAGTAGACAGCGTAAATTGAAAGAGAAGGCAATGTGGGCACAGGTGAAAGTGGCAGAGAAGCAAGAAGCTCAATTGGATAATAATAGTGGGAATGAAACAGGACAGAATAAATCCCGACCTAACATAGGTAAAGGGAAAGGTCAAATGAGTCTAGAGGAGGCAAAGAAAAAATGGCCATGTCATAATTGCGGAAAATTAGGGCATTGGAGAAACGAGTGTAAGTTCCCACCTAAAACTAATCCGGAAAATCAATCATTAACTCCACAGGTGCAGAATGAGGTAGTTGTTCAACAAGGTCAGGTGCCACAACCACCACTTCCCAACACTGTTAACCAGCAAAGATACAGTACAGAAACAGGATTCTACGGAGGAGAGCAGGTAACACAGTTGCCGCGAGCAGCTAACATTTCTCAGTATTGGTTGCGACAGAGTGAGGATGAGTCGGATGAAAGTTTCTGACGGTGCCTAGGAGAGGGAAAAGAGTGCGTACTTGGCGCAACTCTAGAGGTAGATCAGTCTGGTCCCTTTGTGGATGGAGAAGTGAATGGTGCAAATGTAACATTCCTTGTCGATACTGGAGCTACCCGTTCTACTGTTAGATCAGTGGAAATTCCAAACCTTCCTCTCTCAGGTGAATACATCCAAGTAGTTGGAGTAGCGAATCAGCAGATTAAAACACCACTTACTGAATTAGTGGAAGTAAAAATTGGTTCTTTTAGCAAAATGCATAGATTTGTAGTGTGCGATTGTAGTCCCGTAAATCTCTTAGGTCGTGACCTTTTGTGCAAAATGAATTGCACAATTTATTGTACGCCAGATGGAATTGGATTTCAGACCCCAGATGAAGATGTATTGTATAAAGTAACATTGATGAATCAGGAACCTGAAATGAATGGTTTGTTTCCTGCATTTGATGCAGAAAAACTTCCAAAAGAACTGAAAAATGCAGTGAAAGAAAATGTGTGGGATTTTACAGGAGAAGATATTGGATTGATGAAAGAAGTAGATCCCGTAAAAGTAACAGTAAAAGAAGGAACAACTTACCCAAATACGCCACAGTATAAATTGACTCCAGAAATAATTGAAGGAATAACTCCTGTAATAAATAAAATGATCGAACAGGGAATTCTAAAAGAAATAATGAGCAGTCCATGTAATTCACCTATTATGGGACTGAAAAAGCCAAACGGAACATATAGAATAGTACAGGATTTGAGAAAGGTCAATAAAATAGTTGTGCCTTGTTGTCCAATAGTGCCAAACCCTGCAGTAATTCTATACCAAATTCCACATGAAGCTGAGTGGTATACCGTGATAGATTTGTGTCACGCATTTTTCTCTATTCCTTTACATCCAGATTGCCAGCCATTATTTGCGTTCCGGTTTGGAGAGCGTATTTTGGCATGGTGCCGAATTCCTCAGGGGTATACAGAAAGCCCCTCAATCTTTAATCAGATTTTAAAGAAGTCCCTGGAAGATTTGAAAATGCCAGAAAAGTCAGTGATGGTGCAGTATATCGATGACCTGTTGGTGGCATCGAAAACAAAAGAAGCATGTGTAAGCGATACAATTGCTTTACTGAACCATCTAGAGAAAAGAGGACATAAAGTGTCCCCTTCGAAATTGCAGTTTTGTCAAAAGAAGTACAATATTTAGGGCATAAAATTGAGAAAGGAGTGCGAAAGATAACGACAGAAAGAATAAAAATGATTCAAGGAATGAGAGCACCAATGACGCAAAGAGAGGCAAAAATGTTTCTGGGAATGGTTGGATATTGCCGACAATGGATAAGTGGTTTTTCCTTGATTGCTAAACCATTACAAAAACTGACCAAGAAGGATGTAAAAGACCCTTTTGAATTGAATGACGAAGAAATGAAATCTTTCAAAGAGTTGAAAAAGAAATTGTGTGAGGCCCCTGCTTTAGGAATGCCTGACTATGAAAAGGATTTTGAATTGTACTGCAGTGAAAGAGATGGATGTGCATTTTCAGTACTGGTACAAAAACATGGAACAATGAAGAGACCAATTGCTTATTTTTCAGCTGTTTTAGATCCTATAGCAAAAGCGTTGCCTGGATGTCTGAAAGCTGTTGCTGCTACTTGTGTAAGTCTGGAACAAAGTGAAGGTATAGTGATGGGGTATCCACTGAGAGTATATGTTCCCCATTCAGTAGAGATTCTTTTGACAAGAACAAAAACACAGTACATGACACATAGTCGGCTGACTAAGTACGAAAAAGTAATCTTGAGTGCAGAAAATGTGACCATAGATAGATGTATGAATGTGAATCCTTCGACATCATTGCCAGATGAAGAGAGTATAATTGAACAAAATGAAGTAGATCATGATTGTCTGAATGTGCTGGAATATTGCACAAAACCAAGAGCTGACATAAAGGATGAGCCTTTAAAAGAATCAGATTATGTCATGTTTGTGGATGGCTCATGCTTGAGAACGAAAGAAGGAGTTCTAAGCGCAGCTTACGCAGTGTGCACAGTGGCAACTGTGATGGAAGCGTCTTGTCTGAAAGGAATAAGGTCTGACCAAGTTGCAGAACTGATTGCTTTAATTCAAGCATGTAAGTTGGGAAGAAATGTACGAGTTACGATTGTGACCGATAGCCAGTACGGTTTGGGTATAGTGCATGATTTTGGTCAGATTTGGTCACAAAGAAGTTTCTTGACGTCTGCAGGAACACCTATCAGAAATGGAGATTTTGTTCAGAAACTGCTTGAGGCGATACAGCTGCCTAGGCAGATAGCTGTAGTGAAATGCAAAGCACATAAGAAAAATGAAGATTACATAGCTGTCGGAAATAATTACGCCGACGAGATAGCCAAATATTGTGCAGAGAACATGGTATCCCTGAATAAGAATCGCGAAAGGGAGCATATCTCTTCTCCTTTGCTTTTTACTAACACTGTCGAGACATGGGATGAGGTGAGACAGTTACAGGAAGTTGCAAATGATGAGGAAAAAGATTACTGGATAAAAGCAGGATGTAGAAGACAAGAAAACAATGGTGTGTGGGTTTACAGAGATGAAAGACCAGTTATGCCTGATAGCATGATTGCAGACATGGCACGGATGTACCATGGACAAGCTCATATTGGGAGAGATGCAATGATCAGACTTTTTAGACAAACATGGTATAACCCAAAATTCAGAGCCATAGCTGAAAGTCTTTGTCAAAGATGTCTTATTTGTCAGCAATTTAATCCAGGAAGAAAGACAATAGTGAGTCTAGGAACAATAGGACGAGAAGGAGGTCCGTTCACTAGAATGCAATTAGACTTCATTGAAATGCCCCCTTGTAACAGACTAAAATATGTTCTAGTGGTCGTCTGTTTGTTTTCTCGTTGGGTGGAGGCATACCCGACCAGAAGGAATGATGGAATAACGGTAGCAAAACTTATGCTGCGAGAGTTCATTCCAAGGTATGGTTTTCCAGTCACGGTTGAGACAGATAGAGGAACACATTTTCAAAATGAGTTGATTCAATTAATTTGTGAAGCATTAAGTATTAAACAAAAACTGCATTGTGCATACAGACCAGAGGCTTCTGGGGTAGTAGAGCAAATAAATGGAACAATTAAGAACAGGTTAGGAAAAATGTGTCAAGCTACAGGACTCAAATGGCCCAATGCACTGCCCCTTGTCCTGATGACCATCAGAAGCATTCCTGAAAAGAAAACTGGACTTAGTCCTCATGAAGTGATCATGGGACGAGCAATGAGACAAGCACAAGTACCTGTCAACAAGTTACTGACTATAACTGATGATCTAGTACTGGATTATTGCAAAGGACTGGCTGATGTGGTGCGTTCTGTGTTTCATCAGGTTGGACCGGATGCGACCACTCTTGAAAGGAAACCAGCCCACGACTTGAATCCAGGAGACTGGGTCCGCATAAAAATCCACAGGAGAAGAAACTGTCTAGTTCCTCGCTGGGACTAGCCACGACAGGTAATCCTAGTGACAACGACTGCAGTCAAGTGTGCAGGAGTGAAAAACTGGGTCCATGCCAGCCACACAATCAGAGTTCCAGAACCTGCAGATCGACATGTGATTCGACGTCTGGAAGTGTGGGATAATAGTTCAGCGACTGAGACAGAAAGAATAAGAGAAAGGGTGCCAGAACTTGAACATCGACCTGAAAGTCGACATCTGGAAACCCCAACTGCAAACACCTCTATAGAGGAAGAAGAAGAAGAAGAAGAAGGAAAAATTACAGAAATTCCAGAACTTGAAGATCGACCTGTAAGTCGACATCTGGAAATATCTGACACGAGTTCAGGATCTGATGATTCAGTTGAAAACTGTGAAGAATTTCGAAGGAGAACTTGGGGATTTAAACCAATTAGAGAAGAGAATGAACAAGAAAATGATCTAAATGAGCAACCAAGTACAAGTTATGGTGGAAATCCTTCAAAAATAATATTAATAGACAAAGAAGGGAAAGAGACAATTAAAAAGCTAGAAAATCGAGAAGAACCCCGAGGAGCAATAGGGACAGATAGTGAAACAAAAGAACAGGGAAAATTAGAAGCAGAGAGTGAGATAAATACCAATTCGGAAGAACATCGAGGAGGGACAGTAATAAGGGAACACAAGAAGGAGAAAATAGATCCACCAGTAAAAGAAAATGAGATCATAAGTTTCAAAATAAGAGACAATTGTGAGAAAATTGAAACAGAATCTGAAGAAAGCGGAGAAGAAGAGAAAACAAGAACTGAATCAAGAAAAAGAAACTGGAAATCAGAAAGAGGAGAAAAAGAAGGTGAAGCCAAAAGGCCAAGAAAAGGAGACAATTGGCCCAGCAACTATATAAGAAAATTAAGATACAGAATAATCAGAACAGGAGGAAAAAGTGCTGAACAGGTGAATGAAATAACAAGTCAAAAGGAACAAGAAAAGCCAAGTGGAAAACGATTGCAAAAGTCTAAAAGAACAAAGAAAGTGAATTCGAAATACAAGTCACCCGAGTGGTTGTACATCGCTCTAACTGATTACAAAGAAGAAAGAAACACTCACGAGAGCCCGAGACTAAGAAACCGAATGGGTAAAGGTGAGATGCAACAAACCTGAAGTGAAGACTTAAAGTGCTTCTGCCGGATGTGACAATTTTACTGGATATGACAAATCACCGGATGTGACAACGAAAGAATTCTGAAAAGAATTAAAAGAAAGTACCAAGCAAAGACTTTTTGAAATGCAGAGTGGCATCTAAGTCATTTCTGAGGTGTAGTGACACAATTTTCTGAGATTTAACAAAAGATAAAAACAAAAATGGAGAATACTAGAGATAGAAGAGATAAATGTGAGTTTGTAAAAAGATGGTGTAAAATGTGCTGCTTTTGTACAGGATTATTAATGACAGTATGGATAGTTTTAGCAATCACAATTCCTATTAGTATAGCTGTAGTAGAAGCAAAGAATGATACAAAACCAGAAAAAGAAACTAATATTAAAGAACCAGTTATTTTAAGAAGTAGTGCAGAATTACATAAGGATAAGTCAGTAACAGACTTTTCTAAAAATGTTTTTACAAAATTGTTGTACGAATATGTAGAGACAATGGATGTGAGAGATTGTTATGTTTGTATGCAGTTGCCTGCATCAGTGTCAGAAGGTGTGACTTATCATCACCTACCTCTAACTTATGGAATAACATGTAGTGTCATAGCAAGTTTATTTTATAAAACAGGTAGATTAGAATTTTATTACACTGATATAGATAAGATTTTTGCGAATGTTCCTGTAGTTCCAGAACTTAACAAAGTAAAACAAGCAAAGGTTTTAGGAGAATTCTTTTTAGAGCATAGCATTTTAACATTAGAAGAAATAGCTAAAAACAACCTTACCTGTGAGTTAAAGAAAGAAGAAAAGGTATTTTTAGAAATGGTTGAAGAAAGGAGAATGAAATTTCAAAGAGAAGCAATAAAAGAGAAAAGAACACATCTATGGACGTTTGAGGAAGAAAATCATGAAGGGAAAAAGATAAATGCAGCAATGACATTAGATTGGCCGCAAACAGGAAAGTTGTGTATTAGGAGAAATAAGACAGTCTATGACAATTATTTTGTAGGTTCCAGTATCTGCCATGACAATTATCAAATTTTGGGAGGTTGGGGATTCAAAGGTGGAAAAGATCCAATATTTCCAGGTATCTATTATATTTGTGGGAATAGAGCTTATTACAGGTTACCAGACCATTGGTATGGAACTTGTTATGTAGGCCTGGTCTTTCCAAAAATCTTTCATATGGACAGAGAAGAAAAAGGAACATACAAGATGATTAATAGCTTTACACGTAGAAAGAGGGAGAGTTTTTCAGAAATTGTAGGTGATATTTTTGGAGCATTAATACCAGCAGTGGGAATATCTTTGAATGCATTTAAAATTCGGAAGTTATCCACAGTAGTAGATCGTTTGTCTACAGATACTGCAGGAGGGTTCTTGATGGTAAAAACCGAAATGGTTGCCATGAGAGCTATGGTGATGCAAAATCGGCTTGCCCTTGATATTCTTTTGGCAAAAGAGGGTGGAGTTTGTGGAATGCTGAAAGTCCAACATTGTTGCACTTACATTCCTGATAAAAGTGAAAATATACAAAAGTATATTACAAATATTACAAATTTG
Organism: Calotriton arnoldi; assembly: GCA_963921515.1. NCBI lineage: Eukaryota > Metazoa > Chordata > Amphibia > Caudata > Salamandridae > Calotriton > Calotriton arnoldi. The sequence continues at coordinate 473,864 of CAWUFW010011019.1, forward strand.
CACAAAGAACTAGTTCCACTGGAGGTTGAAAGTGTCCTTGGAAAACTTGGTAGAGGGTTTTCTTCAGTAGCAAATTGGTTAACAAGAATGAGTAGACTAATGATAGGGAAAGTTATAATAATAGCAACTGTAGCAATATTGTTAGCCATGGTGTTGAAAATTGTAATAACGTGTATAAAAAGAAAAATAAGACAAAATAAGATAAAAAGAAATAACAGAATAATGAAAGAGAGAGAGAGAGAAATGGGTGAAATTGAGTTAGAGAAAATGAAAGAAAGTATGTATAAAGAGACAAGAAGACAAGATGAAATGGAAACAGATGTATAACTAACGAAAAGCAAAAGGATGAAAGACATATGCTGCCTGAAAAGAAGTATAACTTGGGTTTTATGTGGTGATTTAAAAATCACCAAAGGGGGAGTTGATGGAGCAGAGTAAATAATTTTTTTTTAACCCCTAACAAATTTTATAAATAATTAATAAATATGTTCGTTTAAATGTATTAATCAACAATGTACGTGAGGGAAGGGTAACACGCAAGTATATGTGCTGAATAATCTATTTACAAATGTCTGTGTGTCTAATTATAACATAAAATAATTGCGTACTAAATAAATAATAAATGCATGATTTGTGCTTCATAGAATATAAACGTGACGTTGCAAAAACAATAGTGATGGTAAGTAAGGAACAGCTTAAATGTTGCTTTCTGCTAGGTAATAACTAATTGGGGTACGTAGATGACGGGAGGGAAACGAAAAGGCTATGTTTCTCTATTTTAATTATGTTTTGTTTATTTCTAAATAGTGCTTCTAAGTCTAATCGAGTGGCGATATAAAATGGCTGCCGTTTATTAGAGTACGCATGCGCTGAGAAAACGCCTGACAAGGGAGAAAAAGTTGGAGAAAGACTGACCACGTGATGGTGCTGAAAGGCTAGGATGCAAGAATGGTCAAGGCTGATGTGACCAAATTGTACTGATAGTGTGCCGTGGTGATCAGCAGAGAATCGTGGGAAACAGTTTTAAGAGAAAGGACAATGCCTGCAGAGTTCTCGAATGTATCGAAAGAAGTTACAAATGTACTGATCGAAGCGGATGGAAACATGTCTTGAACTATGAGAAAGGAAATGAACATATGCATTCCAGAAGAACAGGCTGGATCCGGGAGAACTTGATTAAAAATGAATAAATGAACTGAGTGGACCAATGAAAGAAAAGAGCGTTATTAATGTTGCAACAAATTAGTTAGCAAAGTTAGAATTAGGGTATAAGAAGGCCTACTCTTAGTGGGAGGGGTAGTTGGTGTTGGAGTTGGTGGCTTCCAGTGCTTGGTGTTCCAGATCGATCCATTTTTACTGAGCGGGAGATGCTGAAAGACTGTCAGATGAGACGGGTTGCGGTAGCTGATGCTGACGAGCTGAAGTTTCTGTTGCTGTCTTATTTTTCCAGTTGAGTATGAGAATCAGGTTATTTTTCAATCTTAAACTTAGGTTAGAAATCATTAGGCTAAATTAGGAAGATAGGCAGGTAATTAGGATTTTTCTTCATGACAAAATTTCCTTTCTGCAATAAAATTGATTTTTGCTTAATAAATATTTGAATTAATAATGAATGAATAATTGAATAAAAGTCTAAATTCTTTTCCATGCCTTTAAAATTATATAAAATTTGAGATTCTTAAATCAAACGACTCAGTGGTTATTTACTAAATGATTGTGAAATTGGTAATTGGTTATTGTGATTTAGCTGGTCTTGATCACTATGAACTGATTTTTTACTAGATGATCCATCGACAAAACAATGAGCAGGAATATCTTAAGAAATAACTAAGAAAGCGATAGGTTAAGGTAATAAGGTATCCCGGCTCCTTCCAGCGGTACATCATGATGATTTTCATTTAGTTTTTCTTTCTCCTAGGAGTATAGATTTCGTAAAGGTGTAGAGGAAATCCAGGTGTGTGTGTTTGTTAGGCGATGTTATGGGCCCCATCGTCATGTGGATGTGAGAAAATATAAGTCGCCCCTGGATGACCGATAAGTGACCTAGGAGGAAATAGTTTTCATTGTATCCGCTGCATCAATAGCTTTCAATAAAGGTTGTCTTTAACCTATCTCCAATAAGGGGTTGTTTGGACTGGTGCAAGGTGCCCACTATAATTAGTGGACAGCATATGCCAGGCCAACTTCTCACATTGGTGTGCAGCGTGTGGGATTCCAGCTTGCTATTGTTTTACCAGATAATCTCAATTGAATTGATCAACTGAAAACCACTAAGGGTACCTAAGGTACATATAAATCAAGCTTAGTAATACAGTAAGTTCTACTGAACTTAGAGTTGTGTGTTAAGGGATAGCACACCCTTTCTACAACTCAAGAGAGTTTAGTAGGCCACACTAGAGTAGGTAGTGCATACGCCACACCTCACTAGTAATGTCTTCAAAGCCAGGACCCAGTGAGTCCTCGCCAGAAGCCAGTGGGCTTCTTCCCTCCAAGTATGATAAACTCCCATTCTTGGAATTGAGAGCATTATGCAATACTAGGAAGTTGAAGGCAGGCAAAAGTGCCAGCACCCAACACCTCAGGGAGGTGTTACTAGCTGATGATCTCAGCAGGCCCCTAGGGTCTGAAGGGGTAGGCAAAGAGGGTGGGGCAGAAGATGAGGAAGGGGCCAGGGGTGAAGAAACCCAGGCCCCCCCCTCTGAAACTGGCCAGGAAGGTGAAAATGACCTTGTCCTGGAAAACCCAATTCCTCCTGTGGAGGAGGAGGAGGAGGGTCAGAATGACCTCCCCTTTGTCCCCCCAGGAAGAGTTCTGAGTGTGCCCAGAAGGTCTAGGTCTCCTTCTCAGGAGTCTAACCACTCTGACACCTCAATAGGGACCTCTGTCTCCTCTCATAGGAGGGAATCCTCTCATGAGAGGAGAAAGAGACTGATTCAGTATGAGCAAGCCCAGCTTGAACTCAGAAAACAGCAATTGGCTATAGACAGGGAGTCCCTAGATCTCTATAGAGAGAGACAAAAGTTGGGACTAGAGTCCCATGGTGGCAGCAGTTTCCCCAAAGATAGGGAAAGGTCTTATGACCATAGAAACCTGAGCAAGATTGTCCCTCCCTACCAGAGTGGGGATGACATCCACAAATGGATAACTGCTCTAGAGAGGGCCTGTAAAGTACAGAGGGTCCCTCAGGAGCAGTGGGCAGCAATCTTGTGGCTCTCCTTTGCAGACAAAGGTAGAGATAAGCTCCTCACTGCTAGAGAGGAGGATGCTGACAATTACAAAGTCTTGAAGAGTGCTCTGATAGATGGGTTTGGCCTAACCACTGAACAGTATAGGTTGAAGTTCAGAGACACCCAAAAGGCTCAGACTCAAGACTGGGTTGATTTTGTAGATTGTGCTACTAAGGCTCTGGAAGGTTGGATACATGGCAACAAGGTACATGACTTTTTAGGATTGTACAATTTGATTATGAGGGAGCAGATCCTTAATAATTGTCAAAACCAGCTTTTACACCAGTACCTGGTGGACTCTGATCTGACCTCTCCCCAAGAATTGGGAAAGAAGGCAGACAAATGGGTCAGAACCAGAGTAAAGACTAAGAATCAGGGTGGTGACCAGAAGAAAGATTCTACCAAGTCCCAAGAGAAAGGTGGGGATAAATCTAAGGATAAATCCACTACAGGGCCCCAAAAGTCCTCTTCTGGGGGTGGGTCCCAAACTCCTTCCTCTCCTGAAAAGAAACCCTATTGCCATGTCTGTAAAAGGCCTGGACACTGGAAAACTGATCCCAGTTGCCCCAGGATTGGAAATAAAGAAAATGTTCCTCCAACAACTACTACCACCCCTCCTGGTACTACCAGTAGTAATCCTCCAGTTGGGAGTAGAGTACCCAAAAAGTTAGGTGCTTTTGCAAGAGGAACAGAGGTGGGCCCTAGTTTAGACAGGACCCCCTCAACAGACTCCTCTGACTCTGATGGTGGTGTAGGATTTGCCACCTTTACCATGGGTCCCAATGCATTGGGCAGGTACAGACTGGAGCCAATAATTAATGGTCAGAAAGCTGTGGCATTTAGGGACACAGGGGCTAGTGTCACCATGGTGGCAGGGAAACTAGTCCCCCTCACCAGCTTTTACCTGAGTTTAAATACCAGGTAACCAACATTGATGGTGTCAGAACAGATCACCCCATGGCCATAGTCAATCTCAGCTGGGAAGGGGTCACAGGCCCAAAAAGAGTGGCAGTGTCCCCAACCTTGCCTGTAGATTGCCTGATGGGCAATGATCTGGAAATTTCAGCCTGGGCTGAAGTTGAACACCAAACCCATCTGAGAATGCTGGGTGTCCCTGTAAAGGTTAGTGGGGCTGTGATGGCCACAGCTCAAGCCCAGGGAAATTTTGGAGAGATGGAGCCTGGAAGAATGGCCCACTCTCCCCCAAAAGAGGGCACAAGGGTTGAAGAAAAGTCTTCTTCCCTCCAGACAGTAGGTAAGGGTCAGCCTCCTCTGGGAACTGACCCTACCCCTAGTGAAGGAACTGCCCCAGAGGTAGTCAGGCCTGGCCTGGCCCCACCCCTGATGGCAGAGGACCCTTCCAAGGTGGTACCCAGTCTGGAGCAGGTAACCTGCCCCTCTCTACCCTGCTTCAGTCAGCCCAGGGCTGCAGAGGTCAGGGAGGTCAGTGGACCCCCCAGGGCCCCTGTCCAGAGGAACCCCCCCATCAGCAGATTAGGGGCACCCAGTCTAGTAGCCCTAGCCTGGTGAAAATTCCTCAACACACTGAGGGATCCCCCATACCTTTGTGTAGGGACCTCCCCCAGAAGGACTCTGTTAGGCAAGGGCAAACCTGGGACCAAAAGGTTCCAAACCTGCCATGTCCCTCCAGTGGTCCATCCAAAGGGACCCAACCCCCAGCTGTAGGCAGCCAAAGGTTGACCCTTAGAGCACAGTACAACTCAGTCATGGAAAGACAGGCATACATGGTGACCAGTGATCTGAGGAAGCTGAGACCAACCTTCCTAGGGCCTCACTTCCCTTCTCAGACACCTCACCAGCCTTGTACTTTACCAAAGCACACCACAGGTAGTAATTCCCCATGGTGGAGACCCTCTCATACCCTTAGGGTGAGGGATTGCTTAGTGGACCATAAGATAGGGGGCAACCATGCTAGTGCAGGTGCTTCCTTATATGGCCACTTAGTCAATAAAGGCTCAACTGGCCAAGGTTAGCCTTATCTCCTTTCGTTTGGGGGGGGGGGTTATGTAGGAAGGTGGAATCTGACTATATGGTTGCCCCCACTTTTTTCCTGGTGTTTTGCTGGTTTATGACTTAGTTGGATTGGGATCCTGCCATTCAAGGCCCCAGTCTATCTGCTTCCTCTATAAAATGGTTTCCATGTGCCTTAGGCACATCTCTGATTGGAATCTGGAGTGCCCTTATAAGTCCTTAGTATATGGTATACTTTGTACCCAGGGCATAGGTACCTCAGAGGCCTACCAGGGGCTGCAGCATGTATTGTGCCACCCCTGGAAGGCCAGCCAAAAGGACACCACAGATCTGCTACTGCAGCCTGGGTAAGGTGGTGCATGCACCCCTTACTGTGATATAGGCTACCTATATCACTACATACATACACACATATAAACCTATAAGTCACTCCTATGGCAGGCCTTATCAATCCTGAAGGCAGAGTGCGTGGTTCCTATGTGAGAGGGTGCCCCTGCATGAGCTGGGCCCCTCTGCAGCGTTCGGAGACCCTTCTCTGATGCTGTTTGTAGTGCAGCCCGACCATATACTCTTAAGCGCATTATAACCTCGTGTTAAATGCTAACTTTGGGATGGCTGCACGGAAACATGTCGTGTTTGGTGTCAAACATCTTGGAATACTACCCCCCACCAGTTCTGGCGGCGGGGGTAGCATTCCACCCTTCTAGAGAGAGAGACATGTACAAACCGGTATACCCGGTACTGACTTTCCAGAGCCCTGGCATCACAAAATGGATGCCGCTGCCACAGACACGAGTCTGGCCTCCTGCTGCTGACCGAAACTCCGGCAGGGGAGGCCTGGACAATAGGTTTCCTGTCCCAGAGAGGTGTAACCACCTCCCCAGACAGGATAGTGTGTATTGGGGCTGGGCGGGAGCACTCTCTGGTGCTTTGAAGTCCTGCACTGGGGGCACATTTGGTGTCCCTGTGCATACCCCAGTTCAAACCGGCTCAGGGGCTTCCAGCCCCTGCTCTGGCGCAAAACTGGACAAAGGGAAAGGGGTGTAACCACCCCTCTGCCCTGACCCTCCCATAGGTGGGGCCACAGAGTATGTCCAACCCCTACCTTAGTATAAGTATGGGATCCCAGTCCTTAGGACTTTAGATTTACCTGGATGAAACTCTGACACAGAATCCTGGACCTTCGATGCTCTACTTTAAGATTAGAGGACTGAAGAATCTCCCTTGGGGTCAAGGAGTGACTCCCTTGCTTGGCAGGCACCAAAGAAGCAATTGTCCGGTCTGCATCGCTGAAGCTCCCGTCGGACGCCGAAGTCTTTGCATCACCAGAGGTGGATTTCCAGACTTCCCCGAGGCTGTCCTGAGTCCTCAGCAAAGCTGAGGCCCGTAGCTGTTGTGGGTAATGTGGAACCGTGACCCCTGGACACTGAATGCATTTGCAAGTGCATCCTCTTCTGGGTCTCCCACGAAGACGTGCTTTGGGCTCCGAGTAGCCCCAGCCTCCAGCACCAACTACACCGAAGATCACTGGCCTCCACTCCACGAGTGTCCTGTGAGCCAGCTCCACGTGCATCGACTCGAGGCTCCTTCGCGGTCGCTAGTCCGTTGGCTAGTAGGCCCTCCCGAAGGCCAATCTTTTTAAACTTGGGCTCCCTGGTTGCTCCAGGCGTGCCCTGACTTACTCTTGCTGGGTGAGTCCCACAGACCTTGCTGGTCTGCAACATCGTCCTTCTTCCATTTCCACGAGACTTACCATTGCCAAGGCTTGTTGGGTCCAATCCGGTCGCCGACACCCCTGCAATCGACAAACATCATGGGACAGCTCGAATCCAGCTCCTGGTCATTGGCGACACCTCCTGGACCTCGTGGCTGAAGAGTCAAGACGACCGTCAACCTACCTGAAGCACTCGACATCGGTGGGCATCTGCTCATCGCCTTCCTGGTCACTGGCTAGTGACCCAGACTCTGTCCCCTCTGCTTTCAGGTTCTTCAGATCTTCGATCCACCTTTGGATCCACCCGAACACTTTCGACTTGGCCGCCAGCAGCACTTTGCAGCAGATCGCCATTGAAAGCGACAGACGAAACCAGACCCCGAAAGACACCTATGCACCCGGCTTCCCTGGGTGAGGTAACTCGAGTACTCCGGTGCTCCCGTGGGTATTGACACTAGAACAGCCTAGTTCTCAAAGGGTTTGCTCCAAGTCCTCCTCTAAGTGTCCCTTTTCTTTTAAATTCTAATCGCGACTTTCCCCATAGAAGTTAACGGCGATTCGCGGCTGTGTTCATACACTGCACGCGTCCCCCGTGGGTCCCCTGTGTCACTACCTTGGGTGGTTCCTTGTGGTCCAAGCACTTCTACAGGCTCTAGGCCTTGTATCTAGCTCAGTCGTGGTTCTTATACCACTTTATTGGTATATGGTTTGGTACGCCCCTGGGGCTCAAACGTGTATTTGTGCTATTACTGTAGATAACTAACTTATAATTTATGTACTTCGAACTCTAGCCTCATAAAGAGACCAGAGGGGTGTGTTTAGTAATAAATACATATATTTTGAATATATACCTGGTGTGGTCCTCTTTCATTTGGTCACTCAAGAGATTATAGACTGGTAAAACAAGCTGCTTTACATTCCTTCAAGACTTAGCCTGAAGGCTGCTCTCCATAGCTACCACTAGGATAGCTTTCAATAAAGGTTGTCTTTAACCTATCTCCAATAAGGGGTTGTTTGGACTGGTGCAAGGTGCCCACTATAATTAGTGGACAGCATATGCCAGGCCAACTTCTCACAATCTCCATGACAGAAACCACGTTGGAATCACAACAGAGGCAAGTATGGTGTATTTGTGAGTTTATTTACATACATGTGTGGGTATAGTGCACAGGATGGTGGGTGCTGTACATTGGGATTGTAATCCAAAGTTCCTAGATGATTTGGAAGTCCTGGTAGCAGAAATGTCCTGAGTAAAGTCCACAGTCATCTGATACATTGGTCCAACTTGAACTCCCCATGTCATGTGGGAGAGTTGGGTTGCATTCGACAGGGTGAACAGTTTGCACACAAAGGTGAATTTCCAGAACATGTGTTGGCTTCCTGGGGGATGTGCATGGCCATCGGCCTCTCAGTTGTCCTTCCTCGGACGACCCCTCTTCTTTGGGGGGGGACCCTCAAGTGCAGGCTGCTGCGTTGCAGGGGACTCTCCGCCAGCGTCATCCTCCCTCCCTGTGTCAGTTGCAGTTGTTGCAGCACCAGATGTTGTGGGCACACAGGGGGGTGTGACCATGTTGGTGCTAATCTGGCGGAGGCATGTCAATATGTCCCTATGCACCGCCGTCAGTTCTTGCAATGTGTCCCACTTGGACTCCATGCCAGCCATGTGTGTCTCCACACGGGCCATGTGTGTCTCCACACGTGACATGTGGGAGTCCAAGCGGGCATGATGGGCAGCATGCTGCTGTTGAATGTCCTTGAGGATCCCCACTACCTGGCTGACCTCTCCGGTGCTAGTCATACGCATCAGCAATGCGTACCAGTTGTGGGTCATCATGCAGTCCAGACCCCTCTGCAAACAGCGACCTATGTCTAACACCCCTCCCACCACCCCTGGCGACACGTGCAGGACCTGCGGTGGCACGCACAGGTGACCCTGGGCCCCCTTGGGGGTTGTTACTGGTGTTGGTGTCCGTTGCTCCACGTTGGGCCGGGGTCCGTGTGCTGTTGTCGTTGGTGGTCCTTGGTCTGTCCGTGTCGGCAGGGGTGGTCTGTGTGTTGGCAGTTGTTGGAGGGGTGGGTGCAGGGGTGCAGCTGGTGGTCCTGCTGGTGCTGCATGATGACTCACACCGGAGGTGCCAGGTAGGTCTTCGCCATCCGAGGAGGGCAGAGGCTGTTCCTCACCAGTGAGCTCAGTGTCCCCCGGAGCCTGGGACAGGGACTCCTCAGCGTCTGCTGCTGTGTCCCCATCATCACCTGTTTTTGGGAGACACACACAATGTATGTTATGTTTCTGCAGGCATCAATGGTTCACACACCTGACAGTTGTGACTGTACCTCTGGATGCGGGCCTGTACATTGCATTGTCCTAAGTTGTCACAGTCAGGGGTTGATATTGGTGTAGCACATTGTCCTGCATACTTTAAGCATTTCAATGTGAATGTTGAGGTGTGTACATGGCCAGCATTGGTTGTATTTGGTGGACATCCGGCCCTCCTTCTCCCCCCAGCCCAGTTATCCCACCATGAAGCATGCCACCCTTGCAGTGGGTTCAGGTTGACTCTCAGGATGTCAGTCAGTGGTGTCCTGTTGTTTGTTGGTGCCCAGTTCCCAGCATGGCCTTGTGCTCCCCACAACAGAGCACCATTGTCAGCCATCTTGTCAGTTCTTTTCCACTCCCTGTGAGGTGTGCATGCTTCAGTGGTAGCTTGCTGGACCATGTGGGTGGGGGATGTTGAGCTGTGACTACCACTCCCATCATGCTATTGCCTACACCCCCCTTCCCAGCATGCCCATGCTTCCTTCCTTTTGAGTGTACTTCACTGTGTGTGAGTGTGACAGCAATGGCAAGATGGCTGACAGTGGTGTCCTGTTGTTTGTTGGTGCCCAGTTCCCAGCATGGCCTTGTGCTCCCCACAACAGAGCACCATTGTCAGCTATCTTGTCAGTTCTTTTCCACTCCCTGTGAAGTGTGCATGCTTCAGTGGTAGCTTGCTGGACCATGCGGGTGGGGGATGTTGAGCTGTGACTACCACTCCCATCATGCTATTGCCTACACCCCCCTTCCCAGCATGCCCATGCTTCCTTCCTTTTGAGTGTACTTCACTGTGTGTGAGTGTGACAGCAATGGCAAGATGGCTGACAGTGGTGTCCTGTTGTTTGTTGGTGCCCAGTTCCCAGCATGGCCTTGTGCTCCCCACAACAGAGCACCATTGTCAGCCATCTTGTCAGTTCTTTTCCACTCCCTGTGAGGTGTGCATGCTTCAGTGGTAGCTTGCTGGACCATGTGGGTGGGGGATGTTGAGCTGTGACTACCACTCCCATCATGCTATTGCCTACACCCCCCTTCCCAGCATGCCCATGCTTCCTTCCTTTTGAGTGTACTTCACTGTGTGTGAGTGTGACAGCAATGGCAAGATGGCTGACAGTGGTGTCCTGTTGTTTGTTGGTGCCCAGTTCCCAGCATGGCCTTGTGATCCCCACAACAGAGCAGCATTGTCAGACATCTTTGATGTGGCTTTTAACTCCCTGTGAGGTGTGCATGGTTCAGTGTGAGCTTGCTGGGCCATGCGGGTGGGGGATGTTGAGCTGTGACTACCACTCTCATCATGCTATTGCCTGCACCCCCCCTTCCAGCATGCCCATACTTCCTTCCTTTTGACTCTGCTTCCCTGTGGGGTAATGTGCCTGTGCTGAAAGGATGGCTGACAGTGTTGTCCTGGCGTTAGTTTGGCTACAAGTCCCATGAGTGTTCCTGTGCTTCACACAGCATTACCCAGGGTTGTGGTTCTTTGTGGGATATTTAATTAGAGTGTGAGGCATTGCATTCTCCCAGGTGAGTTGTGTGGAGTTTGTGTTAAGGGGGTGTGTGTGAAAAGCTGCTTGTAAATATGGTCAGAGCTGTCAGTCCTCCTTCCCACCCAGCCAGATATCCCACCATGGAACGTGCTTCTATTGCAGGGAGTGCAAGTTTGCTTTCAGGATGTCAGTCAGTGGTGTCCTGCTGTTGGTTGGTACACAGTTCCCAGCAGGGCCTTGTACTCCCCACAGCAGTACCCAGTGTCAGCCATCTTGTCAGTTGTTTTCCACTCCCTGTGATGTGAGCATGGTTCAGAGTGGTGTTGATGGGCGAATTGTGAGGGTGGGCATTATCTGTGACTACAACTCCCATCATGCTATTGGCTACACTGACTTGACCAGCATACACAGAATTCCTTCCTTTCAGTGAGCTTCCCTGTGAGGTGGTGTTGTAGTGGTGGCTACAAATCTGACTGTGTTTGTTGGTTAGATTTGTGCCACTGCCTAGCTCTATTTGTTGTTGTGTTTGTACATGTCATGACACAGTTACATATCACTATGAGATGGCATGTATTGTGTTTATCTGACTGACATACACATCTTGGGATGATTATCTTTTGGTTGGTGTGTATTTGCTAAGGGTGCATGGTTTGACTATCCCCATGACAGTGATGTGTGTGTATTGTCACACAATATTGTGTATATTTGTTGTGTACTCACCAGGCTCTGGGATGTTTGATAGTCCATATACGCTCACTGGTGGTAGGATGGCCCGCACCTTCTCCTCCCAGGGCCTGAGGTATACAGGTTTGGCAGGAGGGCCACTGCCGGTGTGTTGGCTCAAGGCGTAGTCCTTCTTTATAGGTCCTTGACCCTCCTGCGCACGTCATACTACCTGTTCTGGATGTCTTCCTTTGTGCGCAAACATGGTGATTGTGCGTTCACCCTGTCGACGATCCTCTCCCACATCTTGGTTTTCTACGACATGGGGGTCTGTTGGACCAATGTACCAAACAGCTGTGGCTCTACCCTGAGGATCTCATCTACCAGGACTTCCAATTCACTGTCTAGGAACTTTGGATTCTTCTTTGGGGCATGGTGATGGGTGATGGTGGTGATTGATGTGGGTGTGGGTGTGCAAGTGAGGGTGTGTGAGTGTAGGTTTTGCTGGGTGTATGTGAGGGTGCTATTTGTTGAGGTGCTGATGGTGTGTGGCTTGTGTGATGGATGAGCTGTGAGTGTGTCTGTGGTTGCTGTTCTGTGCTGGCAGGTCAGTTGAATTTGCAAAGGATCATGGTAGGGATTTGTGGCCTTTATATGGGTGGAGTTGTGGGTGTGTCTTTGTTCCATGTTTCCCCCCCAGTATTTATTGGCTTTGTAATTGCTTGTTTGGCCCTTTTTTTTGTGTTTTTTCCTTTGTACTTTTTGTGCATGTAGGAGACGTTCTTCTGACCGAGTAGGACGCTTCAGTTGGTCTCGTGCGAGCTTCTCCGAGTCGTTCACGCTGTGTTTCTGCTGTGTTTCATGTGCGGCGTACGCGTCGGTCGCGGAGTAATGGGTTGCTTCGGCTCGCTGTTTTGTATGCGTGTCGGTCGTACGGCTCGAGCTCCGTGCGACTCGGTCTGGTTTTCCACGCATTGCATCGTACTGCGCGGGTCGGAGTTCGTGGGTACGTTTCGTTCAAGTTCATTCCTGGTGCGTGTCGGTCGGTTCAATTCGCGTAGTTTTCCGGCCGGATGGCTGTTTTCCGTGCGGTTCGGTCGTTCGGCTTGTGTTCCGTGCGAGTCGGTCGTAAATCGCATGCATTTCATCGTACTAGGCGGATCGGGCAGCACCGGTGCGTGTCGGTCGGACTGTATTCCCGGACCGAGTCGGTCGGTACGTTTTCCGGCCCAAATCGGAATCGACCCCTTAGAGTCTACCTACATATAGAATAGAGATGGAACTAGCAGGCTTTTCGTTTCACTATTTTCACCCACCCTTTCTAGATTAGTCTCGCTTGCAAAGTAGTCTTTAATTCCATTTGCTTTTACACAGCCTCTAACAAATGAACAGATCAAAAATTGAGCGGAAACTTAGGCATGCCACATAGAGCTACTTTTATTTAGTAAAACTACATTTGTGTATGAAATTCTTTGAAAACAAGACCTACTGTATTGTTGACAAGTGAGGGTGCAATCCCCCCTTACAATGGATTTAAGCAAGATCCGGTATGAATACAAAGAGAATCAAAAAGGAAAATTTGTAACTGGGCACCGCAAAGCTATTTTCACCCTAGGAAGGCTGGTTGGACCATATTCAAACACCTGGAAGCAATATTAAAGACTAATACTGTATCTTGGGAAAGGGACCAGCTAAAAAAATAATGAAATCACTATTTTTAATAGTTATAAAACTTCCAATTTAATAATGAAGTTGCATTTTTTTTTAAATTACGGAAAAGTAACTTTTAGAAATGTAACCTTTAGCTTCCTAAAACTGTCAGGCTAATTAGCATAATCCTCTGCCAACTCCCATCCAGTGATTAGCCTCAGAATAGGTGTGAAAAAGGTGTGAGATGCCTCCAAGCAACAAACAATAAGCTGGCATGAATGGGAAGAGATTACTCTGCTGAGCTTGGCAGAATATGCAGGGTGGGCCTCTGGGCCTCTTTTTGACAGTACAGTGTCAATTTCGGCTTGAAAGGTCTGCTGAGCCACATATAACATTTCAGGCACACTTGACAGGAAGAGAATTGGATGCCAAGGCAAATGCTGTGTATAGACCGTCAGGGTACTGAAGACACCTGCTTTTGTTCTACCAGACTTCTGTCTCTGGGCTTATTGTGGGCACAGTGGCTACCTCAAACTGGATTTTAGTGTTAGATGTGGAAGGACATTAGGATTGCCTTAGTACTCTCCCTTCATACATCCCCAGCCCTCAGAGGCTAAGTTTAGTGTGGCCAAAGGCTTTCACCAGCTTGAAAATGGCCATAGTGGGTAGGGTTGGCACCTGGAAATTTTACCCATTTTAAACTTGCATTTGTTTTCAGATTGTCTGTGGCAAATTCGGCAGAGTATAATAGTCTTGTAGTTTTCATAGTTGTTGGTGTACTAAGTAATCACATTTTGAGTGCTTTTTATATTGTTAGTTTAATTGATAATATAATTTTATTGGTTACTTAACTTACGTTTTTATATTGGTTAGCACTCATTTAGTTTGATTTTATTTTCAACTAGTGCCTTTTATGGTGAGTGCTAATTAGTGTTTATTTTATAATATTCCATATGTATTTTTGTGTTAGTTTGGGTGTATTATTTATGTATATATTTTACATTATTTCTGTTTAATGTTCATATTTTAGTACTTGTGGCAATTTAAAAAAAAATATTTTGATGTATTGAAGTGTATTTTTTATGGGTGTTCATTTTAGTGATATGAAATTAATGTAATGTTGTTAAAATATGTATATATCTTTTTAAGTTTTTTTAAATTTTGTTATGTAAACTACTATTATTTTAATGTTTTGTAATGAAATGTCTTTAATTTTGGCGATATTAATGTATTTAATATTGTGTGTTACAATATTTGTGACAATTTATATGTTTATTTAATCGTACCAAAACGTTTGTTTCCGATATTTTTGCACTTGATATTTTGAACTGCAATATTTTGGTTATCGATATTTGTGTTTTCATTAGTTAAGTACAAAAGGCAATATTTTGGTGAGCTATAATTATTTTCTGATATTTTTGTGAATCAATATAGTTGTTATCAATATTATGTCATTTATCTGCCAGGGATTGTTCCTCAAATAAGCATGAAAGAAACAATTTCGGCTGCCTATTGTAATGTTCAAAATTATGTTATCTTCATGATTGTCAATGGCTATAGACCCCGACTCCTACATATAGCTAACCAAATTTAATGTACAAGGGAGAGGATTAGGGAAAACAAAGCATAGTGCCAGGAAGCGTGAGCAGAACGTAGCAGTAACCTGCTAATCCTGCTTCAAGAACAATATTAAAACATCTGGACATCTGTTGTGCAGGTGTGCATTGTCTTAAATGATTACCTAGCCCTCCATGAGTATGTGATATATGCCACTTCTGCTTTAAAGAGTATGCCGACTTTCATTTTTGTAAGTGGATCATCAGACTCCACCTTCATACATGTAGGACTTGGAGCCTCCCCAGAGCACCTATAAATCCTCTCAGTGTGACCCGACCGCATGCACAGGGTTGATGCCACTTCCACCCTGGACTAGGCTTCTTCCTTCTGTAGGTCCTTCAAATCATTCATGTTTTCTTTTGACGCTCCTCTCTATCTCCTACTGGAATACTACTCAATGAGTGATGGGTATGTAGCACCTCTCTGATCTTTATTCATGTCTCAGTAGTAGGAACATATGCAGGGATGAAAGCGGTTCAGTCATTTCAACACATCATATCTCCTTGAAAATGAAAGCTCCTTGTAGAATATATGGGCACTTGAACAGCGCCCATGCATTGCGCTCTAAGTATGATTCCTTGCAGTTTTTTGAGCAATTCCAATGCATGCCCAGTGAAGTACCATTTGCCCAGCGAGATTATTATGTCACATTGATCTCATTCTAGAACAAAAGGCATATACATTAAAACACTGGCTTTAGCACACAGGGTCCTGTTTAACATCGGTCCCAGTTATCTGAACAATAGAATCACTGAGTACCAGCCCAGCAGAAATCTCCATTCTAGTCAGGCCCACCTCATAACGGTCCCTTGTTTTAAAAAATCGAGACGTGGTGGGACCTCTTTTTTAGTATGCATTGCCAAAATCTGGAACCACCTCCCCTCTCAACTCAGAAGCACAGAAACTCATCCCGTCTTCCAGTAATCTCTAAAAACCTACCTGTTCAGCTTATAATATCTTATCCCACTCACTCCTCTTTTTATCTCCTCGTTGGTCGCGCCGGGACACTCATTTCTAAGTAGCTGTTTGCGCTATATAAATATCTCTCATTTATTCATTTATTCATTCATCGATTTGCGGGATGAGGTACAGAAGTCAAAGGAGGACTTTCGATTTCCTGTGAAAGGGTAGGGTGACTTTTTGGTAAAAGAGTTATACTTTCAACATAATGCACAAGTTGAGTTCTTTGGAGAAAGGGATGCCTTTTCTGTCACTAAGAGAAGAAGACTATTATTCTACCTGTGCTGGATAATGTGGTTTCCTCATCTGACCAAATCGTAATGTCAGACTGCTGTACTTACTCCTTCGAGATTTAGCAATGTAGTTTTCAAGTAAAACATTCATTGGCGAATCGAATTAGGAAACCTAATAATTATGCATGTGTGCTATTGGTGGGTCATGCTAAGATCATTTTAATTTTATGCCTTTTAACATCCGTTTTGTTTTGTTTCTAGAAGTGTCTCTTGTGTTTTTGTTCTTTTTGATGCTTTGTTTTCCCTAAAGATGAACATTTAGCATTTGTCTGACAAAATGTTAGAAATATGTCTTTATAGTCATAACAGTTAATTTCCCTGTGAGAATATTATATTTACTTATTTAGTGTTCCTTCCCTGGTTTTTCACATCATGACTTAGTTACTATCCTTTTTTTCGCCTCGGAAGGAGAAGTTTCATTTTATTTTTCAAGTAAAAAACACACAGTAACTTGTAGAATCGCGCTCTAGCTTTCCTAGGTCACGTGTGGCTGGGAATGCCGGGAGCGTGGGCGGAGACATGGAGTTGGGAGTTGCCGGAGGCTGAGAGGTGTACGGTCCCGGCGCTCTCAGGAGTAGAGCAATAAATAAGTTCCAGCACACTCGGTAGTCTGCCTCTTTATTACCCCAAGTGCATCACTACAAATTGGCGACGAGGCTGGGGAGGCGGCCGCCGATCAGAAACGTCACGTGCATAGCGCACGTGAAGGAGGAACCGCACTACTTCGAGAGCGCGGCAGGGGCCCGGAATCGGCCGCGCACACCTTGCCCGCACTGCAATCAACAAGGCAGGTCCGCGAGCCGCGTAGAAGCTGAACGCCGACCCGGACAGCGAGAGGGACGCGGCCCCGCCGTTTGCAGTCACGGCGCTCTCTCTCAGAGGTGAAAAGGGCAAGCAGCACACAGCGGAGGCCGCGTGGTCGGCACAGGTACCGGCGCAAGACACTAGAAGCGCTCCCAGCACACGTGCGCTTCCCGCAAGGCCCCAGAAAGAAACAAAAAATTGACAGGACACACTGCTTTGAACACAGCTTACTGAGCACGGTCCTGCTACACCCCATTACAGCAATCGGGCACACGGGTGCGGAGGAGAGCACGACCCAGTGCAGATGAAAGTGAGCAGCCTCATACTGAGCACTAGGAGCTGCCCAGGGGCACACACCAGGAAAGGACAAGAGTTGAGGGGAGCACACCGCAACTGGACACACTCCTGGTGTCCTGCACTAGCCCAGCAGCCCTAGAGCGTCTGAATCTGGCGCACCAAGGACGAGGCCGCACAGACGAAGAGCTCACGCTCCAGGCGTGAGCTGCAAACCAGCACGGACAGAGTGCCCCGGGGAGTCCCCCTCCCAGAAGTGAAGCCGCACCACCAGGAAGGCCAGCAGCTATGTGTGCACAAACATTCTCCCTTACGAATCCAGTTCCCTTTCTTCCCAAACCAGGAGAACCGGCAATGAAGTGGGAGGATTGGAAAGAGTACTTTCTTAACTATTTGTCGGTGCTGGAGGACAAAGGGGATGAGGTATTCCCAAGTAAAAGAAAAAAAAAATCCTACTGCACAACCTGGGACCGGAGGGCATCAGAGTGTACAGGAACTTGGTAAAGAAGACGAGACCCCCGGATGATGAGGATGTGTTCCAGCACGCCATAGAAGACTTAGATGGCCACTATCAGCCAGTAGTATGCACCGCAATTGACCGCTTTAATTTCTTTCAACGGAAGCAGATAGTAGGAGAGTCGGTAGATGACTACGTGGCAGCGTTGAAGAGCTTGGCTATCACATGCAAATTCGGAGGTCTGCATGACGACTTTATACGGGACCAAATCATCATGCACACAGTGAATACGTCCATACAAGAGAAGTTATGGGTCAGTGGCGACGCCCCCCTCAAGGAGATAGTAGCCCTAGTGAAGAAAGCAGAACTCTCCAGGCGGTGCGCGGAGGCTGCGAAGAAGGAGATGGCCAGCAGACCAGTTGTGGGAAAAGTAACAGAGACCCCGGTACAAGAGAGGAAGCCACAGGCATCAAGCTACTCCAGGAAGCCCAAGAAATACGCAGCGAAAGCACCAGTGAATTCTGGGCCCCAAGGGGAGGACAAGCAAAGTTGCTACAGATGTGGCAGCACAGCGCATGCAGCAAATGACAAACGATGCCCAGCCTTCAGAGCTAAGTGTCTGTATTGTGGAATCATGGGACACTTCGAGAAAGTCTGTAGACGCAAGCCCAGGAAAGCGACAGTGAAGTACGTCACTCAGGAATCAGACCCGGAAGACAGAGAAGAAGGAGAAGAGGACGACAATGTACTGTGCACGAGGACCAAGTCCTAGGCATAGACTGCTCCCGGGCACGCAAACCGTTGTGTGAACTGACCATTGGAGGGATCCAAGTCTCAATGGTGGCCGACTCAGGCTCGCCATACACCATTATCCAACGAAGCGTGTGGAGCCGAGACTTTGCCCAGATCATTGGCACCCATCTGCTTCCCTCGGACATCCATCCAGTCACCTTCACCGGGGAACCCATACCAATGGTGGGATTCCGGACTCTGCAATTCGAATTCAAAGGCCACAGGGCAGAGGGGAAACTCTACGTAGCGGAGAAAGGACCATCCGTGTTGGGATGGATAGACCAGGGAAGACTGGGAATTCAACTCAACCCGGGAGGCCCGACGCAAGTGTTGATGACCGACCAAGAGCAAACCTATGAGGCCGCCAGATGGAAAGCAGACTTCCAGAAGGTGTTCGGAGGGAAGATCGGAAAGCTGACAAAGTTTACTCATAAGATATGCCTCAAAGAAGGCGCCAAGCCGGTGAGTCACAAAGTGAGGAATATTTCTTTCAATAGCAGAGAAGCAGTGCAGCAAGAATTACAGCACCTAGAGGATAACGGAGTGATAGAGCCCATTGAGAGCGCAGAATGGTTGGCGCCACTGGTCGTAGCCAGGAAACCCAATGGCAGAGTGCGCTTGTGCATTGACTTACGAGAACTAAACAAGAACATCATTATAGATAAGTTCCCACTACCCAGGATAAACGAGATGTTAGCACAGACAAAAGGCGTCAAGTGGTTCTCGACCATAGACCTGACCTCGGCATACCATCAGATTGCGCTACACCCGACGTGCAAGAAACTGACTTCGTTCATCACGCCGTTTGGGTGTTATCAATTCCGGCGGATGCCCTTTGGGCTGGCATCCGCCGCCGCAGTATTCCAGAAGTTGATGCATAGACTCTTCAAAGAAACAGAAGGGGTACAGTACTTCCAGGACGACATCCTGATCATGGGACGAACTAAGGCAGCCCCCTCGCCAAGCTCACCACAGTGCTACGCATACTAACACACAATGGTCTCACACCTGAATGGGACAAGTGCAGGTTTGGAGTATCTTCCGTGACGTACTTGGGTCACGAAATAAGTGATAAAGGAATCACTCCCAAATTGGCAAATGTGAAAGCCATCAAAGACGCACCCATTCCCCGAAACAAAGAGGACGTTCGATCCTTTCTTGGTATGGCAGAATTTTATAGCAAGTTCGTTCCACACTTGGCGACCAAAACGCACAGCATGCGTCAATTACTGAAGGAAAAGACCGCCTTCATGTGGACGGAGGACTCCGAAGTAGAATTTGAGCAAATCGAGAGTGATATCTGCGGAGCAGTACCGCTACATGGATTTGACCAGACGGCACTATCAGTTCTCACCACGGACGCGAGTGAGAGAGGCCTAGGAGCAGTTCTCATGCAGAAATCGGAGAGAGGAGAAATGACAACAGTCAGCTTCGCGTCTCGATCCCTGTCTCCAAATGAAGAAAAGTTCAGTGTAGTGGAGAAAGAAATGCTCGCAGCAATCTGGGCTATGGAATGATTCCGTCAATTCTTGTGGGGGTCCAGGTTTTTGCTCCGGACAGATCACAAACCGTTGGTCAAGGTGCTCACGTCCAGTGGGCATGCGAGTGCCACCCCACGCATAGCAAAGATGACCGTCAAATTGCTAGACTATGTGTACGACGTAGAATATATACCCGGTGCCAAGAATAAGGTCGCTGACTACCTCAGCAGAGCAGCGGCAATGGAAGAAGCAACTCGACAGGCCGAGGAAGACGACTACACCATAGCCTTCGCAGAGGACCAGGAGGCAGTCCTAAGTGTGCAAGAATGGCGTACGGCATATGAAAACGACATGAATCTCTCAGCGGTGAAACGCTTCGTAATCACAGGATGGCCGGAAAAAAGGCTCTTAACACCAGAACATCGGAAATTCTACGAAGTTAGAGAAGAACTGTCGGTGGGGGACGAAGACGTGTTCCTACTTCGAGGAGAGAAGGTAGTGCCGCCGGCTCCTCTGGTGAAGCGTTTATTGGCAATCCTGCATGAAGGCCACTTGGGCATCGTAAAGACTAAGCAAAGGGTCAAACAAACCTACTGGTGGCCCGCACTGGACAATCAGGTGGAGAGATATGTCAGGGAGTGTGCACAGTGCAACAATGCGGACAAGTCCCAAACCATGATGAGACCTCCGCTGGGGAAGTTCCACAACCCTGCAAATCCATGGGATGAAGTAGCAATAGATATCCTGGGCCCCGTCCTAAATGCACAAAGTGTACCCAAGTATGTGATCGTGTTGGTGGATCGGTATTCCAAGTGGCCGGAAGTGGAGATATGTGACACCGTAGACACAGACACGGTCCTAACATTCCTCACAGCAGTGTTCTTGAGAGAAGGAATTCCCAGGGTCATAACCTGTGACAATGGACCCCAGTTTACGTCCGACAAGTGGAATGCATTCATGGAGCGAAATTGCATCCAGATTAAACACACCCCAGTGTATCACCCAGCTGGAAATGGCTTGGCAGAACGTTTCAATAGAGTCATTATGGAGTCAGTGCAAGCTGCTATCTGCGCTGGAAAAAAATGGGAATCTGAACTCCAATGCACCATATGGGCCTACCGCATTACTCCGACCAAAACAGGATATAGTCCCTTCAAGATATTGCGGGGTCGCGATCCATTCACCCGAGATAACGTGGCATGGAAGCAATGGACTGTACAAAGCAAGTGGTCACCCGCAGTAGTGCGTTGCAACCTAGAAAAGGCCCAAAAGATATACACAGAGCATTACAACCAACGTCACAATGTCAAAGAAGAGTTGTTGGAAAAGGGGGAATGGGTCAGAGTGCGGTTGGCTCAGCTGAGAAGGAAGGGTGACAGCAAGTTTAGCGCGCCAATGCAAGTACGAGAGGTGTACGCAAGATCGGCCCTTTTGAGTGATGGGAAGATATGGTCCAAGGACAGGATGACAAGGTGCAACAAGATACTGCAGTGGGCGAAAGAAGGAGAAAAGCAGCCAGGAAGAGACGAGGGAAGGAATCAAGGAGCAGAAGGACTGAGGGCTGGAGAAGGAGTCCCAGACAGCAGCACTCTGAACAGTACGGCAGAGGAGATGAGAGAAAGGGACACCCCGGAGATCGACGATGACGCCGGACGACAAGTACAACAAGAGGACCAGGGGAGTGGGAGAATGGACACGAGGGTGCTACTTGAGACTTACCTGATGATAATCCTGATGGAGGCGGCAGAAACAACAAAGTTAGCACTCCGGTAAAACGCACACGCACAGGTAGAGCTGTTGTGCTACCCAAGAGGTACCAAGAGTATAATATGGAAGTATGACTGTGCAGCTTTTGTTCACTATTCCAGGGACCCCTTTGTGTTTGGTTGAGGGTATTGTAAAGGGGGAAGATATGTAGAATCGCGCTCTAGCTTTCCTAGGTCACGTGTGGCTGGGAATGCCGGGAGCGTGGGCGGAGACATGGAGTTGGGAGTTGCCGGAAGCTGAGAGGTGTACGGTCCCGGCGCTCTCAGGAGTAGAGCAATAAATAAGTTCCAGCACACTCGGTAGTCTGCCTCTTTATTACCCCAAGTGCATCACTACATAACTTTAAATGCAAATTCATTTAGTTTACCCTGTTAGTGTAAGCATGCGAATTCTATTGCTGCAAACACTTTTCAGGTTTGCTGCTCTAATTCGTCAAAAATCAGAAACAAAATAATGAATAGAAACAGGGTACAGGTTTTAGTGGCATATTTAATGTAATTTTTTCATCCATTTGCAAGAGAAACGTTGCAATTTCCAGATTCTCCCTTTCAAATCTACCCTTTCTCATCATTAGCTGGTATGGAAATCAAAGACAAAAATGAGAAAGGTCAGTTCTTGCAAACTCAGACTAAAAATGGTAATTAGCATGACATTTCTTGTCTTTGCAGTTCTATGCAAAATTACACCATATTACGGTACCCACAATTACACCCATTGCCCTCTTGCAGCACGTTCACTAATTGCTCTTCACTTCTATTGACTGCATTAGCAGAACCTTTACAATGTACTTGAAATGTAATTCTCAATAACAAACATGCAGTTGAACTTGTACTACCTATTAGGATATGCCTGAGCAATCATCTTGCATTTGTCTAATTATTCAGCTCTGTAAATGATGAGAGGCTCTTGCATCAGTAATGTGCAAGACTAAAAATACACGCAAGGTATAAGACACTGATTTATAATTCATAGCTGATCTAACCGACCTAGTGAATTTAAAGAAGAAGAAAGTGGGCCAACACATAGTAACCTATGAAGCCTACTTCACACAAAAGTGCCACATGTCAAAAATTGTCAAGGCTCAATTGGCCTTTGCATTTTGGTGGTTTGACTGCAGTTTTAAAAGCCAGGAAAGCATCCCACCACCCCACCAATCGATGAGTATTTCATCGCTTTCTGCAGTGGCGTAGCAAAGGGGGGCGGTCCACCCCGCTCTTACATTCGGCCGCAAATGCATGGGCCGCCATGGGCGGCAAAAAGCCTAGCTAAGCCACTGGCTTTGTGTTTAAAACAAGACATCAAAATATTGTTATGCAGACCTCTGTGACAATAATGCAGTGAGCAACGAAAAAATGACACCTTTTTATGGCCATATCATTTTTCCTTCTAAAAAGGTTCTTCATGAGTATGCCTCACAGTCCAGGCATTGGGAGTAGCTTCTCTCAAGTTAACGGGGGAACTGACACCCACACCTTGACTCATTGGCCTATAGTTTACATTTCTAGGCATGTACTTGAAGATTTGTCTCATTCTTAATTTATTGGCCTCTGCCAGCCATCTCAATTTCATATATTTGCTCAACAGTGTGGAAGTCACATCTTTCCATTCTGTTATGCCACAGGGTGTTTCTGGATAACTCCTGGTAGTCATAAATTATCGGGGTCCGGAGCCAGGGTAGGACTGAAGCTAGTTGCATCGCCGCCTTGCCATCAGAGCCATGAAGTGCTCTGTAACCCCCGTCAGCAAAGCCCCACTTACCTAGGGGTCTTCATCCTTGGGGTCAATTGGACCCGGTTCACTTAACTGCATCTGGTTACTAGCTAACTATACGAATCCTTGAACCAGTATTGCGGTAGTGCTAGAGTACTATCAAATCCCTTTTTGGTCCTGATGAAGTGCCACCAGACCCGTTAGGGGCTACTTTGGCATGAAACAAGTCGACCCTATGCACCACACTAGCCCTATAGGATCATTACATCCAGCCAGGGCTTACACATTTTTTAGCTAGGCTAGTACTCCCTGGGAATAAATACATTAGATAGGGATGCTCTAGACCTATTTTAATCTTCACACTCACCGCACTACCTAGCCCACACACCCACACTCACCCTACGGCTTTATCAACAAAAGATCTCCGCCAAAGAGCCCCTTCGCGGGTGCCCGTCGGGCATTGCAGCGCTGGCCCGACGAGGAGTAGGCCCAATGATGAAGCATGACATCCTTCGGGGTGTGTGAGGGCACTTTTTAGAAAGACCTGCCTTTCCCCTGCACCTTTAGGAACTGCATACCTCTTGTGTTTTTCAGTCATAAATTGAGCCCATTTCCATACTTGTTGACTCTTGGCAGGGATTCTCATTTGTCTATATATGTCCATATATGATTGATTTTAAGTTGTGTCCCTCTGCAACTCCTTTGTACCAGGGTGCACAGCAACTTGTAGATATAATCTTATGAGACTTCCTGGAGGGCTCTCTGCTGTTGATCAGAATGCTTAGGCAGCTTTGCATGAACCTGTACGTCACTACAAAGATGGCAAATTTGGATCTCATTACCTATTTATTAAATTAGCAGCAAAATCACAGGGTCAGTGAATGCACTGCCTCAAGGCCTCTGACATCACCACCTCCCACCCAAATCTAATGTTAGCTGCTAGTGCTGCACCCCATTTTCTCCGGAAGTGCATCTGCTGTCATGACGAATGCACTTTTGGTATTTGCTCAGTGACAGACAGATAGTTCACTATTCTATGGCTGGATGATGGAACAGCTGCCATTTTTTACTTTTTCCAAACCAAATTCAAAAGTGGAGTTTTGTTATCGAATATTTTAAAGCAGTGTCCATGATGCATTAGTGTGGGGGATACTGTTGAATTGTTCCTGTCCTGTACTGCAATGATTGGCATGGCAGTGCTGGGCACGAAACAACATGCAGACATTTTTCAAAAACTTCACCCTAATACAGAGTGCTTCTGTCACCATATCTGCCACCAAATGTGGGTGGGTGGCCAGCAGTGAAGGTATTTGGAATGGCTGGCAATGGCTCATCTATAAGACACAAAACAGTTCCCTGTCATCTTTCTGAGGTTTAGGAACAGAGAGGTCAGTGATGGGAGCATTTGCCAGTTTCTGGGGAAGGTGATGTTACTGCCAACCTCTAATTGATCAACTTAGGCCCATTATGGGGCCGATTACGATGGCAGTCAGACCTCAACCGATAGCTCGTCGGTTGCGGTCCAACCGCCATCTGCTGCTGCGGTCTGGCCGACGCATAACAATGCATGCGGTCGGAGGCAGCAGGCGGAGGGACTGTCCGCGGCACTTCCAATGGGCTCATGGAGCCCGTCAGTGCATCGGAAACACTTCATAATCCCTTAATGATGGAAGCTCCGCCATCGGGATAATGACGTTGGTTTCCGACAGTCATTCCATGTTGGTCCTTTCTGACAAGGAAAGGCTGTCAGTAAGCGATACTGGGGGCCCCAAACAGGGCCCCCTTCCCTCCTGGCCCTCCGCTCTGGGACCTTGGGGGCCCCTTGTGGTGCTTTCCTAAACATCCCTGGTCCGTACGGCAGGCAGGGATGTTTGAGAAAAACAATTTCTCAATGGAAGCTTGTACTGCAGGCCTTTTCTGCCCACCACACGAGCTTCCATTGAAAAATTTATATTTCCGACTGCCCTATAGGCGGTCGCATTCAAATACTGCGGTCGGAACCACCAACCTAAGGTCAGGCGGTTCCCAATCTGCAACGGTGTCCACCCAACATCGTAATAGGCCCCTAAATTCTGGTCTGTGCTGCAACTCCAGTATTAAGACAATCAATATATAAAGATTGAATTTTAGTAGTAGTTCAATCAATGATTGAAAGACAAATATTTTGCCACTTCCATTTGAAAGCAAGTTCTCAATGAGATTATCCACATATATTTGTATGTGTCATGGTTACACTTACCTGGTGGTAGTCTTATAAAACCAAAGTTATCATTATTTCTTACAATGTCAACACAACACCGTCAGTTAGATACAATTCGGTATTTCACAACATTTAGGTGGCATTTATAAATCTCTGCAAAATCAAACATTGTAAATATTGTATTCCAAGTGCAAACAGGTAATAGGTGGAAATGTCTAATCAGGGCTTGAGAAAAAACAAAGAAAAATAATGATCAAACTTGTTTGAATACAATTTTGGGAGAAATGTGGATTGGTAAAAATCTCTCACATAAATACTGATATATAACAATATAGTTGAGAAATATTATGCAATTGGCCCTTAATCCACCCTAAGAACATGCTGTAAACCGACGGGGGTTTTGGAATATTTTCTTGGCTTAATTAGAGATAAAAGTGAACTATAAATACCAAGGTTCAAAGTGATAAGCACCTTTAGTAATTCCAAAAACTATGACACATATGTTCATGCACACTTGCCAAAACTATTGCTAATAATACACACGTATTGTGTTTTATTTATGGCCTTAACTAACCCTCAAAGTGTTTAATTTGATGGAAAACTGAATGTCATCCTCTCGGGATGACTTTTCTCGAAGGATGCAGACTTTTGGACAACAAACATTAACCACAGAATAGTTGCCAAAATAAGGCTGTCAGGCAATGTTTAATGCTTGTATATTGTCCAGAACACATCTGCCTGAGTTATTCTGGGGCTTTATTGAGGTTGCTCCATTTCACCCCAAAGATTGCCTCACGGACTTCTGATGAAGAAGGGGTCAGCTTTCAAATGTCCATCCTGCTGCAATTGAGCAATGAATGAGTACGGTCTGTCATTTGAATTGATTGTTTGCTAAATTGACTACTTTTAGAACTCTTTTCTTCTACATCTAAATTACTCAATGTTTGACATTTCTGGCAGACCAGCCTACTGGGACAGTGTGCTTTTTGGTCCTCAATCGCCTACTATTGCACGAAACAAAAAACTTGGATAATTACCACTAATTTATTCTAGTAGTTCCTCGTGATTTAGCACTAGACAAATTGCCTATAGACAGCATTGTGCTCTCCTAATGACTTTCATTCATTTAACACATATGAGATCACAATTGTTATCCTTATGGAATAAGACTACAATAAATGGCAGCACAGTCTAAAAAGCAGCAAAATATTTGATGCAAAACGTAGAACAACTACAGAGTCAATACACACTTAAGCAAACATTTATGGCCTTATTATGACTTTGTCGTTGTGGGAGCAGGGCTGCCACGCTGCCGCCCCAATCCCACACCACCAAAGCCAAAACCGACCGCCCGCCAGATTACGACTTTTTAAGTCGGTGGCAGGCAGTTCTTTGGCGTTCCCATGGCGGTGCCTTTGAAATAGGCACCGTAATCGGAACGTCAAAGCATGTTCCTGCACAGACCGAAATGTACAATGTTGTGCATTTCGTTCCATGCAGGAACATGGGGGTGCATGCAGACAGGGGGGTAGACCATGTGCCCTCCTGCATGCACCCCATCGTCCAGAGGCCCGAGGGGGCCCTGTAGGGCCCCCTCAATTTCCTCACGGTCACACTTTTCATGGCGGTCGCATTACCATTAAAAGTGTGGCAGTGAGGAAACTTGTAATATGCTTGGTGGGGTTGCAGTGACCCTGCCAAGTATATTGCGGTCTCAAGCCCACTGAGCCAGTGCCAGGGATCTCTGATCCTCGGCGGTTGCCGTGGTCCCAGGGTGGCCCGACCGCCCTGGCCATAATAGGGCGGTTGGAAGATTGCCACCGCTGCTCCCCCATGAGTCTGGCAGTCCGTGGACTGCCAGACTCGTAATAAGCCCCTAAGACTTATTCAGAGAAGCTTTCACAAGTGTACAAGATTTTCTGTAGGAGGACTCAGAGGTAGTGTAAAGCTTTGATTTATGGAAAAGCTCTGGGTAGATATGTTGTTGTCCATTGTAGAAACCACAGAATGTTTTGCTAAACAAACAAAATAAAAACAGGCTCAAGAATGTCTTATCTGCACAAGGTCGAGACCTGTTAGAACATCATAATGATCAAGAAAATCACCAGGAAACTTCAGATACGAACAGTGCCTGACTGTTTTTGAAATGCTGGAATCCATGCGTGACGTTGATGGGATTTTTGTTCCATATACTGTAGACCAGCATACACTCTTCCCCGAAAAACAAGCACATGCTCAGGACAATCTATCACATTACACCGTAAATACCACTGCCTCAAATTTCAATCACTTTGCAGAATTTTTCCACCCACTACGGAATAGACAAAGAGAAGAATAGTAATTGTATTCTACTAAGTGTATCTTCAACTCAATCATTTTTTGTTTAAAAAAATAATCAACGTGAAATAGTTTGCCTCAACAGTGAGGATTTTCACATGGATGTCCTGAGATTAAAATCTTCACAAACATGCAAAGTTTTCTATAGGCTGTCAGAAAAGTAAAAACAAAAACTGCTATCCTCAGCTATGAGTGTGGAGCGGACCTAAGCTTAAATGTATTGATTTAAGTTGAATTTGGTACAAAGTGGAGAGCGTGATATATAAAGGATTGTGGCATAAGAAATGAACCTGGAAACATCCTGTAGGGTCAAAGGCAGATTCTTACCCTGATAATGTAAGGAGGCAAACGCTGACCGCTCATGATTACCACTGCCCATCTACATGAGTGACTTCAACCATGATAGGCAAATCTATGGTAGCCAACTCCACTCATCTTCATTATGGAAATCAAGTCTTCACCCCTCCACCACCCCTTCACTCCACGAACCTTCTCACTGATCCCAGTCCTAAATAGAGCATTAGAGGACATGAGACCTAACTCCACCTGGCACCACCAGTGTTGGCTTTGGCTCAGCATCAAGGGCGTTGGGTGAGCTAGAGATGTAGGCCCCAAGCAATGGGCAATCCATTCCAACTGTTGGAACAGAGTACGGAGCATGATGACTCTGATACCCTGTGCATACCAGATTATTGTACCTTCCAACAATGTATTGGAAGTGGTAAATGGGACACATTTGACCATGAAGAAACTGTAAATCACTACAGCAGGAATCGGCCATCTTTCACAGACTGTTCTATAAGAAAGAAGAGACTAGACTCTCCTTTACTGCGTTCATCTTGCTTGAAACATTGCAATACTAGATCGATTATGATAGGTTTGATCCCAAGTACCTGTTATCGGTCATAATTTTGAATAAAGAAACAAAGAAAGAAAAAGGAGTTTTTGCTGCATTAACTTTTATCCACTAAAATGCAGTGTGAAAGTAACCTAATCTACGCTGTGAAGTATTAGACTTTTCTCTGTAAAGTGCTCTGATACCCATTGAGTGTTACATCTGCTACCAAAAACTCCACAAATAAATAATAGTAAATAAAGATCTCTTATAGTACGGAAAAGAAGGCACAGAAATAGTGAAGGCAGATAAATACATAAAAAGTTTAGATGCACACAAATTCATAACAACAAGTGAACAGAAAAGTATATTTAGGAAAGAAGAAAAGAGATTGGAATGATGTCTAAAGACCAAATGTACCAGATATAGTAGGTATGCAAATGGCACATTTCCGCAAATATTCTGGGGTGTTCCACCTGTTTAAGTACTAGCCATGGGCAGACTCACGCCCCAGAAGTTGTGATATGGGAGCGAGATGTCTCCCACCCGGTAGGTACTTACGTCACAAACCTTTGTTATCCTGTGATTAGTGTGTGACTACAAAGGACGTCACCCTCTCCTTGACAAGGATGCCGATATCCCTTAAAGCCTAGGGTAAGAAATAGCCTAGTTTTCTGAAAAATGTGCTCATATGGCTATTGTTGATAACGTGTCAATGTTGCATGTGTGCTTACGAGGGATTCTCATCCTCCCACTCTTCCCATATGTTAGTTTGCAGTGGTTTGCAGTGACAATGCACTTGCATGCCCACGTTTGTAATATATGTACCAAGTATATGCTTATGTAGGAAAGTCATTCTCACTTTCTTTTTAAAAAAAAAAAACAATTCCAATGTTATGTATTGTTTGTCAATCCTTTCAGAATAGGTTTATGTATTTACATAGATCCAGTATCAGGTAAGATTCACGTGGTATATTGGTAGCCTACACACTTTTGCAGCAATTGTCTATGTGGCTATTAGAGCCACTGAGGCTAGTTAAGGGATCCATAAGCCCTGAAGAATGCCCCTGACCTGTTAGGCTATAATTGGTGGGCAGAAACATGTTGGCAGATAAGAGACGGGTCTGAGCCATAATCCTCAGCATACCAACTCGTCTTTGTTTTTATATATACCTGGGGTCCTCATCAATAAAGGTGAAATACAGAGGAACTCCGAGATATTTTTAATAAGTCTGGATCCCACCTTGTCCAATAGTTTTTATCTAAGAAATCCCTCCTTCCTTAAAGTCTTTGAGGAGTTTGAGTCTGCCCTGGTGGCACCGACCTATCAGGGTAGGAAAGGATGCCGATGATGAAGCATGACACTATTATGTGTGTGAGGTTTCCTCTTCCCTAAAAGATTACTTTTCTCATAAGCATAGCAGAAGTCCTGTGACATCCAAACTCTGGATTATTGATTGTTTCTGTAAGATTACAAAACATCATATCTTCTATGTCTCTTTTTTCGTTCCTTGTGCTGCCGTACCCATTTTTGTGTTTGTAAAGAGACCAAATGTACAATGAGTTTTTGGCAGGTTAGAGAAGCAAGGCAGAGGATGTGGGGATTGGATTGTGAGACTGAAGGGAAACAAGGAACATAGAAAGTAAAATGTGTGGAGTGTTCAAAATAAAAAATAGCTAGGAGCACCAACAAATGAACTTGTGAAAAACAAATGAAGGCGCACTAGATGATAGCACCAGCAAATTTGTACATCTCAAATGAAACAGCCATGCTAGTGCCTGAGAAATGTATGTTGGATTAGGCAGTTAGTTTAGATGCTACACATATAATGATACTAAAGCAGGTTAATGAGATCTGTTAACACCAATAGACGCAATATTTAACTGTTCATTAGAATTAGAGCTATAGAGGACTGGAGAAGGAAGATGTAGTCTCACTCCATAAGGGTGACACATGAACTCCAAAAAAGTTGTAGTTTAGAAATGGTAGTTTTTGGGTGTTTAGTTTGTAATCGGACTCACATTTTTTAATACAAATAACTCTTTCTATGAATGACACATTAAAAAGGTATAATTTTTCAAAAGAAAGAGCACTTTTACGAAACTGTGAGGCTTCGATTACGAGTGGCCATGAATTGAAGTGGCATGATAATGCAAGTTCCCAAGCCCATCGTAACTACGGGCCAGATGTGCTAAGAGTCCATTAACAAAAAGTGGTTGCCATTTACATGGGGTTGCAGAATAACCTGCCTAATGAATATTAATATTGAAGGAATGCTTATTTCACACCCCTTCCAAATGATGGTATGGGTGGTAATACTCATTTTAGGAGGCAGAAGAATCATTCTGACTTGTAAAGTGGATGCTTGTACAATACTAAAAGGCATTTTGAATTTCAAAGTCGAAGGATTTGTAAGTGCAAAATACCTTCTTGTATCTGGCCTTATATGTTTTTTGTTTTCACATGGAGATTTTGACTGATGAAGGCCGCCGTAACCTGTATGTAAATCCCTGGGGCAAAACATGTGAAAATTGAAATGTAAACACCAATTTCTGCATGCTATTTCCCCAACACATGTAATCCTTGGAATTACTGTAAACTCTCGTAACTATAATTCTGCGGTGGGAAAATAATGGGGATTTTAATGATCCACTCCTAATCGAAAAAAGTGTGCAAAATATCCTAGAGCTAAACATTACCTGCAAATTATGTGTTACTCCGGCACAATACAAGTAGCTGTCAAAAGCAACCCACGTGTGCGCACATGCAATCGGACCCTTGGATGGAACATAATCCCACAAATAAATTGTGTGGCCAGCCTTAACTCATATGATATTCAACTACTTGGAGGGGTTTGATCATTTCTGGACAAGTAAATCTGAGGTGCAAATTCTAGACCGTCATTAGTGTAAGGCTAGAAATCTTGAACATTGACAATTCAAAGAGTTTGCCTCACTTCATGCACTTTAAAACACCATTGCTAAAAAAGCAGAAACATAGAAATCGACACACATCGACATCAGCAACACCAATTTTGAGAACTGCCAAAAAGCAATTAAGTTTTAAAGTGTGGACGACATGTATGTATATAAATATATACACATTCATTTCAAAGCACTTTGCACTGCTCCTAGGAATGTGTACTCTGCTTCTCCATACTACTTGATGACGTGTTTATATGTATGTTCAAACCAGGGAATTATTTCCTCATCAACATGCACTCATACCTATCCTACATTAAATCGCTGCTCGTTTGGACAGCATAATGCTACGTCATTTTCCTTTGAAAATGTTCTATGTAATGCAAGATACATACAGTTGGATTTTACATTGTATGTTTACGTTATAAAGCTTCTCCTGTAAGGCTATTAGCATATTTACAGTAATGCATCTGACTAATGTTGCTCTGCCATTGAACATGCAAACGCTGCCTCGCCAAATTTAATTTTTGGGGTGTGGGTAGGTACCTGAGAAAAGCATCCAGTCCTCGATGTTTTGCATGATGTGTTCCTCCCAGGAGCATCATTTACCAAAAGCGTTCGTTCACAGCATGAACTATGAAAATAATTTATTTAATGAAGCAGGGTAAAATCCATCAGTGTTGTCAAGGGAGCTCCATCAAATAGTGCAAAATGCTATCAATGGACTAAAATGTGATTGGATTGAACATCTATAAAACATACCTCAGTGGAAATGTTTAAGTGCCTGTACTTAATTTATATTGTGCTGACACTGCTGAGTAAACAAACTGGAAGAACAGGTGGTGTGGATCCTAATCAGAGTGAGTTACCAGAACGAAATTTCCAAATTCAATATTTTGTATTACATATGCAAAAAAGGTATTTCATTATTCTTTGGGAATGGGCCTTTGTAAAAGTACACTAATTTAGTCAGCCAGATTAGGAGGGTGCAGTTGCTTGCTGACCCCAGGTCACGAGGGCAACTTCATCTATTCTCTTTTTTAAGCAATCAGTGCTCTAGAAGTTAGGAGTTTAATTTTTCCCATGATACCAATTGGAGCACAAGTGTTTCAACTCAAAGGGGCATATTCTCAAGGACTTATCGCCGAGTTAGCGGCACTTCATCGCAGCCAAAGTGGCGATAGATTTATCGCCCTATTCACAAGCTGGTGCTAACAGCCGATATCGCCAGTTTTCCTGCGATAGCAGCCGCAAAAAACATCGCCATGGATGACACCGGCAACTAACGCTAATGAGATGCAGAGTAGGCGTTCCCGTGCAAAAACCTGTGACAACACCACTTCGCAACATTCTCAACGACCAGCCAGATCGGCGATAAGATCACAAAACATGCGATAAGGCGCGTTAGCAGCAGGGAATTAACACCTGTCTTACCTGGTATTAAGTCGGACGATAACCTGCACCAGAAATGGGAGCCCAGCCCACAGCCACACCAGAAGAACAACAGATGCCATGGAGCTACTGATCATTCAGCCGGACACCCAAGAGGGCCACAACACCCACCGCCACCCCCCCCAGGACCCTCTCCCCCGGGGCCCTACCCCGGACAAAGATATTTTACATCAACTTTACGAAATCATGAACAAAACAATTCGCCTGATGTCGCACAAGTACAACAACTAACATTCATGTGTGGTCAGAAAAAGGAGAATCATTCATTCATCTTTGAATTTCCAAACAAATTATTTTATTCAAATTTAACTCAAAACAACTATTCGGAAGAGTCATGGCGGGTCTTCTCTGGACAATCTGTAAGACACAGCCTGCAAGACAAAATTCAAGATAAGAAGGTGTGTCATGCGCTCATCAAAGGACAGAGAGAGAGAGAGAAAGAGAGAGAGAAAGAAAGGGAGAGAGAGAGAGTGAAAGAGAGGGAGAGAGAGAAAGAGAGAGAAAGGGGGAGAGAGGGAGAAGGAGAGAGAGAGAGAGAAACAGAGGAAGAGAGAGAGAGACAGTGAAAGGAAGAGAGGGAGAAGGAGAGAGAGATTAACAGAGGAAGAGAGAGAGACAGTGAAAGGAAGAGAGGGAGAGAGAGTGCCGACACTGCGGACCCAGGCCTCACTGCTCACCTGCTGCCATCGGTGTGTCTCCAACCACGTGCCGGTATACACTGCAGTCCACCAGGTCCCTTATCTGAAACAGAGTCCAGATTTATGAATGGCAGAGTTCATATCATTGCACACGCCATCATCGCTTGGCCGCCCCTGCGCACACAGGCTGCTGCACCCCAGCCCCTCCCGCCGCCCAGCGGTGTTTGCCCGCCCCTGCTCACCCAGGCCTCACTGCTCACCTTCCGCCACCAGCGTGTCTCCAAGAGGGCCCACCACGTGCCGGTGCAAGCTCCAAGCCCGGGGCCCGCGACCTTGGCAGCCTCCACATCATGCAGCCCCGCGGGCCCCCAGGTCACACACGTGATTCTGGGTCTTGATTTTGCAATGGCAGAGATCATATCAGTGCACACGGCATCATCGCAGGCTGCACACCCGCTCAGCTCTATAGGTGCCACTAACTCTGTGAACCGCGAGGCAACGCCACGTGGCGGTAGGCCCGCGCTGCCCGCTGGCTCAGGCCTACACTGCGGTCCAGCAGGGCTCACACAAATCCTTACCAGTCTGGACCACCAGGTCGGCGCATCATCGCAGGCTGCACACCCACTCAGCACTTAAGGTGCCCCTACCTCAGTGCACCGAAAGTCACCGTCCCATGGCGGTAGGCCCGTGGCGGCCGCAGTGTATCCGGTGCCACCAACTCTGTGCAACGCAAGTCATGGACCCTTTCTGATTGAGTCTCGTGATATGCCAGGCGGACGCAGCCATGTCACCTCCGGCAGAGGGGAAGAACTGGGACACGTAGCGTCGTTGTCCCCCCCTTTATACGTAAGCCGAGTGGGCTGGGTCAGCGTACGCCAGGCCAGCGTAGGGGTGTGAATAATTATCCCTGGGCTCTCGGCGTGGTTCATTTCTGGGCTGGACAGGAAACCAACTGATGCGTGTGTCTCTGTTGCAGTGTCTGCGCCACACGGCCCGCAATCGACAATGTTGCAATGTTGCATGCACGAAGGGATTGTACAAGGAGCGCAA
Organism: Calotriton arnoldi; assembly: GCA_963921515.1. Classification (NCBI taxonomy): domain Eukaryota; kingdom Metazoa; phylum Chordata; class Amphibia; order Caudata; family Salamandridae; genus Calotriton; species Calotriton arnoldi. The sequence continues at coordinate 508,514 of CAWUFW010011019.1, forward strand.
GGCCGCTCGGGCTCTTGGCTCATGCATGCCAACTGTTGTGTGTGTATCGCTATTGGTGCACCATAAGCCTAAGGCCTGGCCTCACTTGCAGCGCGAAAGCCACATCACATTTCCAGAATGCAAGCAGTAGTCAGACTAACATTAGCAATGAAAGCTCCTTTGTCTCAATACATAAGGCGGAAGGACATCTGCACCTCCGACCTTGGTCTTGCATGCGGCAGGCACCCCCTGAGAGAGATACCATACCAGATGATGACGACTCCACACTACGCACAGCGCTAATGAAAGACCAACGTATCCACACCCCTCACACAGAAGTTCTTGCTCGAGGTACTCTTGCACGGAATGCCCTTGACACTTACGTACACAACAACCCATACGTCCAAATGTTGCACACACATACGACTCATTGCTCCGAGCTGTGGCATATCATCCACATAACTGCCGCAGGTCAGAAGAGTGCCAGTTCTACGAGAGCCACCAACGCAATGGCAGAACATCCCGGGCGCATGCACAACGCCTGTCACGTGGAACTGTACCGTGACCGAATGCTGCCTGTTAGTGTCTGATGCATTGGTCTGCATGTTGTGGCCCTTGTCTTGCCCGTACTGACACGCACAAGCTAATGAAGTCTACGCAACTTCACTAGTGTTCAACTGTGATGAGTGTTGATTAGAATGCCAAATCGTGTGCCTCAATGAGCATTGTCCGTACACAGGGAGGGACTGACTGACGCATTTCACTTAGGGGTGAGTCCCTATTGCCAGCTCCACTTCTGTGAGCCAGACATAGTGGTTGGGATAGTTGCTGATAGACCTGTGCTCTCACGTGTCTTCAGCAATGTGAGTATGGTGTCCATATTCTTGCCATGTGGATCAATGTGATCCATCACTACAGGCTGTGTCCACTCAGTTGAGTGTGAGTAGGTATGCGAAGAGATGTTCTGTTGTCAAATGTGATGGTGGACACTACTTTAGGCCTGCCAACAACTTTGACATTTCATACCCAGCCCTATTTCTAACATTGCGTGGGGCAAAGTTGAAAAATTGCGCGATTGTTGTTTCAGAGCAATGAGGCCACAGCTAGTGCCCACATTCCCAATCATCTCACTTCCTATGTGTGTCACGGTCAAACATGCGCATTGCTTTCATTTCCCAGGGTGTACCTTTTTGGGCAATCAATGTCCTTACATTCATCCATACTTTCATACTTGATCGATTATGGACATGACACATCTGTGTGAATTTGAATGATTTATTCACATTCGGTGGAGTGTCGGAGCTGGAGCAGTACATGGCCATGCAAACCCCACATTACATTGTAGCCCAGTGGAGGGCCAGCCAGAGTCATTTAGGGATTGACAAGTACATCGGAAGAGGAGGAGTACAGTCCGCAGTCTGATTGCTGTGTCATTGGTAAGCAAACAAAATATGGCAGTCCATGTCGAGGTCCGAGGTGAGTGTCGCAGAGTGTTTCGGGGGACAGTGGGAGGTGTTGTTACAGGGCATGATGCAGAGGGCAGAACCAAGCTGAAACAGGGCATATGGCGGAGAAGAATGCTACTGGCTCCTTCTTACTACAAAGGTTGAATCACCCGCATCTTCGTCCTCTATGTCATCTGTCTAACATTTGGGTGCTGATGTTTGGTCTGCAGCACTGTGTGCCACTGACACATCAGGGGCCGGAGATGTGTGTGTAGAAGTACCAGCAGCATTCATCAGCGACTGCCTTAGTGGCAGCAATGTGATGATGAGGATCTGCAGGGCATGGAAGATCCCAACAACTTTTCGCTGGTGTGCATCCGTGGCAGCCATTCTTTCCACATGCATCCGCTCCATGCTCTCCATTATCCTCAGCATCTGTGCCAATTCTCGGCTAACATCGCTGAGGCTACTCTGACTAGACAGTTGTTCTCCTCTCAGAGTCATGACTCCAGCGATGTCGGGCATGGATTGTTGGACATCATGGAGCGAGCTGTGGGTGTCCGTTAGGGAGTGTAAGTGGTCCCTGATGGGACTTAGACACCCACGTATGTCATCTAGTTTGGATGCCATGAGGTCGAACCCCACCCGCACCTGTTCAGCCACCTCCTTCTGGCAGTCTAACACATGGCCTTGGAATGCGATGTGTTCTTCGGTGAGGTGCTGGGAGCCAGCCGTGGTGGTGGGTGCTTCCTGCTGTGTGGTCTGTGCAGGGGGTGGGGTCTCCTCGACGCAGCTGGGCTGCCCTGCTCCTCGAGGCGGTTTGCCGTAGCTGTCCATGAGCTGTTGTAGGGCGTCGGTGTCGAAGGTGTGGAGGTCCTCTTCATCATCACTGATGAGTTGTCTGGTCTGCTCTGCAGGAGGTGTTGATTGTCCCTCTGCAATGTGAAGGGGAGATGCATTTTAACATTGTGTTGACATGTATGTTGACGCATTGTTCAAGTTTACATACAGACTGCATGACAATGTACATTGTGACTGTTTGGGAGCAGCTGACTATTTGATGCGGGACAGTGGACATTTGTACTACATCACGGATGTGAGGTTGTACACGTACATTATCATCTCACAGTTTCCTGCTATGCCAGATGTGATTGGCCAGTTTCTACGCACAAGCGGAACCAGTTGTGTCCTCTGTTCTGTAGTGAGAGTGTTGCACTTTGTACCACATTGTCGTCAATGATGATGTGCTGTTATTGCTATGTGTGTGTGCTGCATTGTGGGAGAGTCGCCCTGCAGCTGTGATTTTGCTGCCCCTTATCCCTTTGAGGAGGTGTGCCTTTGACTTCTGTGCTTCTACAGTGCTGAGATGTTGCAGACTTGGCTAATTTTGGCTCTGGTTCGGATTTTGGACTCTTGGGCATGGTTTATCCGCAGATGTGTTGTTGACGTCAGGGGTTGTTTGTGCACGTGGATGTGTCAGAGTGTGACCTGCTCCTTTACGGATGTGTTCCACACTCAGCCACCTCAGTGTCGTGGCGTGCACCATGTCATGATAATTGGACTGCAGCCATGCTGTTCGTCATGCAGTGTCACTTGCATTGTCAGTGTGGCTCACAGACACGCAGCTTTGCTGGTTTTAACACGTGTGCATGGGTTGGTTGTGAGATTGGTGCTGTGTGGGGAGGGACCCCTTTGTGCCCATAGTGGACGGGGGCCTACTTGCTATTTGTATGTGTGCTGCAGTGTGCCAAGGGGATCAGGGACATGATCCAGAGTCATTGTGGGTGTGCAGTGTGCTCTACTTAATTGTGCATGTGTGCCATTCAATCAATCAATCAATCAATCAATCAATCATGTCACTTATAAAGCGCACTACATACCCGCGAGGGTCTCAAGGTGCTGGGGGAAGAGGGGGGTGGTGCTGCTACTGATCGAAGAGCCAGGTCTTGAGGAGTCTTCTGAAGGCCAGTAGGTCTTGGGTCTGTCGGAGGTTGGTGGGGAGGGTGTTCCAGGTCTTGGCGGCGAGGTGGGAGAAGGATCTGCCGCCGCCGGTCGTTTTCCGGATGCGGGGGACTGTGGCGAGGGCGAGGCTGGTCGAGCGGAGCTGGCGGGTGGGGGTGTAGAAGCTGAGTCGTCTGTTGAGGTAGGCTGGTCCGGAGTTGTGGAGTGCTTTGTGTGCGTGGGTGAGGAGCTTGAAGGTTATCCTCTTGTTGACAGGGAGCCAGTGCAGGTCTCTCAGGTGGGGTGTGATGTGGCTGCGTCGGGGGATATCGAGGATAAGACGTGCAGAGGCGTTCTGGATGCGTTGCAGCCGTCTCAGGAGCTTAGCCGTCGTTCCTGCGTAGAGGGCGTTTCCGTAGTCCAGCCTGCTGGTGACGAGGGCCTGGGTGACTGTTTTTCTTGTTTCGGTGGGGATCCACTTGAAGATCCTGCGGAGCATTCGGAGGATGTTGAAGCAGGATGAGGAAACGGCGTTGACCTGCTTAGTCATGGAGAGGGTGGGGTCGAGGATGACCCCTAGGTTGCGTACGTGGTCGGTGGGTGGCGGGGCTGTTCCCAGTGATGTTGGCCACCAGGAGTCGTCCCAGGCTGAAGTGTTGGAACCAAGGATGAGGACCTCCGTCTTGTCCGAGTTCAGCTTCAGGCAGCTGGTCCTCATCCATTCGGCGACGGCCTTCATTCCTTCGTGGAGGTGGGCTTTGGCGGTGTGAGGGTCTTTGGTGAGGGAGAGGATCAGCTGGGTGTCGTCGGCGTAGGAGATGATGTTGAGGTTGTGCTGTCGGGCGACGTGGGCGAGGGTGCCATGTAGATGTTGAACAGCGTTGGGCTGAGGGAGGAGCCTTGGGGTACGCCACAGATGATCTTGGTGGCCTTGGATCGGAAGGGGCGAGGCGGACGCTTTGTGTTCTGCCGGAAAGGAAGGATGTGGTCCAGTCCAGGGCCTTCTCTTGGATCCCGGCGTCGTGAAGGCGTGTTCGTAGTGTGTGGTGGCAGACCGTGTCGAAGGCGGCTGATAGGTCCAGGAGGATGAGGGCTGCTGTTTCTCCGTTGTCTAGCAGGGTCCTGATGTCATCGGTGGCGGCGATGAGGGCGGTTTCGGTGCTGTGGTTGCTGCGGAAGCCGGACTGGGAAGGGTCCAGGATGTTGTTCTCCTCGAGGTAGCGGGTCAGTTGTTTGTTGACGATTTTCTCGGTGACCTTCGCGGGGAACGGGAGCAGAGAGATGGGTCGGAAGTTCTTGAGGTCCTTGGGGTCTGCCTTGGGTTTCTTGAGTAAGGCGGTGATCTCGGCGTGCTTCCAGCTTTCCGGGAAGGTTGCTGTCTCGAAGGAGATGTTGATTATTTTCCATTGTGCCCATCTCCCCCCGTCCCCCCAGTCCCTGTTCGGTACTCACCCTGGTGCTGTTGTGTCAGGTCATGTCGAGCAGTGTCGGACCCCCAACTCCTGCCACCGTCTCCCCACTGATGACTGTGGACACCATTTCCTCCATCTCATCCAGCTCCTGGTGTTCCACTGGACTGCCACCTCCAGTCTGCATTGCTGCCTGAAGGTTGTCAGCGAGTTTCTTCTTGGTTTTGCGCTTCGCATCATTCCAGCGCCTCTTGACCTCTCCAATTGTCCTCCTCCTCACTCCAACTGCATTCACCTTGTCCAGGATGGACTGCCATATTGCATTATTTTCCAATGACACGTTGGAGGTGACGTACAGTTGTTGGTGGTGTTCTATCACCTCCGTGATGATGATCCTGTTTTCCTGCGGACTGAACCTCGTCTTCCTCGTTTTCTTCTCCTTGCCCTTCCATGACCCCGAGGTCCCAGGCTGGTCCTCCTGGGGGCTTGTGGGGTTCTGGTCGTCCTCTGTACTTCCTCCGGCTTCCTCCATGGTGCTACGCAGTTTAAATTATTTTGTTTGTGTTTTCCGGTGCTTTTGTAGTGCATTTTCCCACATGACGCGTGGGAATTGCAGGCCTGTCGCTGGTTATCGCTGATTTTTTTATCGCGGTTGGCCACATCGCAACTTTTTTCGCGTTCGTGGTTTGCGTTTTTTTGCCGTCACGGTAATTTTATCGTGGTCATTTGACGCGTTAGCGTGAGACTATCGCATGGTACCGCCGTGTTGAGAATACAACGTTAACACAGCGTTATTTTCCTGCAATAGACTGCGATGTGCAAAGTTGCGTTAAGCTAATTTTGTGGTAATTGTCACACGTTCTTGAGAATATCCCCCAAAGTGTCTGAAGATGGCCAAGATGATATGGGGAATAGCTTGCTAAAATAACCTGGTGTTTACATTTAGGATTTTTCATGAAACGTGTATTTCATCAAATTACACAAAAATGACTCTTCTAGAATGAAACAAGGCCTGACTTTTTTCATGCAAGTGTGTACCTTACAAAATTCACACAAAATTGCGATAGTAAACTAGTTTGAGCAGAAAATGTATCTCACTGATATTTTCTGTGAACGGATCAGGGTCCATTGAGTGAAATTTGTACAATTGTGTAATGCACCATTTATAGGTTTTTCAAAAATTTTGCATAAAGTGAAATATAGGTTTTTTCTTTCATCCTTCTTGGTTTTATCATTTAGTCACACCACTACTGTACAACCTCTTCTTATGCGATAATGACGAAAATGGGACAAACAAATTTCTTCTTTTGTAAGGTTCCAGGAGAACCATCACAAAGTGATCTGGAAGGACCAAACATGCATTTCTTTACTGTCAACTTTCAAAAATATGATTGGTTCCGGATTTAGTTCTGGTCTGTGCACTCCATTTCAGTGTGTGGGTTTTAGCAGGTAATGCCTACTACCATGCTGTACCTGTACTAAACTAGCCCACAACCCCCTTTACCCTTTTTCATTTCCTGTCCATCTCTCAACGGAGGAAATGTTGTTTAGGCAGCAGGATCCTGTGCTTCAGGCTACCAATGACCCGCTTGTTATGTGACAATGCACAAAATAGCCACCTGTTAAAGAGAATCCACCATCCACTCTTTTAATGATGTCCACAGCATTTGGTTACCGTTGCAGTGGAATCACTGAATATGTCTTACCACACCTTCCTTCTGCAATGATGTGGAGCTCAGGTTATCAGATGACTTTGGTGTTTACCTGAGTATGGCAAAAGTTGTACTATTTGATAAAGGTATGCTCAGCTCCACCTGTCAAGTTTGCACTCCTTTTCAGGTAGGTTTACATTCCAGTTGTTATTGGATGTTCCTTTTCCCCCCAGTTGGCATACTTTTTCATGTTTCTTGAATAGGGTGATATTCTCTTGTGTATCCTCGAAGGGCTCCTGTGTTGTCCTGGAACACTTACATTCCTTGTCCACGTTTCTCACCTGTCTGCCATTTCTGGTAATTAAAAAGGTTTGTCAACTGACGTCCAAGGATGTGCTTTGTCATTTCTACCATTTCCTCTCTAAGTGATAATGTGCTCAACCACCAAGACTCCTTGTCTGATTTTCTTGGTTGTCTAATAACTAAGGCATCTTGAGAAAATTTGGACTCCCTGACATTGTAATTCTGAATTTTCGCTGGACCATTGCCTAGTATGTGAAGTCAAGAAATTTAATGTATTTCTTCTGTGCCCATATTGAGACAACATTCAGCTAGTATAGGCCTATCCATAGCAAAGATGTAGACCTTTGCTGTCTTTGCATCGCATTCAGTGTAGAGTTTAGCTCCCTTCCACTTTAATACATGTATGTCTGATGTGTCCAGGGCTGATTTGTCTTTCATTCTATCATAGTCAGTGATGCACTTAATATTCAAAGATGTTCCACTGTCACACAGGAATAAATCAAGTGATTGGCCATAATCAGCAGCATTGATGGTCAAATCACCTTTCCCTTTCATCCCTGTCTTTCTTTCATGGACATCAAGAACAAGTGCCTATCACCAATGCCTTGTATTGACTCTGAATAGCACTGCTCCACTTACAATTTCTAAGTTCCCCTGAAATTGTTTATTGTGTCTGTGCTTTTCTGAAAGCAGCCATTAGGACCAGTAAAACTATGATAGATTAATTATTTGAAATGTATGTGTGATGTGGATTAGCAGGTGGAATCTGCTCAAGGTATTCTGGTTGTTTTCTTTTCTTAGTAGGAGCTCATAGCAGTCCCTTCTTAGAGGTTTTCGCTCTCTTATTTTCTCCTTAATTTTCTTTAAACCCTGGCGCCAATTTCCATATGAGTGTATTGTTGCTTTAAAAAGAAGAAAAGAAAAAAAATTGATTTTTTAAAATTATTTTTTAGTATGGCTTTTTGATGTACTGTGGAAATCTGAAAGCTTTTTATGTACATATATTTTTAACTGTTCTTAATATAATGTAAGATTATTATTCATTGGTTTATGAGATTATGGATATGTGTAACACTTTTATGTACTTTTATGGTCTATTTTTAATCAGACCGAAGAAAGATACTGAATTGAATTGAATTGACTCACTGTATGATGACTCATTGGGTGAGCTGTGAAAACTGGAGGTGCTGTTTATTTAGCTTTATCCTTCTTGTTATGTTTTCAAGATCTCAATTTCTTGAATTTCCATTGTCTCTCTCTAGATGAAGCTTTACATGATACTTCAAAATGTTTGACTTTGAAGCATTCTTGCTCTTTCGTTTGGCGCATACCTTCAAAGGGGGATGTAAGCGCACAGCTGCAATTGCCCCTTTTCCTTTTTGAGAGATCTGCTTGCTGTGTCTGCCCTTTCTCTTCACCAAACTAATCCCAACACAGACCGTGGTCACATTTCTTTCTGTGCTTCTTTGCCTTTCTGAAGGGTTGATCTCTTATTTCTCTTGTTTGTCAGCTCAGTCTGTTTGTAGGCATCTCATCTTCATTATTGGTCGTAGATATTTCTATGATGTCCTCTAGGATGCAACTTGTTATCAGCAGTTTTTGCTATTGAGATTTAGACACACATCCCGAATTATATGGAGTCTGATGGCTTCCTCGTCAGAGATTATTTTAAAATTAGGGGTTGCACAACTCTCCTTAGCCTCAAAAATATCAAGCATGGTTTCTTCTCTTTCATGATCTGGCAAGGTAAATGTGTGCAGTTCACTGACTACATTTTTCTTGGGTAGAAATGTTTAATGCTTAGCTACTTGTGAGGCCTGGTACGTCTGTGTATTTTCACTTACCCATTTCCACGTCCTCCAAAGGCTTTTGCTACAAGTTATACATCATGAATAGTACTTGAGTCTCATCCTTCTCACTCAATGGATCAATGAAACTGTCACATTTGCCTGTCTAATCTCTTACCACTAGCATGCGTTCAGAAATCATTAAAAATAGTTCTGGTCCCGGAGGTATGTTATGAGTGTCATATTCCATTTATTTGTGAACGTAGGTAAATGCAGTATTTATTTTCTTTTTGTTCTCTGCCATGCTCCTTCCTGAGTACAGAAGGTAAAAGCGTTCACTTCACTCTCCACCCTCTGCATTTCAAGATAGCAGTCATGTTTTATGATAGCAACATGTCTTACTTGTGCATTTGTAACTTTCCTGCTCTATCAGGAACTCATCTGTCAAGATAGCTGCAACTTTCATGTTACTCTCTGTCCTCCAGTACCTTTTGAGAATTTCAATGTACTCACATTATTTCCAAAAAAGCCACAGTGGACTTACAACATCTTGTGCTGGCCAGATCTACAATAGTCTGACTCATCATTGGCCATGAAGAGTCCTCACGCCAGCCGTTGCCTGGTTCTACAGTAACTTCCCACAGGTTGCTTGCTTTCTTGTCTGATGCTGCTTAACTTCAGAATGAACATGTGGTACACACTGGGGGACCTCCGTCCCTCACAAGTGGCTCTGGGGCCACCAGATGCGCTTTCCACATTTGTTCCCACCACTCAGTTAAGGATGACAGCCCATCTTGAGCCTTCTGCAGGCTAGCCTTTGCAAATGGTTCAGTCTACTCCTGGACCTCACAGAGGGCACATGGCCAAAAGAAATCAATGTCCTCTCCTCACAGTGTCAACTTCTTGCCTGAAGTTTCTTTTTTTCCTGAACACTTTCGGGCAAGAATTCCATTACTTTTAAAGACTACAGAACCAGCAGTAGGGATCAGATGAGTAGAAGGGGCCAGGACTTTCTACCCAGCTGTTGCATAGTGAGGTCACCGAAACAAGAACACAGGTGATTTCTCAATTATTTACATGCTCATCTACCTCTGGGTAAACTATAGGTTGTTCATGTACTACCTCACAATCCCCCTTTCATCTCTCCAGTTGCTGTTCATCTATCAAGCCAGCCAGTGTAGCTCATTGTCCGAAGTGTATCTGCCAAATCCTGTGCTTCGGGTACCTAATGACCGTTTCATATCTCACTCACTACATGAGCTACAGTACTGCAGCGGGATCATAATGAGGAATTTTGTGTGCCTGCACCTTTTTTTTGCCAATGATGTTTGTTAGTGATTTTCAGATTCCTGCAGAGCAACATAGAACAGCACAAGATAAAACAGAGCTTTCCCAATGCTAGGTTCTGATATATATATATATATGGTCAGTGACATCACTGATGACATCTCAAATGACATCACTGATGACATAATCCAGTGTCTATGTGTTTCTGTAAAGTTTAAATATGTTTTATATATATATATATATATATATATATATATATATGCCAAGGTGTATTGAAGAATGAGTGGGTGTATAAGTGTCTGAATGGATGAGTTAGTAGGTGCGTGACTGACTGTATAAGTGAGTGATTAAACATGTCTTACTGAATGCATGGGTTAGGGACTAAACTGTGTGAATGTCTGTATCATTTTTTCAGTAGGTGTGTAAGCGGCTGCATGGGTTGGTGAGTAGCTACATGAGTGTCTATATGGGTTATTGATTGGTTGTCTGAGTATCTGTATGGGTGCCTGAATGTCTGTCAGTGTGACTCTGTGCATAGATGTGTGAGTGGGTGATTCACTTGGTGTATGGGTTCAAGAGTGTATCTGTGAAGGGCTGTATGGGTGGGTGAGTGTGTGTATGGGTGTGTTGGTGAGTGAATGGATGTCTCAGTGGTACATGTGTGAGTAACTACATATGTGAAAGGCAGTATATGTGAGTGTTGGAGTATATAAATGACTATATGTGAGAGTGAGTGATTGTGAGAGTGGCTGTATGGATGAGTGTGTGCTTGTATCAGTGATTGTCTAAGAGAGTAAGTATGTGTTAGTATCAGTATGAATAAGTGAGGTGGTGTGTGTATAACTGTATAGGTGAGTAAATGGGAGTGTGATTGATTCTTTGCATGACAGACTAGGTGTGTGAGTAACTCTATGGATGAGTGGCAGTGTGTGAGTGTCTGTATAGGTATATGAGTGCAAATGATAGTGCTGTATTGATGAGTAACTGCATGTATGAGTGACTGTGTGGGTGAATGAGTGGATGTGTGTGTAGACCTAAGAATCAGTGAGTTGGTATGTAGTAACTGGTATTGGTGTGTCTATGGTTTCGAAAATGGTAGTCTGTATTTTAGAGTGGGTGTATCAAAGGTTATATTAGGGTGTGAGGATGTGCATCAGATTATCACGTGGATGATGTCATCAGTGATGTCATCAGCGATGTCATTTGAGATGTCATCAGTGATGTCACTGACCATGTCATGAATGATGTAATCTGTGACATCATCAGCAGTGCATTGCGGGGGCACGAGTTATAGTTAGCTCAACTAACTATAACAGCCGATTTTCTATGGTTTTGTACGAGTGAAATGTCCAACTAACTATAACGTCCCTGAAACCTGTGATTTTTTCAGTGAATTTCTAAGGGTTTTTAAATGCTAATTTTTAACTATAACCTCCCTGAAACCTATGGTTTTTCAGTGAATTTCTAAGGTTTTTTAAATGCTAATTTCTAACTATAACCTCCTTAAACCTATGGTTTTTCAGTGAATTTTTAAGGTTTTTAAATGCTAATTCCTAACTATAACGTCCCTGAAACCTCTGGTTTTTTCAGTGAATTTCAAAGGTTTTTTAAATGCTAATTTCTAACTATGCCTACAGAGGTAGAACATGTGCAGAAAGAGGAAGAAAGGCGCAGAAAGAAGCAAGAGAAATGCAGAAGGAGGCAACAGAAGTCCAGAAAGAGGCCTTGTTGCAAAGTCACCCTGTGCCCACAACTTTTTGCTGACTGGTACTGGTGGTAACTGACTCTGACTTACCAGGCCAGGAGCTAGTGCTATGCTGAAAGACACTTAGAATACAGTGAAAACACCTACATACACTAGGGTACACTGTGGGTTGGGGTACCTCTGTGATTGGCATGGCCTCGCCTGTAAGGCCCTAGTACATAATAGGGCAGGGGGATTAAAACTACCTCTAAGTCAGAGGTGCAGAAAGAAGTAAGAGCAGTGCAGAAAGAACCAACAGAGGTGCAGAAAGAGGCAAGAGGGTACAGAAAGAGGCAAGAAAAGTGCAGAAAGAAGCAAAAGAGGTGCAGAAAGAGGAAAGAGAACTGCAGAAAACGGCAAGAGAGGTGCAGGAAGAAGAAGGAGTGGTGCACAAAGAGGCAAGAGGGGTACAGAAGGAAGCAAGAGAAGTGCAGAAAGAAGCAACAGAGGTGCTTAAAGAGGCAAGAGGGGTGCAGAACGAAGCAAGAGAGGTACAGAAAGGAGCAAGAGAAGTGCAGAAAGAAGCAACAGGTGTTCAGAATGAGGCTAGAGGGGTGCAGAAAGAGGCAAGAGAAGTGCAGAAACAGGCAAAAAGGGTGCAGAAACAGGCAAAAGGGGTGCAGAAAGAGGCAACAGGTGTGCAGACAGAGGCAAGAGAGGTGCAGAAAGACGGAAGAGGGGTGCTGAAAGAGGCAAGAGGGATGCATAAATTTGCAACAGAGGTGCAGAAAGAAGCAAGAGCAGTGCAGAATGACCCAACAGAGGTGCAGAAAGAGGCAAGAGAGGTACAGAAACAGGCAAGAGAAGTGCAGAAAGAAGCAAAAGAGGTGCAGAAAGAGGCAAGAGGACAGCAGAAAGAGGCATGAGGGATACAAAAAAGGGAAGAAGGGTGCAGAAAGAAGCAAGAGAGGTCCAGAAAGAGGCAAAAGAAGTGCAGAAAGAAGAAACAGAGGTAAAGAAAAGAGGCAAGAGAGGTGAATAAAGAGAGAGGAGGGGTGCAAAAAGAGGCAAGATGGGTGCAGAAAGAAGCAAGAGAGGTACAGAAAGAAGCAAGAAAAGTGCAGAAAGAAGCAACAGGGGTGCAGAAAGAGGCAAGAGAGGTACAGAAAGACGCAAGAGAGGTGCAGAAACAAACAAGGGAAGTGCAGAAAGAAGCAACAGAGGTGTAGAAAGAAGCAAGGTGCAGAAAGAGGTAGGAGAGGTGTACAAAGAGGCAACAGAGGTACAGAAAGAGGCAGGAGGGTGCAGGAAGAAGGAAGAGAAGTACAGAAAGAAGCAAGAGAATTGCTGAAAGAAGCAACAGAGGTGTAGAAAGAAGCAAGAGACGTGCAGAAAGAGGCAAGTGAGGTGCAGAAAGAAGCAAGAGCAGTGCAGAAAGAACCAACAGAGGTGCAAAAAGAGGCAAGAGGGGTACAGAAAAAGGTAGGAGAGGTGCACAAAGAGGCAAGAAAGGTACAGAAAGAGGCAGGAGGGGTGCTGAAAGAAGGAAGAGAAGTGCACAAAGAAGCAACAGAGGTGCTGAAAGAGGTGCGAACGGTGCAGAAAGAGCAAGAGAAGTGCAGAAAGAAGCAACAGAGGTACAGAAAGAGGCAAGAGAGGTGCAGAAACAGGCATGAAAGGTGCAGAAAGAAGGAACAGGGGTGCAGAAAGAGGCAAGAGAGGTGCAGAAAGAGAAAAGAGGGGTGCAGAAAGAGGCAAGAGGGGTGCAGAAGGAAGCAAGTGAGGTGCAGAAAGAGGCAGGAGGGGTGCAGAACGAAGGAAGAGAAGTGCAGAAAGAAGCAACAGAGGTGCTGAAAGAGGCATGAAGGGTGCAGAAAGAGGCAAGAGATGTGCAGAAAGAAGCAACAGAGGTACAGAAAGAGGCAAGAGGGGTGCAGAAACAGGCAGGAAAGGTGCAGAAAGACAGAACAGGGGTGCAGAAAGAAGCAAGGGGCCTATTATCCTGGCAGGCGGATTGCCACCGCCCGACCAGCGGAGGCGATCTGCCCGCCAAAACAACCCGCCGGACGGCCTTTTACCCCCCACCACATTAGCATGGTGGGGGGTACCGCGGCAGACGGAAAGACCGTCTGCCGCTTTTCAGCCGGTAGGCAATCATCCCGATTACCTACCGGGCGGAAAAGGCCCATAATATGGTGGCGGTGCCTTGCAGGCACCGCCATCCATATTAGCATGTGGCATTTTCAATGCCTTTCCATGGCGGAGAGTTCCCCATGGACAAGCATGCGGTTTTTGCTTCGGGGGCCCGTTGCGGGCCCCCAGTGGGGTGGGGGGGGCTGCACTGGGGGGGACCTATGGTACCCCCCAAAATTGGCATGGACAAGGTGGCAGGCACCGCGCGGTGCCTGTCACGGTGTGCATGCCAATGCACAACATGCATATATTGCATTGTGGCGGGTGCTGCTTACAGCACAGCCCGCTGCAATGCAATATATGCGGGATGCCCCCATGGCGGTGGCATCCTAATTGCCATTGCAGGACTGCTGCACCTCTTGCGGGTGGTCCCGTTTGCCGTAGCGGTGGCGGGTGGACACAGTCCACTCACAATCGTAATAGACCCCCAAGTGAGGTGCAGAAAGAGGCTACAGAGGTGCAGAAAAATGCAAGAGAGTTGCAGAAACAAGCAAGAGAAATGCAGAAAGAGGCAAGAGAATTGCTGAAAGAAGCAACAGCGGTGTAGAAAGAAGCAAGAGAAGTGCAGAAAATGGCAAGAGAACTGCAGAAAGAGGCAAGACGGATGCAAAAAAGGGAAGAAGGGTGCAGAAAGAAGCAAGAGAGATCCAGAAAGAGGCAAAGGAAGTGCAGAAAGAAACAACAGAGGTAAAGAAAGAGGCAAGAGAGGTGAAGAAAGAGGGAGGCGGGGTGCAAAAAGAGGCAAGATGGGTGCAGAAAGAAGCAAGAGAGGTACAGAAAGAAGCAAGAAAAGTGCATAAAGAAGCAACAGAGGTGCGGAAAGAGGCTAGAGGGTGCAGAAAGAGGCAAGAGAATTGCAGAAAGAAGCAACAGAGTTGCAGAAGGAGGCAAAAGAACTGCAGAAACAGGCAAGAGAGTTGCAGAAACAGGCAAACGGGGTGCAGAAAGAGGCAACAGGTGTGCCGACAGAGGCAAGAGAGGTGCAGATAGACGGAAAAGGGGTGCTGAAAGAGGCAAGAGGGATGCATAAATTTGCAACAGAGGTGCAGAAAGAAACAAGAGCAGTGCAGAATGAACCAACAGAGGTGCAGAAAGAGGCAAGAGAAGTACAGAAACAGGCAAGAGAAGTGCAGAAAGAAGCAAAGAGGTGCAGAAAGAGGCAAGAGAACAGCAGAAAAAGGCAAGAGAGGTGCAGAAAGAGGAAGGAGAGGTGCACAAAGAGGCAAGAGTGGTACAGAATGAGGCAAGAGGGTGCAGAAAGAAGTAAGAGAAGTGCAGGAAGAAGCAACAGAGGTGCTGAAAGAGGCAAGTGGGGTGCAGAAAGAGGCAAGAGAAGTGCAGAAAGAAGCAAAAGAGGTGCAGAAAGAGGCAAGAGAACAGCAGAAAAAGGCAAGAGAGGTGCAGAAAGAAGAAGGAGTCGTGCACAAAGAGGCAAGAGGGGTACAGAAGGAAGCGAGAGAAGTGCAGAAAGAAGCAACAGAGGTGCAGAAAGAGGCAAGAGAGGTGCAGAAACAGGCAGGAAAGGTGCAGAAAGACAGAACAGGGGTGCAGAAAGAGGCCTGAGGGATACATACATTTGCAAAAGAGGTGCAGAAAGAAGCAAGAGCAGTGCAGAAAGAACCAACAGAGGTGCAGAAAGAGGCAAGAGGGGTACAGAAAGAGGCAAGAGAAGTGCAGAAAGAAGCAAAAGAGGTGCAGAAAGAGGCAAGAGAACAGCAGAAAAAGGCAAGAGAGGTGCAGAAAGAAGAAGGAGTCGTGCACAAAGAGGCAAGAGGGGTACAGAAGGAAGCGAGAGAGTGCAGAAAGAAGCAACAGAGGTGCTTAAAGAGGCAAGAGAGGTGCAGAAAGAAGCAAGAGAGGTACAGAAAGGAGCAAGAGAAGTGCAGAAAGAAGCAACAGAGGGTGCTTAAAGAGGCAAGAGGGGTGCAGAACGAAGCAAGAGAGGTACAGAAAGGAGCAAGAGAAGTGCAGAAAGAAGCAACAGGCGTTCAGAATGAGGCTAGAAGGGTGCAGAAAGAGGAAAGAGAAGTGCAGAAACAGGCAAAAGGGGTGCAGAAACAGGCAAAAGGGGTGCAGAAAGAGGCAACAGGTGTGCAGACAGAGGCAAGAGAGGTGCAGAAAGACGGAAGAGGGGTGCTGAAAGACGCAAGAGGGATGCATAAATTTGCAACAGAGGTGCAGAAAGAAGCAAGAGCAGTGCAGAATGACCCAACAGTGGTGCAGAAAGAGGCAAGAGAGGTACAGAAACAGGCAAGAGAAGTGCAGAAAGAGGCAAAAGAGGTGCAGAAAGAGGCAAGAGGACAGCAGAAAGAGTCAAGAGGGATACAAAAAAGGGAAGAAGGGTGCAGAAAGTAGCAAGAGAGGTCCAGAAAGAGGCAAAAGAAGTGCAGAAAGAAGAAACAGAGGTAAAGAAAGAGGCAAGAGAGGTGAATAAAGAGAGAGGAGGGGTGCAAAAAGAGGCAAGATGGGTGCAGAAAGAAGCAAGAGAGGTACAGAAAGAAGCAAGAAAAGTGCAGAAAGAAGCAACAGGGGTGCAGAAAGAGGCAAGAGAGGTACAGAAAGACGCAAGAGAGGTGCAGAAACAAACAAGGGAAGTGCAGAAAGAAGCAACAGAGGTGTAGAAAGAAGCAAGGTGCAGAAAGAGGTAGGAGAGGTGTACAAAGAGGCAACAGAGGTACAGAAAGAGGCAGGAGGGGTGCAGGAAGAAGGAAGAGAAGTACAGAAAGAAGCAAGAGAATTGCTGAAAGAAGCAACAGAGGTGTAGAAAGAAGCAAGAGACGTGCAGAAAGAGGCAAGTGAGGTGCAGAAAGAAGCAAGAGCAGTGCAGAAAGAACCAACAGAGGTGCAAAAAGAGGCAAGAGGGGTACAGAAAAAGGTAGGAGAGGTGCACAAAGAGGCAAGAAAGGTACAGAAAGAGGCAGGAGGGGTGCTGAAAGAAGGAAGAGACGTGCACAAAGAAGCAACAGAGGTACAGAAAGAGGCAAGAGAGGTGCAGAAACAGGCATGAAAGGTACAGAAAGAGGGAACAGGGGTGCAGAAAGAGGCAAGAGAGGTGCAGAAAGAGAAAGAGTGGTGCAGAAAGAGGCAAGAGGGGTGCATAACGAAGCACGTGAGGTGCAGAAAGAGGCAGGAGGGGTGCAGAACGAAGGAAGAGAAGTGCAGAAAGAAGCAACAGAGGTGCTGAAAGAGGCATGAAGGGTGCAGAAAGAGGCAAGAGAAGTGCAGAAAGAAGCAACAGAGGTACAGAAAGAGGCAAGAGGGGTGCAGAAACAGGCAGGAAAGGTGCAGAAAGACAGAACAGGGGTGCAGAAAGAAGCAAGGGGCCTATTATCCTGGCAGGCGGATTGCCACCGCCCGACCAGCGGTGGCGATCTGCCCACCAAAACAACCCGCCGGACGGCCTTTTACCCCCCACCACATTAGCATGGTGGGGGTACCGCGGCAGACGGAAAGACCGTCCGCCGCTTTTCAGCCGGTAGGCAATCATCCCGATTACCTACCGGGCGGAAAAGGCCCATAATATGGTGGCGGTGCCTTGCAGGCACCGCCATCCATATTAGCATGTGGCATTTTCAATGCCTTTCCATGGCGGAGAGTTCCCCATGGACAAGCATGCGGTTTTTGCTTTGGGGGCCCGTTGCGGGCCCCCAGGGGGGAGGGGGGGGGCTGCACTGGGGGGGACCTATGGTACCCCCCAAAATTGGCATGGACAAGGTGGCAGGCACCGCGCTGTGCCTGTCACGGTGTGCATGCCAATGCACAACATGCATATATTGCATTGTGGCGGGTGCTGCTTACAGCACAGCCCGCTGCAATGCAATATATGCAGGATGCCCCCATGGCGGTGGCATCCTAATTGCCATTGCAGGACCACTGCACCTCTTGCGGGTGGTCCCGTTTGCCGTAGCGGTGGCGGGTGGACACAGTCCACTCACAATCGTAATAGACCCCCAAGTGAGGTGCAGAAAGAGGCTACAGAGGTGCAGAAAAATGCAAGAGAGTTGCAGAAACAAGCAAGAGAAATGCAGAAAGAGGCAAGAGAATTGCTGAAAGAAGCAACAGCGGTGTAGAAAGAAGCAAGAGAAGTGCAGAAAATGGCAAGAGAACTGCAGAAAGAGGCAAGACGGATGCAAAAAAGGGAAGAAGGGTGCAGAAAGAAGCAAGAGAGATCCAGAAAGAGGCAAAGGAAGTGCAGAAAGAAACAACAGAGGTAAAGAAAGAGGCAAGAGAGGTGAAGAAAGAGGGAGGCGGGGTGCAAAAAGAGGCAAGATGGGTGCAGAAAGAAGCAAGAGAGGTACAGAAAGAAGCAAGAAAAGTGCATAAAGAAGCAACAGAGGTGCGGAAAGAGGCTAGAGGGTGCAGAAAGAGGCAAGAGAATTGCAGAAAGAAGCAACAAAGTTGCAGAAGGAGGCAAAAGAACTGCAGAAACAGGCAAGAGAGTTGCAGAAACAGGCAAACGGGGTGCAGAAAGAGGCAACAGGTGTGCCGACAGAGGCAAGAGAGGTGCAGATAGACGGAAAAGGGGTGCTGAAAGAGGCAAGAGGGATGCATAAATTTGCAACAGAGGTGCAGAAAGAAACAAGAGCAGTGCAGAATGAACCAACAGAGGTGCAGAAAGAGGCAAGAGAAGTACAGAAACAGGCAAGAGAAGTGCAGAAAGAAGCAAAAGAGGTGCAGAAAGAGGCAAGAGAACAGCAGAAAAAGGCAAGAGAGGTGCAGAAAGAGGAAGGAGAGGTGCACAAAGAGGCAAGAGTGGTACAGAATGAGGCAAGAGGGGTGCAGAAAGAAGTAAGAGAAGTGCAGGAAGAAGCAACAGAGGTGCTGAAAGAGGCAAGTGGGGTTCAGAAAGAGGCAAGAGAAGTGCAGAAAGAAGCAACAGAGGTGCAGAAAGAGGCAAGAGAGGTGCAGAAACAGGCAGGAAAGGTGCAGAAAGACAGAACAGGGGTGCAGAAAGAGGCCTGAGGGATACATACATTTGCAAAAGAGGTGCAGAAAGAAGCAAGAGCAGTGCAGAAAGAACCAACAGAGGTGCAGAAAGAGGCAAGAGGGGTACAGAAAGAGGCAAGAGAAGTGCAGAAAGAAGCAAAAGAGGTGCAGAAAGAGGCAAGAGAACAGCAGAAAAAGGCAAGAGAGGTGCAGAAAGAAGAAGGAGTCGTGCACAAAGAGGCAAGAGGGGTACAGAAGGAAGCGAGAGAAGTGCAGAAAGAAGCAACAGAGGTGCTTAAAGAGGCAAGAGGGGTGCAGAAAGAAGCAAGAGAGGTACAGAAAGGAGCAAGAGAAGTGCAGAAAGAAGCAACAGAGGTGCTTAAAGAGGCAAGAGGGGTGCAGAACGAAGCAAGAGAGGTACAGAAAGGAGCAAGAGAAGTGCAGAAAGAAGCAACAGGCGTTCAGAATGAGGCTAGAGGGGTGCAGAAAGAGGCAAGAGAAGTGCAGAAACAGGCAAAAGGGGTGCAGAAACAGGCAAAAGGGGTGCAGAAAGAGGCAAGAGAGGTACAGAAAGACGGAAGAGGGGTGCTGAAAGACGCAAGAGGGATGCATAAATTTGCAACAGAGGTGCAGAAAGAAGCAAGAGCAGTGCAGAATGACCCAACAGTGGTGCAGAAAGAGGCAAGAGAGGTACAGAAACAGGCAAGAGAAGTGCAGAAAGAGGCAAAAGAGGTGCAGAAAGAGGCAAGAGGACAGCAGAAAGAGTCAAGAGGGATACAAAAAGGGAAGAAGGGTGCAGAAAGTAGCAAGAGAGGTCCAGAAAGAGGCAAAAGAAGTGCAGAAAGAAGAAACAGAGGTAAAGAAAAGAGGCAAGAGAGGTGAATAAAGAGAGAGGAGGGGTGCAAAAAGAGGCAAGATGGGTGCAGAAAGAAGCAAGAGAGGTACAGAAAGAAGCAAGAAAAGTGCAGAAAGAAGCAACAGGGGTGCAGAAAGAGGCAAGAGAGGTACAGAAAGATGCAAGAGAGGTGCAGAAACAAACAAGGGAAGTGCAGAAAGAAGCAACAGAGGTGTAGAAAGAAGCAAGGTGCAGAAAGAGGTAGGAGAGGTGTACAAAGAGGCAACAGAGGTACAGAAAGAGGCAGGAGGGGTGCAGAAAGAAGGAAGAGAAGTACAGAAAGCAGCAAGAGAATTGCTGAAAGAAGCAACAGAGCTGTAGAAAGAAGCAAGAGACGTGCAGAAAGAGGCAAGTGAGGTGCAGAAAGAAGCAAGAGCAGTGCAGAAAGAACCGACAGAGGTGCAAAAAGAGGCAAGAGGGGTACAGAAAAAGGTAGGAGAGGTGCACAAAGAGGCAAGAAAGGTACAGAAAGAGGCAGGAGGGGTGCTGAAAGAAGGAAGAGAAGTGCACAAAGAAGCAACAGAGGTACAGAAAGAGGCAAGAGAGGTGCAGAAACAGGCATGAAAGGTGCAGAAAGAGGGAACAGGGGTGCAGAAAGGGGCAAGAGAGGTGCAGAAAGAGAAAAGAGGGGTGCAGAAAGAGGCAAGAGGGGTGCAGAAGGAAGCAAGTGAGGTGCAGAAAGAGCCAGGAGGGGTGCAGAACGAAGGAAGAGAAGTGCAGAAAGAAGCAACAGAGGTGCTGAAAGAGGCGTGAAGGGTACAGAAAGAGGCAAGAGAAGTGCAGAAAGAAGCAACAGAGGTACAGAAAGAGGCAAGAGGGGTGCAGAAACAGGCAGGAAAGGTGCAGAAAGACAGAACAGGGGTGCAGAAAGAGGCAAGTGACCTATTAGCATGGCGGGCGGATTGCCACCGCCCGACCAGCGGTGGCGATCCGCCCGCCAAAACAACCCACCGGACGGCCTTTTACCCCCCACCACATTAGCATGGCGGGGGGTACCGCGGCAGACGGAATGACCGTCTGCCGCTTTTCAGCCGGTAGGCAATCATCCTGATTGCCTACCGGGCGGAAAAGGCCCATAATATGGTGGCGGTGCCTTGCAGGCACCGCCATCCATATTAGCATGTGGCATTTTCAATGCCTTTCCATGGCGGAGAGTTCCCCATGGAAAGGCATGCGGTTTTTGCTTCGGGGGCCTGTTGCGGGCCCCCAGGGGGGTAGGGGGGTGGGGGGCTGCACTTGGGGGGTACCTTTGGTACCCCCCAAAATTGGCATGGACAAGGTGGCAGGCACCGCGCAGTGCCTGTCACGGTGTGCATGCCAATGCACAACATGCATATATTGCATTGTGGCGGGTGCTGCTTACAGCACCGCCCACCGCAATGCAATATATGCGGGATGCCCCCGTGGCGGTGGCATCCTAATTGCCATTGCAGGACCGCCGCACCTCTTGAGGGTGGTCCCGTTTGCCGTAGCGGTGGCGGGCGGACACAGTCCACTCGCCATCGTAATAGACCCCCAAGTGAGGTGCAGAAAGAGGCTACAAAGGTGCAGAAAAATGCAAGAGAGTTGCAGAAACAAGCAAGAGAAATGCAGAAAGAGGCAAGAGAATTGCTGAAAGAAGCAACAGCGGTGTAGAAAGAAGCAAGAGAAGTGCAGAAAATGGCAAGAGAACTGCAGAAAGAGGCAAGAGGGATGCAAAAAAGGGAAGAAGGGTGCAGAAAGAAGCAAGAGAGATCCAGAAAGAGGCAAAGGAAGTGCAGAAAGAAACAACAGAGGTAAAGAAAGAGGCAAGAGAGGTGAAGAAAGAGGGAGGCGGGGTGCAAAAAGAGGCAAGATGGGTGCAGAAAGAAGCAAGAGAGGTACAGAAAGAAGCCAGAAAAGTGCAGAAAGAAGCAACAGAGGTGCAGAAAGAGGCTAGAGGGTGCAGAAAGAGGCAAGAGAAGTGCAGAAAGAAGCAACAGAGGTGCAGAAGGAGGCAAAATAACTGCAGAAACAGGCATGAGAGTTGCAGAAACAAGCAAACGGGGTGCAGAAAGAGGCAAGAGAACAGCAGAAAGAAGCAACAGAGGTGCAGAAAGAGGCAAGAGAGTTGCAGAAACAGGCAGGAAAGGTGCAGAAAGACAGAACAGGGGTGCAGAAAGAGGCCTGAGGGATACATAAATTTGCAAAAGAGGTGCAGAAAGAAGGAAGAGCAGTGCAGAAAGAACCAACAGAGGTGCAGAAAGAGGCAAGAGGGGTACAGAAAGAGGCAAGAGAAGTGCAGAAAGAAGCAAAAGAGGTGCAGAAAGAAGAAACAGAGGTAAAGAAAGAGGCAAGAGAGGTGAATAAAGAGAGAGGAGGGGTGCAAAAAGAGGCAAGATGGGTGCAGAAAGAAGCAAGAGAGGTACAGAAAGAAGCAAGAAAAGTGCAGAAAGAAGCAACAGGGGTGCAGAAAGAGGCAAGAGAGGTACAGAAAGATGCAAGAGAGGTGTAGAAACAAACAAGGGAAGTGCAGAAAGAAGCAACAGAGGTGTAGAAAGAAGCAAGGTGCAGAAAGAGGTAGGAGAGGTGTACAAAGAGGCAACAGAGGTACAGAAAGAGGCAGGAGGGGTGCAGAAAGAAGGAAGAGAAGTACAGAAAGAAGCAAGAGAATTGCTGAAAGAGGCAAGTGAGGTGCAGAAAGAAGCAAGAGCAGTGCAGAAAGAACCAACAGAGGTGCAAAAAGAGGCAAGAGGGGTACAGAAAAAGGTAGGAGAGGTGCACAAAGAGGCAAGAAAGGTACAGAAGGAGGCAGGAGGGGTGCTGAAAGAAGGAAGAGAAGTGCACAAAGAAGCAACAGAGGTGCTGAAAGAGGTGCGAACGGTGCAGAAAGAGCAAGAGAAGTGCAGAAAGAAGCAACAGAGGTACAGAAAGAGGCAAGAGAGGTGCAGAAACAGGCATGAAAGGTGCAGAAAGAAGGAACAGGGGTGCAGAAAGAGGCAAGAGAGGTGCAGAAAGAGAAAAGAGGGGTGCAGAAAGAGGCAAGAGGGGTGCAGAAGGAAGCAAGTGAGGTGCAGAAAGAGGCAGGAGGGTGCAGAACGAAGGAAGAGAAGTGCAGAAAGAAGCAACAGAGGTGCTGAAAGAGGCGTGAAGGGTGCAGAAAGAGGCAAGAGAAGTGCAGAAAGAAGCAACAGAGGTACAGAAAGAGGCAAGAGGGGTGCAGAAACAGGCAGGAAAGGTGCAGAAAGACAGAACAGGGGTGCAGAAAGAAGCAAGGGGCCTATTAGCATGGCGGGCGGATTGCCACCACCTGACCAGCGGTAGCGATCCGCCCGCCAAAACAACCCACCGGACGGCCTTTTACCCCCCACCACATTAGCATGGCGTGGGTTACCGCGGCAGACGGAAAGACCGTCCGCCGCTTTTCAGCCGGTAGGCAATCATCCCGATTGCCTACCGGGCGGAAAAGGCCCATAATATAGTGGCGGTGCCTTGCAAACACCGCCATCCATATTAGCATGTGGCAGTTTCAATGCCTTTCCATGGTGGAGAGTTCCCCATGGAAAGGCATGTGGTTTTTGCTTCGGGGGCCCGTTGCGGGCCCCCAAGGGGGTGGGGGGCTGCACTTGGGGGGTACCTATGGTACCCCCCAAGATTGGTATGGACAAGGTGGCAGGCACTGCACGGTGCCTGTCACGGTGTGCTTGCCAATGCACAACATGCATATATTGCATTGTGGCGGGTGCTGCTTACAGCACCGCCCACCACAATGCAATATATGCAGGATGCCACCGTGGCGGTGGCATCCTAATTGCCATTGCAGGACTGCCGCACCTCTTGCGGGTGGTCCCGTTTGCCGTAGCGGTGGCGGGCAGACACAGTCCACTCGCCATCGTAATAGACCCCCAAGTGAGGTGCAGAAAGAGGCTACAGAGGTGCAGAAAAATGCAAGAGAGTTGCAGAAACAAGCAAGAGAAATGCAGAAAGAGGCAAGAGAATTGCTGAAAGAAGCAACAGCGGTGTAGAAAGAAGCAAGAGAAGTGCAGAAAATGGCAAGAGAACTGCAGAAAGAGGCAAGAGGGATGCAAAAAAGGGAAGAAGGGTGCACAAAGAAGCAAGAGACATCCAGAAAGAGGCGAAGGAAGTGCAGAAAGAAACAACAGAGGTAAAGAAAGAGGCAAGAGAGGTGAAGAAAGAGGGAGGCGGGGTGCAAAAAGAGGCAAGATGGGTGCAGAAAGAAGCAAGAGAGGTACAGAAAGAAGCAAGAAAAGTGCAGAAAGAAGCAACAGAGGTGCAGAAAGAGGCTAGAGGGTGCAGAAAGAGGCAAGAGAAGTGCAGAAAGAAGCAACAGAGGTGCAGAAGGAGGCAAAAGAACTACAGAAACAGGCAAGAGAGTTGCAGAAACAAGCAAACGGGGTGCAGAAAGAGGCCACAGGGGTGCAGACAGAGGCAAGAGAGGTGCAGAAAGACGGACGAGGGGTGCTGAAAGAGGCAAGAGGGATGCATAAATTTGCAACAGAGGTGCAGAAAGAAGCAAGAGCAGTGCAGAATGAACCAACAGAGGTGCAAAAAGAGGCAAGAGAAGTACAGAAACAGGCAAGAGAAGTGAAGAAAGAAGCAACAGAGGTGCAGAAAGAGGCAAGAGAACAGCAGAAAAAGGCAAGAGAGGTACAGAAAGAGGAAGGAGAGGTGCACAAAGAGGCAAGAGTGGTACAGAAAGAGGCAAGAGGGGTGCAGAAAGAAGTAAGAGAAGTGCAGGAAGAAGCAACAGAGGTGCTGAAAGAGGCAAGTGGGGTGCAGAAAGAGGCAAGAGAAGTGCAGAAAGAAGCAACAGAGGTGCAGAAAGAGGCAAGAGAGGTGCAGAAACAGGCCGGAAAGCTGCAGAAAGACAGAACAGGGGTGCAGAAAGAGGCCTGAGGGATACATACATTTGCAAAAGAGGTGCAGAAAGAAGCAAGAGCAGTGCAGAAAGAACCAACAGAGGTGCAGAAAGAGGCAAGAGGGGTACAGAAAGAGGCAAGAGAAGTGCAGAAAGAAGCAAAAGAGGTGCAGAAAGAGGCAAGAGAACAGCAGAAAAAGGCAAGAGAGGTGCAGAAAGAAGAAGGAGTGGTGCACAAAGAGGCAAGAGGGGTACAGAAGGAAGCAAGAGAAGTGCAGAAAGAAGCAACAGAGGTGCTTAAAGAGGCAAGAGGGGTGCAGAAAGAAGCAAGAGAGGTACAGAAAGGAGCAAGAGAAGTGCAGAAAGAAGCAACAGGGGTTCAGAAAGATGCAAGAGGGTACAGAATGAGGCAAGAGAAGTGCAGAAAGAAGCAAAAGAGGTGCAGAAAGAAGAAACAGAGGTAAAGAAAGAGGCAAGAGAGGTGAATAAAGAGAGAGGAGGGGTGCAAAAAGAGGCAAGATGGGTGCAGAAAGAAGCAAGAGAGGTACAGAAAGAAGTAAAAAAAAGTGCAGAAAGAAGCAACAGGGGTGCAGAAAGAGAAAAGAGGGGTGCAGTAAGAGGCAAGAGGGGTGCAGAAGGAAGCAAGTGAGGTGCAGAAAGAGGCAGGAGGGGTGCAGAACGAAGGAAGAGAAGTGCAGAAAGAAGCAACAGAGGTGCTGAAAGAGGCGTGAAGGGTTCAGAAAGAGGCAAGAGAAGTGCAGAAAGAAGCAACAGAGGTACAGAAAGAGGCAAGAGGGGTGCAGAAACAGGCAGGAAAGGTGCAGAAAGACAGAACAGGGGTGCAGAAAAAAGCAAGGGGCCTATTAGCATGGCGGGCGAATTGCCATCACCCGACCAGCGGTAGCGATCCACCCGCCAAAACAACCCGCCGGACGGCCTTTTACCCCCCCACCACATTAGCATGGCGGGGGGTACCGCGGCAGATGGAAAGACCGTCCGCCGCTTTTCAGCCGGTAGGCAATCATCCCGATTGCCTACCGGGCGGAAAATTCCCATAATATAGTGGCAGTGCCTTGCAAGCACCGCCATCCATATTAGCATGTGGTAGTTTCAATGCCTTTCCATGGCGGAGAGTTCCCCATGGAAAGGCATGCGGTTTTTGCTTCGGGGGCCAGTTGCGGGCCCCCAGGGGGGTGGGGGGATGGGGGGCTGCACTTGGGGAATACCTATGGTACCCCCAAAATTGGCATGGACAAGGTGGCAGGCACCTCGCGGTGCCTGTCACGGTGTGCATGCCAATGCACAACATGCATATATTGCATTGTGGCGGGTGCTGCTTACAGCACCGCCCGCCACAATGCAATATATGCGGGATGCCACTGTGGCGGTGGCATCCTAATTGCCATTGCAGGAACACCACACCTCTTGCGGGTGGTCCCATTTGCCATTGCGCTGGCGGGCGGACACAGTCCACTCGCCATCGTAATAGACCCCCAAGTGAGGTGCAGAAAGAGGCTAAAGAGGTGCAGAAAAATGCAAGAGAGTTGCAGAAACAAGCAAGAGAAATGCAGAAAGAGGCAAGAGAATTGCTGAAACAAGCAACAGCGGTGTAGAAAGAAGCAAGAGAAGTGCAGAAAATGGCAAGAGAACTGCAGAAAGAGGCAAGAGGGATGCAAAAATGGGAAGAAGGGTGCAGAAAGAAGCAAGAGAGATCCAGAAAGAGGCAAAGGAAGTGCAGAAAGAAACAACAGAGGTAAAGAAAGAGGCAAGAGAGGTGAAGAAAGAGGGAGGAGGGGTGCAAAAAGAGGCAAGATGGGTGCAGAAAGATGCAAGAGAGGTACAGAAAGAAGCAAGAAAAGTGCAGAAAGAAGCAACAGGGGTGCAGTAAGAGGCAAGGGGGGTGGGGGGATGGGGGGCTGCACTTGGGGAATACCTATGGTACCCCCCAAAATTGGCATGGACAAGGTGGCAGGCACCACGCAGTGCCTGTCACGGTGTGCATGCCAATGCACAACATGCATATATTGCATTGTGGCGGGTGCTGCTTACAGCACCGCCCGCCGCAATGCAATATATGCGGGATGCCACCGTGGCGGTGGCATCCTAATTGCCATTGCAGGACTGCCGCACCTCTTGCGGGTGGTCCCGTTTGCCGTTGCGGTGGCGGGCGGACACAGTCCACTCGCCATCGTAATAGCCCCCAAGTGAGGTGCAGAAAGAGGCTACAGAGGTGCAGAAAAATGCAAGAGATTTGCAGAAACAAGCAAGAGAAATGCAGAAAGAGGCAAGAGAATTGCTGAAAGAAGCAACAGCGGTGTAGAAAGAAGCAAGAGAAGTGCAGAAAATGGCAAGAGAACTGCAGAAAGAGGCAAGAGGGATGCAAAAAAGGGAAGAAGGGTGCAGAAAGAAGCAAGAGAGATCCAGAAAGAGGCAAAGGAAGTGCAGAAAGAAACAACAGAGGTAAAGAAAGAGGCAAGAGAGGTGAAGAAAGAGGGAGGCGGGGTGCAAAAAGAGGCAAGATGGGTGCAGAAAGAAGCAAGAGAGGTACAGAAAGAAGCAAGAGAGGTACAGAAAGAAGCCAGAAAAGTGCAGAAAGAAGCAACAGAGGTGCAGAAAGAGGCCAGAGGGTGCAGAAAGCGGCAAGAGAAGTGCAGAAAGAAGCAACAGAGGTGCAGAAGGAGGCAAAATAACTGCAGAAACAGGCAAGAGAGTTGCAGAAACAAGCAAACGGGGTGCAGAAAGAGGCCACAGGTGTGCAGACAGAGGCAAGAGAGGTGCAGAAAGACGGAAGAGGGGTGCTGAAAGAGGCAAGAGGGATGCATAAATTTGCAACAGAGGTGCAGAAAGAAGCAAGAGCAGTGCAGAATGAACCAACAGAGGTGCAGAAAGAGGCAAGAGAAGTACAGAAACAGGCAAGAGAAGTGCAGAAAGAAGCAAAAGAGGTGCAGAAAGAGGCAAGAGAACAGCAGAAAAAGGCAAGAGAGGTGCAGAAAGAGGAAGGAGAGGTGCACAAAGAGGCAAGAGTGGTACAGAAAGAGGCAAGAGGGGTGCAGAAAGAAGTAAGAGAAGTGCAGAAAGAAGCAACAGAGGTGCATAAAGAGGCAAGAGAGGTGCAGAAACAGGCAGGAAAGGTGCAGAAAGACAGAACAGGGGTGCAGAAAGAGGCCTGAGGGATACATAAATTTGCAAAAGGAGGTGCAGAAAGAAGGAAGAGCAGTGCAGAAAGAACCAACAGAGGTGCAGAAAGAGGCAAGAGGGTACAGAAAGAGGCAAGAGAAGTGCAGAAAGAAGCAAAAGAGGTGCAGAAAGAAGAAACAGAGGTAAAGAAAAGAGGCAAGAGAGGTGAATAAAGAGAGGAGGGGTGCAAAAAGAGGCAAGATGGGTGCAGAAAGATGCAAGAGAGGTACAGAAAGAAGCAAGAAAAGTGCAGAAAGAAGCAACAGGGGTGCAGAAAGAGGCAAGAGAGGTACAGAAAGAAGCAAGAGAGGTGCAGAAACAAACAAGGGAAGTGCAGAAAGAAGCAACAGAGGTGTAGAAAGAAGCAAGGTGCAGAAAGAGGTAGGAGAGGTGTACAAAGAGGCAACAGAGGTACAGAAAGAGGCAGGAGGGGTGCAGAAAGAAGGAAGAGAAGTACAGAAAGAAGCAAGAGAATTGCTGAAAGAAGCAACAGAGCTGTAGAAAGAAGCAAGAGACATGCAGAAAGAGGCAAGTGAGGTGCAGAAAAAAGCAAGAGCAGTGCAGAAAGAACCAACAGAGGTGAAAAAAGAGGCAAGAGGAGAGCAAAAAAGGTAGGAGAGGTGCACAAAGAGGCAAGAAAGGTACAGAAGGAGGCAGGAGGGGTGCTGAAAGAAGGAAGAGAAGTGCACAAAGAAGCAACAGAGGTGCTGAAAGAGGTGCGAAAGGTGCAGAAAAGAGCAAGAGAAGTGCAGAAAGAAGCAACAGAGGTACAGAAAGAGGCAAGAGAGGTGCAGAAACAGGCATGAAAGGTGCAGAAAGAGGGAACAGGGGTGCAGAAAGAGGCAAGAGAGGTGCAGAAAGAGAAAAGAGGGGTGCAGAAAGAGGCAAGAGGGGTGCAGAAGGAAGCAAGTGAGGTGCAGAAAGAGGCAGGAGGGGTGCAGAACGAAGGAAGAGAAGTGCAGAAAGAAGCAACAGAGGTGCTGAAAGAGGCGTGAAGGGTGCAGAAAGAGGCAAGAGAAGTGCAGAGAGAAGCAACAGAGGTACAGAAAGAGGCAAGAGGGGGCAGAAACAGGCAGCAAAGGTGCAGAAAGACAAAACAGGGGTGCAGAAAGAAGCAAGGGGCCTATTAGCATGGCGGGTGGATTGCCACCACCCGACCAGCGGTAGTGATCCGCCCGCCAAAACAACCCACCGGACGGCCTTTTACCCCCCACCACATTAGCATGGCGTGGGGTACCGCGGCAGACGGAAAGACCGTCCGCCGCTTTTCAGCCGGTAGGCAATCATCCCGATTGCCTACCGGGCGGAAAAGGCCCATAATATAGTGGTGGTGCCTTGCAAACACCGCCATCCATATTAGCATGTGGCAGTTTCAATGCCTTTCCATGGCGGAGAGTTCCCCATGGAAAGGCATGTGGTTTTTGCTTCGGGGGCCCGTTGCGGGCCCCCAGGGGGGTGGGGGGGTGGGGGGCTGCACTTGGGGAATACCTATGGTACCCACCAAAATTGGCATGGACAAGGTGGCAGGCACCTCGCGGTGCCTGTCACGGTGTGCATGCCAATGCACAACATGCATATATTGCATTGTGGCGGGTGCTGCTTACAGCACCGCCCACCGCAATAGAATATATGCGGGATGCCCCCGTGGCGGTGTCATCCTAATTGCCATTGCAGGACCGCCGCACCTCTTGCGGGTGGTCCCGTTTGCTGTAGCGGTGGCGGGCGGACACAGTCCACTCGCCATCGTAATAGACCCCCAAGTGAGGTGCAGAAAGAGGCTACAGAGGTGCAGAAAAATGCAAGAGAGTTGCAGAAACAAGCAAGAGAAATGCAGAAAGAGGCAAGAGAATTGCTGAAAGAAGCAACAGCGGTGTAGAAAGAAGCAAGAGAAGTGCAGAAAATGGCAAGAGAACTGCAGAAAGAGGCAAGAGGGATGCAAAAAAAGGGAAGAAGGGTGCAGAGAGAAGCAAGAGAGATCCAGAAAGAGGCAAAGGAAGTGCAGAAAGAAACAACAGAGGTAAAGAAAGAGGCAAGAGAGGTGAAGAAAGAGGGAGGCGGGGTGCAAAAAGAGGCAAGATGGGTGCAGAAAGAAGCAAGAGAGGTACAGAAAGAAGCAAGAAAAGTGCAGAAAGAAGCAACAGAGGTGCCGAAAGAGACAAGAGAGGTGCAGAAACTGGCAAGAAAGGTACAGAAAGAGGGAACAGGGGTTCATAAAGAGGCAAGAGGGATACAGAAATTTGCAAGAGAGGTGCAGAAAGAAGCAGGAGCAGTGCAGAAAGAAGCAAGAGAAGTGCAGAAAGAAGCAAGAGAGGTGGAGAAATAGGGAAGAGGGGTGCAGAAAGAGGCATGAGGGATGCAGAAATTTGCAAAAGAGGTGCAGAAAGAACCAAGAGCAGTGCAGAAAGAACCAACAGAGGTGCAAAAAGAGGCAAGAGGGTTGCAGAAATAGGTAGGAGAGGTGCACAAAGAGGCAAGAGGAGTACAGAAAGAGGCAGGAGTGGTGCAGAAAGAAGGAAGAGAAGTGCACAAAGAAGTAACAGAGGTGCTGAAAGAGGCGCGAAGGGTGCAGAAAGAGCAAGAGAAGTGCAGAAAGAATCAACAGAGGTACAGAAAGAGGCAAGAGAGGTGCAGAAACAGGCAGGAAAGGCACAGAAAGAGGGAACAGTGTTGCAGAAAGAAGCAAGAGGCCTATTAGCATGGCGGGCGGATCGCCACCGCACGACCAGCGGTGCCGATCCGCCCACCAAAACACCCCGCCGGACGGCCTTTTACCCCCGCCACATTAGCATGGCGGGGGTACCGCGGCGGACGGAAAGACAGTCCACCGGTTTTCAGCCGGTAGGCAATCATCCCGATTGCCTACCGGGCGGAAAAGGCCCATAATATGGTGGCGGTGCCTTGCAGGCACCGCCATCCATATTAGCATGTGGCATTTTCAATGCCTTTCCATGGCGGAGAGTTCCCCATGGAAAGGCATGCGGTTTTCGTTTCGGGGGCCTGTTGCGGGCCCCCAGGGGGGTGGGGGGCTGCACTTGGTCGGTACCTATGGTACCCCCCAACATTGGCATGGACAAGGTGGCAGGCACCGCGCGGTGCCTGTCACAGTGTGCATGCCAATGCACAACATGCATATATTGCATTGTGGCGGGTGCTGCTTACAGCACCGCCCACCGCAATGCAATATATGCGGGATGCCACCGTGGCGGTGGCATCCTAATTGCCATTGCAGGACCGCCGCACCTCTTGTGGGTGGTCCCGTTTGCCGTTGCGGTGGCGGGCGGACACAGTCCACTCGCCATCGTAATAGACCCCCAAGTGAGGTGCAGAAAGAGGCTAAAGAGGTGCAGAAAAATGCAAGAGAATTGCTGAAACAAGCAAGAGAAATGCAGAAAGAGGCAAGAGAATTGCTGAAAGAAGCAACAGCGGTGTATAAAGAAGCAAGAGAAGTACAGAAAATGGCAAGAGAACTGCAGAAAGAGGCAAGAGGGATGCAAAAAAGGGAAGAAGGGTGCAGAAAGAAGCAAGAGAGTTCCAGAAAGAGGCAAAGGAAGTGCAGAAAGAAACAACAGAGGTAAAGAAAGAGGCAAGAGAGGCGAAGAAAGAGGAGGCGGCGTGCAAAAAGAGGCAAGATGGGTGCAGAAAGAAGCAAGAGAGGTACAGAAAGAAGCAAGAAAAGTGCAGAAAGAAGCAACAGAGGTGCAGAAAGAGGCTAGAGTGTGCAGAAAGAGGCAAGAGAAGTGCAGAAAGGAGCAACAGAGGTGCAGAAGGAGGCAAAAGAACTCCAGAAACAGGCAAGAGAGTTGCAGAAACAAGCAAACGGGGTGCAGAAAGAGGCCACAGGTGTGCAGACAGAGGCAAGAGAGGTGCAGAAAGACGGAAGAGGGGTGCTGAAAGAGGCAAGAGGGATGCATAAATTTGCAACAGAGGTGCAGAAAGAAGCAAGAGCAGTACAGAATGAACCAACAGAGGTGCAGAAAGAGGCAAGAGAAGTACAGAAACAGGCAAGAGAAGTGCAGAAAGAAGCAAAAGAGGTGCAGAAAGAGGCAAGAGAACAGCAGAAAAAGGCAAGAGAGGTGGAGAAAGAGGAAGGAGAGGTGCACAAAGAGGCAAGAGTGGTACAGAAAGAGGCAAGAGGGGTGCAGAAAGAAGTAAGAGAAGTCCAGGAAGAAGCAACAGAGGTGCTGAAAGAGGCAAGTGGGGTGCAGAAAGAGGCAAGAGAAGTGCAGAAAGAAGCAACAGAGGTGCAGAAAGAGGCAAGAGAGGTGCAGAAACAGGCAGGAAAGGTGCAGAAAGACAGAACAGGGGTGCAGAAAGAGGCCTGAGGGATACATAAATTTGCAAAAGAGGTGCAGAAAGAAGCAAGAGCAGTGCAGAAAGAACCAACAGAGGTGCAGAAAGAGGCAAGAGGGGTACAGAAAGAGGCAAGAGAAGTGCAGAAAGAAGCAAAAGAGGTGCAGAAAGAAGAAACAGAGGTAAAGAAAGAGGCAAGAGAGGTGAATAAAGAGAGAGGAGGGGTGCAAAAAGAGGCAAGATGGGTGCAGAAAGAAGCAAGAGAGGTACAGAAAGAAGCAAGAAAAGTGCAGAAAGAAGCAACAGGGGTGCAGAAAGAGGCAAGAGAGGTACAGAAAGACGCAAGAGAGGTGCAGAAACAAACAAGGGAAGTGCAGAAAGAAGCAACAGAGGTGTAGAAAGAAGCAAGGTGCAGAAAGAGGTAGGAGAGGTGTACAAAGAGGCAACAGAGGTACAGAAAGAGGCAGGAGGGGTGCAGAAAGAAGGAAGAGAAGTACAGAAAGAAGCAAGAGAATTGCTGAAAGAAGCAACAGAGGTGTAGAAAGAAGTAAGAGACGTGCAGAAAGAGGCAAGTGAGGTGCAGAAAGAAGCAAGAGCAGTGCAGAAAGAACCAACAGAGGTGCAAAAAGAGGCAAGAGGGGTACAGAAAAAGGTAGGAGAGGTGCACAAAGAGGCAAGAAAGGTACAGAAAGAGGCAGGAGGGGTGCTGAAAGAAGGAAGAGAAGTGCACAAAGAAGCAACAGAGGTGCTGAAAGAGGTGCGAACAGTGCAGAAAGAGCAAGAGAAGTGCAGAAAGAAGCAACAGAGGTACAGAAAGAGGCAAGAGAGGTGCAGAAACAGGCATGAAAGGTGCAAAAAGAGGGAACAGGGGTGGAGAAAGAGGCAAGAGGGGTGCAGAAAGAGAAAAGAGGGGTGCAGAAAGAGGTAAGAGGGGTGCAGAAAGAGAAAAGAGGGGTGCAGAAAGAGGCAAGAGGGGTGCAGAAGGAAGCAAGTGAGGTGCAGAAAGAGGCAGGATGGGTGCAGAACGAAGGAAGAGAAGTGCAGAAAGAAGCAACAGAGGTGCTGAAAGAGGCGTGAAGGGTGCAGAAAGAGGCAAGAGAAGTGCAGAAAGAAGCAACAGAGGTACAGAAAGAGGCAAGAGGGGTGCAGAAACAGGCAGGAAAGGTGCAGAAAGACAGAACAGGGGTGCAGAAAGAAGCAAGGGGCCTATTAGCATGACGGGCGGATTGCCACCGCCCGACCAGCGGTAGCGATCCACCCGCCAAAACAACCCGCCGGACGGCCTTTTACCCCCCCCCACCACATTAGCATGGCGGGGGTACCGCGGCAGACGGAAAGACCGTCCGCCGCTTTTCAGCCGGTAGGCAATCATCCCGATTGCCTACCAGGCGGAAAAGGCCCATAATATAGTGGCAGTGCCTTGCAAGCACCGCCATCCATATTAGCATGTGGCAGTTTCAATGCCTTTCCATGGCGGAGAGTTCCCCATGGAAAGGCATGCAGTTTTTGCTTCGGGGGCCCGTTGTGGGCCCCCAGGGGTTGTGGGGGGTGGGTGGCTGCACTTGGGGGGTACCTATGGTACCCCCCAAAATTGGCATGGACAAGGTGGCAGGCACCTCGCGGTGCCTGTCACGGTGTGCATGCCAATGCACAACATGCATATATTGCATTGTGGCGGGTGCTGCTTACAGCACCACCCACCGCAATGCAATATATGCGGGATGCCCCATGGCGGTGGCATCCTAATTGCCATTGCAGGACCGCCGCACCTCTTGCGGGTGTTCCCGTTTGCCGTAGCGGTGGCGGGCGGACACAGTCCACTCGCCATCGTAATAGACCCCCAAGTGAGGTGCAGAAAGAGGCTACAGAGGTGCAGAAAAATGCAAGAGAGTTGCAGAAACAAGCAAGAGAAATGCAGAAAGAGGCAAGAGAATTGCTGAAAGAAGCAACAGCGGTGTAGAAAGAAGCAAGAGAAGTGCAGAAAATGGCAAGAGAACTGCAGAAAGAGGCAAGAGGATGCAAAAAGGGAAGAAGGGTGCAGAAAGAAGCAAGAGAGATCCAGAAAGAGGCAAAGGAAGTGCAGAAAGAATCAACAGAGGTAAAGAAAGAGGGAGGCGGGGTGCAAAAAGAGGCAAGATGGGTGCAGAAAGAAGCAAGAGAGGTACAGAAAGAAGCAAGAAAAGTGCAGAAAGAAGCAACAGAGGTGCAGAAAGAGGCTAGAGGGTGCAGAAAGAGGCAAGAGAAGTGCAGAAAGAAGCAACAGAGGTGCAGAGAGGAGGCAAAAGAACTGCAGAAACAGGCAAGAGAGTTGCAGAAACAGGCAAACGGGGTGCAGAAAGAGGCAACAGGTGTGCCGACAGAGGCAAGAGAGGTGCAGAAAGACGGAAGAGGGGTGCTGAAAGAGGCAAGAGGGATGCATAAATTTGCAACAGAGGTGCAGAAAGAAGCAAGAGCAGTGCAGAATGAACCAACAGAGGTGCAGAAAGAGGCAAGAGAAGTACAGAAACAGGCAAGAGAAGTGCAGAAAGAAGCAAAAGAGGTGCAGAAAGAGGCAAGAGAACAGCAGAAAAAGGCAAGAGAGGAGCAGAAAGAGGAAGGAGAGGTGAACAAAGAGGCAAGAGTGGTACAGAAAGAGGCAAGAGGGGTGCAGAAAGAAGTAAGAGAAGTGCAGGAAGAAGCAACAGAGGTGCTGAAAGAGGCAAGTGGGGTGCAGAAAGAGGCAAGAGAAGTGCAGAAAGTAGCAACAGAGGTGCAGAAAGAGGCAAGAGAGGTGCAGAAAGAGGCAGGAAAGGTGCAGAAAGACAGAACAGGGGTGCAGAAAGAGGCCTGAGGGATACATAAATTTGCAAAAGAGGTGCAGAAAGAGGCAAGAGGGGCACAGAAAGAGGCAAGAGAAGTGCAGAAAGAAGCAAAAGAGGTGCAGAAAGATGCAAGAGAACAGCAGAAAAATGCAAGAGAGGTGCAGAAAGAAGAAGGAGTGGTGCACAAAGAGGCAAGAGGGGTACAGAAGGAAGCAAGAGAAGTGCAGAAAGAGGCTACAGAGGTGCTGAAAAATGCAAGAGAATTGCTGAAACAAGCAAGAGAAATGCAGAAAGAGGCAAGAGAATTGCTGAAAGAAGCAACAGCGGTGTAGAAAGAATCAAGAGAAGGTCAGAAAATGGCAAGAGAACTGCAGAAAGAGGCAAGAGGGATGCAAAAAAGGGAAGAAGGGTGCAGAAAGAAGCAAGAGAGTTCCAGAAAGAGGCAAAGGAAGTGCAGAAAGAAACAACAGAGGTAAAGAAAGAGGCAAGAGAGGCGAAGAAAGAGGGAGGCGGCGTGCAAAAAGAGGCAAGATGGGTGCAGAAAGAAGCAAGAGAGGTACAGAAAGAAGCAAGAAAAGTGCAGAAAGAAGCAACAGAGGTGCAGAAAGAGGCTAGAGGGTGCAGAAAGAGGCAAGAGAAGTGCAGAAAGAAGCAACAGAGGTGCAGAAGGAGGCAAAAGAACTCCAGAAACAGGCAAGAGAGTTGCAGAAACAAGCAAACGGGGTGCAGAAAGAGGCCACAGGTGTGCAGACAGAGGCAAGAGAGGTGCAGAAAGACAGAAGAGGGGTGCTGAAAGAGGCAAGAGGGATGCATAAATTTGCAACAGAGGTGCAGAAAGAAGCTAGAGCAGTACAGAATGAACCAACAGAGGTGCAGAAAGAGGCAAGAGAAGTACAGAAACAGGCAAGAGAAGTGCAGAAAGAAGCAAAAGAGGTGCAGAAAGAGGCAAGAGAACAGCAGAAAAGGCAAGAGAGGTGGAGAAAGAGGAAGGAGAGGTGCACAAAGAGGCAAGAGTGGTACAGAAAGAGGCAAGAGGGGTGCAGAAAGAAGTAAGAGAAGTCCAGGAAGAAGCAACAGAGGTGCTGAAAGAGGCAAGTGGGGTGCAGAAAGAGGCAAGAGAAGTGCAGAAAGAAGCAACAGAGGTACAGAAAGAGGCAAGAGAGGTGCAGAAACAGGCATGAAAGGTGCAGAAAGAGGGAACAGGGTGCAGAAAGAGGCAAGAGAGGTGCAGAAAGAGAAAAGAGAGGTGCAGAAAGAGGCAAGAGGGGTGCAGAAGGAAGCAAGTGAGGTGCAGAAAGAGGCAGGAGGGGTGCAGAACGAAGGAAGAGAAGTGCAGAAAGAAGCAACAGAGGTGCTGAAAGAGGCGTGAAGGGTGCAGAAAGAGGCAAGAGAAGTGCAGAAAGAAGCAACAGAGGTACAGAAAGAGGCAAGAGGGGTGCAGAAACAGGCAGGAAAGGTGCAGAAAGACAGAACAGGGGTGCAGAAAGAAGCAAGGGGCCTATTAGCATGGCGGGCGGATTGCCACCGCCCAAACAGCGGTAGCGATCCACCCGCCAAAACAACCCGCCGGACGGCCTTTTACCCCCCCACCACATTAGCATGGCGGGGGGTACCGCGGCAGATGGAAAGACCGTCCGCCGCTTTTCAGCCAGTAGGCAATCATCCCGATTGCCTACCGGGCAGAAAAGGCCCATAATATAGTGGCGGTGCCTTGCAAGCACCGCCATCCATATTAGCATGTGGCAGTTTCAATGCCTTTCCATGGCGGAGAGTTCCCCATGGAAAGGCATGCGGTTTTTGCTTCGGGGGCCCATTGCGGGCCCCCAGGGGTTGTGGGGGGTTGGGGGCTGCACTTGGAGGGTACCTATGGTACCCCCCAAAATTGGCATGGACAAGGTGGCAGGCACCTCGCGGTGCCTGTCACGGTGTGCATGCCAATGCACAACATGCATATATTGCATTGTGGCGGGTGCTGCTTACAGCACCGCCCACCGCAATGAAATATATGCGGGATGCCCCATGGCGGTGGCATCCTAATTGCCATTGCAGGACCGCCGCATCTCTTGCGGGTGTTCCCGTTTTCCGTAGCGGAGGCGGGCGGACACAGTCCACTCGCCATCGTAATAGACCCCCAAGTGAGGTGCAGAAAGAGGCTACAGAGGTGCAGAAAAATGCAAGAGAGTTGCAGAAACAAGCAAGAGAAATGCAGAAAGAGGCAAGAGAATTGCTGAAAGAAGCAACAGCGGTGTAGAAAGAAGCAAGAGAAGTGCAGAAAATGGCAAGAGAACTGCAGAAAGAGGCAAGAGGGATGCAAAAAAGGGAAGAAGGGTGCAGAAAGAAGCAAGAGAGTTCCAGAAAGAGGCAAAGGAAGTGCAGAAAGAAACAACAGAGGTAAAGAAAAGAGGCAAGAGAGGTGAAGAAAGAGGGAGGCGGGGTGCAAAAAGAGGCAAGATGGGTGCAGAAAGAAGCAAGAGAGGTACAGAAAGAGGCAAGAAAAGTGCAGAAAGAAGCAACAGAGGTGCAGAAAGAGGCTAGAGGGTGCAGAAAGAGGCAAGAGAAGTGCAGAAAGAAGCAACAGAGTTGCAGAAGGAGGCAAAAGAACTCCAGAAACAGGCAAGAGAGTTGCAGAAACAAGCAAACGGGGTGCAGAAAGAGGCAACAGGTGTGCAGACAGAGGCAAGAGAGGTGCTTAAAGACGGAAGAGGGGTGCTGAAAGAGGCAAGAGGGATGCATAAATTTGCAACAGAGGTGCAGAAAGAAGCAAGAGCAGTACAGAATGAACCAACAGAGGTGCAGAAAGAGGCAAGAGAAGTACAGAAACAGGCAAGAGAAGTGCAGAAAGAAGCAAAAGAGGTGCAGAAAGAGGCAAGAGAACAGCAGAAAAAGGCAAGAGAGGTGGAGAAAGAGGAAGGAGAGGTGCACAAAGAGGCAAGAGTGGTACAGA
Organism: Calotriton arnoldi; assembly: GCA_963921515.1. Classification (NCBI taxonomy): domain Eukaryota; kingdom Metazoa; phylum Chordata; class Amphibia; order Caudata; family Salamandridae; genus Calotriton; species Calotriton arnoldi. The sequence continues at coordinate 546,064 of CAWUFW010011019.1, forward strand.
AAGAGGCAAGAGGGGTGCAGAAAGAAGTAAGAGAAGTGCAGGAAGAAGCAACAGAGGTGCTGAAAGAGGCAAGTGGGGTGCAGAAAGAGGCAAGAGAAGTGCAGAAAGAAGCAACAGAGGTGCAGAAAGAGGCAAGAGAGGTGCAGAAACAGGCAAGAAAGGTGCAGAAAGACAGAACAGGGGTGCAGAAAGAGGCCTGAGGGATACATAAATTTGCAAAAGAGGTGCAGAAAGAAGCAAGAGCAGTGCAGAAAGAACCAACAGAGGTGCAGAAAGAGGCAAGAGGGGTACAGAAAGAGGCAAGAGAAGTGCAGAAAGAAGCAAAAGAGGTGCAGAAAGAAGAAACAGAGGTAAAGAAAGAGGCAAGAGAGGTGAATAAAGAGAGAGGAGAGGTGCAAAAAGAGGCAAGATGGGTGCAGAAAGAAGCAAGAGAGGTACAGAGAGAAGCAAGAAAAGTGCAGAAAGAAGCAACAGGGGTGCAGAAAGAGGCAAGAGAGGTACAGAAAGACACAAGAGAGGTGCAGAAACAAACAAGGGAAGTGCAGAAAGAAGTAACAGAGGTGTAGAAAGAAGCAAGGTGCAGAAAGAGGTAGGAGAGGTGTACAAAGAGGCAACAGAGGTACAGAAAGAGGCAGGAGGGGTGCAGAAAGAAGGAAGAGAAGTACAGAAAGAAGCAAGAGAATTGCTGAAAGAAGCAACAGAGGTGTAGAAAGAAGCAAGAGACGTGCAGAAAGAGGCAAGTGAGGTGCAGAAAGAAGCAAGAGCAGTGCAGAAAGAACCAACAGAGGTGCATAAAGAGGCAAGAGGGGTACAGAAAAAGGTAGGAGAGGTGCACAAAGAGGCAAGAAAGGTACAGAAAGAGGCAGGAGGGGTGCTGAAAGAAGGAAGAGAAGTGCACAAAGAAGCAACAGAGGTGCTGAAAGAGGTGCGAACGGTGCAGAAAGAGCAAGAGAAGTGCAGAAAGAAGCAACAGAGGTACAGAAAGAGGCAAGAGAGGTGCAGAAACAGGCATGAAAGGTGCAGAAAGAGGGAACAGGGGTGCAGAAAGAGGCACGAGAGGTGCAGAAAGAGAAAAGAGGCATGCAGAAAGAGGCAAGAGGGGTGCAGAAGGAAGCAAGTGAGGTGCAGAAAGAGGCAGGAGGGGTGCAGAATGAAGGAAGAGAAGTGCAGAAAGAAGCAACAGAGGTGCTGAAAGAGGCATGAAGGGTGCAGAAAGAGGCAAGAGAAGTGCAGAAAGAAGCAACAGAGGTACAGAAAGAGGCAAGAGGGGTGCAGAAACAGGCAGGAAAGGTGCAGAAAGACAGAACAGGGGTGCAGAAAGAAGCAAGGGGCCTATTAGCATGGCGGGCGGATTGCCACCGCCCGACCAGTGGTAGCAATCCACCCGCCAAAACAACCCACCGGATGGCCTTTTACCCCCCCACCACATTAGCATGGCGGGGGGTACCGCGGCAGACGGAAAGACCGTCCGCTGCTTTTCAGCCGGTAGGCAATCATCCCGATTGCCTACCGGGCAGAAAAGGCCCATAATATAGTGGCAGTGCCTTGCAAGCACCGCCATCCATATTAGCATGTGGCAGTTTCAATGCCTTTCCATGGCGGAGAGTTCCCCATGGAAAGGCATGCGGTTTGCTTCAGGGCCCATTGCGGGCCCCAGGGGTTGTGGGGGGTGGGGGGCTGCACTTGGGGGGTACCTATGGTACCCCCCAAAATTGGCATGGACAAGGTGGCAGGCACCTCGCGGTGCCTGTCACGGTGTGCATGCCAATGCACAACATGCATATATTGCATTGTGGCGGGTGCTGCTTACAGCACCACCCACCGCAATGCAATATATGCGGGATGCCCCATGGCGGTGGCATCCTAATTGCCATTGCAGGACCGCCGCACCTCTTGCGGGTGTTCCCGTTTGCCGTAGCGGAGGCGGGCGGACACAGTCCACTCGCCATCATAATAGACCCCCAAGTGAGGTGCAGAAAGAGGCTACAGAGGTGCAGAAAAATGCAAGAGAGTTGCAGAAACAAGCAAGAGAAATGCAGAAAGAGGCAAGAGAATTGCTGAAAGAAGCAACAGCGGTGTAGAAAGAAGCAAGAGAAGTGCAGAAAATGGCAAGAGAACTGCAGAAAGAGGCAAGAGGGATGCAAAAAAGGGAAGAAGGGTGCAGAAAGAAGCAAGAGAGATACAGAAAGAGGCAAAGGAAGTGCAGAAAGAAACAACAGAGGTAAAGAAAGAGGCAAGAGAGGTGAAGAAAGAGGGAGGCGGGGTGCAAAAAGAGGCAACATGGGTGCAGAAAGAAGCAAGAGAGGTTCAGAAAGAAGCAAGAAAAGTGCAGAAAGAAGCAACAGAGGTGCAGAAAGAGGCTAGAGGGTGCAGAAAGAGGCAAGAGAAGTGCAGAAAGAAGCAACAGAGTTGCAGAAGGAGGCAAAAGAACTCCAGAAACAGGCAAGAGAGTTGCAGAAACAAGCAAACGGGGTGCAGAAAGAGGCCACAGGTGTGCAGACAGAGGCAAGAGAGGTGCAGAAAGACGGAAGAGGGGTGCTGAAAGAGGCAAGAGGGATGCATAAATTTGCAACAGAGGTGTAGAAAGAAGCAAGAGCAGTACAGAATGAACCAACAGAGGTGCAGAAAGAGGCAAGAGAAGTACAGAAACAGGCAAGAGAAGTGCAGAAAGAAGCAAAAGAGGTGCAGAAAGAGGCAAGAGAACAGCAGAAAAAGGCAAGAGAGGTGGAGAAAGAGGAAGGAGAGGTGCACAAAGAGGCAAGAGTGGTACAGAAAGAGGCAAGAGGGTGCAGAAAGAAGTAAGAGAAGTGCAGGAAGAAGCAACAGAGGTGCTGAAAGAGGCAAGTGGGGTGCAGAAAGAGGCAAGAGAAGTGCAAAAAGAAGCAACAGAGGTGCAGAAAGAGGCAAGAGAGGTGCAGAAACAGGCAGGAAAGGTGCAGAAAGACAGAACAGGGGTGCAGAAAGAGGCCTGAGGGATACATAAATTTGCAAAAGAGGTGCAGAAAGAAGCAAGAGCAGTGCAGAAAGAACCAACAGAGGTGCAGAAAGAGGCAAGAGGGGTACAGAAAGAGGCAAGAGAAGTGCAGAAAGAAGCAAAAGAGGTGCAGAAAGAAGAAACAGAGGTAAAGAAAGAGGCAAGAGAGGTGAATAAAGAGAGAGGAGGGGTGCAAAAAGAGGCAAGATGGGTGCAGAAAGAAGCAAGAGAGGTACAGAAAGAAGCAAGAAAAGTGCAGAAAGAAGCAACAGGGGTGCAGAAAGAGGCAAGAGAGGTACAGAAAGACACAAGAGAGGTGCAGAAACAAACAAGGGAAGTGCAGAAAGAAGCAACAGAGGTGTAGAAAGAAGCAAGGTGCAGAAAGAGGTAGGAGAGATGTACAAAGAGGCAACAGAGGTACAGAAAGAGGCAGGAGGGGTGCAGAAAGAAGGAAGAGAAGTACAGAAAGAAGCAAGAGAATTGCTGAAAGAAGCAAGAGAGGTGGAGAAAGAAGCAAGAGACGTGCAGAAAGAGGCAAGTGAGGTGCAGAAAGAAGCAAGAGCAGTGCAGAAAGAACCAACAGAGGTGCATAAAGAGGCAAGAGGGGTACAGAAAAAGGCAGGAGAGGTGCACAAAGAGGCAAGAAAGGTACAGAAAGAGGCAGGAGGGGTGCTGAAAGAAGGAAGAGAAGTGCACAAAGAAGCAACAGAGGAGCTGAAAGAGGTGCGAACTGTGCAGAAAGAGCAAGAGAAGTGCAGAAAGAAGCAACAGAGGTACAGAAAGAGGCAAGAGAGGTGCAGAAACAGGCATGAAAGGTGCAGAAAGAGGGAACAGGGGTGCAGAAAGAGGCAAGAGAGGTGCAGAAAGAGAAAAGAGGGGTGCAGAAAGAGGCAAGAGGGGTGCAGAAGGAAGCAAGTGAGGTGCAGAAAGAGGCAGGAGGGGTGCAGAATGAAGGAAGAGAAGTGCAGAAAGAAGCAACAGAGGTGCTGAAAGAGGCGTGAAGGGTGCAGAAAGAGGCAAGAGAAGTGCAGAAAGAAGCAACAGAGGTACAGAAAGAGGCAAGAAGGGTGCAGAAACAGGCAGGAAAGGTGCAGAAAGACAGAACAGGGGTGCAGAAAGAAGCAAGGGGCCTATTAGCATGGCGGGCAGATTGCCACCGCCCGACCAGCGGTAGCAATCCACCTGCCAAAACAACCCACCGGACGGCCTTTTACCCCCCCACCACATTAGCATGGCGGGGGGTACCGCGGCAGACGGAAAGACCGTCCGCTGCTTTTCAGCCGGTAGGCAATCATCCCGATTGCCTACCGGGCAGAAAAGGCCCATAATATAGTGGCAGTGCCTTGCAAGCACCGCCATCCATATTAGCATGTGGCAGGTTCAATGCCTTTCCATGGCGGAGAGTTCCCCATGGAAAGGCATGCGGTTGCTTCGGGGGCCCATTGCGGGCCCCAGGGGTTGTGGGGGTGGGGGGCTAGCACTTGGGGGTACCTGTGGTACCCCCCAAAATTGGCATGGACAAGGTGGCAGGCACCTCGCGGTGCCTGTCACGGTGTGCATGCCAATGCACAACTATGCATATATTGCATTGTGGCGGGTGCTGCTCACAGCACCACCCACCGCAATGCAATATATGCGGGATGCTCATGGCGGTGGCATCCTAATTGCCATTGCAGGACCGCCACACCTCTTGCGGGTGTTCCCGTTTGCCGTAGCGGAGGCGGGCGGACACAGATCCACTCGCCATCGTAATAGACCCCAAGTGAGGTGCAGAAAGAGGCTACAGAGGTGCAGAAAAATGCAAGAGAGTTGCAGAAACAAGCAAGAGAAATGCAGAAAGAGGCAAGAGAATTGCTGAAAGAAGCAACAGCGGTGTAGAAAGAAGCAAGAGAAGTGCAGAAAATGGCAAGAGAACTGCAGAAAGAGGCAAGAGGGATGCAAAAAAGGGAAGAAGGGTGCAGAAAGAAGCAAGAGAGAGTACAGAAAGAGGCAAAGGAAGTGCAGAAAGAAACAACAGAGGTAAAGAAAGAGGCAAGAGAGGTGAAGAAAGAGGGAGGCGGGGTGCAAAAAGAGGCAACATGGGTGCAGAAAGAAGCAAGAGAGAGGTTCAGAAAGAAGCAAGAAAAGTGCAGAAAGAAGCAACAGAGGTGCAGAAAGAGGCTAGAGGGTGCAGAAAGAGGCAAGAGAAGTGCAGAAAGAAGGAACAGAGTTGCAGAAGGAGGCAAAAGAACTGCAGAAACAGGCAAGAGAGTTGCAGAAACAGGCAAACGGGGTGCAGAAAGAGGCAACAGGTGTGCCGACAGAGGCAAGAGAGGTGTAGAAAGACGGAAGAGGGGTGCTGAAAGAGGCAAGAGGGATGCATAAATTTGCAACAGAGGTGCAGAAAGAAGCAAGAGCAGTGCAGAATGAACCAACAGAGGTGCAGAAAGAGGCAAGAGAAGTACAGAAACAGGCAAGAGAGGTGCAGAAAGAAGCAAAAGAGGTGCAGAAAGAGGCAAGAGAACAGCAGAAAAAGGCAAGAGAGGTGCAGAAAGAGGAAGTAGAGGTGCACAAAGAGGCAAGAGTGGTACAGAAAGAGGCAATAGGGGTGCAGAAAGAAGTAAGAGAAGTGCAGGAAGAAGCAACAGAGGTGCTGAAAGAGGCAAGTGGGGTGCAGAAAGAGGCAAGAGAAGTGCAGAAAGTAGCAACAGAGGTGCAGAAAGAGGCAAGAGAGGTGCAGAAAGAGGCAGGAAAGGTGCAGAAAGACAGAACAGGGGTGCAGAAAGAGGCCTGAGGGATACATAAATTTGCAAAAGAGGTGCAGAAAGAAGCAAGAGCAGTGCAGAAAGAACCAACAGAGGTGCAGAAAGAGGCAAGAGGGGCACAGAAAGAGGCAAGAGAAGTGCAGAAAGAAGCAAAAGAGGTGCAGAAAGATGCAAGAGAACAGCAGAAAAAGGCAAGAGAGGTGCAGAAAGAAGAAGGAGTGGAGCACAAAGAGGCAAGAGGGGTACAGAAGGAAGCAAGAGAAGTGCAGAAAGAGGCTACAGAGGTGCCGAAAAATGCAAGAGAATTGCTGAAACAAGCAAGAGAAATGCAGAAAGAGGCAAGAGAATTGCTGAAAGAAGCAACAGCAGTGTAGAAAGAAGCAAGAGAAGTGCAGAAAATGGCAAGAGAACTGCAGAAAGAGGCAAGAGGGATGCAAAAAAGGGAAGAAGGGTGCAGAAAGAAGCAAGAGAGTTCCAGAAAGAGGCAAAGGAAGTGCAGAAAGAAACAACAGAGGTAAAGAAATAGGCAAGAGAGGCGAAGAAAGAGGGAGGCGGCGTGCAAAAAGAGGCAAGATGGGTGCAGAAAGAAGCAAGAGAGGTACAGAAAGAAGCAAGAAAAGTGCAGAAAGAAGCAACAGAGGTACAGAAAGAGGCAAGAGGGGTGCAGAAACAGGCAGGAAAGGTGCAGAAAGACAGAACAGGGGTGCAGAAAGAAGCAAGGGGCCTATTAGCATGGCGGGCGGATTGCCACCGCCCGACCAGCGGTAGCAATCCACCCGCCAAAACAACCCACCGGACGGCCTTTTACCCCCCCACCACATTAGCATGGCGGGGGTACCGCGGCAGACGGAAAGACCGTCTGCCGCTTTTCAGCCGGTAGGCAATCATCCCGATTGCCTACCGGGCAGAAAAGGCCCATAATATAGTGGCAGTGCCTTGCAAGCACCGCCATCCATATTAGCATGTGGCAGTTTCAATGCCTTTCCATGGCGGAGAGTTCCCCATGGAAAGGCATGCAGTTTTGCTTCGGGGGCCCATTGCGGGCCCCAGGGGTTGTGGGGGTGGGGGCTGCACTTGGGGGTACCTGTGGTACCCCCAAGATTGGCATGGACAAGGTGGCAGGCACCTCGCGGTGCCTGTCACGGTGTGCATGCCAATGCACAACATGCATGTATTGCATTGTGGCGGGTGCTGCTTACAGCACCACCCACCGCAATGCAATATATGCGGGATGCCACATGGCGGTGGCATCCAATTGCCATTGCAGGACCGCCGCACCCTCTTGCGGGTGTTCCCGTTTGCCGTAGCGGAGGCGGGCGGACACAGTCCACTCGCCATCGTAATAGACCCCCAAGTGAGGTGCAGAAAGAGGCTACAGAGGTGCAGAAAAATGCAAGAGAGTTGCAGAAACAAGCAAGAGAAATGCAGAAAGAGGCAAGAGAATTGCTGAAAGAAGCAACAGCGGTGTAGAAAGAAGCAAGAGAAGTGCAGAAAATGGCAAGAGAACTGCAGAAAGAGGCAAGAGGGATGCAAAAAAGGGAAGAAGGGTGCAGAAAGAAGCAAGAGAGATACAGAAAGAGGCAAAGGAAGTGCAGAAAGAAACAACAGAGGTAAAGAAAGAGGCAAGAGAGGTGAAGAAAGAGGGAGGCGGGGTGCAAAAAGAGGCAACATGGGTGCAGAAAGAAGCAAGAGAGGTTCAGAAAGAAGCAAGAAAAGTGCAGAAAGAAGCAACAGAGGTGCAGAAAGAGGCTAGAGGGTGCAGAAAGAGGCAAGAGAAGTGCAGAAAGAAGCAACAGAGTTGCAGAAGGAGGCAAAAGAACTCCAGAAACAGGCAAGAGAGTTGCAGAAACAAGCAAACGGGGTGCAGAAAGAGGCCACAGGTGTGCAGACAGAGGCAAGAGAGGTGCAGAAAGACGGAAGAGGGTGCTGAAAGAGGCAAGAGGGATGCATAAATTTGCAACAGAGGTGCAGAAAGAAGCAAGAGCAGTACAGAATGAACCAACAGAGGTGCAGAAAGAGGCAAGAGAAGTACAGAAACAGGCAAGAGAAGTGCAGAAAGAAGCAAAAGAGGTGCAGAAAGAGGCAAGAGAACAGCAGAAAAAGGCAAGAGAGGTGGAGAAAGAGGAAGGAGAGGTGCACAAAGAGGCAAGAGTGGTACAGAAAGAGGCAAGAGGGTGCAGAAAGAAGTAAGAGAAGTGCAGGAAGAAGCAACAGAGGTGCTGAAAGAGGCAAGTGGGGTGCAGAAAGAGGCAAGAGAAGTGCAAAAAGAAGCAACAGAGGTGCAGAAAGAGGCAAGAGAGGTGCAGAAACAGGCAGGAAAGGTGCAGAAAGACAGAACAGGGGTGCAGAAAGAGGCCTGAGGGATACATAAATTTGCAAAAGAGGTGCAGAAAGAAGCAAGAGCAGTGCAGAAAGAACCAACAGAGGTGCAGAAAGAGGCAAGAGGGGTACAGAAAGAGGCAAGAGAAGTGCAGAAAGAAGCAAAAGAGGTGCAGAAAGAAGAAACAGAGGTAAAGAAAGAGGCAAGAGAGGTGAATAAAGAGAGAGGAGGGGTGCAAAAAGAGGCAAGATGGGTGCAGAAAGAAGCAAGAGAGGTACAGAAAGAAGCAAGAAAAGTGCAGAAAGAAGCAACAGGGGTGCAGAAAGAGGCAAGAGAGGTACAGAAAGACACAAGAGAGGTGCAGAAACAAACAAGGGAAGTGCAGAAAGAAGCAACAGAGGTGTAGAAAGAAGCAAGGTGCAGAAAGAGGTAGGAGAGGTATACAAAGAGGCAACAGAGGTACAGAAAGAGGCAGGAGGGGTGCAGAAAGAAGGAAGAGAAGTACAGAAAGAAGCAAGAGAATTGCTGAAAGAAGCAACAGAGGTGTAGAAAGAAGCAAGAGACGTGCAGAAAGAGGCAAGTGAGGTGCAGAAAGAAGCAAGAGCAGTGCAGAAAGAACCAACAGAGGTGCATAAAGAGGCAAGAGGGGTACAGAAAAAGGTAGGAGAGGTGCACAAAGAGGCAAGAAAGGTACAGAAAGAGGCAGGAGGGGTGCTGAAAGAAGGAAGAGAAGTGCACAAAGAAGCAACAGAGGTGCTGAAAGAGGTGCGAACGGTGCAGAAAGAGCAAGAGAAGTGCAGAAAGAAGCAACAGAGGTACAGAAAGAGGCAAGAGAGGTGCAGAAACAGGCATGAAAGGTGCAGAAAGAGGGAACAGGGGTGCAGAAAGAGGCAAGAGAGGTGCAGAAAGAGAAAAGAGGGGTGCAGAAAGAGGCAAGAGGGGTGCAGAAGGAAGCAAGTGAGGTGCAGAAAGAGGCAGGAGGGGTGCAGAACGAAGGAAGAGAAGTGCAGAAAGAAGCAACAGAGGTGCTGAAAGAGGCGTGAAGGGTGCAGAAAGAGGCAAGAGAAGTGCAGAAAGAAGCAACAGAGGTACAGAAAGAGGCAAGAGGGGTGCAGAAACAGGCAGGAAAGGTGCAGAAAGACAGAACAGGGGTGCAGAAAGAAGCAAGGGGCCTATTAGCATGGCGGGCGGATTGCCACCGCCCGACCAGCGGTAGCGATCCACCCGCCAAAACAACCCACCGGATGGCCTTTTACCCCCCCACCACATTAGCATGGCGGGGGGTACCGCGGAAGACGGAAAGACCGTCCGCTGCTTTTCAGCCGGTAGGCAATCATCCCGATTGCCTACCGGGCAGAAAAAGCCCATAATATAGTGGCAGTGCCTTGCAAGCACCGCCATCCATATTAGCATGTGGCAGTTTCAATGCCTTTCCATGGCGGAGAGTTCCCCATGGAAAGGCATGCGGTTTTTGCTTCGGGGGCCCATTGCGGGCCCCCAGGGGTTGTGGGGGGTGGGGGGCTGCACTTGGGGGGTACCTGTGGTACCCCCCAAAATTGGCATGGACAAGGTGGCAGGCACCTCGCGGTGCCTGTCACGGTGTGCATGCCAATGCACAACATGCATATATTGCATTGTGGCGGGTGCTGCTTACAGCACCACCCACCGCAATGCAATATATGCAGGGATGCCCCATGGCGGTGGCATCCTAACTGCCATTGCAGGACCGCCGCACCTCTTTGCGGGTGTTCCCGTTTGCCGTAGCGGAGGCGGGCGGACACAGTCCACTCGCCATCGTAATAGACCCCCAAGTGAGGTGCAGAAAGAGGCTACAGAGGTGCAGAAAAATGCAAGAGAGTTGCAGAAACAAGCAAGAGAAATGCAGAAAGAGGCAAGAGAATTGCTGAAAGAAGCAACAGCGGTGTAGAAAGAAGCAAGAGAAGTGCAGAAAAATGGCAAGAGAACTGCAGAAAGAGGCAAGAGGGATGCAAAAAGGGAAGAAGGGTGCAGAAAGAAGCAAGAGAGATACAGAAAGAGGCAAAGGAAGTGCAGGAAGAAACAACAGAGGTAAAGAAAGAGGCAAGAGAGGTGAAGAAAGAGGGAGGCGGGGTGCAAAAAGAGGCAACATGGGTGCAGAAAGAAGCAAGAGAGGTTCAGAAAGAAGCAAGAAAAGTGCAGAAAGAAGCAACAGAGGTGCAGAAAGAGGCTAGAGGGTGCAGAAAGAGGCAAGAGAAGTGCAGAAAGAAGGAACAGAGTTGCAGAAGGAGGCAAAAGAACTGCAGAAACAGGCAAGAGAGTTGCAGAAACAGGCAAACGGGGTGCAGAAAGAGGCAACAGGTGTGCCGACAGAGGCAAGAGAGGTGTAGAAAGACGGAAGAGGGGTGCTGAAAGAGGCAAGAGGATGCATAAATTTGCAACAGAGGTGCAGAAAGAAGCAAGAGCAGTGCAGAATGAACCAACAGAGGTGCAGAAAGAGGCAAGAGAAGTACAGAAACAGGCAAGAGAGGTGCAGAAAGAAGCAAAAGAGGTGCAGAAAGAGGCAAGAGAACAGCAGAAAAAGGCAAGAGAGGTGCAGAAAGAGGAAGTAGAGGTGCACAAAGAGGCAAGAGTGGTACAGAAAGAGGCAATAGGGGTGCAGAAAGAAGTAAGAGGAAGTGCAGGAAGAAGCAACAGAGGTGCTGAAAGAGGCAAGTGGGGTGCAGAAAGAGGCAAGAGAAGTGCAGAAAGTAGCAACAGAGGTGCAGAAAGAGGCAAGAGAGTGCAGAAAGAGTCCGGAAAGGTGCAGAAAGACAGAACAGGGGTGCAGAAAGAGGCCTGAGGGATACATAAATTTGCAAAAGAGGTGCAGAAAGAAGCAAGAGCAGTGCAGAAAGAACCAACAGAGGTGCAGAAAGAGGCAAGAGGGGTACAGAAAGAGGCAAGAGAAGTGCAGAAAGAAGCAAAAGAGGTGCAGAAAGATGCAAGAGAACAGCAGAAAAAGGCAAGAGAGGTGCAGAAAGAAGAAGGAGTGGTGCACAAAGAGGCAAGAGGGGTACAGAAGGAAGCAAGAGAAGTGCAGAAAGAGGCTACAGAGGTGCCGAAAAATGCAAGAGAATTGCTGAAACAAGCAAGAGAAATGCAGAAAGAGGCAAGAGAATTGCTGAAAGAAGCAACAGCAGTGTAGAAAGAAGCAAGAGAAGTGCAGAAAATGGCAAGAGAACTGCAGAAAGAGGCAAGAGGGATGCAAAAAAGGGAAGAAGGGTGCAGAAAGAAGCAAGAGAGTTCCAGAAAGAGGCAAAGGAAGTGCAGAAAGAAACAACAGAGGTAAAGAAATAGGCAAGAGAGGCGAAGAAAGAGGGAGGCGGCGTGCAAAGAGGCAAGATGGGTGCAGAAAGAAGCAAGAGAGGTACAGAAAGAAGCAAGAAAAGTGCAGAAAGAAGCAACAGAGGTGCAGAAAGAGGCTAGAGGGTGCAGAAAGAGGCAAAGAGAAGTGCAGAAAGAAGCAACAGAGGTGCAGAAGGAGGCAAAAGAACTCCAGAAACAGGCAAGAGAGGTTGCAGAAACAAGCAAACGGGGTGCAGAAAGAGTGCCACAGGTGTGCAGACAGAGGCAAGAGAGGTGCAGAAAGACTGAAGAGGGGTGCTGAAAGAGGCAAGAGGGATGCATAAATTTGCAACAGAGGTGCAGAAAGAAGCAAGAGCAGTACAGAATGAACCAACAGAGGTGCAGAAAGAGGCAAGAGAAGTACAGAAACAGGCAAGAGAAGTGCAGAAAGAAGCAAAAGAGGTGCAGAAAGAGGCAAGAGAACAGCAGAAAAAGGCAAGAGAGGTGGAGAAAGAGGAAGGAGAGGTGCACAAAGAGGCAAGAGTGGTACAGAAAGAGGCAAGAGGGGTGCAGAAAGAAGTAAGAGAAGTGCAGGAAGAAGCAACAGAGGTGCTGAAAGAGGCAAGTGGGGTGCAGAAAGAGGCAAGAGAAGTGCAGAAAGAAGCAACAGAGGTGCAGAAAGAGGCAAGAGAGGTGCAGAAAGAGGCAGGAAAGGTGCAGAAAGACAGAACAGGGGTGCAGAAAGAGGCCTGAGGGATACATAAATTTGCAAAAAGAGTGCAGAAAGAAGCAAGAGCAGTGCAGAAAGAACCAACAGAGGTGCAGAAAGAGGCAAGAGGGGTACAGAAAGAGGCAAGAGAAGTGCAGAAAGAAGCAAAAGAGGTGCAGAAAGAAGAAACAGAGGTAAAGAAAGAGGCAAGAGAGAGGTGAATAAAGAGAGAGAGGAGGGGTGCAAAAAGAGGCAAGATGGGTGCAGAAAGAAGCAAGAGAGGTACAGAAAGAAGCAAGAAAAGTGCAGAAAGAAGCAACAGGGGTGCAGAAAGAGGCAAAGAGAGGTACAGAAAGACACAAGAGAGGTGCAGAAACAAACAAGGGAAGTGCAGAAAGAAGCAACAGAGGTGTAGAAAGAAGCAAGGTGCAGAAAGAGGTAGGAGAGGTGTACAAAGAGGCAACAGAGGTACAGAAAGAGGCAGGAGGGGTGCAGAAAGAAGGAAGAGAAGTACAGAAAGAAGCAAGAGAATTGCTGAAAGAAGCAACAGAGGTGTAGAAAGAAGCAAGAGACGTGCAGAAAGAGGCAAGTGAGGTGCAGAAAGAAGCAAGAGCAGTGCAGAAAGAGACCAACAGAGGTGCATAAAGAGGCAAGAGGGGTACAGAAAAAGGTAGGAGAGGTGCACAAAGAGGCAAGAAAGGTACAGAAAGAGGCAGGAGGGGTGCTGGAAAGAAGGAAGAGAAGTGCACAAAGAAGCAACAGAGGTGCTGAAAGAGGTGCGAGACGGTGCAGAAAGAGCAAGAGAAGTGCAGAAAGAAGCAACAGAGGTACAGAAAGAGGCAAGAGAGGTGCAGAAACAGGCATGAAAGGTGCAGAAAGAGGGAACAGGAGGTACAGAGAAGAGGCAAGAGAGTGCAGAAAGAGAAAGAGGGGTGCAGAAAGAGGCAAGAGGGGTGCAGAAGGAAGCAAGTGAGGTGCAGAAAGAGGCAGGAGGGGTGCAGAACGAAGGAAGAGAAGTGCAGAAAGAAGCAACATAGAGGTGCTGAAAGAGGCGTGAAGGGTGCAGAAAGAGGCAAGAGAAGTGCAGAAAGAAGCAACAGAGGTACAGAAAGAGGCAAGAGGGGTGCAGAAACAGGCAGGAAAGGTGCAGAAAGACAGAACAGGGGTGCAGAAAGAAGCAAGGGGCCTATTAGCATGGAGGGCGGATTGCCACTGCCCGACCAGCGGTAGCAATCCACCCGCCAAAACAACCCACCGGACGGCCTTTTACCCCCACCACATTAGCTTGGCCGGGGTACCGCGGCAGACGGAAAGACCGTCCGCTGCTTTTCAGCCGGTAGGCAATCATCCCGATTGCCTACCGGGCAGAAAAGGCCCATAATATAGTGGCAGTGCCTTGCAAGCACCACCATCCATATTAGCATGTGGCAGTTTCAATGCCTTTCCATGGCGGAGAGTTCCCCGTGGAAAGGCATGCGGTTTTTGCTTCGGGGGCCCATTGCGGGCCCCCAGGGGTTGTGGGGGGTGGGGGGCTGCACTTGGGGGTACCCATGGTACCCCCAAGAGTGGCATGGACAAGGTGGCAGGCACCTCGCGGTGCCTGTCACGGTGTGCATGCCAATGCAGCAACATGCATATATTGCATTGTGGCAGGTGCTGCTTACAGCACCACCCACCGCAATGCAATATATACGAGTGCCCTATGGCGGTGGCATCCTAATTGCTATTGCAGGACCAGCGCACCTCTTGCGGGTATTCCCGTTGGCCGTAGCGGAGGCGGGCGAACACAGTCCACTCGCCATCGTAATAGACCCCCAAGTGAGGTGCAGAAAGAGGCTACAGAGGTGCAGAAAAATGCAAGAGAGTTGCAGAAACAAGCAAGAGAAATGCAGAAAGAGGCAAGAGAATTGCTGAAAGAAGCAACAGCGTGTAGAAAGAAGCAAGAGAAGTGCAGAAAATGGCAAGAGAACTGCAGAAAGAGGCAAGAGGATGCAAAAAGAGGAAAGAAGGGTGCAGAAAGAAGCAAGAGAGATGCAGAAAGAGGCAAAGGAAGTGCAGAAAGAAGCAACAGAGGTAAAGAAAGAGGCAAGAGAGGTGAAGAAAGAGGGAGGCGGGTGCAAAAAGAGGCAAGATGGGTGCAGAAAGAAGCAAGAGAGGTTCAGAAAGAAGCAAGAGAAGTGCAGAAAGAAGCAACAGAGGTGCAGAAAGAGGCTAGAGAGGTGCAGAAAGAGGCAAGAGAAGTGCAGAAAGAAGCAACAGAGTTGCAGAAAGAGGCAAGAGAACTGCAGAAACAGGCAAGAGAGTTGCAGAAACAGGCAAACGGTGCAGAAAGAGGCAACAGGTGTGCTGACAGAGGCAAGAGGAGGTGTAGAAAGACGGAAGAGAGGTGCTGAAAGAGGCAAGAGAGATGCATAAATTTGCAACAGAGGTGCAGAAAGAAGCAAGAGCAGTGCAGAATGAACCAACAGAGGTGCAGAAAGAGGCAAGAGAAGTACAGAAACAGGCAAGAGAAGGTGCAGAAAGAAGCAAAAGAGGTGCAGAAAGAGGCAAGAGAACAGCAGAAAAAGGCAAGAGAGGTACAGAATGAGGAAGGAGAGGTGCACAAAGAGGCAAGAGTGGTACAGAAAGAGGCAAGAGGGGTGCAGAAAGAAAGCAAGAAGAGAATGCAGGAAGAAGCAACAGAGGTGCTGAAAGAGGCAAGTGGGGTGCAGAAAGAGGCAAGAGAAGGCAGAAAGTAGCAACAGAGTGTGCAGAAAGAGGCAAGAGAGGTGCAGAAAGAGGCAGAAAGGTGCAGAAAGACAGAACAGGGGTGCAGAAAGAGGCCTGAGGGATACATAAATTTGCAAAAGAGGTGCAGAAAGAAGCAAGAGCAGTGCAGAAAGAAACCAACAGAGGTGCAGAAAGAGGCAAGAGGGGCACAGAAAGAGGCAAGAGAAGTGCAGAAAGAAGCAAAGAGGTGCAGAAAGATGCAAGAAAACAGCAGAAAAAGGCAAGAGAGGTGCAGAAAGAAGAAGGAGTGGTGCACAAAGAGGCAAGAGGGGTACAGAAGGGAAGCAAGAGAGAAGTGCAGAAAGAAGCAACAGAGGTGCTGAAAGAGGCAATAGGGGTGCAGAAAGAAGCAAGAGATGTGCAGAAAGGAGCAAGAGAAGTGCAGAAAGAAGCAACAGGGGTTCAGAAAGAGGCTAGAGAGGTGCAGAAAGAGGCAAGAGAAGTGCAGAAACAGATACAAAGGTGCAGAAAGAGGTAACAGGTGTAGACAGACAAGGAGGTGCAAGAGCGAGGTGCAGAAAGACAGAAGAGGGGTGCTGAAAGAGGCAAGAGGGATGCATGGAAATTTGCAAGAGAGGTGCAGAAAGAAGTAAGAGCAGTGCAGAATGACCCAACAGAGGTGCAGAAAGAGGCAAGAGAGGTACAGAAACAGGCAAGAGAAGTGCAGAAAGAAGCAAAAGAGGTGCAGAAAGAGGCAAAGAGGACAGCAGAAAGAGTGCAAGCAGAGGTACAGAAAGAGGCAGGAGGGGTGCAGAAAGAAGGAAGAGAAGAACAGAAATAAGCAAGAGAATTGCTGAAAGAAGCAACAGAGGTGCAAAAAGAGGCAAGAGGGGTACAGAAAAAGGTAAGGAGAGTGCACAGAAGAGGCAAGAAAGGTACAGAAAGAGGCAGGAGGGCGTAGCTGAAAGAGGAGAAGAGAAGTGCAGCAAAGAAGCAACAGAGGTGCTGAAAGAGGTGCGAACGGTGCAGAAAGAGCAAGAGAGTGCAGAAAGAAGCAACAGAGGTACAGAAAGAGGCAAGAGAGGTGCAGAAACAGGCATGAAAGGTGCAGAAAGAGGGAACAGAGGTGCAGAAAGAGGCAAGAGAGAGTGCAGAAAGAGACAAGAGAGGTGCAGAAAGAGGCAGGAGGGGTGCAGAACGAAGGAAGAGAAGTGCAGAAAGAAGCAACAGAGGTGCTGAAAGAGGTGTGAAGGAGTGCAGAAAGAGGCAAGGGAAGTGCAGAAAGAAGCAACAGAGGTACAGAAAGAGGCAAGAGGGGTGCAGAAACAGGCAGGAAAGGTGCAGAAAGACAGAACAGGGTGCAGAGAAGAAGCAAGGGGCCTATTAGCGATGGCGGGCGGATTGCCACCGCCTCGACCAGCGGTAGCAATCCACCCACCAAAACAACCCACCGGACGGCCTTTTACCCCCACCACATTAGCTTGACGGGGTACCGCGGCAGACGGAATGACCGTCTCGCCGCTAGCGCGGTAGGCAATCATCCCGATTGCCTACCGGGCGGAAGATGCCCATAATATGGTGGCGGTGCCTTGCAGGCACCGCCATCCACTAGCATGTGGCATTTTCAATGCCTTTCCATGGCAGGAGAGTTCCCGCATGGACAAGACATGCAGTTTTGCCAGAGCACATTGCGCCAGCTCCTGGGGGTGGGGAGGCTGCACGTGCGGGGTACGCATGAGTACCCCCAGAAACATGGCATGGACAAGGTGGCAGGCACCATGCGGTGCCTGTCACGGTGTGCATGCCAAGTGCACAAACATGCACATGATTGCACGTGCGGCGGTGCTAGCTTACAGCACCAGCCCGCCACAGTGCACGAGAGTAGCAAGGATGCCCCGATGGAGCGGTGGCATCCTAACGTGGCATTGCAGGACTGCCGCACCTCTTGCGGGTGGTCCCGTTAGCCGTAGCGGTGAAGCGGGCAAGACACAGCCACGTCCGCCATCGTAGTAGACCCCCAAGTGAGGTGCAGAAAGAGGCTACAGAGGTGCAGAAAGATGCAAGAGAGTTGCAGAAACAAGCAAGAGAAATGCAGAAAGAGGCAAGAGAATTAGCTGAAAGAAGCAACAGCGGTAGTAGAAAGAAGCAAGAGAAGTGCAGAAAGATGGCAAGAGAACTGCAGAAAGAGGCAAGAGGGATGCAAAAAAGGGAAGAAGGGTGCAGAAAGAAGCAAGAGAGTTCAGAAAGAGGCAAAGGAAGTGCAGAAAGAAGCAACAGAGGTAAAGAAAGAGGCAAGAGAGGTGAAGAAAGAGGGAGGCGGGGTGCAAAAAGAGGCAAGATGGGTGCAGAAAGAAGCAAGAGAGGTTCAGAAAGAAGCAAGAAAAGTGCAGAAAGAAGCAACAGAGGTGCAGAAAGAGGCTAGAGGGTGCAAGAAAGAGGCAAGAGAAGTGCAGAAAGAAGCAAGCAGAAGTGCAGAAGGAGGCAAAAGAACTGCAGAAACAGGCAAGAGAGTTGCAGAAACAGGCAAGACGAGGTGCAGAAAGAGGCAACAGAGTGTGCCGACAGAGGCAAGAGAGGTGCAGAAAGACGGCAAGAGGGGTGCTGAAAGAGGCAAGAGGGATGCATAAATTTGCAACAGAGGTGCAGAAAGAAGCAAGAGCAGTGCAGAATAGAACCAACAGAGGTGCAGAAAGAGGCAAGAGAAGTACAGAAACAGGCAAGAGAAGTGCAGAAAGAAGCAAAAGAGGTGCAGAAAGAGGCAAGAGGACAGCAGAAAAGGCAAGAGAGGTGCAGAAAGAGGAAGTAGAGGTGCACAAAGAGGCAAGCGTGGTACAGAAAGAGGCAAGAGGGTGCAGAAAGAGGCAAGAGAGGTGCAGAAAGAAGCAAAACAGAGGTGCTGAAAGAGGCAATGGGTGCAGAAAGAGGCAATAGAAGTGCAGAAAGAAGCAACAGAGGTGCAGAAAGAGGCAAGAGAGGTGCAGAAAGAGGCAGGAAAGGTAGAAAGACAGAGCAGGGGTGCAGAAAGAGGCCTGAGGGATACAGAAATTTGCAAAAGAGGTGCAGAAAGAAGCAAGAGCAGTGCAGAAAGAACCAACAGAGGTGCAGAAAGAGGCAAGAGGGGCACAGAAAGAGGCAAGAGAAGTGCAGAAAGAAGCAAAAGAGGTGCAGAAAGATGCAAGAGAACAGCAGAAAAGGCAGGAGAGGTGCAGAAAGAAGAAGGAGTGGAGCACAAAGAGGCAAGAGGGGTACAGAAGGAAGCAAGAGAGAGTGCAGAAAGAGGCAACAGAGGTGCAGAAAGATGCAAGAGAAGTGCTGAAACAAGCAAGAGAAATGCAGAAAGAGGCAAGAGAATTGCTGAAAGAAGCAACAGAGGTGCAGAAAGAAGGCAAGAGAAGTGCAGAAAGATGGCAAGAGAAGCTGCAGAGAAGAGGCAAGAGGGATGCAAAAAGGGAAGAAGGGTGCAGAAAGAAGCAAGAGAGTTCCAGAAAGAGGCAAAGGGAAGTGCAGAAAGAAGCAACAGAGGTAAAGAAAGAGGCAAGAGAGGCAGAAAGAGGAAGGAGGCGTGCAAAAAGAGGCAAGAGGGGTACAGAAAGAAGCAAGAGAGGTGCAGAAAGATGCAAGAGAAGTGCAGAAAGAAGCAACAGAGCTGCAGAAAGAGGCAAGAGAGGTGCAGAAAGAGGCAAGAGAAGTGCAGAAAGAAGCAACAGAGGTGCAGAAGGAGGCAAGAGAACTGCAGAAACAGGCAAGAGAGTTGCAGAAACAAGCAAACGGGAGTGCAGAAAGAGGCAACAGGTGTGCAGACAGAGGCAAGAGAGGTGCAGAAAGACGGAAGAGGGTGCAGAAAGAGGCAAGAGGGATGCAGAAATCTGCAACAGAGGTGCAGAAAGAAGCAAGAGCAGTACAGAATGAACCAACAGAGGTGCAGAAAGAGGCAAGAGAGGTACAGAAAGAGGCAAGAGAAGTGCAGAAAGAAGCAAAAGAGGTGCAGAAAGAGGCAAGAGAACAACAGAAAAGGGCGAGAGGTGCAGAAAGAGGAAGGAGAGGTGCACAAAGAGGCAAGAGTGGTACAGAAAGAGGTAAGAGGGGTGCAGAAAGAAGTAAGAGAAGTGCAGAAAGAAGCAACAGAGGTGCTGAAAGAGGCAAGTGGGGTGCAGAAAGAGGCAAGAGAAGTGCAGAAAGAAGCAACAGAGGTGCAGAAAGAGGCAAGAGAGGTGCAGAAACAGGCAAGAAAGGTGCAGAAAGACAGAACAGGGTGCAGAAAGAGGCCTGGAGGTACAGAAATTTGCAAAAGAGGTGCAGAAAGAAGCAAGAGCAGTGCAGAAAGAAACCAACAGGTGAGAAAGTGCAGAAAGAGGCAAGAGGGGTACAGAAAGAGGCAAGAGAAGTGCAGAAAGAAGCAAAAGAGGTGCAGAAAGAAGACAACAGAGGTACAGAAAGAGGCAAGAGAGGTGAAGAAAGAGAGAAGGAGGAGTGCAGAAAGAGGCAAGAGTGGGTGCAGAAAGAAGCAAGAGAGGTGCAGAAAGAAGCCAAGAGAAGTGCAGAAAGAAGCAACAGGGGTGCAGAAAGAGGCAAGAGAGGCACAAGCAAAGACGTCAAGAGGGCAGAAACAAACAAGAGAAGTGCAGAAAGAAGCAACAGAGGTGCAGAAAGAAGCAAGAGAGTGCAGAAAGAGGCAGGAGAGGTGCGTACAAAGAGGCAACGAGAGGTACAGAAAGAGGCAAGAGGGGTGCAGAAAGAATGGAAGAGAGTACAGAAAGAGGCAAGAGAAGTGCAGAAAGAAGCAACAGAGGTGCAGAAAGAGGCAAGAGGGTGCAGAAAAAGGTATGAGAGGTGCACAAAGAGGCAAGAGGGGTACAGAAAGAGGCAGGAGGGGTGCAGAAAGAAGGAAGAGAAGTGCAGAAAGAAGCAACAGAGGTGCTGCAAGAGGCGCAAACGGTGCAGAAAGAGCAAGAGAAGTGCAGAAAGAAGCAACAGAGGTACAGAAAGAGGCAAGAGAGGTGCAGAAACAGGCATGAGAGGTGCAGAAAGAGGAACAGAGGGTGCAGAAAGAGGCAAGAGAGGTGCAGAAAGAGACAAGAGAGGTGCAGAAAGAGGCAAGAGAGGTGCAGAAAGGAAGCAAGTGAGGTGCAGAAAGAGGCAGGAGAGGTGCAGAACGAGGAAGAGAAGTGCAGAAAGAAGCAAGCAGAGGTGCAGAAAGAGGCGAGAGGGTGCAGAAAGAGGCAAGAGAAGTGCAGAAAGAAGCAACAGAGGTGCAGAAAGAGGCAAGAGAGTGCAGAAACAGGCAGGAAAGGTGCAGAAAGACAGAACAGGGGTGCAGAAAGAAGCAAGGGGCCTAGTAGCATGGCGGGAAGGATGCCACCGCCGACCAGGCGATAGCGAATGCACCGCCAAAACAACCCACACGGACGACTCACTTACCCCCAACACATTAGCTGACGGGTACAGCAGCAGACGGAAAGACCAGTCCACCACTAGCCGGTAGGCAATCATCCCGATTGCCTACCGTGCAGAAAGAGGCCCATAATGAGATAGCAGAATGCCTGGCAAGCACGCGCCATCCATATTAGCATGTGGCAGCTAAATGCCTGTCCATGGAGAGAGTTCCCATGGAAAGGCATGCGAGGTTTGCTTCAGGGGCCCATTGCGGCACCCAGAGGGTTAGTGGGGGGTGGAGGCTGCACTTGGAGGTACCTATGGTACGCCCCAAAATTGGCATGCAGACAAGGTGTGCAAGAGCACCGCGGTGCCTGACGACGGTGTGCATGCCAATGCACAACATGAATACATTGTATTGTAGGCGGGTGCTGCTTACAGCAACCGGCCACCGGCAATGCAATATATGCAGGGATGCCACATGGCGGTAGCATCCTAATTGACACAGTGCAGGACCGCCAGACCACTGCGAGGTGTTCCCGTGAGCCAGGAAGAGGAGGCGGGCGCAGAGACAGTCCAGTCGCCATGCGTAATAGACCCCAAGTGAGGTGCAGAAAGAGGCTACAGAGGTGCAGAAAGATGCAAGAGAGTGTGCAGAAACAAGCAAGAGAAATGCAGAAAGAGGCAAGAGAATTTGCTGAAAGAAGCAACAGGTGTAGAAAGAAGCAAGAGAAGTGCAGAAAGATGGCAAGAGAGATGCAGAAAGAGGCAAGAGGGATGCAGAAAGGGAAGAAGGAGTGGCAGAAAGAGAGCAAGAGAGATACAGAAAGAGGCAAAGGAAGTGCAGAGAGAAACAAGAGAAAAGCAGAGGTAAAGAAAGAGGCAAGAGAGGTGAAGAAAGAGGGAGCGGGGTGCAGAAAGAGGCAAGATGGGTGCAGAAAGAAGCCAAGAGAGGTTCAGAAAGAAGCAAGAAAAGTGCAGAAAGAAGCAAGAGAGGTGCAGAAAGAGGCTAGAGGGTGCAGAAAGAGGCAAGAGAAGTGCAGAAAGAAGCAAGCAGAGGTGCAGAAGGAGGCAAGAGAACTGCAGAAACAGGCAAGAGAGTTGCAGAAAAACAGGCAAACGGGGTGCAGAAAGAGGCAACAGGTGTGCAGACAGAGGCAAGAGAGGTGCAGAAAGACGGAAGAGGGGTGCAGAAAGAGGCAAGAGGGATGCAGAAATTAGCAACAGAGGTGCAGAAAGAAGCAAGAGCAGTGCAGAATGAAGCAACAGAGGTGCAGAAAGAGGCAAGAGAAGTACAGAAACAGGCAAGAGAAGTGCAGAAAGAAGCAAAAGAGGTGCAGAAAGAGGCAAGAGGACAGCAGAAAAAGGCAAGAAAGAGGTACAGAAAGAGGAAGGAGGAGGTGCACAAAGAGGCAAGAGTGGTACAGAAAGAGGCAAGAGGGTGCAGAAAGAAGTAAGAGAAGTGCAGGAAGAAGCAACAGAGGTGCTGAAAGAGGCAAGTGGGGTGCAGAAAGAGGCAAGAGAAGTGCAGAAAGTAGCAACAGAGGTGCAGAAAGAGGCAGAGAGGTGCAGAAAGAAGCAGGAAAGGTGCAGAAAGACAGAACAGGGTGCAGAAAGAGGCCTGAGGGGTACAGAACTGCAAAAGAGGTGCAGAAAGAAGCAAGAGCAGTGCAGAAAGAACCAACAGAGGTGCGGAAAGAGGCAAGAGGAGCGCAGAAAGAGGCAGAGAAGTGCAGAAAGAAGCAAGAAGAGGTGCAGAAAGATGCAAGAGAACAGCAGAAAAAGGCAAGAGAGGTGCAGAAAGAAGCAAGGAGTGGTGCACAAAGAGGCAAGAGGGGTACAGAAGGAAGCAAGAGAAGTGCAGAAAGAAGCAACAGAGGTGCTGAAAGAGGCAATAGGGGTGCAGAAAGAAGCAAGAGATGTACAGAAAGGAGCAAGAGAAGTGCAGAAAGAAGCAACAGGGGTTCAGAAAGAGGCTAGAGGGGTGCAGAAAGAGGCAAGAGAAGTGCAGAAATAGGTAACAGTGGTGCAGAAAGAGGTAACAGGTGTGCAGACAGAGGCAAGAGAGAGTGCAGAAAGACAGAAGAGGGGTGCTGAAAGAGGCAAGAGAGGATGCATAAATTTGCAACAGAGGTGCAGAAAGAAGCAAGAGCAGTGCAGAATGACCCAACAGAGGTGCAGAAAGAGGCAAGAGAGTACAGAAACGAGGCAAGAGAAGTGCAGAAAGAAGCAAAAGAGGTGCAGAAAGAGGCAAGAGGACAGCAGAAAGAGGCAACAGAGGTACAGAAAGAGGCAGGAGGGGTGCAGAAAGAAGGCAAGAGAAGTACAGAAAGAAGCAAGAGAATTGCTGGAAAGAAGCAACAGAGGTGCAAAAGAGGCAAGAGGGGTACAGAAAAAGGTAGGAGAGGTGCAGAAAGAGGCAAGAGAGGTACAGAAAGAGGCAGAGAGGGTGCTGAAAGAAGGAAGAGAAGTGCACAAAGAAGCAACAGAGGTGCAGAAAGAGCAAAGAACGGTGCAGAAAGAGCAAGAGAAGTGCAGAAAGAAGCAACAGAGTGTACAGAAAGAGGCAAGAGAGGTGCAGAAACAGGCATGAAAGGTGCAGAAAGAGGGAACAGAGGTGCAGAAAGAGGCAAGAGAGGTGCAGAAAGAGAAAAGAGGGTGCAGAAAGAGGCAGGAGGGGTGCAGAACGAAGGAAGAGAAGTGCAGAAAGAAGCAACAGAGGTGCTGAAAGAGGTGTGAAGGGTGCAGAAAGAGGCAAGAGAAGTGCAGAAAGAAGCAACAGAGGTACAGAAAGAGGCAAGAGAGGTGCAGAAACAGGCAGGAAAGGTACAGAAAGAGGAACAGAGGTGCAGAAAGAGGTAAGAGGGATACAGAAATTTGCAAGAGAGGTGCAGAAAGAAGCAAGAGAGGTGGAGAAATAGGGAACAGGTGCAGAAAGAGGCAATGAGGGATGCAGAAAGAACCAACAGAGGTGCAGAAAGAGGCAAGAGGGTGCAGAAATAGGTAGGAGAGGTGCACAAAGGTGCAAGAGGAGTACAGAAAGAGGCAGGAGTGGTGCAGAGAAGAAGGAAGAGAAGTGCAGAAAGAAGCAACAGAAGTGCTGAAAGCGACGCGAAGGGTGCAGAAAGAGCAAGAGAAGTGCAGAAAGAAGCAACAGAGGTACAGAAAGAGGCAAGAGAGGTGCAGAAACAGGCAGGAAAGGCACAGAAAGAGGGAACAGTGGTGCAGAAAGAAGCAAGGGCCTATTAGCATGGCGATCCGCCCCCAAAACACTCCACAGGACGGCCTTACCCCCGCCACATTAGTATGGTGGGGGCACCGCGGCAGACAGAAAGACCGTTCGCGCGTTCACCGGGTAGGCAATCATCCCGATTGCCTACCAGGCGGAAGAGGCCCATCCATATAGCATGTGGCATAATGCCTTTCCATGGCGGAGAGTTCGCCATAGAAAGGCATGTGAGTGTTCACTTCGGGGCCGATTACGAGACCTCAAGGGTGGAGAGGTGGGGATGCAGTGTGGGGGTACCTATGGTACTCCAACATTGGCATGGACAAGGTGGCAGGCACCGCATGGTGCCTGTCACGGTGTGCATGCCAAGTGGACAACATGCATATATCGCATTGTGGCAGGTGTTGCCATAGCACCGCCCGCACGACAATGCAATATAGCGGATGCCACCGCCACTGTGGCGGTGGCACCCTAATTGCCATTGCAGTGACCGCCGCACTCTTGCAGGGTGGTCCCGCTTGTCGTTGAGGTGGTGGACGAACACAGTCCGCCGCTATCGCAACAGAGCGCCCAAGTGAGGTGCAGAAAGAGGCTACAGAGGTGCAGAAAAATGCAAAGAGAGTTGCAGAAACAAGCAAGAGAAATGCAGAAAGAGGCAAGAGAATTGCTGAAAGAAGCAACAGCGGTGTAGAAAGAAGCAAGAGAAGTGCAGAAAATGGCAGGAGAACTACAGAAAGAGGCAAGAGGGATGCAAAAAAGGGAAGAAGGGTGCAGAAAGAAGCAAGAGAGATCCAGAAAGAGGCAAAGGAAGTGCAGAAAGAAACAACAGAGGTAAAGAAAGAGGCAAGAGAGGTGAAGAAAGAGGGAGGCAGGGTGCAAAAGAGGCAAGATGGGTGCAGAAAGAAGCAAGAGAGGTACAGAAAGAAGCAAGAAAAGTGCAGAAAGAAGCAACAGAGGTGCAGAAAGAGGCTAGAGGGTGCAGAAAGAGGCAAGAGAAGTGCAGAAAGAAGCAACAGAGGTGCAGAAGGAGGCAAAAGAATTGCAGAAACAGGCAAGAGAGTTGCAGAAACAGGCAAACGGGGGAGCAGAAAGAGGCAACAGGTGTGCAGACAGAGGCAAGAGAGGTGCAGAAAGACGGAAGAGGGTGCTGAAAGAGGCAAGAGGGATGCATAAACATAGCAACAGAGGTGCAGAAAGAAGCAAGAGCAGTGCAGAATGAACCAACAGAGGTGCAGAAAGAGGCAAGAGAAGTACAGAAACAGGCAAGAGAAGTGCTGAAAGAAGCAAAAGAGGTGCAGAAAGAGGCAAGAGAACAGCAGAAAAAGGCGAGAGGTGCAGAAAGAGGTGCTGAAAGAGGCAAGTGGGGTGCAGAAAGAGGCAAGAGAAGTGCTGAAAGAAGCAACAGAGGTGCAGAAAGAGGCAAGAGAGTGCAGAAACAGGCAGGAAAGGTGCAGAAAGACAGAACAGGGGTGCAGAAAGAGGCAAGAGAAGTGCAGAAAGAAGCAACAGAGGTGCAGAAAGAGGCAAGAGAGGTGCAGAAACAGGCAGGAAAGGTGCAGAAAGACAGAACAGAGGTGCAGAAAGAGGCCTGAGGGATACATAAATTTGCAAAGAGGTGCAGAAATAAGCAAGAGCAGTGCAGAAAGAACCAACAGATGTGCAGAAAGAGGCAAGAGGGGTACAGAAAGAGGCAAGAGAAGTGCAGAAAGAAGCAAAAGAGGTGCAGAAAGAGGCAAGAGAACAGCAGAAAAAGGCAATAGAGGTGCAGAAAGAGGAAGGAGTGGTGCACAAAGAGGCAAGAGGGGTACAGAAGGAAGCAAGAGAAGTGCAGAAAGAAGCAAACAGAGGTGCTTGAAAGAGGCAAGAGGGGTGCAGAAAGAAGCAAGAGAGGTACAGAAAGGAGCAACAGAAGTGCAGAAAGAAGCAACAGGGTTCAGAAAGAGGCTAGAGGGGTGCAGAAAGAGGCAACAGGTGTGCAGACAGAGGCAAGAGAGGTGCAGAAAGACGGAAGAGGGGTGCTGAAAGAGGCAAGAGGGATGCATAAATTTGCAACAGAGGTGCAGAAAGAAGCAAGAGCAGTGCAGAATGACCCAACAGAGGTGCAGAAAGAGGCAAGAGAGGTACAGAAACAGGCAAGAGAAGTGCAGAAAGAAGCAAAAGAGTGCAGAAAGAGGCAAGAGGACAGCAGAAAGAGGCAAGAGGGATACAAAAAGGGAAGAAGGTGCAGAAAGAAGCAAGAGAGGTCCAGAAAGAGGCAAAAGAAGTGCAGAAAAGAAGAAACAGAGGCAAAGAAAGAGGCAAGAGAGGTGAATAAAGAGAGAGGAGGGGTGCAAAAGAGGCAAGATGGGTGCAGAAAGAAGCAAGAGGTACAGAAAGAAGCAAGAAGAAAGTGCAGAAAGAAGCAACAGGGGTGCAGAAAGAGGCAAGAGAGGTGCAGAAAGACGCAAGAGAGGTGCAGAAACAAGCAAGAGAAGTGCAGAAAGAAGCAACAGAGGTGTAGAAAGAAGCAAGGTGCAGAAAGAGGTAGGAGAGGTGCACAAAGAGGCAACAGAGGTACAGAAAGAGGCAGGAGAGGTGTAGAAAGAAGGAAGAGAAGTACAGAAAGAAGCAAGAGAATTGCTGAAACAAGCAACAGAGGTGTAGAAAGAAGCAAGAGACGTGCAGAAAGAGGCAAGTGAGATGCAGAAAGAAGCAAGAGCAGTGCAGAAAGAACCAACAGAGGTGCAAAAAGAGGCAAGAGGGGTACAGAAAAGGTAGGAGAGTTGCACAAAGAGGCAAGAAAGGTACAGAAAGAGGCAGGAGGGTTGCAGAAATAAGGAAGAGAAGTGCACGAAAGAAGCAATAGAGGTGCTGATAGAGGTGCGAAGAGGTGCAGAAAGAGCAAGAGAAGTGCAGAAAAGAAGCAACAGAGGTACAGAAAGAGGCAAGAGGGGTGCAGAAAGAAGAAACAAAGGTAAAGGAAGAGGCAAGAGAGGTGAATAAAGAGAGAGGAGGGGTGCCAAAAGAGGCAAGATGGGTGCAGAAAGAAGCAAGAGAGGTACAGAAAGAAGCAAGAAAAGTGCAGAAAGAAGCAACGAGGTGCAGAAAGAGGCAAAGAGAGGTACAGAAAGACGCAAGAGAGGTGCAGAAAGAAGAAACAGGAGGTAAAGAAAGAGGCAAGAGAGGTGAATAAAGAGAGAGGAGAGGTGCAAAAGAGGCAAGATGGGTGCAGAAGAAGCAAGAGAGGCACAGAAAGAAGCAAGAAAAGTGAAGAAAGAAGCAACAGGGGGGCAGAAACAAACAAGGGAAGTGCAGAAAGAAGCAACAGAGGTGTAGAAAGAAGCAAGGTGCAGAAAGAGGTAGGAGAGGTGCACAAAGAGGCAATGGAGGTACAGAAAGAGGCAGGAGGGGTGCAGAAAGAAGGAAGAGAAGTACAGAAAGAAGCAAGAGAATTGCTGAAAGAAGCAATAGAGGTGTAGAAAGAAGCAAGAGACATGCAGAAAGAGGCAAGTGAGATGCAGAAAGAAGCAAGAGCAGTGCAGAAAGAACCAACAGAGGTGCAAAAAGAGGCATGAGGGGTACAGAAAAAGGTAGGAGAGGTGCACAAAGAGGCAAGAAAGGTACAGAAAGAGGCAGGAGGGGTGCAGAAAGAAGGAAGAGAAGTGCACAAAGAAGCAACAGAGGTGCTGAAAGAGGTGCGAAGGGTGCAGAAAGAGCAAGAGAAGTGCAGAAAGAAGCAACAGAGGTACAGAAAGAGGCAAGAGGGGTGCAGAAACAAGCAGGAAAGGTGCAGAAAGAGGGAACAGGGGTGCAGAAAGAGGCAAGAGACGTGCAGAAAGAGGGGAGAGGGTTGCAGAAAGAGGCAAGAGAGGTGCAGAAAGAAGCAAGTGAGGTGGAGAATGAGGCAACAGAGGTGCGGAAAGAGCGCAAAGAGCGTGCAGAAACAAACAAGGGAAGTGCAGAAAGAAGCAACAGAGGTGTAGAAAGAAGCAAGGTGCAGAAAGAGGTAGGAGAGGTGCACAAAGAGGCAACAGAGGTACAGAAAGAGGCAGGAGGGGTGCAGAAAGAAGGAAGAGAAGTGCACAAAGAAGCAACAGAGGTGCTGGAAAGAGGTGCGAAGGGTGCAGAAAGAGCAAGAGAAGTGCAGAAAGAAGCAACAGAGGTACAGAAAGAGGCAAGAGGGGTGCAGAAACAAGCAGGAAAGGTGCAGAAAGAGGGAACGGTGTGCAGAAAGAGGCAAGAGAAGTGCAGAAAGAGGGGAGAGGGTTGCAGAAAGAGGCAAGAGGGGTGCAGAAAGAAGCAAGTGAGGTGGAGAATGAGGCAACAGAGGTGCAGAAAGACGCAAGAGCGGTGCAGAAACAAACAAGGGAAGTGCAGAAAGAAGCAACAGAGGTGTAGAAAGAAGCAAGGTGCAGAAAGAGGTAGAGAGGTGCAGAAAGAACCAACAGAGGTGCAAAAAGAGGCAAGAGGGGTACAGAAAAGGTAGGAGAGGTGCATAAAGAGGCAAGAAAGGTACAGAAAGAGGCAGGATGGGTGGAGAAAGAAGGAAGAGAAGTGCACAAAGAAGAAACAGAGGTGCTGAAAGAGGTGCAGAGGGTGCAGAAAGAGCAAGAGAAGTGCAGAAAGAAGCAACAGAGGTACAGAAAGAGGCAAGAGAGGTGCAGAAACAGGCAGGAAAGGTGCGGAAAGAGGGAACAGGGGTGCAGAAAGAGGCAAGAGAGGTGCAGAAAGAGAAAAGAGGGAGGCAGAAAGAGGCAAGAGGGGTACAAAAAGAAGCAAGTGAGGTACAGAAAGAGGCAACAGAGGTGCAGAAAGAGAAAAGAGGGGTGCCGAAAGAGGCAAGAGGGGTGCAGAAAGAAGCAAGAGAAGTGCAGAAAGATGCAAGAGAACTGCTGAAAGAAGCAACAGTGGTGTGGAAAGAAGCAAGAGAAGTGCAGAAAGAGGCACGTGAGGTGCAGAATGAGGCAAGAGAGGTGCAGAAAATGGCAAGAGAACAGCAGAAAGAGGCAAGAGGGATGGAAAAAAGGGAAGACGAGTGCAGAAAGAGACAACAGGGGTGCAGAAAGAGACAACAGGGGTGCAGAAAGAAGCAAGAGAGGTACAGAAAGAGGCAATAGAAGTGCAGAAAGAGGAGAGAGAAGTGCAGAAAGAAGCAAAAGAGGTGCACAAAGAGGCAAGAGGGGTGCAAAAAGAGGCAAAAGCAGTGCAGAAAGAACCAAGAGATGTGCAGAATAAGGCAAGAGAGGTGCAGAAAGAGGCAAGACGTGCAGAAAAAGGAAGAAGGGTGCAGAAAGAAGCAAGAGAAGTGCAAAAAGAGGCAAGTAAGGTACAGAAGGAGGCAAGAGAACTGCAGAAAGAGGCAAGAGAGTTGCAGAAACAGGCAAAAGGGGTGCAAAAAGAAGGAACAGGTATGCAGACAGAGGCAAGAGAGGTGCAGAAAGAGGGAAGAGGGGTACAGAAAGAGGCAAGAGGGATGCAGAAATTTGCAACAGAGGTGCAAAAAGAAGCAAGAGAAGTGCAGAAAGAACCAACAGAGGTGCAGAAAGAGGCAAGAGAGGTGCACAAAGAGGCAAATGGGGTACAGAAAGAGGCAAGAGGGGTGCAGAAAGAAGCAAGAAAAGTGAAGAAAGAAGCAACAGAGTTGCTTAAAGAGGAAAGTATGGTGCAGAAAGAGGCAAGAGAAGTGCAGAAAGAAGCAACAGAGGTGCCGAAAGTGACAAGAGAGGTGCAGAAACAGGCAAGAAAGGTACAGAAAGAGGGAACAGGGGTGCAGAAAGATGTAAGAGGGATACAGAAATTTGCAAGAATGGTGCAGAAAGAAGCAGGAGCAGTGCAGAAAGAAGCAAGAGAAGTGCAGAAAGAAGCAAGAGAGGTGGAGAAATAGGGAAGAGGGGTGCAGAAAGAGGCAGGAGGGATGCAGAAATTTGCAAAAGAGGTGCAGAAAGAAGCAAGAGCAGTGCAGAAAGAACCAACAGAGGTGCAAAAAGAGGGAAGAGGCGCAGAAATAGGTAGGAGAGGTGCACAAAGAGGCAAGAGGAGTACAGAAAGAGGCAGGAGTGGTGCAGAAAGAAGGAAGAGAAGTGCACAAACAAGCAACAGAGGTGCTGAAAGAGGCGCGAAGGGTGCAGAAAGAGCAAGAGAAGTGCAGAAAGAAGCAACAGAGGTACAGAAAGAGGCAAGACAGGTGCAGAAACAGGCAGGAAAGGCACAGAAAGAGGGAACAGTGGTGCAGAAAGAAGCAAGGGGCCTATTAGCATGGTGGGCGGATTGCCACCGCCCGACAGGCGGTGGCGATCCGCCCGCCAAAACACCCCGCCGGATGGCCTTACACCCCCACCACATTAGCATGGCAGGGGTACCGCGGCGGACAGAAAGACCTCCGCCCTTATCCGCCGGTAGGCAATCATCCCGATTGCCTACCGGGCGGAAAAGGCCCATAATACGGTGGCGGTGCCTTGCAGGCACCGCCATCCATATTAGCATGTGCCATTCAATGCCTTTCCATGGCGGAGAGTTCGCCATGGAAAGGCATGCGGTATTGCTTCGGGGGCCCATTGAGGGCCCACAGGGGTGTGGGGGCCTGCACTTGGGGGGTACCTATGGTACACCCCAACATTGGCATGGACAAGGTGGCAGGCACCACGCAGTGCCTGTCACGGTGTGCATACCAATGCACAACATGCATATATTGCATTGTGGCGGGTGCTGCTGACAGCACCGCCGCCGCAATGCAATATATGCGGGATGCCACTGCCACCATGGCGGTGGCATCCTCATTGCCATTGCTGGACCGCCGCACCTCTTGCGGGTGGTCCCGTTTGCCGCTGCGGTGGCGGGCGGACACAGTCCGCTTGCCATCGTAATAGACCCCCAAGTGAGGTGAAGAAAGAGGCTACAGAGGTGCAGAAAGATGCAAGAGAGTTGCAGAAACAAGCAAGAGAAATGCAGAAAGAGGCAAGAGAATTGCTGAAAGAAGCAACAGAGGTGTAGAAAGAAGCAAGAGAAGTGCAGAAAATGGCAAGAGAACTGCAGAAAGAGGCAAGAGGGATGCAAAAAATGGAAGAAGGAGTGCAGAAAGAAGCAAGAGAGATCCAGAAAGAGGCAAAGGAATTGCAGAAAGAAGCAACAGAGGTAAAGAAAGAGGCAAGAGAGGTGAAGAAAGAGGAGGCGGGGTGCAAAAAGAGGCAAGATGGGTGCAGAAAGAAGCAAGAGAGGTACAGAAAGAAGCAAGAAAAGTGCAGAAAGACACAACAGAGGTGCAGAAAGAGGCTAGAGGGTGCAGAAAAGAGGCTAGAGGGTGCAGAAAGAGGCAAGAGAAGTACAGAAAGAAGCAACAGAGGTGCCGAAGGAGGCAAAAGAACTTCAGAAACAGGCAAAAGAGTTGCAGAAACAGGCAAACGGGGTGCAGAAAGAGGCAACAGGTGTGCAGACAGAAGCAAGAGAGGTGCAGAAAGACGGAAGAGGGGTGCTGAAAGAGGCAAGAGGGATGCATAAATTTGCAACAGAGGTGCAGAAAGAAGCAAGAGCAGTGCAGAATGAACCAACATAGGTGCAGAAAGAGGCAAGAGAAGTACCGAAACAGGCAAGAGAACTGCAGAAAGAAGCAAAAGAGGTGCAGAAAGAGGCAAGAGAACAGCATAAAAAGGCAAGAGAGGTGCAGAAAGAGGAAGGAGAGGTGCACAAAGAGGCAAGAGTGGTACAGAAAGAGGCAAGAGGGGTGCAGAAAGAAGTAAGAGAAGTGCAGGAAGAAGCAACAGAGATGCTGAAAGAGGCAAGTGGGGTGCAGTAAGAGGCAAGAGAAGTGCAGAAAGAAGCAACAGAGGTGCAGAAAGAGGCAAGAGAGGTGCAGAAACAGGCAGGAAAGGTGCAGAAAGACAGAACAGGGGTGCAGAAAGAGGCCTGAGGGATACATAAATTTGCAAAAGAGGTGCAGAAAGAAGCAAGAGCAGTGCAGAAAGAACCAACAGAGGTGCAGAAAGAGGCAAGAGGGGTACAGAAAGAGGCAAGAGAAGTGCAGAAAGAAGCAAAAGAGGTGCAGAAAGAAGAAACAGAGGTAAAGAAAGAGGCCAGAGAGGTGAATAAAGAGAGAGGAGGGGTGCAAAAAGAGGCAAGATGGGTGCAGAAAGAAGCAAGAGAGGTACAGAAAGAAGCAAGAAAAGTGCAGAAAGAAGCAACAGGGGTGCAGAAAGAGGCAAGAGAGGTACAGAAAGACGCAAGAGAGGTGCAGAAACAAACAAGGGAAGTGCAGAAAGAAGCAACAGAGGTGTAGAAAGAAGCAAGGTGCAGAAAGAGGTAGGAGAGGTGTACAAAGAGGCAAGCAGAGGTACAGAAAGAGGCAGGAGGGGTGCAGAAAGAAGGAAGAGAAGTACAGAAAGAAGCAAGAGAATTGCTGAAAGAAGCAACAGAGGTGTAGAAAGAAGCAAGAGACGTGCAGAAAGAGGCAAGTGAGGTGCAGAAAGAAGCAAGAGCAGTGCAGAAAGAACCAACAGAGGTGCAAAAAGAGGCAAGAGGGGTACAGAAAAAGGTAGGAGAGGTGCACAAAGAGGCAAGAAAGGTACAGAAAGAGGCAGGAGGGGTGCTGAAAGAAGGAAGAGAAGTGCACAAAGAAGCAACAGAGGTGCTGAAAGAGGTGCGAACGGTGCAGAAAGAGCAAGAGAAGTGCAGAAAGAAGCAACAGAGGTACAGAAAGAGGCAAGAGAGGTGCAGAAACAGGCATGAAAGGTGCAGAAAGAGGGAACAGGGGTGCAGAAAGAGGCAAGAGAGGTGCAGAAAGAGAAAGGAGGGGTGCAGAAAGAGGCAAGAGGGGTGCAGAAGGAAGCAAGTGAGGTGCAGAAAGAGGCAGGAGGGGTGCAGAAAGAAGCAAGAAAAGTGCAGAAAGAAGCAACAGAGGTGCAGAAAGAGGCTAGAGGGTGCAGAAAGAGCAAGAGAAGTGCAGAAAGAAGCAACAGAGGTACAGAAAGAGGCACGAGAGGTGCAGAAACAGGCATGAAAGGTGCAGAAAGAGGGAACAGGGGTGCAGAAAGAGGCAAGAGAGGTGCAGAAAGAGAAAAGAGGGTGCAGAAAGAGGCAAGAGGGTGCAGAAGGAAGCAAGTGAGGTGCAGAAAGAGGCAGGAGGGGTGCAGAACGAAGGAAGAGAAGTGCAGAAAGAAGCAACAGAGGTGCTGAAAGAGGCATGAAGGGTGCAGAAAGAGGCAAGAGAAGTGCAGAAAGAAGCAACAGAGGTACAGAAAGAGGCAAGAGGGGTGCAGAAACAGGCAGGAAAGGTGCAGAAAGACAGAACAGGGGTGCAGAAAGGAGCAAGGGGGCTATTAGCATGGCGGGCGGATTGCCACCGCCCGACCAGCGGTAGCGATCCACCCGCCAAAACAACCCACCGGACGGCCTTTTACCCCCCCACCACATTAGCATGGCGGGGGTACCGCGGCAGACGGAAAGACCGTCTGCCGCCATGCTTGGTAGGCAATCATCCCGATTGCCTACCGGGCAGAAAAGGCCCATAATATAGTGGCAGTGCCTTGCAAGCACCGCCATCCATATTAGCATGTGGCAGTTTCAATGCCTTTCTATGGCGGAGAGTTCCCCATGGAAAGGCATGCGGTTTGCTCGGGGGCCCATTGCGGGCCCTCAGAGGTTGTGGGGGGTGGGGGCTGCACTTGGGGGTACCTATGGTACCCCCAAAATTGGCATGGACAAGGTGGCAGGCACCCGCGGTGCCTGTCACGGTGTGCATGCCAATGCACAACATGCATATATTGCATTGTGGCGGGTGCTGCTTACAGCACCGCCCACCGCAATGCAATATATGCGGGATGCCCCATGGCGGTGGCATCCTAATTGCCATTGCAGGACCGCTGCACCTCTTGCGGGTGTTCCCGTTTGCCGTAGCGGAGGCGGGCGGACACAGTCCACTCGCCATCGTAATAGACCCCCAAGTGAGGTGCAGAAAGAGGCTACAGAGGTGCAGAAAAATGCAAGAGAGTTGCAGAAACAAGCAAGAGAAATGCAGAAAGAGGCAAGAGAATTGCTGAAAGAAGCAACAGCGGTGTAGAAAGAAGCAAGAGAAGTACAGAAAATGGCAAGAGAACTGCAGAAAGAGGCAAGAGGGATGCAAAAAAGGGAAGAAGGGTGCAGAAAGAAGCAAGAGAGATACAGAAAGAGGCAAAGGAAGTGCAGAAAGAAACAACAGAGGTAAAGAAAGAGGCAAGAGAGGTGAAGAAAGAGGGAGGCGGGGTGCAAAAAGAGGCAAGATGGGTGCAGAAAGAAGCAAGAGAGGTTCAGAAAGAAGCAAGAAAAGTGCAGAAAGAAGCAACAGAGGTGCAGAAAGAGGCTAGAGGGTGCAGAAAGAGGCAAGAGAAGTGCAGAAAGAAGCAACAGAGGTGCAGAAGGAGGCAAAAGAACTGCAGAAACAGGCAAGAGAGTTGCAGAAACAGGCAAACGGGGTGCAGAAAGAGGCAACAGGTGTGCCGACAGAGGCAAGAGAGGTGTAGAAAGACGGAAGAGGGGTGCTGAAAGAGGCAAGAGGGATGCATAAATTTGCAACAGAGGTGCAGAAAGAAGCAAGAGCAGTGCAGAATGAACCAACAGAGGTGCAGAAAGAGGCAAGAGAAGTACAGAAACAGGCAAGAGAAGTGCAGAAAGAAGCAAAAGAGGTGCAGAAAGAGGCAAGAGAACAGCAGAAAAAGGCAAGAGAGGTACAGAAAGAGGAAGGAGAGGTGCACAAAGAGGCAAGAGTGGTACAGAAAGAGGCAAGAGGGGTGCAGAAAGAAGTAAGAGAAGTGCAGGAAGAAGCAACAGAGGTGCTGAAAGAGGCAAGTGGGGTGCAGAAAGAGGCAATAGAAGTGCAGAAAGTAGCAACAGAGGTGCAGAAAGAGGCAAGAGAGGTGCAGAAAGAGGCAGGAAAGGTGCAGAAAGACAGAACAGGGGTGCAGAAAGAGGCCTGAGGGATACATAAATTTGCAAAAGAGGTGCAGAAAGAAGCAAGAGCAGTGCAGAAAGAACCAACAGAGGTGCAGAAAGAGGCAAGAGGGGCACAGAAAGAGGCAAGAGAAGTGCAGAAAGAAGCAAAAGAGGTGCAGAAAGATGCAAGAGAACAGCAGAAAAAGGCAAGAGAGGTGCAGAAAGAAGAAGGAGTGGTGCACAAAGAGGCAAGAGGGGTACAGAAGGAAGCAAGAGAAGTGCAGAAAGAAGCAACAGAGGTGCTTAAAGAGGCAATAGGGGTGCAGAAAGAAGCAAGAGATGTACAGAAAGGAGCAAGAGAAGTGCAGAAAGAAGCAACAGGGGTTCAGAAAGAGGCTAGAGGGGTGCAGAAAGAGGCAAGAGAAGTGCAGAAACAGGTAAAAGGGGTGCAGAAAGAGGTAACAGGTGTGCAGACAGAGGCAAGAGAGGTGCAGAAAGACAGAAGAGGGGTGCTGAAAGAGGCAAGAGGGATGCATAAATTTGCAACAGAGGTGCAGAAAGAAGTAAGAGCAGTGCAGAATGACCCAACAGAGGTGCAGAAAGAGGCAAGAGAGGTACAGAAACAGGCAAGAGAAGTGCAGAAAGAAGCAAAAGAGGTGCAGAAAGAGGCAAGAGGACAGCAGAAAGAGGCAACAGAGGTACAGAAAGAGGCAGGAGGGGTGCAGAAAGAAGGAAGAGAAGAACAGAAATAAGCAAGAGAATTGCTGAAAGAAGCAACAGAGGTGCAAAAAGAGGCAAGAGGGGTACAGAAAAAGGTAGGAGAGGTGCACAAAGAGGCAAGAAAGGTACAGAAAGAGGCAGGAGGGGTGCTGAAAGAAGGAAGAGAAGTGCACAAAGAAGCAACAGAGGTGCTGAAAGAGGTGCGAACGGTGCAGAAAGAGCAAGAGAAGTGCAGAAAGAAGCAACAGAGGTACAGAAAGAGGCAAGAGAGGTGCAGAAACAGGCATGAAAGGTGCAGAAAGAGGGAACAGAGGTGCAGAAAGAGGCAAGAGAGGTGCAGAAAGAGAAAAGAGGGGTGCAGAAAGAGGCAGGAGGGGTGCAGAACGAAGGAAGAGAAGTGCAGAAAGAAGCAACAGAGGTGCTTAAAGAGGCGTGAAGGGTGCAGAAAGAGGCAAGAGAAGTGCAGAAAGAAGCAACAGAGGTACAGAAAGAGGCAAGAGGGGTGCAGAAACAGGCAGGAAAGGTACAGAAAGAGGGAACAGGGGTGCAGAAAGAGGTAAGAGGGATACAGAAATTTGCAAGAGAGGTGCAGAAAGAAGCAAGAGAGGTGGAGAAATAGGGAACAGGGGTGCAGAAAGAGGCATGAGGGATGCAGAAAGAACCAACAGAGGTGCAAAAAGAGGCAAGAGGGGTGCAGAAATAGGTAGGAGAGGTGCACAAAGGTGCAAGAGGAGTACAGAAAGAGGCAGGAGTGGTGCAGAAAGAAGGAAGAGAAGTGCAGAAAGAAGCAACAGAAGTGCTGAAAGCGACGCGAAGGGTGCAGAAAGAGCAAGAGAAGTGCAGAAAGAAGCAACAGAGGTACAGAAAGAGGCAAGAGAGGTGCAGAAACAGGCAGGAAAGGCACAGAAAGAGGGAACAGTGGTGCAGAAAGAAGCAAGGGACCTATTAGCATGGCGATCCGCCCCCCAAAACACCCACAGGACGGCCTTTTACCCCCCGCCACATTAGTATGGTGGGGGTACCGCGGCAGACAGAAAGACCGTTCGCCGCTTTTCCGCCGGTAGGCAATCATCCCGATTGCCTACCAGGCGGAAAAGGCCCATCCATATTAGCATGTGGCATTTTCAATGCCTTTCCATGGCGGAGAGTTCGCCATAGAAAGGCATGTGGTTTTCACTTCGGGGGCCCATTGCGGGCCCCCAGGGGGTGGAGGGGTGGGGGGATGCACGTGGGGGATACCTATGGTACCCCCCAACATTGGCATGGACAAGGTGGCAGGCACCGCATGGTGCCTGTCACGGTGTGCATGCCAATGCACAACATGCATATATCGCATTGTGGCGGGTGCTGCTTACAGCACCGCCCGCCGCAATGCAATATATGCGGGATGCCACCGCCACTGTGGCGGTGGCACCCTAATTGCCATTGCAGGACCGCCGCACCTCTTGCGGGTGGTCCCGTTTGCCGTTGCGGTGGTGGACGAACACAGTCCGCTCGCCATCGTAATAGAGCCCCAAGTGAGGTGCAGAAAGAGGCTACAGAGGTGCAGAAAAATGCAAGAGAGTTGCAGAAACAAGCAAGAGAAATGCAGAAAGAGGCAAGAGAATTGCTGAAAGAAGCAACAGCGGTGTAGAAAGAAGCAAGAGAAGTGCAGAAAATGGCAGGAGAACTACAGAAAGAGGCAAGAGGGATGCAAAAAAGGGAAGAAGGGTGCAGAAAGAAGCAAGAGAGATCCAGAAAGAGGCAAAGGAAGTGCAGAAAGAAACAACAGAGGTAAAGAAAGAGGCAAGAGAGGTGAAGAAAGAGGGAGGCAGGGTGCAAAAAGAGGCAAGATGGGTGCAGAAAGAAGCAAGAGAGGTACAGAAAGAAGCAAGAAAAGTGCAGAAAGAAGCAACAGAGGTGCAGAAAGAGGCTAGAGGGTGCAGAAAGAGGCAAGAGAAGTGCAGAAAGAAGCAACAGAGGTGCAGAAGGAGGCAAAAGAACTGCAGAAACAGGCAAGA
The DNA here is from genome assembly GCA_963921515.1 of Calotriton arnoldi. NCBI lineage: Eukaryota > Metazoa > Chordata > Amphibia > Caudata > Salamandridae > Calotriton > Calotriton arnoldi. The sequence goes on from CAWUFW010011019.1 coordinate 583,020, forward strand.
GAGTTGCAGAAACAGGCAAACGGGGAGCAGAAAGAGGCAACAGGTGTGCAGACAGAGGCAAGAGAGGTGCAGAAAGACGGAAGAGGGGTGCTGAAAGAGGCAAGAGGGATGCATAAATTTGCAACAGAGGTGCAGAAAGAAGCAAGAGCAGTGCAGAATGAACCAACAGAGGTGCAGAAAGAGGCAAGAGAAGTACAGAAACAGGCAAGAGAAGTGCTGAAAAAAGCAAAAGAGGTGCAGAAAGAGGCAAGAGAACAGCAGAAAAAGGCAAGAGAGGTGCTGAAAGGGGCAAGTGGGGTGCAGAAAGAGGCAAGAGAAGTGCAGAAAGAAGCAACAGAGGTGCAGAAAGAGGCAAGAGAGGTGCAGAAACAGGCAGGAAAGGTGCAGAAAGACAGAACAGGGGTGCAGAAAGAGGCAAGAGAAGTGCAGAAAGAAGCAACAGAGGTGCAGAAAGAGGCAAGAGAGGTGCAGAAACAGGCAGGAAAGGTGCAGAAAGACAGAACAGGGGTGCAGAAAGAGGCCTGAGGGATACATAAATTTGCAAAAGAGGTGCAGAAATAAGCAAGAGCAGTGCAGAAAGAACCAACAGATGTGCAGAAAGAGGCAAGAGGGGTACAGAAAGAGGCAAGAGAAGTGCAGAAAGAAGCAAAAGAGGTGCAGAAAGAGGCAAGAGAACAGCAGAAAAAGGCAATAGAGGTGCAGAAAGAGGAAGGAGTGGTGCACAAAGAGGCAAGAGGGGTACAGAAGGAAGCAAGAGAAGTGCAGAAAGAAGCAACAGAGGTGCTTAAAGAGGCAAGAGGGGTGCAGAAAGAAGCAAGAGAGGTACAGAAAGGAGCAACAGAAGTGCAGAAAGAAGCAACAGGGGTTCAGAAAGAGGCTAGAGGGGTGCAGAAAGAGGCAACAGGTGTGCAGACAGAGGCAAGAGAGGTGCAGAAAGACGGAAGAGGGGTGCTGAAAGAGGCAAGAGGGATGCATAAATTTGCAACAGAGGTGCAGAAAGAAGCAAGAGCAGTGCAGAATGACCCAACAGAGGTGCAGAAAGAGGCAAGAGGACAGCAGAAAGAGGCAAGAGGGATACAAAAAAGGGAAGAAGGGTGCAGAAAGAAGCAAGAGAGGTCCAGAAAGAGGCAAAAGAAGTGCAGAAAGAAGAAACAGAGGCAAAGAAAGAGGCAAGAGAGGTGAATAAAGAGAGAGGAGGGGTGCAAAAAGAGGCAAGATGGGTGCAGAAAGAAGCAAGAGAGGTACAGAAAGAAGCAAGAAAAGTGCAGAAAGAAGCAACAGGGGTGCAGAAAGAGGCAAGAGAGGTACAGAAAGACGCAAGAGAGGTGCAGAAACAAACAAGGGAAGTGCAGAAAGAAGCAACAGAGGTGTAGAAAGAAGCAAGGTGCAGAAAGAGGTAGGAGAGGTGCACAAAGAGGCAACAGAGGTACAGAAAGAGGCAGGAGGGGTGTAGAAAGAAGGAAGAGAAGTACAGAAAGAAGCAAGAGAATTGCTGAAAGAAGCAACAGAGGTGTAGAAAGAAGCAAGAGACGTGCAGAAAGAGGCAAGTGAGATGCAGAAAGAAGCAAGAGCAGTGCAGAAAGAACCAACAGAGGTGCAAAAAGAGGCAAGAGGGGTACAGAAAAAGGTAGGAGAGTTGCACAAAGAGGCAAGAAAGGTACAGAAAGAGGCAGGAGGGTTGCAGAAATAAGGAAGAGAAGTGCACAAAGAAGCAATAGAGGTGCTGATAGAGGTGCGAAGGGTGCAGAAAGAGCAAGAGAAGTGCAGAAAGAAGCAACAGAGGTACAGAAAGAGGCAAGAGGGGTGCAGAAAGAAGAAACAAAGGTAAAGGAAGAGGCAAGAGAGGTGAATAAAGAGAGAGGAGGGGTGCCAAAAGAGGCAAGATGGGTGCAGAAAGAAGCAAGAGAGGTACAGAAAGAAGCAAGAAAAGTGCAGAAAGAAGCATCGGGGTGCAGAAAGAGGCAAGAAAGGTACAGAAAGACGCAAGAGAGGTGCAGAAAGAAGAAACAGAGGTAAAGAAAGAGGCAAGAGAGGTGAATAAAGAGAGAGGAGGGGTGCAAAAAGAGGCAAGATGGGTGCAGAAAGAAGCAAGAGAGGTACAGAAAGAAGCAAGAAAAGTGCAGAAAGAAGCAACAGGGGGGCAGAAACAAACAAGGGAAGTGCAAAAAGAAGCAACAGAGGTGTAGAAAGAAGCAAGGTGCAGAAAGAGGTAGGAGAGGTGCACAAAGAGGCAATGGAGGTACAGAAAGAGGCAGGAGGGGTGCAGAAAGAAGGAAGAGAAGTACAGAAAGAAGCAAGAGAATTGCTGAAAGAAGCAATAGAGGTGTAGAAAGAAGCAAGAGACATGCAGAAAGAGGCAAGTGAGATGCAGAAAGAAGCAAGAGCAGTGCAGAAAGAACCAACAGAGGTGCAAAAAGAGGCACAAGGGGTACAGAAAAAGGTAGGAGAGGTGCACAAAGAGGCAAGAAAGGTACAGAAAGAGGCAGGAGGGGTGCAGAAAGAAGGAAGAGAAGTGCACAAAGAAGCAACAGAGGTGCTGAAAGAGGTGCGAAGGGTGCAGAAAGAGCAAGAGAAGTGCAGAAAGAAGCAACAGAGGTACAGAAAGAGGCAAGAGGGGTGCAGAAACAAGCAGGAAAGGTGCAGAAAGAGGGAACAGGGGTGCAGAATTAGGCAAGAGAAGTGCAGAAAGAGGGGAGAGGGTTGCAGAAAGAGGCAAGAGGGGTGCAGAAAGAAGCAAGTGAGGTGGAGAATGAGACAACAGAGGTGCGGAAAGACGCAAGAGCGGTGCAGAAACAAACAAGGGAAGTGCAGAAAGAAGCAACAGAGGTGTAGAAAGAAGCAAGGTGCAGAAAGAGGTAGGAGAGGTGCACAAAGAGGCAACAGAGGTACAGAAAGAGGCAGGAGGGGTGCAGAAAGAAGGAAGAGAAGTGCACAAAGAAGCAACAGAGGTGTTGAAAGAGGTGCGAAGGGTGCAGAAAGAGCAAGAGAAGTGCAGAAAGAAGCAACAGAGGTACAGAAAGAGGCAAGAGGGGTGCAGAAACAAGCAGGAAAGGTGCAGAAAGAGGGAACGGGGTACAGAAAGAGGCAAGAGAAGTGCAGAAAGAGGGGAGAGGGTTGCAGAAAGAGGCAAGAGGGGTGCAGAAAGAAGTAAGTGAGGTGGAGAATGAGGCAACAGAGGTGCGGAAAGACGCAAGACCGGTGCAGAAACAAACAAGGGAAGTGCAGAAAGAAGCAACAGAGGTGTAGAAAGAAGCAAGGTGCAGAAAGAGGTAGGAGAGGTGCAGAAAGAACCAACAGAGGTGCAAAAAGAGGCAAGAGGGGTACAGAAAAAGGTAGGAGAGGTGCATAAAGAGGCAAGAAAGGTACAGAAAGAGGCAGGATGGGTGGAGAAAGAAGGAAGAGAAGTGCACAAAGAAGAAACAGAGGTGCTGAAAGAGGTGCGAAGGGTGCAGAAAGAGCAAGAGAAGTGCAGAAAGAAGCAACAGAGGTACAGAAAGAGGCAAGAGAGGTGCAGAAACAGGCAGGAAAGGTGCGGAAAGAGGGAACAGGGGTGCAGAAAGAGGCAAGAGAGGTGCAGAAAGAGAAAAGAGGGAGGCAGAAAGAGGCAAGAGGGGTACAAAAAGAAGCAAGTGAGGTACAGAAAGAGGCAACAGAGGTGCAGAAAGAGAAAAGAGGGGTGCCGAAAGAGGCAAGAGGGGTGCAGAAAGAAGCAAGAGAAGTGCAGAAAGATGCAAGAGAACTGCTGAAAGAAGCAACAGTGGTGTGGAAAGAAGCAAGAGAAGTGCAGAAAGAGGCACTTGAGGTGCAGAATGAGGCAAGAGAGGTGCAGAAAATGGCAAGAGAACAGCAGAAAGAGGCAAGAGGGATGGAAAAAAGGGAAGACGAGTGCAGAAAGAGACAACAGCGGTGCAGAAAGAGACAACAGGGGTGCAGAAAGAAGCAAGAGAGGTACAGAAAGAGGCAATAGAAGTGCAGAAAGAGGAGAGAGAAGTGCAGAAAGAAGCAAAAGAGGTGCACAAAGAGGCAAGAGGGGTGCAAAAAGAGGCAAAAGCAGTGCAGAAAGAACCAAGAGATGTGCAGAATAAGGCAAGAGAGGTGCAGAAAGAGGCAAGACGTGCAGAAAAAGGAAGAAGGGTGCAGAAAGAAGCAAGAGAAGTGCAAAAAGAGGCAAGTAAGGTACAGAAGGAGGCAAGAGAACTGCAGAAAGAGGCAAGAGAGTTGCAGAAACAGGCAAAAGGGGTGCAAAAAGAAGGAACAGGTATGCAGACAGAGGCAAGAGAGGTGCAGGAAGAGGGGTACAGAAAGAGGCAAGAGGGATGCAGAAATTTGCAACAGAGGTGCAAAAAGAAGCAAGAGAAGTGCAGAAAGAACCAACAGAGGTGCAGAAAGAGGCAAGAGAGGTGCACAAAGAGGCAAATGGGGTACAGAAAGAGGCAAGAGGGGTGCAGAAAGAAGCAAGAAAAGTGAAGAAAGAAGCAACAGGGTTGCTTAAAGAGGCAAGAATGGTGCAGAAAGAGGCAAGAGAAGTGCAGAAAGAAGCAACAGAGGTGCCGAAAGTGACAAGAGAGGTGCAGAAACAGGCAAGAAAGGTACAGAAAGAGGGAACAGGGGTGCAGAAAGATGTAAGAGGGATACAGAAATTTGCAAGAGAGGTGCAGAAAGAAGCAGGAGCAGTGCAGAAAGAAGCAAGAGAAGTGCAGAAAGAAGCAAGAGAGGTGGAGAAATAGGGAAGAGGGGTGCAGAAAGAGGCATGAGGGATGCAGAAATTTGCAAAAGAGGTGCAGAAAGAAGCAAGAGCAGTGCAGAAAGAACCAACAGAGGTGCAAAAAGAGGGAAGAGGCGCGCAGAAATAGGTAGGAGAGGTGCACAAAGAGGCAAGAGGAGTACAGAAAGAGGCAGGAGTGGTGCAGAAAGAAGGAAGAGAAGTGCACAAACAAGCAACAGAGGTGCTGAAAGAGGCGCGAAGGGTGCAGAAAGAGCAAGAGAAGTGCAGAAAGAAGCAACAGAGGTACAGAAAGAGGCAAGACAGGTGCAGAAACAGGCAGGAAAGGCACAGAAAGAGGGAACAGTGGTGCAGAAAGAAGCAAGGGGCCTATTAGCATGGTGGGCGGATTGCCACCGCCCGACAGGCGGTGGCGATCCGCCCGCCAAAACACCCCGCCGGATGGCCTTTTACCCCCCACCACATTAGCATGGCAGGGGGTACCGCGGCGGACGGAAAGACCTTCCGCCCCTTTTCCGCCGGTAGGCAATCATCCCGATTGCCTACCGGGCGGAAAAGGCCCATAATATGGTGGCGGTGCCTTGCAGGCACCGCCATCCATATTAGCATGTGCCATTTTCAATGCCTTTCCATGGCGGAGAGTTCGCCATGGAAAGGCATGCGGTTTTTGCTTCGGGGGCCCATTGCAGGCCCACAGGGGTGTGGGGGCCTGCACTTGGGGGGTACCTATGGTACACCCCAACATTGGCATGGACAAGGTGGCAGGCACCGCGCAGTGCCTGTCACGGTGTGCATACCAATGCACAACATGCATATATTGCATTGTGGCGGGTGCTGCTTACAGCACCGCCCGCCGCAATGCAATATATGCGGGATGCCACCGCCACCATGTCGGTGGCATCCTCATTGCCATTGCTGGACCGCCGCACCTCTTGCGGGTGGTCCCGTTTGCCGTTGCGGTGGCGGGCGGACACAGTCCGCTTGCCATCGTAATAGACCCCCAAGTGAGGTGAAGAAAGAGGCTACAGAGGTGCAGAAAAATACAAGAGAGTTGCAGAAACAAGCAAGAGAAATGCAGAAAGAGGCAAGAGAATTGCTGAAAGAAGCAACAGAGGTGTAGAAAGAAGCAAGAGAAGTGCAGAAAATGGCAAGAGAACTGCAGAAAGAGGCAAGAGGGATGCAAAAAATGGAAGAAGGGTGCAGAAAGAAGCAAGAGAGATCCAGAAAGAGGCAAAGGAATTGCAGAAAGAAGCAACAGAGGTAAAGAAAGAGGCAAGAGAGGTGAAGAAAGAGGGAGGCGGGGTGCAAAAAGAGGCAAGATGGGTGCAGAAAGAAGCAAGAGAGGTACAGAAAGAAGCAAGAAAAGTGCAGAAAGACACAACAGAGGTGCAGAAAGAGGCTAGAGGGTGCAGAAAGAGGCTAGAGGGTGCAGAAAGAGGCAAGAGAAGTACAGAAAGAAGCAACAGAGGTGCCGAAGGAGGCAAAAGAACTTCAGAAACAGGCAAAAGAGTTGCAGAAACAGGCAAACGGGGTGCAGAAATAGGCAACAGGTGTGCAGACAGAAGCAAGAGAGGTGCAGAAAGACGGAAGAGGGGTGCTGAAAGAGGCAAGAGGGATGCATAAATTTGCAACAGAGGTGCAGAAAGAAGCAAGAGCAGTGCAGAATGAACCAACATAGGTGCAGAAAGAGGCAAGAGAAGTACAGAAACAGGCAAGAGAAGTGCAGAAAGAAGCAAAAGAGGTGCAGAAAGAGGCAAGAGACCAGCAGAAAAAGGCAAGAGAGGTGGAGAAAGAGGAAGGAGAGGTGCACAAAGAGGCAAGAGTGGTACAGAAAGAGGCAAGAGGGGTGCAGAAAGAAGTAAGAGAAGTCCAGGAAGAAGCAACAGAGGTGCTGAAAGAGGCAAGTGGGGTGCAGAAAGAGGCAAGAGAAGTGCAGAAAGAAGCAACAGAGGTGCAGAAAGAGGCAAGAGAGGTGCAGAAACAGGCAGGAAAGGTGCAGAAAGACAGAACAGGGGTGCAGAAAGAGGCAAGAGAACAGCAGAAACAGGCAAGAGAGGTGCAGAAAGAGGAAGGAGAGGTGCACAAAGAGGCAAGAGGGGTACAGAAAGAGGCAAGCGGGGTGCCAAAGGAAGCAAGAGAAGTGCAGAAAGAAGCAACAGGGGTGCTGAAAGAGGCAAGAGGGGTGCAGAAAGAAGCAATAGAGGTACAGAAAGAAGCAAGAGAAGTGCAGACAGAAGCAACAGGGGTGCAGAAAGAGGCTAGAGGGGTGCAGAAAGAGGCAAGAGAAGTGCAGAAATAAGCAACAGAGGTGCATAAGGAGGAAAAAGAACTGCAGAAAGAGGCAAGAGAGTTGCAGAAACAGTCAAAAGGGGTGCAGAAAGAGGCAACAGGTGTGCAGACAGAGGCAACAGAGGTGCAGAAAGAAGCAAGAGCAGTGCAGAATGAACCAACAGAGGTGCAGAAAGAGGCAAGAGAGGTGCAGAAAGAGGCAAGAGATCTGCAGAAAGAGGCAAGAGATCTGCAGAAAAAAGCAACAGAGGTGCTGAAAGAGGCAAGTGAGGTGCAGAAAGGGGCAAGAGAAGTGCAGAAAGAGGCAAGTGAAGTGCAGAAAGAAGACAGTGAGGTGCAGAAAGAGGAAGAAAGGTGCAGAAAGAAGCAAGAGAAATGCAAAAAGAGGCAAGAGAGGCACAGAAAGAAGATATGTTTGTGCACCATTAGTACCAATAGCAATAAGTAACACGTGACCATTCCAGCTTTGCAAAGGGCCTTCCACCACGCTGTAACACGTGACGCTGTATTTTTGGGAACATTTGAGCCGTTTGAGCTAGAAACAAGGCTTTTTTTGTTCAAATCTGCAGATTAGGCAGCAGATGATGGAATATTTGGCAAATGCGGAAAATGCTTAATTATGTGAAAATTGGTGCAGCCGAACAGTCACATAATTCCAGTGGCCCTGCTCATACCTCTGACTAGGTCCAGGAGTGCTTCTCAGTGGTTCCTTCTTTTTGTGTCTCATTGAGTTTATAGTTTAGCTTCTATGGAAACGAGGAAGACTAAACCTGAGGTTACCACTCCCAACACAGACTAGAATACCACATTACTCTCCAAAACACATAATCCCACTCCACATAATTCCTATACACTAAATACCACATACTTTCTATTCACATAATGTCACTGCACAACATACCACATAATTCCACTACACACAACGTACATCGACTCTACACCAAAAAACATTAGTAAAAATCTTTTACATTTACAACGCCAATAGCTCTAACTCTCACAAATGCGAGAACTATTGCTTCTTTAACTGGTAGTCTTGTTTGCAGAGTGGTGGAGAAAGGGGGCTGGGCCTCCGACCAGCGCTAAGGAATTCTGCTGCGTTGAACTTTCAGGAGGTACCAGGAGGGCTTCTTGGCCCCCAAAGTCCCTCAGGAGTAAAGTGGACTTCATCCCCCAACCAGTACTGTGCCAGGAGGAGCGTTTGCAGAGTGGTGGAGAAACGGGTTGGGTGTACTCCGAAGACCTCTTAGCAATCCCACTGTGTGGGACTTAGTGGAGGTAATAGGAGAGGTAGTTGGCCCCCAAGGACAACCTTGGGGGCCAACTACCTCTCCTATTACCTCCAGTAAGTCCCACACAGCAGAATTGCTAAGTTGTCATAGCAAGCCAAGCCCCTTATCCCCACCACTCTCCAAACGCACTCCCTAGCGCGCTCTTGGATGGGGATTAAAGTCCCCTTCGCTGCTGGGGGTCCATGGGGGCCAACTAGCCCACCAGGTACCTCCAGTAAGATCCACACAGCTGGATTGCTGAGAGTGGTCCGAGGCCACGCCTGCTTTTTACACCACTCTGCAAACGTGCCTCCTGGCGCACTGCTGCTCGGGGGATGAAGTCCACTCCTCAGGACACAAGAGGACCTCATTGCCCCACCAGCAGTGCACCAAGTGGCACGTTTGCAGAGTGGTGTAAAAAGGGGCGTGGCCTCGGACCACCTTTCAGCAATCCCACTGTGTAAGGCATACTGGAGGTCCCTGGTGGGCTAGTTGGCCCCCAGGGACCCTCAGGAATGAAGGGGACTTAATCCCCCAACTTAGAACGTGCCAGGGGCGCGTTTGCCGAGTGTTGCAGGGAGGGGGTGGGGCTTCCGGCGAGATGCTGGCTATTCTTTTTAAAAATATTTTTAGATGGGGGGCTGTGTGCCCCCCCCCTTCTTTTAGTCTTTTGGGCCCTGGGGACCCCATCCCCCAGGGCTTGAGCATTTTTATTTTTTTAAAAAAACGGGAAGGGGGACGCGTGGCCTCCCTTCCTGGGCCACTTTTGGCCCCGGGTACCCCATCCCCCAGGGCATGGCCAATGCTTTTTTAATTTTGTCATATAGGGAGGAGGGCCGCGTGGCCCCCCTTCCCTTGGCCACTATTGGCCCTGGGGACCCCATCCCCTGGGGCCTGGCCCCTTTTTTAAAAATTATTTTTTAATTAGGGAGGGGGGCCGCATGGCCCCCTTCGCCTGGGCCACTTCTGGCCCCGAGGACCCCATCCCCCGGGTCCTGGCCTCTTTTTTAAATTATTTTTTTATTTAAAGGGAGGGGGGCCGCATGGCCCCCCTTCCCTTGGCGGCTTTTGGCCCTGGGGACCCCATCCTCCGGGGCCTGGCCTCTTTTTTTTCTTTCTTTTTTTTATATAACGGGAGAGGGCCACATGGCCCCCCTTCCCTTGGCCACTTCTGGCCCCAGGGACTTCATCCCCCGGGCCGGCCCTCAAAATGGGGACTGTGGGGGGAGCTCCTATGGTCCCTGTCAGTTCCCCGCCTCCTGCGGGAGCCGGCATTGCTTTTGGGCAAGGGGAGCTGCTACCATGCAGCTCCCCTTGCCCAAAAGCAATTCTGCTTTGCTTCTTGCTTCATAGCATTGCAGGAGCCGGCCCTGGGGGGTGGCGGTCCCCAGGGCCATCAAGGGCTCCAGGAGGGGGGCCGCATGGCCCCCCTCCCAACTGATTAAAACCCCGGGGAGTTGGTGGTACCCGGGGCCGGGGTCCAAAACGGACCCCCACATTTTAATAAACAGTGCCCCGGGGAGGTGTTGGTCCCCGGGGCAGTGTGGGGGGGCTCAAGCCCCTCCACACTTTGTTTTTACTAGTAGCCCCGGGGAAGTGGCGGTCCCCGGGGCTGTAGGGGGTCCGTGTGGCCCCCGCATTTAAATCATGTAGCCCCGGGGAGGTGGTGGTCCCCAGGGCTTGGGGGGCCCATGAGGCCCCCCCACCCAAAATAAATGATAGCCCTAGGGAGGTAACTGTCCCCGGGACACCGTGGGGGAAGGAGCCCCCCACACATTTTAATTAAAAGGCCCCAGGGAGGTGCCAGTCCCGGGGCTGCGGGGTGACACGTGCCCCCGCATATGATTAATTAAGTGGTCCCCGGGGCTGCAGGGGCCCCTGCTAATTAATTGGGCATTGCCCCAGGACCTGGCCCACCCAGGAGCTTATAGAGAACGAAGCGCGAGAGTCCGCGCTTCGTTTTTTTAAACTTTTTTGGCCGGATTCGCGCACCCAGCGCGAATTCGGCCGATTTTTTTTTTAAAGCTTTTTTTGGCCCTGTGGGTCCTTGTGGGACCCCCTGAGCAGGTCTAGGGAGTCAGGGTGTGTCTACCCTGCCCCCTTTTCTTCATTTTTTACCTTTTTCTACCAAAACATTCTGGTTTGGAGTGTTAGCAGCCAATCAGAATGAAGCTTATGCTCTGGAGGGTTTGCGAATCCTCCTCGGTGCTCAGATATCGATATTATTATTTTTTGAGTTTCTCATTAACTACTGAACGGATTTACACCATTTGAAAAAAGGTCGCTTTCTGAACCAAGGGCTACCTTTTTGCCAAATTTGGTGTAATTCTGTTCAGCAGTTCGGGTTGTAGCCGTGTCTAAAGTTCCTATGGAAATTAACATGGGGAAAACACGTTTTGGAACCCCCCTTTTTTCTCGGCCCCCGCTTGAGGAATCACCCCGAAACTTTCAAGACAGGAGCTGACCTGAGCGAACCATTAGTTTTGAACATTTCCCGAAGATTCGTCAAACGGCGCCAAAGATATTGGCAAAAGAAAAAATGCTTTTTGAATAGAAACAAGGTCCTTACTATAACTACCTACTGGCGACTGCCAGTAGGTAAGATATATATATATATATTTATTTATGTGTCGAGGACATGGCTACCTTTCTACCTTTCTGGACATTGCAGTGCTGGTCATAGGTAGACTTCGGAACACTGATCTGATGTATTTGCTTGGAATAGGATCATGTAATTTATCAAAATTCAGCTCATTTACATGCAAAGCATTTTAATGTCAGATGTGTACTGTGATGCCCAATGAGGTGAGGATATCCAGCACATGCATTATATCACCAACTCTTTTGCGGGGTCAAAGATGCACACATCCCTTAGATCCAAAATAGATCATGTGAATGTACAATACAATTACCCCTGTTCTCAATTTACTTTTTGGGACTTTTTAGGAGACAAATATATCAGTTCCATAATAGCACTGCTAAAATGTGCCTTACTTGGTGTTTATTGACCCTGCAACATTTTGCCATCACAGGCTGTGGTGTAGAACAGCAACAAGAATTGTAGCGCTAACCTGGAATTTGTGCTACGTTAATAATCAATTAAAATACCAATGAAAGTTGTTAAATCTGTCAGCCTTTGGGTGGACGTCCCAAATCCTTTTTGCCTTTTTCCTTCTGTTTTTGCTGAAATTGTTTTTGTTAGACTTAGGACTCTGCACACTTTACCACTGCTAACCAGTGCTAAAGTGTTTGTGCCTTCTCCTTTAAACACTGTAAAATAAATTACTCCCAATTGACATATTTAATTTACCTGTAAGTCCCTAGTAAGGTGGCACTACCTGTACCCGGGGCCTGTAAACTGAATTCTACTAGTGGGACTGCAGTATTGATGGTGCAACCCCCTTAAGTAGCCATTTCTATCTCGCAAAATAAACCTTTTGCCAGGCCTAAACATTCCATTTTAATACATATAAGTCACCCATAGGGTGGGCCCTAAACAGCTCACAGGGCAGGATGCAGTGTATTTAAAAGGTTGGATATGTACTTTTAATTTTTACATTTCCTGGTAGTGAAAAACTCTTACATTTGTTTTCCACTACTGCGAGGCCTGACTCTTACATAGGATAACATTGGGTTACATTATTACATTTTATAAGTGATAACTTTTAATTGGGAGCAGGCAGGGATGTTGAGTATGATGTCTAAAGAATTGTAATTAAAAATCCTCTTTAATGGTACAGTTGGATTTTAAATCACAATTCTGAAAATGCCACTTTTAGAAAGTTGGCATTTTCTTGTCCCAATCATTTGGTGACTTCAGCCTGTAGCCTGGGTCACATAACTACATGTAGCTGGCGGTTGGTCTTTGTGTATTACTCCTAGACAGTAAGGCAAAGGAGGAGGAGGATGGCCCATCTCTGACTTGATGGGGGACGAGCAGTCACCTACCACATTTGCACACCAGCCAGGGCAGGGAGGCAGGAAATCCCAAACATCTTTGTGGTGGAATCCTCCAGAACCTTCTCCTCCTTCAATGCTGGCATCAAGTATAAATATTGGACCTTCACACCCAATTCTTCAGTACACATATGGACCTGTGGAAGACTCAGAAGATGGACTGCTGTGCTGCTCTGGTGCAAGAAGGTCTGCTACTCTGCTGCCCTGCTGCCTGAGTGAAACAGATTGGGCTTGCATCATGAACCCAGGACCACCAGAGTGACTCTAAGAGCTAGTTGGTTGGTGTCCTGATTGGAGCCTCAGGGACAGAAAAGGCTGCAACCACCTTGAACTGTGCACCTGGACTTTGCCTGCTGTGAATCTTCCACCCACGAGGTGCCACCCCAATCTTGGACCCTTGGAAGTGGGCCTGAAGGTGCCCTGCCAGCCCTGCTGTGGTCTTTGGGGGCAGAACCAATACAACGTGCCACATCTCCTGCGTGATGCAACTTCGATGCAGGGCCCCACAGCTCTTTTGAACTGCAGCTGCACAATGCCTATTCGATGCAGGGCCTTGCATCGTAGCCCCGCAGCTCCCCAGAATCCTGCTGTGCGGTGCATCCTCGACTCAGGACTTCGCAACGCTCCGCAACCCGGATTTAAGGTACTTTGTTTGGCAGGCCTAACTCGGTCCCTGTCTCCATCCTGCGCACCATCGCCGGTCAGTCTGAAATTGTGACTTTGCCACTGGTCCGGCATGACCAGATAACCACAGATGGCACTTTGTGCTTTTAAGTACTATTTCTAAAATCTTTAAAAATACATACCTCTGGTTCTGTTTAGATTTTTGTTGTTTTGGTGTCAAATAATTTACAAAATGTTATGCTATTTTTCTAAATTGGTGTGGGATTTTTCCTGTTTTGTGTTTTCACTTTATTACTGTTTGAAGTACTGCATACAACTTTTACACATTGCCTCTAAGTTAAGCGTGACTGCTTGGTGCCAAGATACCAGAGAGTTAAGCACAGGTTAATTTGGGGTTTATTTGTGTTTCTCCCTGACAAGAACTGTGGTTGCTGTTTGAGTAGGGTTTCACCCCCTCAATCAGTAACACAATTTCCTACAGAACTCATTCTGGTTTACAAGGAATTACCGAGATGTATAAAACTTGGTGCAAAACAGTTTTACATACCCTTTTGGTTTCTGCATGTTGGAATGAAGGATAATAGGAGGTTACAAGTTGGAGGCATTCCCTCTTTCGGATCAGTAAAACTGAGATTGGTGTTCTGTTTTTCCAGGGCAAACTTCTATAGAAAAATCCTGGAGGTATCTGTGCAAGATGGTTCACTGATAGAATATCGATGTTAAAAATATTGATGTTCAAAATATCAGAAAAAATATAGACTACAAAAATATCGATTTCAATATATATATAAAATAAAATAATATATATTAAATAAATTAAATATTAATATTAATTTTAACAAAATAAATCAAATTGAATATACATTAAAAAAAATATTACAAATAAACTTAATTAAAAAAATAAACACACAAACATAATTATTTATACATGTATATATATTTACTTTAAAATAATTAATAAACTATTATCTTTAATGTATTTTAAAACTTTAAAATTATATAAAAATAAAATATATATATAAATAATTTAAAATATTTAAACAAATTCTAGAATAAATTAAAACATTAAACTATGAAAAAAATATTGCTCAATACAATCAGTGCAACAGTAGAAAAAGTGTTGGATAGCAAAATAATTAAATTAACTATTCCAGCTCCAGTGAGTGCAGCAGTAGGGAAAGTGTTGGATAGCGGAGGGGTAAAAATTACTATTCCCACGCCAAACAGTGCAACAGTAGGGAAAGTGTTGGATAGCGGAGGGGAAAAACTTACTATTCCAACTCCAGTGAGTGCAACAGTAGGGAAAGTGATGGATAGCGGAGGAGTAAAAATTACTATTCCCACTCCAGTAAGAGCAACAGTAGGGAAAGTGTTGGATAGCGGAGGGGTAAAAATTACTATTCCCACTCCACTGAGTGCAACAGTAGGATAAGTGTAGAATAGCAGGGAGGTAAAAAATAGTATTCCCACTCCAGTGAGTGCAACAGTAGGGAAAGCGTTGGATAGCGGAGGGGTAAAATTTACTATTCCCACTTCAGTGAGAGCAACAATAGGGAAAGTGTTGGATAGCGGAGGGGCAAAAATTACTATTCCCACTCCAAAGAGTGCAACAGTAGGGAAAATGTTGGATAGCGGAGGGGTAAAAATTAGTATTCCCACTCCACTGAATACAACAGTAGGGTAAGTGTTGGATAGCGGAGGGGTAAAAAATGTATTCCCACTCCAGTGAGTGCATCAGTAGGGAAAGTGCTGGATAGCATAGGGGTAAAAATTACTATTCACACTCCAGAGAGTGCAACAGTAGGGAAAGTGTTGGATAGCGGAGAGGTAAAAATTACTATTCCAACTCCAGTGAGTGCAACAGTAGGGAAAATGCAGGATAGCGGAGAGATAAAAATTACTATTCCCACTCCAGTAAGAGCAACAGTAGGGAAAGTGTTGGATAGCGGAGGGGTAAAAATTACTATTCCCACTCCACTGAGTGCAACAGTAGGATAAGTGTAGAATAGCAGGGAGGTAAAAATAGTATTCCCACTCCAGTGAGTGCAACAGTAGGGAAAGCGTTGGATAGCGGAGGGGTAAAATTTACTATTCCCACTTCAGTGAGAGCAACAATAGGGAAAGTGTTGGATAGCGGAGGGGCAAAAATTACTATTCCCACTCCAAAGAGTGCAACAGTAGGGAAAATGTTGGATAGCGGAGGGGTAAAAATTAGTATTCCCACTCCACTGAATACAACAGTAGGGTAAGTGTTGGATAGCGGAGGGGTAAAAAATGTATTCCCACTCCAGTGAGTGCATCAGTAGGGAAAGTGCTGGATAGCATAGGGGTAAAAATTACTATTCACACTCCAGAGAGTGCAACAGTAGGGAAAGTGTTGGATAGCGGAGAGGTAAAAATTACTATTCCAACTCCAGTGAGTGCAACAGTAGGGAAAATGCAGGATAGCGGAGAGATAAAAATTACTATTCCCACTCCAGAGAGTGAAACAGTAGGGAAAGTGTTGGATAGCGGAGAGGTAAAAATTACTATTCCAACTCCATTGAGTGCAACAGTAGGGAAAGCGTTGGATAGCGGAGGGGTAAAATGTACTATTCCCACTCCAGTGAGAGCAACAGTAGGAAAAGTGTTGGATAGAGGAGGGGTAAAAATTACCATTCCCACTCCATTGAGTGCAACAGTAGGTAAAGTGTTGGATAGCGGAGGGGTAAAAATTACGATTCCCACTCCAGTAAATGCAACAGTAGGGCAAGTGTTTGATACCAGAGAAAAAAAAATACTATTCACACTCAAACACTTAAAAATATATATATATATAAAAATTAAAAACATTAATAAAAATTAATAAACACTATTTAAAAAATAATAATAATAATAATAAACATATAAAACACATATTATAATATTAACTACATATAACAAAAACCTACAAATATTATATAAAATAAAATAATAAACACATGTACAATAAAATAATTCTTTTAAACTAGAAAATATTTACAAAAAATTAATTAAAACATAAATGTATTTATTTTATTTCCTACCCTATAACACCACACCACACCAATAACAAAATACTTTTTTATTACATTTATTTACGTAATTAACATTATTCATAATCAATTAAAAAATATTATTAATAAAAAAATAATAATAAACATTAATTGACTACACACACTTTAACACTATAATATCCACAACACACACCTAAATTAAACTATAAAATAATAGAACACAATTAAAACTTATTTTAAAATTAATAACTATTACTATTAACAACTAATAATTAAATAATTTACATTTATTTAATACCCACTCTTTACCCCTTTAAAAGTAAAAACAACACACAAAAAAATAAACAATTACCCAAAATAAATATCAAATAATTAACATTAACAACTATATACTAATTAATTAAACACAAATTACTTCCCACCCTTTACTCCTATAAACACCACAACACACACTTACAATTAATTAAACAATTACCATAAATTAATTACAAATTAATTAATTAAAATTATT
This sequence comes from Calotriton arnoldi, assembly GCA_963921515.1. Classification (NCBI taxonomy): domain Eukaryota; kingdom Metazoa; phylum Chordata; class Amphibia; order Caudata; family Salamandridae; genus Calotriton; species Calotriton arnoldi. Next base: position 599,406 of record CAWUFW010011019.1, read on the forward strand.
TAACAACCAATTATTAGTTCATAAATTAAAAATAAATTACTTCCCACCCTTAACACCTATAAACACCACAACACACACCTAAAATTAATTACACAATTACCAAAATTAATAACCAATTAATTAATTAAAATTGATTAACAACCAATTATTAATTCATAAATTAAAAATCAATTACTTCCCACACTTTACACCTATAAACACCACAACACACACCTAAAATTAATTGACCCACGATATTAATGACTCGATATTTGTGCAACTCGATATTTGTACTCAATATTCTGTTTCTGCACCTGCGAGGAAATATCGCAGTTCAGATCGAATTGACGCTCTGTCTTGAACTCTGAAATTGGGAGCAAACGCTATTTTAGCCTGATTTCAGAATCTCCATGGGTCTCTGAATTACCAGCTATGGGTTTGTTCAAATGGTTCCATTATCCCATTAAAATGGAAGCTGAATGCCAGGCCGTGGTATCGAGGCTGATAACCGGCCATACTGAGCATATTCAGAGTTTATTTAAATATTTCCAAAAGCACCTCAAACAGATGACAATCAAAAATAAACAATAAACCTATTTAGCCTTTCCCACTCTTAATATGCACGAAGTCAATTCAACATGTAGTCCAAAGGCTTCCAAATCTCAGAAAATCACAATATAGTAAAGTATTCTAGTGAGGCGCTTGACTATGAAAAATAATTGATGAAGGACTTCTTGCTTCAGGTGTTTCATACATAATTGTAGATTCGATTATTAAAATGCAGACATTCTCTAATTGCTATTGTCCAGATTCTTCTACAAAGACATTAACACAGTAACTGATTAGAGCCATCTAGCAAATATCTTCCTATTTAAATAATTTATCAGAGTTAGGCCCCGTTGGGGTATTTTAAGGAATGTTTTAATTGCTAATTAGAGTGATTGGCCTGGCCTCTATCTTACATTAATTGCAGGATCATTTGCACTGGGGTGACTTCCAATTGTCCACTTGTGAATAATGTTTAGCATGCTGGATGCCTCTGGATAATATGCTGTGAGCTTTACTGAAACGTAAATATACTCGCACAGACTCCCAATCAGTCAGGGTACAATTCAAGTAACATTTCCACAAATTAAGCTACTTTTTGATGGCATTTCAGCGTAGCTTCACAGCAGTGTTATAGAATGCTAGGGTAGTGATCCCTCTTTCAAAGGGCGGCTCATTTTAATCCACTCTTAATGTAAATGTAAAAATGTTTATCAATTACACATTTAATTGGAAATTGACTTCATTTAAAGGTACCTATGGTAGCCATTACCACCCCTATGATTTCCCTGCAGACTGTTTTTTTGATTTAGTCATGTTCTTTATTATGTTTTTTAGAAACCGTCGTTTATTAAATTGCACTCTTAAGTTAAAAATATTTTCTTAAAAAAGTACATTGGCTGTGATGCAACTCTCGGTTATGAAATAGTTAAACCAAAAGATGCATGGTATCTCTTCTGTTAGCACTATGATAATGATACAATTATGTCGTTAAAGATAGTATTACCAGACCTGTAAATTTGCAGATCTATGAATGGTTCTCAATTAGCCTAGGAAATCAACTTCATTGCATGTTCACCCTGTCTGCGGGACTTGTGCTACAGCATTGCAATATCTCTGCAATTCTGTAGTATATTTATAGTGATACAAATATGTAAAAATGAATAGCAGGGGCGTTTTCAACCGAGGGGTCGTGAATGACATCAAATAGAAAACGAGAGGGAAGGTTGAGGTATATATGATGACTATCACTATTATTCACTTTTACTCATCTACAATTTTATGTTATGTATTTCCCCTCCAAATCCTCTGCCTTTGTTTCCCACCCAAATATGAAAACATCCTGGCCTCCTGACACCCATCCCCACCACCCTCTGCATTTAACCTACACTGTCAAAATTGAAAAGTAACGGGGTGTTGTGTCACCTACCCACACCACCCTCTCTTTATCTCCCCCCCTTCTCCACCCACATATTAAAATATTTCTGGCCTCATGGCAGCCACCCCCACCACCTCTCGTGCTTTCTCTCCTCAGTCCTACCCTAAGCCATGCTCACTGCTCTGATATTAGCAGGGAGCTGGAGCCATGCTGGCAGCCATTGATCAATGCAGCGTTTTTTTCCTGTCAGCCTAGATCTGAAGAGACCCAAGCTAGTTGGGGGATGTGGTCACCAGCACAAGCGGTACTCACCTTCTCCTGCATCACTCGTGCCAGGAGAAACTCCAGAAGAAATAGGGTGGGACTGCCAGCCACCATTCTGGAACCTCACTTGGTTGTATGGAGACACAGGAGTGGTTGCAGAAAACAGGGGAAATAAGCACTTCCACTGGTGACGTCACTGTTTCACAACAGTGGGAAACAACTTTTGCATCTTCCTTTTGTTACATTATAACACTGAATAACAGGATTCCAAGCAGTTTATTCAAACTAACAGCTCTCTATGGAAACCATACTATAATACAGACGAGTTATAATGCTTTTGATAATTTTTCACCTGACTGCATCAAGGAGCAGCACACATTCATGAAGCAGGACTTAACTGACCTCTTCCCTCCAAGTACTAGAGCAGCAGCATACAATATCTATTGCAATATCCTGCCCATGTCGATACACACCATGAGCCATACATAAAGAAAAGGATCACTGATTGGCTCCACATAGGAAGCTCTACACAGTGAGTAAGCCCCAAGGGCACCCTCTGGAGGGGCCCTGGAGGACCCAAGGGCCCCTCCAGACATCCTTCTGCAGATAGATGTAGTCCAGTGCTTGATTTGTAAAAACATAAGTGCCGGGCCCTCTTCAGGAGGCATTGCAACTTAAACCACTGATTGCCCCTGCCAGAGCAGACAATGACAGTACCAGCACAACTACTTGACATCACAGGCCTATTAGTCTGGCAGTTCAGACCATCACAGGCCACCAAAGCTATAAGAATGGCTTAGGCCACAGGAATTCATTGTTTTTAATGTATATGGGATTACTATAAAACTGTTGTTGTGCTCATATCTACATTAAACAAACAACGACACCATGTGGCAGATTGTAATAAGTGCCAGTGTTGCCAATTAAGTGCTGTGCCGAGTACCGGAAACCACCGGCTCAAATTAAGCACTACTAGTAACACATTACACCCTCCTGCAGGGGAATCTGTATCCTCGCTACAAAAGGAAACCAGTCCCCCTTCATTGAAAGGCAGACCAGTGGTTTCAAACTGCCTCTCCACCTTTTAGTGCGGTGCTATCTAAGACCAGGCACTAGGACAGCGCATCATATCTTTTGTAATAAAGAGTGCAGTCTCGGTTTACGCCGGGAGTACTCAGCTGACACACAGAGGGACCATGCCCAGTATTAATGTAAAACCGACCCCAGCCTTCAGTTCTATACATGCGTTTCCTAGCACCAGATTAATGTGTGAAAATAATGCAAAGACACAGGTGAATGGTATATTTCGTTGAACCAAAACAACAATAATACTAATTATGACAACAAGAGAAAAACACAAATAATAATGTAAGGCCAGATTAGGAAAGCGTGCTATAAATTAAACTCATAATTGCATAGTATATCTCTGTAAAGTATGCATGATGTACTAATGAAATTGATGACGAACGTGAACCACCTTTCCATTATATATAGAATACAATCTTTCATTACACACATGCAATTTCTGAATGGGTGCCCGTAAGTCACCCTACCATGGTAATGAAGGAAGAATGTCAAAGAACATGCAATTTGTGGTGCGACGAGAAAGCAGTCACATTTTGGTAGCCACGAATATTTGGGGATGTAATTGATGCACTTATCTCAGCACATTACTTATTCCAAAGAGGACTTGGCGTCAGTGATACAGAAAGGACAGTAAAACAAACAAAACCATGCAGTATGCGTGTAGATGGGGCGACAATACCTAAAAAATCAGCGGTTTTGAGGAATGAAATGAGAAAATAAAATTACTGTAAAACTGCTGCATTTTCTGAACTCTTTTACATTCGTAATTTACGTATTTTGCAAAGCATTCATACCTAGCCTAGGAGAATTGATGCAGGGCTCCAGTGCACATTAATAATATTCAATCAATCAATCAATCAGGGGTTTGTTAAAGCGCGACTACTCACCCGTAAGGGTCTCAAGGCACTAGGGGTGGGGGGTGCAGGTTCCATTCCATCAAGGAGGGGGTCTGTCAAAGAGCCAGGTTTTGAGGTTTCTTGCGAAGATAGGGAGCGATGTTGTCTGTCTGAGGTGGAGCGGAAGGGCGTTCCGTGCTTTGGTCGCGAGGAAGGAGAAGGAGCGGCCTCCCGATCTGGTCTTTCTGGTGCGGGGGACAACGGCGTAGGAGAGCTGGGCTGATCGTAGGGTCCTTTGGGGTGCGTGGAATTTGAGTCGGCTGTTCAGGTATGCTGGTCCGGTGCCGTGGAGGGCCTTGTGTGCGTGGGTGAGCATCTTGAAGGTGATTCTCGCCACGACGGGGAGCCAGTGGAGTGTGCGCAGGTGCTGGGAGATGTGGCAGTGTTTTGGCAGGTTGAGGACCAGTCTTGCGGCGGCGTTCTTGATGTTCTGTAGCTTGCGGGTGAGGTTTTTGTTTATTCCGGCGTAGAGTGCGTTGCCGTAGTCGAGTCTGCTGGTGACCAGGGCGTGAGTGGCGGTCTTTCGGTGTTCGAGGAGGATCCATTTGAAGGTCTTACGAAGGAGGCGGAGGGTGTGGAAGCAGGAAGACGAGACAGAGTTGATCTGGCGGTCCAGGATGATTCCCAGGTTGCGTGCGTGGTCTGTGGGGGTTGGCGGGTTTCCGAGGGCGGGGGGCCACCAGGTGTCGCTCCAGGCATTGGGGTTTGGGCCCATGATGAGTACTTCTGTTTTGTTGGTGTTTAGTTGTAGGCAGCTGTTTTTCATCCATTTGGCGACGGCTTCCATGCCTTCTCGAAAGTTGCGTCTGGCGGTGTTGGGCTCGTTGGATAGGGAGAGGATGAGCTGGGTGTCGTCTGCATATGACACGATGTTGAGTCCGTAGGTTCTGACGATGGGGGCAAGTGGAGCCATGTAGACGTTGAAGAGCGTCGGGCTGAGGGAGGATCCCTGGGGGACTCCGCAGGTGGTAGGTGTGGGGTCCGACAGGAAAGGGGGAGTCTGACCTGCTGCGTCCTGCCGGAGAGGAAGGAGCGGATCCAGTCGAGGGCCTTGTCCTGGATTCCTGCGTCGTAGAGTCTGCGTATTAGGGTGCGGTGGGAGACTGTGTCGAACGCCGCTGATAGGTCGAGGAGGATGAGGGCTACTGTTTCTCCTTTGTCCAGTAGGGTGCGGATGTCGTCTGTTGTGGCGAGGAGGGCGGTTTCCGTACTGTGGTTTTTTCTGAAGCCGGATTGGGAGGAGTCGAGGATGTTGTGTTCTTCAATGAATGTGGCGAGTTGGCTGTTGATGGCTTTCTCGATGACTTTCGCTGGGAACGGGAGCAGGGAGATGGGTCTGTAGTTTTTGAGGTCGGTGGGGTCCGCTGAGGGTTTCTTTAGGAGGGGTTGACCTCGGCATGTTTCCAGTCATCGGGGAACGAGGCGGTCGCCAGGGAGCGGTTGATGGTGTGGCGGAGCATGGGTGTGATGGTGTCGGCGGCTCTGTTGAAGATGTGGTGGGGGCAGGGGTCCGTGGGGGCCCCTGAGTGGATTGACTTCATTGTCTTCAGTGTGTCTTCGGTGGTGAGGGCTGTCCAGTCGTCAATCGCTGGTTTCCGGGTGTCGGGGGTGGTTGGTGAGGGTTCAGTGTGTTGGTTGTCTTCGTCGAAGTTGTCGTAGATGCTCTTGATTTTGTGGTGGAAAAAGGTGCTGAGTTTGTCGCAGAGGTCTTGTGAGGGAGGGATGTCGGTAGACTCGCTGGTGGGTTGGGCGAACTCCTTGATGATGCTGAAGAGTTCCTTGCTGTTGTGCGCGTGGGTGGAGATTCTGTCTGTGGTGTTCGTTACACATGCCTGTATTACAGACGAGTAGCTGAATCAGAAAAAAATACGTTCTATACGTGCAGGGCGGCTCCTCCGCAATGGCGATATTTATCGTTTAATTTTTAAGCAGCTGGCTCAGCCAGCGAGTGCAGGGAGGGGCGGGCATGGGAGGGGGTAGGAGGAGTGCTATGTGCACTCTCCTTCCTACAGGACAGGAGCTTCCAGGTGGCACAGCGTCCACACATTTCCAAAAGCATAGCGCTGCCTCAAGGGGTCCCTCAGTGCTCCACCCTGAGCCCCACCCTTTTTAATCTATATGTTGCACCCGTGGCAGTGATTGTGGAACAACACTTCATCCCCATTGTGTCATATGCTGATGATACGCAACTGGTGGTGTCATTGTCCCACGCCTCTGACGGAGCAGCCGTGAAGTTCTCCTCGTGCCTGATGGACTTGGCCTCCTGGATGACAAATAACTGCATTAAATTAAATGGCAGTAAAACGGAGATCCTGGTGGTGGGGAAAAGCCCCTCCATTTGGTCCTCGGCATGGTGGCCACAGACATTAGGCCCTCTACCCGCCCCTAGTAAACAGGTTAAAAACCTAGGAATATGGCTAGATTCCAATCTATCGTTTGAGGCTCAGACCCGGAAGGTGGCAGGGAAGTGTTTTGGAATCTTAAAGACGCTGCGGAAAACTCTGGATGTTCTTCCCACTCCAGCTAGGAAAACCCTGGTCCATGCCTTAGTAACATCACAGCTGGACTATGGAAATGTTTTGTACTTAGGCGTAACAAAAAAATGCCTTCATAGGCTGCAATGCAGCCAGAACGCGGCAGTCCGACTGGTTCTGAAACTGCCTAGGAGAGCTCCTATGGGGAAGGCTCTTGACGACCTGCAATGGATTCCAGTCGGGAAAAGAGTCCTTTTTAAACTTCTATGCATCAGCCACCGTAGTCTACAGGGCAAAGGCCCAAACTATTTGCATGGCTTACTTACCCCGTATACCCCCTCACGTCAGCTCAGATCAGCCGGGACCTATCTGGTCAAAGTCCCTAAGATACATAAAGTCAGAATGGGGCCCCGGTCTTTCAGCTATCTGGCAGCAAAGAATTGGAATGCTCTCCCACTTTCTCTCCGTTCGGAATCCTCCGAGGTTCGCTTCCGGAGAAAACTGAAAACATGGCTGTTCCAGGTATAGGTCTTCGCTCTGCCCTCTCGCCATATAGAGTTTCTGCTCAGCGCGGGGACACACTATTGTAGTGTAACCATGCGCTTTATAAGTGTCATTATTATTATTATTATTATTCTAAGCACACATGTGGGTTTGTCCAGCCGTCTCAGGCCGACCAAAACACACATGGACACTTAGGTTTTCTCCAGCCCAGCTGCATTGAGCAGCCGGGCTGGAGAAACCCCACAGATTCCCTGGTCTGAGCGGGTGTCTTTCTAGCTTGCTCAGGCAGACAGGGAGTCTGTGCAGCCCCAAAGCCTGCTGGGACACGAAAGAAGAAGCACCCGGCGAAACGCGGGACGCGGCCGTCAACTTAAGGTAAATTTTTAATTTCTTTTTTTATTCTTCACCCCCTGTGCTCCATCAGCCCCTTCTCCCACCCCACTACCTTTCCTATGTGGCAGCCGCCACTGTGTACGTGTATAGTCTTATGCATTTCACCCATTAAAAATGTCCTACATATTCTTTGCAGAGTCGCCTCTATACGTATGCAGCACTTTCCCTCACTTCACATTCTTGGTGCTGTGTAATGTTTCTAACTACAGGTGTTAGTGTGGTCCAAACAGCCCGCTCAGGCCCACTGAGTCTTCTTAAATTAGTCGTGGAAGGATAAAAGTGTTACAAAAAATTCGACTGGATTCAAATTTACATGAAAAATCACAGGCCCTCATTACGATGGAGAACAATGAGTTGGCGGTCCCACCTGCCCTATTATGATAGGACAGCTGTGCAGGCAACAGGTGGTCGTAAAGTGCTCCTTTCTACTGCTGCTTGTGCTGCGGCCCAGGAAAAGAGCTGCAGCACAAGCCACAGTAGAAAAAGGCACTTGGTGCCTGGCACACAGTGCATGGATGTGCACAATGTAATGGCTGGCACACAGTGCATGGAAGTGTGGGGGGGCACTACATGTGCCCCCAGGCCACTCAGCAGTGGCCTACAGGGTCCCTGATTGGGGCCCCCAAAGTCCCTTTCCGTCTGCCTTTTCATGCCGGTGGGAACGTCATGAACAGGCAGTCGGAAAGGGATATCCTAATCCCTACGGTGGTGCCCTCAGAGGCACTATCTCCATTGTAGGGTTAGGAATCCGACTGCCATCCTGACATGATCTTTGATCCTGCCAAAGGCGGTGGTCCTACCCCCGACCTCTGCGGTCCACCAGCTGCATTGTAATGCAGCGGTCAGACCGATGCCCTAGATGGCGGGCAGACCACCACCGACGGCCTGTCGGTGGTGGTCCACCCACCATCATAATGAGGGCCAGTGTCACACTTGCTAAGTACGGATTTTATCAAGTTTGCTGACTGACAATGTTAATGTGTTTGAAAGATTAGGCTATTACAGATTTTTTTGCACAAAGAAACCCATATTTTTCCAAAACAGATATTTGTGTAAAAGTAGCCTACTGATATACAGAGGGGAGCCTGTATTTTGGGTGCACACCTCACTCCAGGTCCTCGCGTAGTGAGGTGGTCCTGAACATTTCACCTACAAAATACTGATTTCAGGTGTCTTAGTGTGCTTAGTTCAATGGATGCCATGCAAGACTACATCACCCAGAATGCATTAGGCGATCACATGAAAGTTCTGGACTGCAAATAGCGTCCCTAATGATCTGGATGGAGGTGGTCATCCCAGCATTATTAGGCTCATGATTCACACTGGTGTGTCTGCCCAGTGGATTAAACTTATGTTGTTGAAATATTCATGCAAACTTAAAGTCATAGGTATAAACACCCTCTAAGTCGTCCCAAACCCAGATGACAAAGACCTCTTCCTGCATATAAAGGGATTCGAAAATATGAAAATAATTTCCACTGAGCTATATTCTGTTAAGAAATGGACATCTCTCAACATGCTCGATCCTAAAAAAGACCACATAAATTTCTAATAATAAGTGAACAACCAACTCACCTTTAAGGAATCCCATTTGTTCAGAATCACAAATGTATTACCTTCTACCATGTTCAATTTTAGACTCGGCTCGGCTGACATGCAGACCTTACCCTAAAGATGAAATGTGTCTCTCATGAGGAGAGCAGACTGATAGACTTGTCAATTAAGCTGATGCTTGCAGAAAGTTAATCAATGTATTGCACTTACATAAATATATTAAGATAGCTGCAAAACTTCAAGTAACAGAGGGTTTAGTTTTAGACCTTAGATAGCACCTGTTTTTCTGAACATACATTGTGATTTTCCTTCAATATTTGAGCAAAGCATCTTGCTTCAATTATCCTGTAATTATCAGGATAAATCATTTTCTCGTTTTTTGTGAATCAAGTATAACAAAAATTAAATTAGGCATTGACCGGAATGTGGAAATTTGTTGACATAAGGAAATTGATACTGGCAAGTAATCTGGTGCATGGCTGGACAAAAGATTTGTATGACTCTTTTGACCACTTGGCAGTCTGTTGAAAAGAACTTAATTAAGAAATCAATGGTATTTGATGATACTTTTAACTCCAAGGCATATGTCACTGATGCTACAAGAACCCGAGCTGGTATCCCATGTAGATGCTTGATAGTCTGGCCACGTTCACTTATTAGTAATAGCATCCTTTTAATTCTTTCCAAAATTCAGAAAACTCATCATAAGTGATAATCATTGAGCATAACTACCCTTCTTGTCCATGTTTTTCTGCCTACCTAGTGATCACCATTAATTCGTTTTTTCTCTAAGCTTCCAAAACTGTGAAGAAAAACATGCCATTTTCCGACCCTCATGAACATGTTTTTTTATTTCCATGATATTTCAAAAGTTCCATTACACCGTCCTGAACAAAGTAATATTTTTAACTGAATGCAAGGTATTAATGCTATTAGTACTCACTACATTTACACCTCCCTGCTCTTAATATGCCAGTCTTAATTCAGTGCACTAACTAGTCAATCCCCTATTTATTTGAAATAGGGGGTTCTTTGGGCAACAAAAAATGGTGGTATTCCATAAAGATCTATTAGAAAATGCTGGAGGTTGTGTGTGGTCAGCAAGTAAAACATAACTGAATTTACCCTTTAAAGAACTTCGCTCAAAGATTTCCAGGCACGTTAACAGTTGCGTGCCAGAATCACTAGATGTTCTAGGTGCGTAGGAATTGACTATATTTAATTAATGGATCGATGCATTCAAGTTTGGCATATCCCTGTGTGAAAACACACTTGACACAACTGAAATGGATCCCTTCAGTGTTATTTATGGGAAATACATGAAGCATACTCAGTTCATGTAAGGAAGGTGTTTACTTTTATTAACCACTCCCATGTCACTTTAGGTTTCTGATAGAAATATGATCCTGTCCGCAGCATATTTATATCATTGCTTCCAGGACATATTGAGTGAAACCACATATTCAATGAATTGTAGACCTTTCAATGTTATCAAAGTATTGCAGTTAAAGATGTCTGACCTGCCACACCTCTTCGAAATTACTCATATCAGCCTTGGAGTTGAAGTTAACCCTCTCTCCAGCATCCATGCTGTGTTGTCCCAACACAGGATTGTTGTGTTAACTCAGTTTTCAATATCTGATTAGCTCTTTGACATAACTATCCCACTGTAGCAGGAGGAAGTCTAACTCCAATGTGTGTGCATAAAGAATTGAGTGCAGTTATGGTCAATTTCACAAAGCAATGGACTGTGTGACAGTTGGCAACATTCTAAGATAAGGTTCAGAGAGGTGGACCCACTGATCTCATTGTGTTAATCAACAGTTTCTGGGTTTAGAATATCATGACCTTCCACCATGGAGAACTGTTTTAGATGACGGGGAACTGCCACCACATCAATATACCTTACATTTCCATCACTCAACACCGAGACTGAGCTTCCTTTGAATGCTATTTTATGACAGGTGCGCATTGAATTTTATCTATCAGACTATGTCACGTCATCAAGGGCTTTTATCTTAGACTCCCACACCTAGTTCCTACTGGAAGTTTGAATATATACGTTACCATACATGCTCCTACTTTCTCAACCTATATGTTAGAGTTATTGAATGCAAATTCTTACTAATAATAGAGTAGACATCTTGTGGACATGCAAGTTCAGCTCAGAATAAATCAATTACCCAGATCCTCAAACATGCAAGATTTCTCCAGCATCAAAATAACCCCTAATAATGAAGGAGGCCCAGAGGAATCTGATCCCGTGCTTGAAAAGTGGGACCCTGAAAAAGTGTCTGGAGCATGCTCAAATTCCAGGCAGGAACCGTTACCTTCTTCAGAAGGTTAAGAAAGAAAAATCCTTCAACAATCTAGGAATTGAGAAGTCCAGAGCCTCCATGCTATTCCACTGCAAGCAGAATGCCCTAATCATGGCCCACATGTTGAGTAAGGCAGCCTCTCTTGAGACGAGTGGAGCCTGTACAGCACTGGGGTGTGAGGAGTCTCCTGTGACTCTAGGGACATTGTGTGGATCTCTAGACCCTCTAGACCCATTTTAAAAGTTCAACTTCTTTATAATAGGTCAAGGTCTGGGTAAGGAGTTGTGTGGGAAGAGACATGTAGGTTGTGGTGGAAAATTTGTCAGCACACTGGGTGTCCAAGATCACAACAAGATTCTCTCTTGAGAGATGCATTTTTTACCTGATATATTTTTTATTTGTAGTAAGACTACAACTACCAGAGAGCTGAGCATGGTAGCCATGCTGGGTGGGCATCACTCTAAAAGCAGCCTTACTCAGGAACACCTGCTTGTTATTCAGAACACTTCTATGAGAGGGGATCTCTCAGAGTTCCAGTGAAGAAGGGAGTTTGTAAGTTCGTTCTGGATCTAAAGACAGTGTTGTGGTAAGAGCGCATCTGTGCTTTGATTTTATTGATAATTTGGACACAAGGTCTAGTAAATTTGTGGTCACTTTTTTACACTGGGAATGTTTAAGAACACAACAGTTTTCCCTTAACTGGGTGGGGCGAGTCTTGAGCACGGTTTTGAACAGTAGCTGATGTTGCTTGAGAAGAATAAAAGGACTAACTTTATTAAATCTTTGTTTTTTCAAGCCATAGTATAGAACATTTGGTGATTTCAAACACTTCAGAGTTTCTCTTTGAAAATTCAACCACAGTTAAAATCAAAATCCGGGGAGAGAAGACAAATCACTTTGGCCCATAAAATCTCTTTGGCAGGGTGCTGGATCTGCTGCATTGAAACAAGGACAGCCTAAAGAAAAGAAACAAGCAGTTATTACATTCTTTCAAGTATTCTTTCAGCAACTGATGTTGTGTGTATTCATTCTTTAACCTGAAAGTAACCCATTCTTGTTATTGACTGCAGAGCCACCCTACTAATAAGTATTTCTGAATGAACCACACAATAAGGGAGAAGCTATCAGTGCTACTGAAAACTCATTCTTTCATGTGAAGAAGATTGTTCAATGCACGATCACGGTAACAACAAGTAGTTAGGGAAAATTATTCAGAGTGTAATAATAATCATTTTTGTATTATCTTTACAGATCTTCTTCCCTGCAGTTGCTTTCCCCTACCTTTTCCCTCGCCTCTCCACTCCAAACCAATGTGCCATAATAGCAAACCGAATTGGTGGAACCTGGAGGGGCTCCTTGATGCTTCATGTTGACTCCAAGGACTTCGGCAGGGCTGCCAAGAAGTGAGTGTCCATAATATCTGAACACATTATCCAATTACATTTGAGCAAATGACAACAAATTTACATTCAAAAGATCACTGAACTCGCAGTCCTTTTATTGAGCTCTTAATCCCAGGGATCATCGTTTAAACAGCCTACTCTGACATATTCGTATCCACCCTGAACTCCTCAAATAAACAATCACAATCACCCAATTAGTATAGTCCTACCAACCATAATCTCCCTAACCAGCCACAATCGCAGAACATTCTAATTTGAAAATATTACCCATGTCTCACTGTTTTTTCAATAACATTATTTAAGACCACTTATGCCCCAATTCCACTAGTACAATCTACAAGCACCACCAACTGTACCCATAAGAACCATTCATAACCAAGTACTTGCAAATCCTACAGTAGACATCAGTGGCTCCACCATATGGTTTAAGTCATTATACTCAACAGATAGCTATATGCTAATGAAACACATATTAAAACTTGAAGAAGAGGAGTCAAGCCTCTGCTCTACAGATTATCTCCAGGAGGCCATATAACTGGCCCAAACTGAGCTGTAATTTAGAGTAGGACAGAGACTCATTACATGAACAAGCACCACCTGGACACAGGCAGTTTCACCACTGATGACATTACCTCCTACAAGGATGCCAATATAATTCTTAGCATTTAAATTAAAGTTAATACAGTACTTTTGAATGGTCCCTGGATTCCAGTGCTCAAGGCATCAAGAATGTGATTTAACTGCTTCCAGCAATGAAGGGCCTCTAAGGTTTAATCTAATGCAGAGCACGTCATCTGGTTAGCAGTTGTATATTTTGCTGAGGATTACCATAAGTCCGTACTTTGTGGTATGAGACGTATAGAGCTGGGGTGGGGCATTGGTGGTTGGAACTGGAAAGAGCGCATGAGGATATCTCTTAATAGAGAGTCTGACAATGTGTCTTGTATTACAGGATGTCAACCATTCAATGAGCCCTGTCCCTTTTTGTGACCCTGTGGTACACTTTTCATGCAGTTAATTCAGGTTCACCAAGTTCAGACAAGTATGGTTCTCACAGTGCAAGCAATATGACCCTTTTTTCCCTCTTTGGTCAGTTTCAGTGCAACATTTATGGACTCACTTCTCTTTTTTTGTATCAATATAAGTTTCTTCTCAGGAGTGCATGCTGCTACAGAAGTGTATAATTGAATTTGTCTTGTGGATAAATCTTGTGTCCCCTGTGGACGTTCAGGTATCAAAACCTAGTCATCAGGAATAGCCAGTCAGTGGTGTGCTTGAGGATGTCAGACAAACGGTTTTGTTGACCAAGGGTATTTATAAAGACCTGCAGGTGGGAGCGTGCATTAATGCCTCTTTATTGTGTATCTGTGGTATCTACTTGAATTTCACATATGTGCATGCAAATTCTGCTTGGTTAGCATGCACCAAAGGTTTAGCAGCCATGTTCTTGGCAGTTGGTGTGTATCTATGATCCGGGTTATTGCATTGCTGAATGGAACTTCGAGTGAAGATGTGACAACTCCATGTAAATTAGTTTCCAATCAAATATTGACACAACAGCTAATTCGATTGCAGCTCTCTGAACCTGTAGATCATCTCAAATTCTTTGAGCAGGCTAGCACAAGCAGAGCTTGCAGTCACCAACTCACCCACATTCTCAAACCAATTGATGGCATAGTATTTGTGTTATAGAACGTTGAATGGGATTGGTTGTATAAATCATTGGTTGTGGCAGCTTCTGATCTTATTATGACACGAGAACTGCTGCAGATGGTGGTTATTGTCCAATAGTGATGTGCCGTTTACTATGTCATCTGTTTTCAGGAATGACACAGACATTGAAGATTTTAACCACAGGTGAGATTGCTATGTGTATAGATGCTTGTGCTTGCCACCAATTATCCCGGGTGTTCTGGGTAGATCCTTGATTTCTATGTTTGCCTGTTTATCGAAGACTCTTGTATGTATACTTCCCCTCAATCATCCTTTATATACTCGATATGGCCGCCAAGGATAAGTGTGTGTGAGACAAGTGATTCCGCCCTCTGCACTTTTCTGTTTTTTAACATTTTTCAGGTGATGTGGCATACTGTGGCATTTTGATATGTACATTTTAACACTGCACTGGTGTCGATTTTAAGACTCTGCATCAAGCAGAGTTTATGTTATGAAAGAGACAGGGACAACTTACCAGCTGTTCTCTGTTCAGGCAGAACAGGGCAAGGTTGCATGTTTTCCATCTGCTGCTCCTGCAACAATTTCCGAGGAACCCTCTCAATCACTGAAGCTGACACAGGAGGACAGGGTGCCCCGAGGCAGGAACTGCTGATCAGATTGTGTTCATCTTCTTCATACTGGCTATTCTGTTGAATGAGAAACAAAGGAGATCAGAGTGATGCAAGAGTTTGAGAAGTACAAAATTGATAAGTGCTGAAAGATGGAGGAGGCTAAATGGCAAACACACGGTCAGCACTAGGTTAGCTGCACAGACACATCTGTAGCAGGAAGGATAGTAGAATCATGCAGTTCAGCCCTACGGCAGTCAAAATGCCAGTGCTGCGTAAGCAACTATGGCAAATCAGTGACAGGCACCAATTTCCCATCAAAGTGAGTCTGTCGTAGATGTTATATGAGCAATTGGTATTGTTTTCTGTTGCAACATTTGAGTAGTGCTTTCCTATCTCTTCTGGAGTCTTCAAAGCACAATTACGTAAATGGCAAGACAGATCTGAAACTAACAGCTAAGAAACTGGAGGTTTCATACTACTGCTGTCCTAAGAACAGGACCACTGCAATTATGTGGCAAGTGAGGACCAAATTATGGGGCAGGATTGACTAAATTATGTGGCAACAAAAGGCAATATATGCAGCATAAAGTGGCACATTTTGTGACAATATTATTTCATTTTTTGTAATATTTACTCATGGTCAATAAAAATATGGTTTTAAAACATTACCCATGGTAGCACTGTCTGGGCAAAGATTTCACCTTATTAGTACTGGTTTAACCCCCAAACTGTGCAATATGCAATTGAAAGGTGACCAGTCAACCTTTGAGATGGGTTTTCCATTGCGTGGGGACATGTGTTGGCATGTTTTTAGTACCATTTGATCTGTTTGAGCTCTAGCAGCAACTTTTTTGGTTAAAATCTGCAGCTGATACATCAGATGATGGGTTATGTGGGGAATGCGGCAAATCCACAATTATGCAGAAAATGCCACAGAATCACACAAGTCCAGTGGCCCTGCCTAAGAGAAATGCTTTTGCGGATAAATTAGCTCAAATAGAAACAAGCTCTGTCCTTCTATGTGCGCATTCTAGCTATAATAATAGAAGACTTAATGCTACCGAGGATGAAGGACACTAGCCCTGAAGTGTCATCTAAGCAAATACTGAATTTGGGGAGTTTCATTCCTGTTTCAGTTTATCCATGTGAACTAGAACACCTGAAAACAATGTTTGAAAAGTGGGAGGTTGCCTGTAGGATCACCCTAGTGACGCATGTGCCATCCTGAGTGATGCCCCCTGCCTACTGATGGACACCTAAGGTGGGTCCCTTAATTATCATACATCACACTAATGGAGGTGACATATGCTCACCATTTGTAAGGCACTTTAAAACACGGTGTTTTTGTTATGCGTGGAGCGCAAACTACTTTCAAAGCTCACCTGAGAGGCATAATATGAGTTAAAAAATGTATAAAGGCACCTAGTTTAAATCACCAATTTGAATATTCCGAAATAGAAGAAACACGCTGAAACACATTCCATACTCCTCTTACGCCTGCCTTATGTTTATTTTTTCCATTTATTTGCAGATCAGGAGGCACAATAGCTCTGTAAATAATGTTACTTCTTTGTCTCACTCGCCGAGACAGTGCCTATGCCATCCCACGCGCCAGAACATCATTCCGTTTATCGCCTATAAAACAAAAAGGCCTGCTTTGATGTTTGTTTTAACAAATACGCTCAGAACACAACCGTGTGGTTTCCCTTCGCCCTAAAGGAGTAGCTGCGATTTCTTCAATTCCGGCTGCAGTTAAACCTGATGCAGACATCAACTGTAAATGGGTCAGGCAGTCATTAAAGCGAGCAGTTGGCCACGATTGTGCTAACTCCTGGCCTTTTTGTTTTTGCCAGAGGACAAGGAAATCTCATTTCTATCAGTCTAAATTGTGCTGGGCAGCACTATCAGCTGGAAGGACCCCTCTGATTTGACAGGCCCCACTGTATGATGATTAATTACTTCTCGGCTTCATTGGACTTTTCTAATTTCCTCTTGCCACTAGCTGTAGGCAACGCGCGATAAGTACCGCTCTTATTATTTCGTTCAAAGGAAAATGTCTATTACTGCACTGTCCTACAAGTGATCAGAATAAAAAAGACAGCCAATCGCAGGGCTGAGAGCCTGCTTCTGTCTTTATTTATCCTGCCTGGTTTCTTTTTTCCGCGGTTCCTCCGCGAACCCTCCTTTTCTCCATTGTCTGTCAAAATCGAATGACAAAATCAAAAGCAGGGATCGACACTGGTGATATTTTTATAACGAATGACACAGAATTAGTTTTCAATCTCCCAGAAAATCCTCATTCGAATGTAAATGTGGCCAGACAATGGTTTCAATGTAGAATGCGTGGCCGTTCTTAATCTCTGGTCCATTATTAGTCTTTTTATGTATGTATGAGACGAGGTAGAACAAAGTGCGCAGTGTTATTACTGGTGTGTCACAGCGAAATTAACATGAAGCCTTAAGGACAAAATACTACACAGTGTGTTGAACAGGCCTCAGCTTGATTGAGATTAAAATAGCAATGTTGTTTTTTTATTTTAATTAAATATTGGCCTCGCTTTCTGAGTCCACTAATTCAGCACTGTGTATCGTCAGGTTGCCCCCCCCTCTGTACGTATTAAAACCGCAAAATATGTGCAGAAGGGACTAGTTTTGTGTGCTGTTATGAGTTGTAAGTGCATTCAGACAACAATGGCAGTTAAGTTGCTATTTTTTCATGTAAATGGTGAATCCTTGCTATATCATGCGGCAGCCACAACCCTTCAACTTCTAATGCCACAATAAGGCATTGTATTTTAATGTACTTTAATTGCATTTGTATAGCGCTCACTATCCCTAATAGGGCGTTGAAGCGCCTTTACGGGACACCACCCTGCTCCGAAACCCTAGGTTAGTGTCTCATTGTATCTATTACAATATCACTAATCGTGGAAACATCAGAGATGCTTGCGACCTATATTATGCACAACGATTTGCAGGCACTTGGCACTACAGATGTCTTCTTGCAGACACCAAACCTATAAAACTTTATGAGGCACTTGTTTTGGAGTAGGGTTGCCTCCTTTCTCGGAAAAAAATACAGACTATTTTTTTTCTTACTTTTGATTATTCTGGAAGGGCTAAGAGATGATAGATGAGAAAGAATTTGTGTAGAATTCTCAGTATTCGTTTGTACCCCAGAAATTATCTCTCCATTCACTTTAATAATTATTTAGAAGTAATTTAGACGGCTCATGGTTACTTTTTAAGTGATTTCTTCATGTATTTGTAGTATTAGGTTTATACGTCAGAAGGGAAAAATACCACATTTCACTGCTTTTACACGTTTTTTAAGGTGGCATGGACATAAAAATGTAGGTCAGACCAGTAAAATACCAGGGTCTGTATTATGTATATGGCACTCTTTCCCTGTTTGTGCCATTGTGCACCTTTCAAAAGGTGTGCTGGGTGCAAACAGGGACGGTGCGCCGCATTACAAAGAATGTGCTGCCCCCAGGGGAGTCGTAAACTGGTGCTGCCCTGGGGGCAGTGCATTCAGGTGAAATATGGAGCGGCTGCTTCAAAGCCGCTCCATGTTTCACAGTGCAGGTGGCATGCTGCCCGCACTTTGAAGAGGCGAGAGAGGTACCCTTGCAGACACCAGCAAGCTGCAAGGGAGGGATGTCTGGGGGTCCATGGGGCCGCTTTGCTCCCTTCCTGGGGGCTGCCTTTTGGAGGTGCATTGAAAGTGCACCACCTTTTTGTGGCGCACCTTTAGTGCAGCTCTTACGCACATGTTTGACTTTGTGCCCGTGTCCATAATCCGACTCGGGTGCAGAGGCAAAGAGGGAAAGCTTCTCATAATAGCACTGGTGCTACTTGTGTGCCAGCACTATTAATATTACTGAAGAGGATGCACAAGCATCTGCGGACCCCCTCTGTAACACCATTGTGCTCCGGGGGTGCACAAAGGGGGCGCACATGCCCGTTGCACCCTGGAGCACAATGTTTAATATTGCTCCAGATGACAACACTTTCTTGGGTTGCTATCACATTTATAAGTGGGTGTTTCTTCATTTACATGGTGGTGTTATCTATAAAAATGAGGATTGCTACCGGAAGGACACTCACCTACCAATGGTATTACCGGAATCGGTGCCACAGGGTTGGTCCCTGGCACTACTGTAATTGGTTGACTGCCCCCGGTGGCTCCTGGTGAAATAACTGGTGGTATTGGCCCATCTCCCCCAGCCATTGGTACCTCCACTAATGGCGCCGAAGGCCCAGCCGCCTCAGTCTCTAATGCCCTCGGGGGCGATGGGGTACTGCCCCCCCCACTCGTTTGGCTCTAGACCTCTTTGGCACCGGAGGGAATGCTGCCCTAGGGGCAACCCATGCCCGTCTGGGCCTTTCCTCTGCCCCTTCCTGCCCGTCCACTCGGCTCCTCAAATCCGCTAAAGACTGCCCCATATCCTCCATTTTTTGCATCGTGCTTTCCATGAATTCCTCCATACGCGGGTGCCTATCGCCCTTCCGTGCCTTTGGCGCCATTATGCACCATCCATGCCCCACAGACGCTCAAAGCAGAAGTCTATTAGCTCTGCTCCCAAATCGGTTAAACCACAAACACCCACTGGTCCTTCATCTCACAATAATGTCCCTAAACGCTACCTCGTGCAGGCACTGGTCGCCCTACCAGCTTGCCACAACCTCTGAATAAAAAGTGCTCCAAAATAATCCCCCCACAAACCACTGCCTGTCCAAAGCTAAATTAATGTTGCTATTGCCCAACAAATCATGTAAAAACTGCTCCAAAAACACCTCACTGCACCATAAAAAGCAGCCCCAAGACGATTTCCCCTGCCATTAAATACACAAGCCTTAGAATAACAAATGTCTGTAATGACCCCGTAGCAATTCGAGCCTGTAAGATGTAGGCAGACTGCACTATCGCACCCAGATTCCTTGGAATAGGCGCATTAACCAACTGAGCTGTACTGAACACCTATGGCGAACTTAAAAACACTTTACTGACACAAGCAGCTCCAAAAACACCTCACTGGACTGACCCCTGCACCATAAAATTCAGCTCAATAAAAAACAATTTCCCCTGCCACATGAAGAAATCACTACAACCCCCCCTTCCCTTCACCTTTTCTCCTTAATAGTGAAAGAGGGCCTGCCCTGCTCAGTGCGCCCTCAAGATAGCAGCTGGAGCGACCACTCCAACACCAATCGTGCGGGGCCGGCGAGTATTCACTCAGCCAGCTTGGCTCCCAGTTTGCTGAGGGATTGTACCGAACAGCTGAGCAGGCCTCGCAGGCTCCGGTCGCTCCTGATGCCCTCGCGCTGACCTGCAAGAAAGAAATGGGGGAAAGAAAAACACGAGAGAGTCTCCGTCCTGGAGACCAGTCCTCCGTGTGATCTGGCTGTGGAGCGGGGACGTGAAAGACCGTCCCGCTGCTCCACTGCACCTTTTAGCCTCCCCGAGGATGGGAAGTCGGCTGTATCTGGTTTCCCGGCTTGCCCCGCCTTCGTCCCCCGGAAGCACTTGAGTGCTTCCGGGTTAAACCCTGTTGCGCCCAATCAGGGCGAGAGGCGGGGAGGGCGTTGACTGCATCACTCTGCACGCGACGCCCGCCCCTTTGTGGCCAAGGGGACTGGCACAACCGCCATAGCCGCGGCGTGCCGAGTCCGGATGGCACCTTCTGAAGATTGCTATTTACCCCAGTGCATGTGCTGTTAAAAAAAACTTCAGTAGCAGAACTCCTACCGTGCAGAGTTCCTGGTACATATCACTTCTTGGTTAGCCAGGAAAGCGCTTTTGTGGAAGTGGTGCCCTGGGCAGGTGGTCAAGAGCATTCCCTCTGTGCCTACTCAACCCTGGACATTGGATGGAGGTTTTGGTCCCTTAATGCAGCTCTCAAATTGAATTCCTTGATGCCTTCTCTCTCCAAGGGGTGTAAGGCCCTACAGCCATCCAACTTGAGAGCAGCACAAATTGGGTGAAGGCACAATGCAAGCAGGTGTGCCAGCAGATGTGAACCTTGCCAAGAGCACTGAAACACATTGTTATATGGTGTAATGTATAATAAAGCAACAGGCTCCTCAATTATGCAACCATCCCAGAGCATTACTATGTGATGCACTGTTTTAAGCAACACTAATATAGCCCTATATCCTGCTGCCAAGGGCTATATCAGTTGTTAAAGGCCCCAGCTACAGGTGAGGGCCTATAACAAGCAGCTACTGAAATTAGTTTACACTGAAATAATGTTAACCTTTTAAACATCAGCAATCAGATTGGCTAACCAACTGGATGTGTTAAGTGGTTCACAGGGATTGGGATTCAAGGACAAAAAGTGAGGTGCAGAGCCATTTACTTGCGGCTGGCTCGAAATAACCTCCGTTGTTTACGGTTTTGGAAGTATATTAACATTGGCACTATGCTCAAACTGTGGGGCATATTAGCAAGACCGGCGATAAAATTATCGCCATTTTAGCGGCAGGAAACTGCCGCTAAAACGGCGATAATGGGCTTGCTAATATGCGTTATAGAATTCAATAGAAGCCCAGGTTAGATGCCCTGCACATCTAACCTGGGCTTCTATTGGAATTCTATAACGCATATTAGCAAGCCCATTATCGCCGTTTTAGCTGCAGTTTCCTGCCTCTAAAACGGCGATAATTTTATCGCCGGTCTTGCTAATATGGCCCTGTGTTTTCAATTTTAGTTGCGTTTTTTTATAATGCACTTGTTTTGCCCCTGATATATATCAACTGATGTCAACACTTTTATATTGACAGTCTATGATGGGAATGTATCAAAAATGGTTTTGATCAATAACATTTACTCTACTTTTGCCTTAAAATGTGGATAGGATGTTGTTAAAATTCAAGTAAATTAATTTTTATTTTCTCCTCATATTTACTGAAAACAGATTTTTTTTCCTGACTTAATTTTCCTAATGATCACAAAGTATCCAAATGTCAAAAAGCCAAGACACTAATGCCTGGATGGTGGAGAAAAATATAAAACTGAACTCTACTAATATGAAGGTGATCATATACCTTCCATAGTGGGAGCTATAGGCACCAGACTATTGTCTGCCCAATACACATTTGTTGAATTGGAAAAACACTCCTCGTTCCTGCCTCACATTAAAGTTGCTATGCAGATCTGCTGGCTTGCTGCGCATAGCATAGGTGGAGTTCAATACTCCGCAAGGCTCGCTTTGCCCTGTGGTCTTACCACTTTGAGTCCTGATGTGGCCAATTGTCCAGTTGTTCCTGCCTTCTGCTGCCCTTCATTCTGCCTGCTGTGCCCCTACACTATTGGATGATGTCCTCCTGCTCGAAACGACACTGACCCGCTCTCTATTATCCCTTGGTCCACTGCAGTGTTCCTTACTGTGCTAGCTAGCTAACTGAGCTCGCTTCCCTCACCTTCCCCCTTTTTTTTAAATCACGTGTTCCCTCCTGAATACCCATCTACAATGTTTCACTGTGTCACCTGTGCTGTGCCTCCCAGTACTCTGGTATCTTTTATGATGGCCTAATGCAGGGGGGGCCAGGTGTCTCTTGCACAGGGTGTATCCTGAATATCCTGGGAAGCCACATTGCTGGTTAAAGATTCCAAAAGGTGGATTGGTGGAGGTATCCATGCCCAGGCAACAAACATATTGTGGTGTACTTGGATAGCTCTAGGCCTCATTTATAAATTGATAACCGACCCATCGTTCCACCAGTGGGACAGCGTGAATTACTCCGTTCCCCTGGTGGAGGGACCACCTGCCACATTTATAAATGATTGCCAAGCAGACGGTCATTTATAATGCATTGTCAGGAACCACCATCATGGCAGTTCCTGCCAATGCATTTCACTGTTTGGCACAGGGCTGCATCAGCATGATGTAGCCCTGCACCAAAGAGTTTTATTTTTCTTTTAAAAAAGGAAATCCCAAAACACGATTTTCTTTTTTTAAATAAAAAAATTAATGCTCCCCTCGCCATGGAAGATATCTCCTATGGGAAGGGGGGCATTATTAGAATTTTACTGTCCCTCATCATCAGGGTTTGCCTGGCGGTGACAGACTGTAAAACAATGGCTATATGTCCGCCCATCCTTATTAGGTGGGTGGACATATAGCCATTTCTCCGATGGCTCTTACTTCGTTAGGCCGTCGGAGAGGTTTGGCTTTGGCGGTGATGTAGTAGCCACCACCATAGCCAAACCTATGGTCCACCGACATATAAATTGGGGGCGGACCATTATGTTGGCGGTAAGGATACTTCATCGGCATTGCGACGGCGTATCCGTACCGCCAACATAGAAATCAGCCACTCTGTTTGGCACTGTTGGGCCTGAAAGAGCCCAGGATATAAAGTTCTACAACATATATGTGCACTTTTTCCTAATGTTCCCTTAACTGTCAGCCTTCCTGAAAGCTTACTGATGCCAAACAAGCGTTGAGAAATGGAGCTACAGAAGAAGTGTACCAAAAACAACTGAGTTGTGGCTTATATGGCATACATGGACCCCCAGCAGCACTCAGCAATAACACAGTCCCCTCCATAATGCAATTGTTTGCAAAAACAAATGAACACAGACGTGATATATCTATATATATGACCAGAAGTCATCACTAAAACCAACTGGCTCACTGACATTAAGGGTTTCCACAAATGTAACACCTGTAGGGCTTGCCGGTTCAGTATTTACACCACTCAAGTTACTGCCAAATTCCACACACAACCCATCATGCTAACCAACAGATACATGTGTAAAACTGAATTCGCTGTCTACGTACTACAGTGTAGTTGTGGACTCAGATAGGTTGGCAGCACTAAGCTTCAAGTCCACGTTAGGATCCTTCAACATCTGAGAGCGATAGTCAACAGTGACCCGACATACCCGGTAGCTAGACACTTCAAAGAGGTACATAACAACAACTTGGAACACCTCAAGTACTTTGTTATAGATAGTGTGCCTTCACTCAGACGTGGTGGTAATCGAGAGAAAAAGCTTAGGCAGCTGGAGACACGCTATATCCTGGAGCTTGACACCAAGACGCCCTCGGGGCTTAACATTAGCGAGGATCTCTATAATTATCTGTGATCTTTACTGCTTGCCTTCCCCCTTCTCCTTTCTCCTTTCTCCTTTCACCCTCTTGCGACGCAGGTTACTCCTATTGCTGCATTCATGCATGTATGACTATCCACTTACCATGATCTGTATACTGCCTCACATGGTTTTTGACCTATATTTATGCCTATGGCTATGGGCTTTGTGATGCTATATTTTGTGTAGATTAATTTTTCTGTTTCACCATGTGTGTTGTTCCAGCATGGATTTTTTTGGACATCTACATATGATTCCTGGTAACTTTAACCAGATCGATATATCCAGTTTCTTATGACTGTCTATCTTGTATATATATGTTTTTGCTCTGACACTTTGATTATCATATTATTTATTTTGTTTGCTTTGCTTTCACTTTAAGCACTAACTACACTTATATCATATGCACTACACTGTGCGCGACCCATCATTTTAATGGACCACCTCATCCTACATTCACTTTAGGCCCCGAGTCTTTTTAGTCACATAGGCAGACAGATATGCATGAGCGCTGCCTGAACTTTCTTCTAGCGCTCTTTCTACTCCTTTGGTGTAGTATTCACATATATCTGTTGTGATCATTTCACACATTGACCACTGGAGGGCGTAGTACCCTTTAATTTGATTAACACATGTTGAAAGTTGTATCATATAATATACAACACTTACCTGCCGCTTTGTCTTCAGCTTTATGCACTACGCAGATATTCATTGCCAGACTCAATGATTTATTAGCTGATTGGTAGTGACACTGTTTCTCTGCCTTGGTGGTTTGTGTTCTCAACTCATCCTCTCCGTGGTCAGTCTATCTTCTCTTTCTTCTCTGTCTACTGACTATTTTGTCTGTCATGGTACATGTGATTACCTGGGGCTCACACGTAAGTCACTCTGCTTCGTTTACTCGTGAAAGTAATGTAAAAATTGCAGGTATTTAAAAAATTGCAGATAAATGCTTGCTCAGTACTGTAAAAATACTCAAATGAAACGTCATAATACTTGTGTAATGCTATTTTACCGTAAAGTAACTTACCTGCCTATTTATGTGGCTACTTGCACGTAGCGCGTTGTGTGATCAAGGCCGCGGGTCTGCGGCCGAAACGCATCATTTGGACCATGTTTTCTTTGGATTAAACACTTTTGCAACTTGGAGTCTGTGCCCGTTTGTTTTGTCCTGCTGGTGGAGCATTCGGGAGTTTCTATTGATATATATATATATATATATATATATATATATATATATATATATATATATATACTGATGAGCATGGACGTCAGCAGTCTCTACACCTGCATTCCCCAAGACAAGGGTATACAGGCCTGTAGATACTTCATGAAGGACAGGTCTCTCTCATTCCTACACCACACTGAGATGATCCTGGAGATGATCCAGTTATGCCTACAGAACAACTTCTTTTTGTTTGATGACAAGATGTATCGCCAAACCCAGGGAACGGCGATGGGAACTTGCTTCGCCCCCAGCTGTGCATGACTGTACCTCGGCTGGTGGGAGAAGCAAGTAGCCAGTTACAGCAGACAGTACATCGACCACGTCGTTCTCTGGGTGCGTTACATAGACGATATTTTCTGCATCTGGAGGGGTACAGAAATCCAGGCTCAGGAATTTGTCACAGAATTAAACCAGAATTCACTTAATTTACTTTTCACTAGTGAAACAAATACCACCACCATTGAATTCCTAGACCTTCAATTAGAAATCCAGGATATCAAGATCTCAAGCAAACTCTTCCGGAAAGCCACGGCTGGCAACAGTTTGCTTCATGCGAACAGCTGCCATCCAAAAAACCTCATCCACAGCATCCCTTATGGGGAATTATTGAGGGCCAAAAGGAACTGCAGTACTAAAGAAGGCTACTTAGAAGAAAAAAGTACTATGATCAAAAGATTTCAAACACGAGGATACAATAACAAGATTATCCGTAAAGCTGCCACCAAAGTAGACAATATAACTAGGCAAGAACTGCTGGTCCCCAAAAACAAAGACGAGGCACCACAAAAGGAACAGATAAGATTTATCACCAAGTACAGCAGTCAGGCTTGGGAAATTAAGAAAAGTTTACAAAAATTCTGGGAAGTTCTTAAAGGGGATGACGACCTGAGAGAATATGTAGGAAATAAATGATCCCTCCCTCACTTTTAGGAAACCCCAATCCCTGAGCGATTGTCTAAGTAAAAGTCTTGTCAATCAAACTAAGAAACATACCAATATTCAAGGCTTCTTCACTTGCAATCAATGTAAGGCGTGCAAATTTTGCACCAGTTGCAAAACTGTCAAATTATGCAATGACAAACCCCCTTACATTATCAAAAAACATGTTTCCTGTAATACAGAGTATGCGATCTATGCACTGAAATGTCCCTGCGACAAAGTTTACATAGGCAGTACCATCCACAAGTGTAAAAAAAGAGTACTTGAACACCTTCGGGCCATTAAAAACAATGTAAAACAGTACCCAGTAGCACGACATTTCAGTCTTTGCCACAAACAAAATGCTAACCTGCTAAAATTCTGTGTTCTTGACTGTATACCACCCAGAATTAGAGGAGGAGATAGAACCTTGGAACTGAGGAGAAGAGAGTCAAAAATGATCATTAAATACAGAACCATGTCCCCCGTTGGTCTGAACTTAGACGAAGAGATGTCAGTCCATTTGTAAGCAACCTAGCACCATATACATTGCCACGCTCACTCTTGATGTTTTTAAGGTTTTAGTTGTTTTCATCTGATTTTGTTTTTGTGCACTTGAATGATTTTAATCTCTTGTCTGTCTGGTCTATTACAGATGCTGTATGGGGAATGCTGAAGAGCTGAAATATTTAATCACAATATTTTATTTTGCTCACCACACAGAGTTAGGAGGGGACTGACGTGCTCACTTGAGCCATGATCTGTATATTTTGCCAGGCAACAGTATGCTATTGCCCACTGGGGCTGTGGACTATTTTAAGGCACGCACCTTGTAAAGTGTGAAATTCAACACGACCCGCCGGTATTACTAGGCGATGATCCTACGGATATTCTATGCCCACTGGGGCTGCAGACTCTTTGATGCACGTACCTTGAAACATACCTTGAAATGTGTGAAACATAACACGATTCGCCGGTCATCACAAAGGCGATATCATCAACAATAGCATGCTAACAGGGCTTACGTACTCCTGGTTGAGCGCCTGCTTGAGCGGTGGTGAGCTTAAGATTAATAATGGGTATTTACCCGCTTAGGTAGAGATTTATTCATGATATCTCTGTTCTTTCCCCATTTTTTGCACTAAATAACTTTATTGTACACCATGCAAATGACCAACAGAAGTATGTTGTTTATGTTTATTGTGCAAACTGAGCACTATGTCTCTTTAAAAGAAAGTAAAAATGCACTATTCCCTGCCCATGAGAAAGGAGTGTTGTTAACTCCGAAACGCGTCGGGACCTAGACGTTGTGTAAATAAACACTTTATGGAATTGAGGCCACGGCTCCGGTGTTTTCTTGCGAAAAGAATCGACAACTGGAT
Source organism: Calotriton arnoldi (assembly GCA_963921515.1). Classification (NCBI taxonomy): domain Eukaryota; kingdom Metazoa; phylum Chordata; class Amphibia; order Caudata; family Salamandridae; genus Calotriton; species Calotriton arnoldi. Next base: position 627,117 of record CAWUFW010011019.1, read on the forward strand.
AGTGTTTGGATATTTAGGGGTGGCTACCCTGCCGTGTCGCCCGCCGTGTCAGGAGGCCTGGGATCAGCCGCTGAGGTGTGGATATATATATATATATATATATATATATAGTGCTTGGGATGCTCACAACAGTACGGACCACTAAATAACAACACAAAATCTTAGGCATAGCACGTTACACACATCCTGATCGCACTCAAGGTACCTCCATGATGCCCGTATTGAATGCAAGGTTCACTTACACCATTCCAGTAACATACCGTTATATAACATAACATAGCATATTGTGACATGATATGGCACAAGAAATATTATAATCAGTTGGCTTCTATCCAATGGGCTCATTCTGGTATAGTTCATCCATTAAACACGGGAATTAAGGAGAAAGACAGCATTAGAATAAGCTGATGATTTATAAGACTATGTTCAAAATAACACAAAAAAATGATTAGAGTCACATAATTAGCGCACAAATTAAACCAAAAACAATACTATGAATATGGATGCTAATAGGGCACAATGTATCAACAATGCAGTTTGAGGATAAGTATGGCATATGCCTATGACGTCTGACTGTTCAAGAGATGCTTAATTTTGTGAATTAGTACATTATAGAGACTAAGGGGCCGATTCCGATCTCGGTCGGAGGCGCACCCAATACCATTCGGTCGGGAAAAAAGCCATGCGAAAGCCTGTTTCCCGACCGATCCGTACAGCACACCGAACGAGCAAGTGCGATGCGCACAACAGCAAAGAATCCGGCCGAGCCGTACTCACCCAAACCAGGTCCTGTTCTCCGACCGAGGCGAATCCGGAAACGCCGAATCGAGTCGCACGGAAGGAAAAATGCAGCCCCGTCCGGCCGGACAAGTACGATAGGCTTTCCGTACGCGCCGAACCCGTCGCTACGCACAGCACGTCAAAGCATCCGGGAGAGGCGCACATAAGCTCCGATTCGCGCCACAACACGATCCACGGCTCCGAGACGAACACGGCAGCGACGAGGACTACACGAAGCGACGAGGACGAGGCGAAGCGACGAGGACGACGCGAAGCAACGAGAAGGACGAACAACACGAACCAACCATGAATCCCTTCGTCCCGATCATACCAATATTCTACATATACTACCGGAACAGGCACCGACGCGTACGGCGCAGAAGGTAAGCCAGACACCAACCACAAAACACATACAACACGTACACGACACATCACACACACACACAGGGATGCAGAATATACTTACACCAGCAACAGCAGCACCATAGGGGCGGGATGCCCATCACCAATGCCACATATGCACACAGGGGCCTGAATGCGCACCACCACCCCTACCCAGGGGGGGCAGGATGCCTACCACCACTACCACCCTCAGCCAGGGGGGGCAGGATGCCTACCACTACTACCACCCTTAGCCAGGGGGGGCAGGATGCCTACCACTACTACCACCCTCACCCAGGGGGCAGGATGCCTACCAATACTACCACCCTTAGCCAGGGGGGCAGGATGCCTACCACTACTACCACCCTCACCCAGGGGGGCAGGATGCCTACCACTACTACCACCCTCACCCAGGGGGGCAGGATGCCTACCAATACTACCACCCTTAGCCAGGGGGGCAGGATGCCTACCACTACTACCACCCTTAGCCAGGGGGCAGGATGCCTACCACTACTACCACCCTCACCCAGGGGGGCAGGATGCCTACCACTACTACCACCCTCACCCAGGGTGGGCTGGATGCCTACCACTAGTACCACCCTCACCCAGGGGGGCAGGATGCCTACCACTACTACCACCCTCACCCAGGGTGGGCTGGATGCCTACCACTAGTACCACCCTCACCCAGGGGGGGCAGGATGCCTACCACTACTACCACCCTTAGCCAGGGGTTGCAGGATGCCCACCACTACTACCACCCTCACCCAGGGGGGCAGGATGCCTACCACTACTACCACCCTTAGCCAGGGGGCAGGATGCCTACCACTACTACCACCCTCACCCAGGGGGGCAGGATGCCTACCACTAGTACCACCCTCACCCAGGGGGGCAGGATGCCTACCACTACTACCACCCTCACCCAGGGGGGCAGGATGCCTACCACTACTACCACCCTTAGCCAGGGGGGCAGGATGCCTACCAATACTACCACCCTCACCCAGGGGGCAGGATGCCTACCACTACTACCACCCTCACCCAGGGGGGCAGGATGCCTACCACTACTACCACCCTCACCCAGGGGGGCAGGATGCCTACCACTACTACCACCCTTAGCCAGGGGGGCAGGATGCCTACCACTACTACCACCCTCACCCAGGGGGGCAGGATGCCTACCATTACTACCACCCTCAGCCAGGGTGGGCTGGATGCCTACCACTACTACCACCCTTAGCCAGGGGGCAGGATGCCTACCACTACTACCACCCTCACCCAGGGGGGCAGGATGCCTACCACTACTACCACCCTCAGCCAGGGGGCAGGATGCCTACCACTACTACCACCCTTAGCCAGGGGGGCAGGATGCCTACCACTACTACCACCCTCACCCAGGGGGGCAGGATGCCTACCACTACTACCACCCTTAGCCAGGGGGGCAGGATGCCTACCACTACTACCACCCTCACCCAGGGGGGCAGGATGCCTACCACTACTACCACCCTTAGCCAGGGGGCAGGATGCCTACCACTACTACCACCCTCACCCAGGGGGGCAGGATGCCTACCACTACTACCACCCTTAGCCAGGGGGGCAGGATGCCTACCACTACTACCACCCTCACCCAGGGGGCAGGATGCCCACCACTACTACCACCCTCACCCAGGGGGCAGGATGCCTACCACTACTACCACCCTTAGCCAGGGGGGCAGGATGCCTACCACTACTACCACCCTCACCCAGGGTGGGCAGGATGCCCACCACTACTACCACCCTCACCCAGGGGGGCAGGATGCCTACCACCACTACCACCCCCACCCATAGGATGGACAATGCATGACACAACCAGCACACCACAACCTAGGGAATGCAAGAAGAAGACATCCCCCAACACCATGACAAGCGTGTGTAGACTGTGTCAAATGCCTACAACACCGAACATGACTTCTAACATACAATGTGACCCCCTAGCACATGTGCCACACAAATATGTGTGTGGCACACACAACGCAAGCAGGCCATGACCATTGTGGCAATGGGGTCCAAACCCCCATCATCACAGTGACCAAAAGGCAAGTGTGGGGTCCATAGCTGCAGCACATTTTGAACATTGTGGCAATGGGGTCCAAACACCCATCATCACAGTGACCAAAAGGTAAGTGTGGGGTCCATAGCTGCAGCACATTTTGAACATTGTGGCAATGGGGTCCAAACCCCCATCATCACAGTGACCAAAAGGCAAGTGTGGGGTCCATAGCTGCAGCACATCTTGAACATTGTGGCAATGGGGTCCAAACCCCCATCATCACAGTGACCAAAAGGCAAGTGTGGGGTCCATAGCTGCAGCACATTTTGAACATTGTGGCAATGGGGTCCAAACACCCATCATCACAGTGACCAAAAGGTAAGTGTGGGGTCCATAGCTGCAGCACATTTTGAACATTGTGGCAATGGGGTCCAAACCCCCATCATCACAGTGACCAAAAGGTAAGTGTGGGGTCCATAGGTGCAGCACATTTTGAACATTGTGGCAATGGGGTCCAAACCCCCATCATCACAGTGACCAAAAGGTAAGTGTTGACAAAGTAAGAGGTGCAACTGCCAAACTGCATGGATGATTCCTGGTCACAGAACAACAAACACATCAGTGGCAAAGTAGTGTATGTGTCCCATTGCAACATAAATTGGGGAGCCAAATCCTGCAGTGCAAATAAGACATAACTTTGGCCATGTGCAGACAAACAACACCCATGGGGGCTGACACCGTCAACAATCATCAATGACACAATGACAGAAGTGACCATCCGAATGCAGACCCACATATTTGCAGCAATGGGCACACACATGCAGATACCCTGTGGAGACTGCAGATGTGAGGCGAACAGATACCATACCATGGCAGCAATGGAACACACAATGAACAATTAGCACCAAATGAGGGCTCCCGTCCCATCAGCCTGGTCATGGAAGTGCCAACGGAATCATCAGCACAGATCCAACACACTTGTATAGCAATGTTGCACTGACAACACAGATGAGTACTTCCCCATTGATGCCCAAACCTGCATGTTCACTGGAGATGGCCACACGGTCAGGGAAGTAGACGAATAGAACAATGGCAGGCACAACAGATGTGCAGGGGTGGAAGCCACAGATGTGAAGTTGCCAATCTAAGTAGGAAATCTCATTGCCAAATACTGAACACATGACACCCTCAGATGCTGCTATGGATGACATGGATACACCACAGGATAGGACACATTCCCCCTGGACCACATGGGTTCCTACACAGTAACACTTCATTATCATGAGACCAAATATCACCATCACTGCAGCAAGGGCATTGTTAGCATCATCAACATCATGTACATCAGAAGCAAAAGCACTAGAGAACAGAAAGTTGCTTTATTCAGCATATGTGGCATTAAAAGTAGAAGTCCGGTAGGAACATAAACAAAGGCCAATGGCCAGTCCATCAACAAAGTCACAAGTGGGTGACAGTGGCAGATGCCACCCTACACATGCCTGCACAAAACCAGGGACAATCCACTAGGAGGGGCAACCGGGGGGGTAGGCCAGGCACCGCAGGGACAGGATCAGGGCTCACCAGGAGGAAGCAGGGAAGGGGTGGTGGGTGCTGAAGAGCCACTGACAACTGCAGTGGAGGTGTCTGACATGGTGTGTGCCGGCACAACTGGGGGCATGGCTCAGATGTTGTGAGTGCCGGCACGACTGCAGTGGACCCTGCAGATGGAGTGGACAGGTCCGCCACTGCAGTGCCCAAGTCAGACAGGGTGGTAGTGGACTCCACTGCAGTGCCTACCACCAGGGGAGGAGAATGGGGAACAGGCAAGGTGGGCTGGACAGAGGGGAGGACACCCTCACCACATCAGTGGCACAGACAAGCGCAGCGGGGGTGTGGTGCCGGGAGAGCAAGTGGCAGGGGAGAAGGCCGGAGCCTCTTGGGGATGGTATATCTGTGGGTGGGGGAACCTGGGGCAGGGTGTGGTGGGGCACCTGTGGAGTGGGGGCCTGAGGGATGGAGGAAGGAGACCTGGTGCTTGAGCTGCAGGGCGGCGGAGGGGTCTTGCTCTTAGCACTCCGGGGGGACTTGCGGGTGGGGGCCTCAGTCTGTCTGCACCTGGGGGAGGGTGTCCGGGGGCGAGGGCACTCTGCTCCGTGTGGGGGGCTTCCTCTTCCCCCTGGATGCTGGGGCAGCTGGATCGGAGGGAAGAGGCCGAGGTCACTGAGGAAGAGGCGCTGGGTCTTTGGGGTTGCAGGTGAGGCAAGGGAGGGTGCCTTGGAGGGAGAGGCAACTGAGGACTGTGCAGTGCCCGTGGATGCGTGTGTGTGTACCAGGGCCCCATCCCCTGTGAGTCTGGTTTCAGTCCCCTGACTGTGCGTGCGTGTGTGTTTAGTTTGTGGCGTGTGTGTCTGTGTGCTGGATGTGTGTGTGCTGGTGTGTGCCTGTGCCGGTGTGTGTGTGCTTGGGACGGGCAAGGTGCTGGGGAGTGTGGATGGAGCAGAGGCAGGAGGGGTGAGGGACTGTCTGAGGAGGGACACTGCTGCCGTCAGGGAGGAGTCCATGGACCTGTTGCCCCTCTGTAGGTCAGACATGCCCGATGAGATGCCCTCCATGAATGACACCAGCTGAGTCAACAGTGCGGTGTGCGCATGGAGGACACTCAGCATGGCTGTCTGCCCTACATGGAGCTGGCGAAGGAGGTACACAGACTCCTCACTCAGGGCAGCAGGGGACACAGGGGCAGGGGGTGCGGTGCCTGGGCCAAAGGAGACACGCTCCCGAACATGGGAGCCTCCACGGACCTTGGGAATGGGAGCCGATGGGAGGGCGGTGGTGGTGCTGGTGGTGGCGGGGACAGCAACACTAGCTGGGGTGTGGTGGCTGCTGACACCCGCCTCCACAAGGGAGTCATCCTCCGAGTTGCTCTGGTCCTCAACTGAGGTGGATGGTGCTGAGGACTCCTCGGTGTGGCTCCCCTCGCCCTCCGTGCCACTGGGTCCCTCCGACCACTCCTCGGCTGCTGACCCAGTCTGGCTCTCTGGCTCCTCCTGGTCCGTGGAGCTGTCCCCTTCCGTGGCCGTGGATGTATCTGCAAACAATGGGGAAACAGACAGACATCAGTCACCTGCACCAAATGCACACACCACTGGGAGCACAGCACATCACAGAGCAAGCCCTGGCATCATTAGTTGTACATTGCTAAAAGTGCCCTAACTGAACAGGAGGAGCCAATTGTCAGTCTGATGCCAAGCATGGCACTCACATCCCACATGGCCTTGCACCCATCTGTCTGGTGTCTGTTGGATTGCAACACCCCAGTGTGGACACATGCACCAAGTACACAGTAGTTGGACAGTGCAGAGGACACGGTGTGGACACATCACAGCTCTTGCCACTGAGTCAGTACAGGTTTCCGGATGAAAGGGATGCCCAGAGTCAAATAGGAAATGCATGTGATGCATACCAGCGACAGACACCATGATGCACCCATGTCCTGATAGCCAGCGCCACTATGGTGTGCATGTAGCACATGTCACTCCCCTGCAGGACCACCAATAAGTTGACACATGCCATGGCAGAGGCATGACTGCTAAGTCATACATCACTGTCTCAGTGATGTATGACTTGGCAGCCAGACAACAACACTATGCACTGTGTCACAATAGTAGGTCATGGGGAATGCAAGTCCTGGAGCTGCACAAGTGCACATGTACATCCCCCACACAACACATCATCTCAACCCTCATCTGTCCAGGTCACATCTATTGGACATATGGGAGACCTGTGACACTACCCTCTGAACCTGAGCCCCTCACAATTTGCTGTGAATGGGGAACAGCTGCCTGAACATCACATTCGCATACCCCAGTCTGCACGGGCAGCTGATCAAACACCTATGTGACACACAAGTATCATCTCCTATGGTCACATCTCCAGGGGCATGCTGAGCCCCTACCAAGAAACACCCCAGCAGTCCTGGCAACTAATCCACAGCACACTGACACAGAGGCAGACACCTGAGGGGTCAAATCACTGTGCACAATGTGTCAGCTGATACACAGGAGTGGGAGTACAGAGTGCATTGCATGGCCTGGAGTAGGCATGACTGTCCTGCTCCACATGAATGAGGATGTGCCCTGGACAGTGGATAGCTGGCTATGTATGTGTGACACACGTAATCTGCACACTCCTGGGGCCCAAACATTGTTCCCACCCGCTGCATGGGCGTGTGCCACATACCCCAGGCACATGTGGTGGCTCAGCTCAGCAAGTGGACCGCATATCAAAGCAACACGCAGATCACATGTCCAAACCCAGGCGTTGTGTGAACAATGGACCTACCCATGATGCCCACAACAGAGTTAGGGAAACAGATGCTGTCCCCCACCTTTAGTGAAGCAAACTGCAAGGACACAGTCCCAAGTGACACAATTCCCTGAATGTAAGGGCCACACCTGGGTATCAGATGAGCAGTGGGCAGTGCACAATAGAGGGACATGGCTCCTGGACAACATGACTGCTGCACTGTGGCAGTTGAACCAGGCCAGAGGAGGGCACAAAGCATGTAATACAGAGTTCACAGTGCAGTCTTTGACTCACCCCCTCCTTGCTGCTGTCTGGCCTTCAGCTGCCCATCCAGGTCTGGAAACACAACCGCCAGGATCTGGAGCATGTGGGGGTCAGGGTCCGTGTTCCGCCCCTCCTGCGAGGAGGTGACAGCTTCAGCTGGACCCGTGCAATCCTCCGGGTCCAGCCCCGAAGGTCCTGCCACCTCTTCTGGCAGTTGCGGATCCGGCGCTTGTAGACCCCCACGGACCGGACAGCCCGGACGATGTCCTTCCAGATTTCCTGCTTCCGATGGGCATTAACCTGTCAGGATGACAAAGTGAAAAGGCCATTACCACACATGCAACATATCCGTGCATGACACAGTTGCATATACATGTCTCAATCACAGGGGCACATGATGTACACAGGCAGTGCAAAGCTGACCATGGACAGTTTGCCAGACGTCACTATATGGTATCATTGCATGGGAAGTAAAACCATGTTCAAATGCACTGTCACTGCACCATACCTGTCCAGTGCAAGTCACTACACACTATGGGGGGTGACAACTACTCAGTGAGCCTGCTAGCCAGTGGCGTGCAGACTCTCAGCCTTGCTAGTCAGACAAAATGCACATTCAGAAAGGCAGTGCACAGAACACTCACCTGCTCCCCTGGTGTCCCATACAGCTTGCTGTACTGTGGAAGTAGGCTGTCCAGCAGGGCCTGGTTCTCTTCAAGGCTGAAGGCTGGGGCTCTCTCCACAGTATGTGCCATTGCAGGGTCCAGAGGGGCAGAGACAGCAGCAGTGCAGTGGCAGATGTCGTCCTGGAGCATGTAGTGCAGGCAAGTGAGCTCTCAGGGGAACAGCCAGCAATATATATGTGCTGGAGAGGCAGATACTGTCCCTTGTGTCCAAAGTGATAGGTCCAAGTCGTTTGCATCTTCTGAATCTGGCCAATCCATGGAATAGCAGCACCAAAACACGCCCACAGCATCCTTCAAATCCTCAACTTCATGACATACATGATTTTGCAACATTGTTGTGGGTGACCAACTGAATTTACAGCAACCGACTCGTTCGAAATTCGAAAACGCGTCCGTTGCCAGGCAAGCCCATTGTCAATGGGTGCGCACCGATCGGTCCATTGCGGTACAACGCGCACAGGGATACAACGCGTACCCGCACACATTGAATGCAATGGGCCGGCCGGAGGCACCGATCGGTCCATTGCGGTACAACGCGCACAGGGGTACAACGCGTACCCGCACACATTGAATGCAATGGGCCGGCCGGAGGCACCGATCGGTCCATTGCGGTACAACGCGCACAGGGGTACAACGCGTACCCGCACACATTGAATGCAATGGGCCGGCCGGAGGCACCGATCGGTCCATTGCGGTTCAACGCGCACAGGGGTACAACGCGTACCCGCACACATTGAATGCAATGGGCCGGCCGGAGGCACCGATCGGTCCATTGCGGTTCAACGCAGCACAGGGGTACAACGCGTACCCGACACATTGAATGCAATGGGCCGGCCGGAGGCACCGATCGGTCCATTGCAGTTCAACGCGCACAGAGGTACAACGCGTACCCGCACACATTGAATGCAATGGGCCGGCCGGAGGCACCGATCGGTCCATTGCGGTACAACGCTCACAGGGGTACAACGCGTACCCGCACCGATCGGTCCATTGCGGTACAACGTGCACAGGGTACAACGCGTACCCGCACACATTGAATGCAATGGGCCGGCCGGAGGCACCGATCGGTCCATTGCAGTTCAACGCGCACAGGGGTACAACGCGTACCCGCACACATTGAATGCAATGGGCCGGCCGGAGGCACCGATCGGTCCATTGCGGTACAACGCGCACAGGGGTACAACGCGTACCCGCACACATTGAATGCAATGGGCCGGCCGGAGGCACCGATCGGTCCATTGCGGTACAACGCATCACTGTACATGTGACTGGCATATGTCAGCATGCCTGTCTCAGATGGACATATGCCAGCCACAGATAGCTCCCAGGGAGTGAGGGGCACACCTACATCACGACAGCCTGTCCAAACCTTATCATAAGGCATGTAAGGATGCATTTCCTATTGTGTGTATGTTGGTGTACATGTTGTCCTGTGGGTGTCACCTGTGGGCAGCCACCCCCAGGCTGTGCACGTGTTCATGGGGACAGGATCCTGGGTGTTACGTGTACATGACCACTGTGATGTGCAACTGTTCATATCTGTGCATGTGCCATGGTCACATTTCACAGTGGTGTATGTGTATGTCATGTCACATACCCCGTGAGTCCCATGTGGGACGGTATGTTTGAGCCAGGGTGTCCCAGTGCACTATAGTGATGGTCCTCCACAGTCTTTGTGCATGTAGTGTTTACAATGTCTCTGATTTCATGTGCACAATGGGAGACAGTCTCCACATCCACGTTGTGTGTGCATGGACTCTGATGTTGTGCGTGTGTGTCACAGACGTCCATGTCTGTCCTGCCGTGGCAAGTGGGGCCACTACCTGTGGGGGTCATGGTTGTTTTGCTGTGGTGTATACATGATACTCCATGTAATGCCAGTGTCCATGTGGCATTACAGGGTCCCTGGGAATGTACCTGTCGTTGAGCTGTGGTGCCTGGGGCACATCTGTCCTCACATGTCACTGTGGGGGGTTATTGTGACACGGCAGCAGGAGATGGGAACTGTGACACGGCCTCATGATATCCAATGGGCCAACCTGGGACTAATTGATGCCACCTGTTGGACCGTGTTGACAGATGTTGGCCATGTATGTACCATACATGTCCTTCCGGTACTGCACACTTCATGTAGTTGTGCCTCATAATGATGTATGTTGGGATCTTGAGTGTGTTCAATGCCGCATATGTGGGGTGACTGACAATCTTGCTTACTTCTCCTCTGCACTGCAGGGCTCCTGCTGTCCATCGGCCATTCCCAGACCTGGCAACGATGGTGGAACGGGACAGCATCCGACGGTACCGCTTCACCAGGCAGCTGATTGAGGATTTGGCAGTGCAGTTGTCCCCACATTTGCAGCCTGGCCGGCCGTATCCTACAGCGCTGACCCCCAAGGTGAAGGTGATGGCAGCCCTACACTTCTTTGCCACTGGTACCTTCCAACATACTGTGGCGACTGCTGGTGGGATGTCACAGACCATGTTCAGCCGTGTGCTCCGCAATGTTTTGGCGGCAATGTTGCTCTTCCTGAACCGGTACATCTATTTCCCTAGACTGCGACGACTCACTGACGTGAAGAGTGACTTTTATGCCCTGGGGAGGATGCCGCATGTCATTGGCTCCATTGATGGGACACATGTGGCTTTGGTACCACCACAGGCCCAGGAGCAGGCCTACAGGAACCGCAAGCACTACCACTCGGTCAATGCACTGGTGGTGTGTCTTGCAGACATGACCATCACACACGTGTGTGCCCGTTTCCCTGGTTCAGCACACGATGCCTTTGTGATGAGGAGTAGTCGCATCCCCAGGATGATGGCACAGATGCAGAACCAGCGTGCCTGGCTTGTCGGTGTGTACTGACTTTGTGCCATTGTGTGTGATCTGATCTGTAGTATTCCGCCCACTTTTCCAAGTCAGCTAATGTGCACTTGTCTGTCCGTAGGTGACTCGGGATACCCCAACATGCCGTGGATGCTGACACCCCTCAGGAACCCTGTGACACCTGCCCAGATGCGCTACAATGAGGCACATGGTCGGACCAGGAGAGTGATTGAGCGGACCTTTGGTCTCCTGAAGAGCCGCTTCCGCTGCCTGGACAAGACCGGAGGGTCCCTCCCATATGCCCCTGCGAAAGTGTGCAAGATTATCATCGTCTGCTGCATGCTCCACAACCTGGCAGTGCGGAAGGAGTTGCCTCTCATCCAGGATGACAATGACCAACATCCGCCACCTGTGGAGGATCCTGGCCTGGACCACGATGCCAGTGACGATGATGATGATGATGGTGACGGTGATGTCCGCACACAGCTCATCACCAACTTCTTTAGCTGAATGTGAGTATCCTGAGGTGTCATGTCAATGATGTGAGTTGGCATGATGTGTGGGTGGTGCTCTGGTGCTGTTGGAGTGTGTCCATGGGCTACTTGACTGGATGTGTGTTGCGATGTGTGGTGACAGGTGGGCTGTACTCCCCAACAGTGTTGACATGCTAACTTGGTTCTGGGTGGGTATCTTGTAACATGTATTGTGCATGAGTTTTGCTGTTCTGTCCTGTACTCCATTGCTTTTGACTGTGTGTCATTTCTGTCCTTCGCAGGGTACTTTCAGATTCGTTTGGTCAACTGTGTCCACCGACGACGTGATTGCACATCCAGGCTGGTAGCTGTTGTGTCCCTACAGGTGATGTGCGCCACACCCATGGACTTCCTTCCGTCTACAGTTGTTGACTGTGTGCCCGCTGCCAGGTGGGGTTACCTTGCATCTGTAGTGGTTACGGCATGTTGCAACTGTGTAATAAACCTGTGCTTCACTTTGTGATGTGCGTTGTCTGTGGTCACACATTTGACTGCCATTTGCTTACTGCACCTGTGGGCTACTTGACTACAACTGGGAATGGGTGTGGTGTCTGTGCATTGCACCGTCTTCCCTGGCAACATCAGTGTAGGCAATGAGTCAGATGGCTTAGGTGTGTATGTGTTGTGTAGCCCTGGTGGTGTGTCTCCCTCATGTGTGTCACGTTGCCTGTACTCACATGCCTGTGTTGTCCTTGCTGTTGCAGTTCGCATACACAGTGTAATTTTGCAGTTCATCATCCCCATAACAGCACCCACGTTGGAATCACGACAGAGGCAAGTATGGTGTATTAGTGTGTTTATTGTGATACATTTGTGTTAATAGTGCATAGGATGGGTTGTGCTGTACATAAATCTTGCAATCCCAAGTTCATAGGTGAATTGAAAGTCCGGGTAGACAGGATCCCCAGTATCGGGGCCACAGTTGTCTGACACATTGGTCTAACTTGTACTCCCCATGCAATGTGTGGGAGTAGTGTTGCCGTCAACAGGGTGAACAGTCTGTGCACAAAGGCGAACATCCAGAACAGGTTCAGGCTTCCTGGGAGTTGCGCTTGGCCATCGGCCTCTCACTTTTCCCTCCTCGGACGACCCCTCTTCTTGGGGGGGCCCCTCAAGTACAGGCTGCTGCGGTGCAGGGGACTCTCCGCCAGAGTCCTCCTCCCTCCCTGTGGCAGTTGCAATTTGTTCGGCACCAGATGTTGTTGGCACACAGGGAGGTGTGGACTGGTTGCTGTTCATCTGGCGGAGGCATTGTAAAATGTCCCTGTGCACCGCCGTCATCTCATGCAGTGCATCCCACTTGGACTCCACGCGGGACATGTGTGAGTCCACACGGGACATGTGTGACTCCACGTGGGACATGTGGGAGTCCAAGCGGGCATGATGGGCAGCCTGCTGCTGTTTAATGTCTCTGAGGAGCCCCACTACCTGGCTGAGCTCTCCGGTGCTGGACTGGTACGCATCAGCTATGCGTACCAGTTGTGGGTCATTATGCACACCAGCAACGTCTGCAAGCAGCGACCTCTGTCTCCCACCCCTCCCACCACCCCTGCTGACATGTGCAGTGTGTGCAGTGGCACGCACAGATAACCCTGGTCCACCTTGGGGGTTGGTGGTGGTGGTGGTGTCCATGGCCCCAGGTTGGTCCAGGGTCACTGTGCTGGTGTTGCTCCTTGTTCTGTCCATGTCGGCAGGGATGGTATTCGTGGTGACAGTCGTTGGAGGGGTGGGTGCAGGGGGTGCAGCTGGTGGTCCTGCTGGTGCTGCAGCTGGTGGTCCTGCTGGTGCTGCATGTTGACTTGCACCGGATGTGCCAGGTTGTTCTTCATCGTCCGAGGAGGACAGAGGCTGTACGACGCCAGTGAGCTCGGCATCCTCTTGAGCCTGGGACTGGGACTCCTCAGCGTCTGCTGCTGTGTCCCCATCATCACCTGTTTTTGGGAGACACAAACAATGTATGTCATGTTTCTGCAGGCATCAATGGTTGACACACATGACAGTTGTGACTGTGCCTCTGGGTGCGGGCCTGTACATTGCATTGTCCTAAGTCGTCACAGTCAGGGGTTGATATTGGTGTGGCACATTGTCCTGCATTATTTGGGCATTTCTATGTATTTTCTGGGGTGTGAACATGGTCTGCATTGGTTGTGTTTGGTTGACAGCCGGCCCTCCTTCCCACCCACCCAGCCAGTCAGTTATCCCACCATGGAACGTGCTTGCGTTGCAGGGAGTGTAAGTTGTCTCTCAGGATGTCAGTCAGTGGTGTCCTGCTGTTTGTTGGTGCACAGTTGCCAGCAGGGCCTTGTGCTCCCCACAGCAGTAGCCAGTGTCAGCCATCTTGTGAGTCCTTCTCCACTCCCTGTGATGTGAGCATGGTTCAGGGTGGTGTTGATGGGACAGTTGTGGGGGTGACCAATATCAGTGACTACGACTCCCATCATGCTATTGCCTCCACCCCCTTCCCAGCATGCCCATGCTTCCTTCCTTTTGATTCTGCTTCCCTGTGGGGTGGGCTGGCTGTGCTGACAGGATGGCTGGGAGTGTTGTCCTGGCAGTTGTTTGGCTAAGAGTCCCAAGAGTGTCCCTGTGCTTCACACAACATAACCCAGGGTGGTGGTTCTTTGTGGGATCTTGTGTTAGGATGGAGGGCATTGCATTCTACCAGGTGGGTACTGTGGAGTTTGTGTTGGGGTGTGTGTGAGGGGAGGTGCTTGTGACTATGGTTAGTGCTGCAAGTCCTCCTTCCCACCCAGCCAGCCAGCCAGTTATCCCACCATGGAACGTGCTTGCATTGCAGGGAGTGTAAGTTGTCTCTCAGGATGTCAGTCAGTGGTGTCCTGCTGTTTGTTGGTGCACAGTTGCCAGCAGGGCCTTGTGCTCCCCACAGCAGTAGCCAGTGTCAGCCATCTTGTGAGTCCTTCTCCACTCCCTGTGATGTGAGCATGGTTCAGGGTGGTGTTGATGGGACAGTTGTGGGGGTGAGCTATGTCTGTGACTACGACTCCCATCATGCCATTGCCTCCACCCCACTTCCCAGCATTCCCATACTTACTTGCTTTTGTGTGGAGTTCAGTGTGTGTGGGTGTGAGAGCAATGGCAAGATGGCTGACAGTGGTGTCCTGCTGTTGGTTGGTGTGCAGTACCCAGCATGCCCTTGTGCTCCCCACGACACAGCAACAGTGTCAGACATCTTTGATGGGCCTTTCCACTCTCTGTGGAATGTGCATGCGTGAGTGTGAGCTTGCTGGGCCATGTGGTGGGGGATGTAGAGCTGTGACTACGACTCCCATCATGCTATTGCCTCCTCCCCCTTCCCAGCATGCCCATGATTCCTTCCTTTTGACTCTGCTTCCCTGTGGGGTGGGCTGGCTGTGCTGACAGGATGGCTGGGAGTGTTGTCCTGGCAGTTGTTTGGCTAGAAGTCCCAAGAGTGTCCCTGTGCTTCACACAACATAACCCAGGGTGGTGGTTCTTTGTGGGATCTTGTGTTAGGATGGGGGGCATTGCATTCTACCAGGTGGGTTCTGTGGAGTTTGTGTTGGGGGGTGTGTGAGGGGAGGTGCTTGTGACTATGGTCAGTGCTGCAAGTCCCCCTTCCCACCCAGCCAGCCAGATATCCCACCATGGAACGTGCTTGCATTGCAGGGAGTGTAAGTTGTCTCTCAGGATGTCAGTCAGTGGTGTCCTGCTGTTTGTTGGTGCACATTTGCCAGCAGGGCCTTGTGCTCCCCACAGCAGTAGCCAGTGTCAGCCATCTTGTGAGTCCTTCTCCACTCCCTGTGATGTGAGCATGGTTCAGGGTGGTGTTGATGGGACAGTTGTGGGGGTGACCAATATCAGTGACTACGACTCCCATCATGCTATTGCCTCCACCCCCTTCCCAGCATGCCCATGCTTCCTTCCTTTTGATTCTGCTTCCCTGTGGGGTGGGCTGGCTGTGCTGACAGGATGGCTGGGAGTGTTGTCCTGGCAGTTGTTTGGCTAAGAGTCCCAAGAGTGTCCCTGTGCTTCACACAACATAACCCAGGGTGGTGGTTCTTTGTGGGATCTTGTGTTAGGATGGAGGGCATTGCATTCTACCAGGTGGGTACTGTGGAGTTTGTGTTGGGGGGTGTGTGAGGGGAGGTGCTTGTGACTATGGTTAGTGCTGCAAGTCCTCCTTCCCACCCAGCCAGCCAGCCAGCCAGTTATCCCACCATGGAACGTGCTTGCATTGCAGGGAGTGTAAGTTGTCTCTCAGGATGTCAGTCAGTGGTGTCCTGCTGTTTGTTGGTGCACAGTTGCCAGCAGGGCCTTGTGCTCCCCACAGCAGTAGCCAGTGTCAGCCATCTTGTGAGTCCTTCTCCACTCCCTGTGATGTGCGCATGGTTCATGGTGGTGTTGATGGGACAGTTGTGGGGGGGCAATATGTGTGACTGCGACTCCCATGATGCTATTGGCTACACTGACTTGGCCAGCATACACAGAATTCCTTCCTTTGAGTGATCTTCACTGTGTGTTGGTGTTGTTGTGGTGGCTACATGTGTGGATGTGTTTGTTAGTTCTATTTGTGCCACTGCCTAGCTGTAGTTGTGGTTGTGTTTGTACATGTGTTGGCACAGTTGGATGTGACTTTTTGATGGCATGTGTTGTGTTTATCTGACTGACATACACATTTTGGGATGATTCTGTTCTAGTTGCTGTGTAATTGCTATGAGTGCATGGTTTGACTCTCCCCTTGACAGTGATGTGTGTGTTTTGTGGCAGTATATTGTGTACATTTGTTGTGTACTCACCAGGCTCTGGGATGTCCTCTAGTCCATATACGCTCACTGGCGGAAGGATGGCCCACACCTTCTCCTCCCAGGGCCTGAGGTATATTGGCTTGGCAGGAGGGCCACTGCCGGTGTGTTGGCTGTTGATGTAGCCTTTCGTCAGCATTTTCCGTACCCTCCTGCGCACGTCATACCACCTGTTCTGGATGTCGGTCTTTGTGCGCCGACATGGTGATTGTGCGTTCACCCTGTTGATGATCCTCTCCCACATCTTGGTTTTCTGCGACATGGGGTCTGTTGGACCAGTGTGCCAAACAGCTGTGGCTCCACCCTGAGGATCTCGTCTACCATGACTTCAATTCACTATCTAGGAACTTGGGATTCTTCTTGGGGGGCATGGTGATGGGTGGTGATGGTGGGTGATGTGTGTGTTGGTGTGCAGGTGAGGGTGTGTGAGTGTGTGTTTTGCTGGGTGTATGTGAGGTAGGTATTTGTTGGTGTGCTGATGGTGTGTGGCTTGTGTGAGGGATGAGCTGTGGGTGTGTGGTTGCTTTCTCTTGGGTGCTGGCAGTGGAATGGCATTTGCAAAGGCTCATGGTAGTGATTTGTGTCCTTTATATAGGTGGAGTTGTGGGTGTGTCTTTGTTCTCTGTCCCCACCCCCAGTATTTATTGGCTTGGTAATTGCTTGTTTGGCCTTTTTTGGGTGATTTTTCCTTTGTGCTGTTTGTGTATGTTGGAAACGTTCTTGTGACCGAGTCGGACCCTGCATTGGTCTCGTACGGTGTTCTCCGTTTCGTTCACGCTGTGTTTGTGCAGTTTTCTATGCTGCGTACGCGTCGGTCGCGGTGTATTGTGTTGCTTCGGCTCGGTTTTGTATGCGTGTCGGTCGTACGGCTTGTCCTCCGTCCGACTCGCTCGTGGTTTCGCGCCTTGCATCGTACTTTGCGGTTTGGAGTTCGCGTGTACGTTTCGGTCGGCTTTGTTCCGGGTGCGTGTCGGTCGGTTGGATTCGCGTGTTTTTCCGGCCGGATTGCTGTTTTCCGTGCGGCTCGGTCGGTCGACTTTGTTTCGGTACGTGTCGGTCGGATTTTCGCGCCTTGCATCGTACTTGGCGTGTCGTGCGCCACGGGTACGTGTCGGTCGGTATTTTTTCCGGATCCGAGTCGGTCGGTGCTTTTTCCGGCCTGAATCGGAATCGACCCCTAAATATACCATCTTTATTGCAGAAATAGGAGTATTCTGCTTAAATATTAGCACACATTTTTGGACAGACATACTTCATATCTTGTAATTTTCTATAATCATAACATTTTCACTTACTTTTCAGGGTGCAAAACTACAGCCCAAATATAGAATTCACACCTCAAGGACCATGGCCTGCATTCAAGACCAATTTTAATTGCAGATTCCAACCACTGCTCTTACTTTGAAAAACACATACTCACAAACAGAAACAAATCTTTAGATTTGGGAGGGCTAGCTTGCATAATTTGCCTCCTAGACTTTAGCATAGTCTTCTTCAAAACTATTTGATTTCAACATTCTACTCCTTTGCATCCCAGAAAAGAAAATGTCTCAGACTCTTACACCCACCTGTGGACTGTGACCTACCTCTATCCTCTACAACTAGTCTCAAAAATTAAATTAGAAGATAATTTTTATTTTCAACTGCGAGCCGGTCTCTCGTGGACTACCACAAGGAACCCACTTGGTACCTATTACTCTTCAGCATCTATCTTCACCACTCCAAAGGAACATATGTGGCAAAGACATATGCTACCATTTATACACCAATGACTCTAAAATCTACCCATGCTTTACCAACAAACACAATCAGTACTAGGTCCTATAGACCTGTCTGTCTGCATTTAAACCATAGAAGGCATATGCAAACATGAAACCCTAAAGCACAGCACAACCAAATTAGTATTCTGCAACTTTAAATACACAAACAACTTTCCATATACCTCAAACCCATCACAATCTTGATGGCAGGATGGTTTGTGTAGTTGGGTGTTGTATGGCATTATTGTTTTCAACATATTGAGTTAAAAAGGAAATGAAACTACTGTCCTAGTTCTTGATCTCATACTCAACTCTGTATCATAGATAACTCTCAGATTATTGACCTTTATCCTAATTTCTATTTTAGTTCCAGCAATTGTAGGAGGTAAAACCAATGCAGGAAGATTCTTAATAATTGCCTGCGTATTGGTCTAGCGCTTTCACACTTAAATAGACTTGAAATTAGAACTAGTCCCTATGAACTGTCAATGACAAAGGGGCATGGTGGTAGATGATGTAGAAATCCATATTTTTGTGTCTGAGAAAGGTTCTACATAGATGTTTAAAAGAGCAGGAAAAACAGCTTTGGAGGAAAAGATACAACATCAAGAAATGAATCCTCCTAGTCTCAACCTCTACGGTCAATTGGCCAAAAAGAATGAAAATAACATTTATTTATGTGTCAAAAATGTCAAAACGTGCTTTAAAAAACATTGAAATACATGGTTACAAGACAGAAAGGATCTAAATAAGGTATGTATCACTCAGTATACACAAGGCAGACATAATTCTAAAATAAATAAATTCTGTAACCTTAGCCCCTCATTATAATAGAGGGACAATAATGTTTGCTTTTGAAAATGCTAAGGCGTTGATAAGATATGCAAGGTACCAGTTGAAGGCAACAATCAACCATTCATATGTAAGTTCCCCGCAGTCCATGTGCAAACCCTACATAGCACAGGCATCAATGGAATTTGCTGGCTCATAAACAAACCCAAACAGGCAGGAGACTATCAGAATGGGCCTTATTCCAGTTCCCTTTCCATCAGAAGACACTAAGAGCCACCTGATATTTGCTCTTCAGAGAACAATGTCCTCCAAAACAATGAGTCACCTACTTATTGAGTACCTACAAGTGAGTAGTGCATCACCTGCTCCTCAAAGCCCTGGCTGAGGGAACTGCATGGCCAACAAAAGGCTAGGATCTACAAGTAGATACAAAAGGGGATGATGGACGGAACGCTTGAGCCAATCAAACACTCACCCCCAGTCAACTGATCTGGGTTTAATCCATCATCATTCTTTAGCTCACTCCACCACCCCAGTTCAGACATGGCCATATACAAATCAGTCTGACCCTGTGCCTCATTGGAACAGTCCAGCCCGAACTGCCAAGCCAAGTCTTCCCTGGACCGGAAACAAGCATCCTAGGACCGGTTTCTGGCATTTCAGCCGTCATCAGCCAGGCTTGCTTGAATCCAGTGGCAAAGTGAGCAAGGGACCCACGTCTGGGCATACCCCCGCCAACTTAGGGCGACCAAAGCGATACAAAAGGGGATGATGGACGGAGCAGCTTGAGCCAATCAAACACTCACCCCCAGTCAACTGATCTGGGTTTAATCCATCATCATTCTTTAGCTCACTCCACCACCCCAGTTCAGACATGGCCATATGCAAATCAGTCTGACCCTGTGCCTCATTGGAACAGTCCAGCCCGAACTGCCAAGCCATGTCTTCCCTGGACCGGAAACAAGCATCCTAGGACCCGTTTCTGGCATTTCAGCCGTCATCAGCCAGGCTTGCTTGAATCCAGTGGCAAAGTGAGCAAGGGACCCACGTCTGGGCATACCCCCGCCAACTTAGGGCGACCAAAGCGATACAAAAGGGGATGATGGACGGAACGCTTGAGCCAATCAAACACTCACCCCCAGTCAACTGATCTGGGTTTAATCCATCATCATTCTTTAGCTCACTCCACCACCCCAGTTCAGACATGGCCATATGCAAATCAGTCTGACCCTGTGCCTCATTGGAACAGTCCAGCCCGAACTGCCAAGCCATGTCTTCCCTGGACCGGAAACAAGCATCCTAGGACCGGTTTCTGGCATTTCAGCCGTCATCAGCCAGGCTTGCTTGAATCCAGTGGCAAAGTGAGCAAGGGACCCACGTCTGGGCATACCCCCGCCAACTTAGGGCGACCAAAGCGATACAAAAAGGGGATGATGGACGGAACGCTTGAGCCAATCAAACACTCACCCCCAGTCAACTGATTTGGGTTTAATCCATCATCATTCTTTAGCTCACTCCACCACCCCAGTTCAGACATGGCCATATGCAAATCAGTCTGACCCTGTGCCTCATTGGAACAGTCCAGCCCGAACTGCCAAGCCATGTCTTCCCTGGACTCAGAAACAAGCATCCTAGGACCGGTTTCTGGCATTTCAGCCGTCATCAGCCAGGCTTGCTTGAATCCAGTGGCAAAGTGAGCAAGGGACCCATGTCTGGGCATACCCCCGCCAACTTAGGGCGACCAAAGCGATACAAAAGGGGATGATGGACGGAACGCTTGAGCCAATCAAACACTCACCCCCAGTCAACTGATCTGGGTTTAATCCATCATCATTCTTTAGCTCACTCCACCACCCCAGTTCAGACATGGCCATATGCAAATCAGTCTGACCCTGTGCCTCATTGGAACAGTCCAGCCCGAACTGCCAAGCCATGTCTTCCCTGGACCGGAAACAAGCATCCTAGGACCGGTTTCTGGCATTTCAGCCGTCATCAGCCAGGCTTGCTTGAATCCAGTGGCAAAGTGAGCAAGGGACCCACGTCTGCGGCATACCGCCAACTTAGGGCGACCAAAGCGATACAAAGGGGATGATGGACGGAACGTTTGAGCCAATCAAACACTCACCCCCAGTCAACTGATCTGGGTTTAATCCATCATCATTCTTTAGCTCACTCCACCACCCCAGTTCAGACATGGCCATATGCAAATCAGTCTGACCCTGTGCCTCATGGGAACAGATCAGTTGACTGGGGGTGAGTGTTTGATTGGCTCAAGCGTTCCGTCCATCATCCCCTTTTGTATCGCTTTGGTCGCCCTAAGTTGGCGGGGGTATGCCCAGACGTGGGTCCCTTGCTCACTTTGCCACTGGATTCAAGCAAGCCTGGCTGATGACGGCTGAAATGCCAGAAACCGGTCCTAGGATGCTTGTTTCCGGTCCAGGGAAGACATGGCTTGGCAGTTCGGGCTGGACTGTTCCAATGAGGCACAGGGTCAGACTGATTTGCATATGGCCATGTCTGAACTGGGGTGGTGGAGTGAGCTAAAGAATGATGATGGATTAAACCCAGATCAGTTGACTGGGGGTGAGTGTTTGATTGGCTCAAGCGTTCCGTCCATCATCCTCTTTTGTATCGCTTTGTTCGCCCTAAGTTGGCGGGGTATGCCCAGACGTGGGTCCCTTGCTCACTTTGCCCTCAGATCCAGCAGCCTAATGATGACTGAATA